>OU342739.1:438317519-439024862 GCA_910589765.1 Avena atlantica
AGAAATCAGACAAATGTGGGACAAACATCTAGCATCAATGTGTGAGGATTACCATCTTAATCAGCCAAATGAGGCAACACTTGAGTAGATGGTCCTTAGAGATATGAGGGATATGTTGCAATCCATGGGAAAGGATATTACAAGCTATGGACTTCCGGATCTGGTTGAGACCGATGGATCTTATGATGCTGAGTATAGAGAAGTAGTGGAGGAAAGGCAAGTCACCGCAGACAAAGAACATCTAGATTTAATCAGCACTTTGAACAATGAGCAGCTGGATGGTTTCAATGATATAATGGATCATGTGACGAACCAAAAAAGCAAGGTATTCTCTGTTGATGGTCCAGGAGGCACTGGGAAGACGTACTTGTACAAGGCATTGCTTGCAAAGGTGCGGGACATGGGCCTAATAGCGATAGCAACTGCTACATCAGGTATAGCAGCGTCGATAATGCCTGGAGGCCGGACTGCGCACTCCAGGTTCAAAATTCCAATCAAGCTCACCGACAACAGCATGTGTAGTTTCACAAAGCAAAGTGGTACTGCGGAGTTGCTTAAACATGCGTCGTTGATAATTTGGGACGAAGTAGCCATGACAAAAAGGAAGGCAGTTGAGACGCTTGATAGATCACTCCAGGATATAATGGAATGTCCTTTGCCATTTGGGGGAAAGGTTGTCGTCTTTGGTGGGGATTTTAGGCAGGTCCTTCCCGTTGTGACACGTGGGACAAGAGCACAAATCATAGATGCTACACTTTTAAAATCCTATTTGTGGGATAAGACACACAAGATACACCTCAAACGCAATATGCGGGCACAAGCTGATCCTTGGTTCTCCGAATACCTCCTAAGGATAGGCAATGGAACAGAAGAGACAATTGGCGATGACTATGTGCGTCTCCCTAACGACATTGTGATCGGCTACACCGAGGATGAAAATGCTATTAACATGGTCATCGATAATGTCTTCCCATTGATGCATGCCAATGCTAGGTCAAGAGAATACATGAGCACACGGGCAATTCTTTCAACCAAGAATGATCATGTCGATAACCTGAATGACAAAATGATCGCCAGGTTTCCAGGCCAAGAAAGATTATACCATTGTTTCGAATCAATCGAGGATAACTTGCAGAATAATTACACTATTGACTTTCTGAACTCGATCACACCAAATGGCTTGCCCCCGCATGTCTTGAGATTGAAGGTGAATTTCCCAGTTATTCTGCTCCGGAACCTCGACCCTCATAATGGCCTATGCAATGGAACAAGGCTTATGATCAGAGCCTTCCAGGATAATGCAATCGACGCGGAGATAGTTGGTGGTCAGCATGCTGGAAAGAGAGTGTTCATACCTAGGATCCCTATGTCTCCCTCCGATGACATCTCACTTCCCTTCAAACTCAAGAGAAAACAGTTCCCCATCCGTCTGAGTTTTGCGATGACCATTAACAAGACACAGGGTCAGACCATACCAAACGTCGGTATTTACCTTCCCGAGCCTGTATTTTCACATGGCCAGCTATATGTTGCACTGTCAAGGGGTGTGTCAAGAAAGACGACACGGATTTTGGCCAAGCCTAACAAGGAGGTAGATAAATCCGGTAAAAGCACCAAAAACATTGTTTATAGAGATGTTTTAGAGGGATGAGGAAGGTGCGTGCTTTGGTGTTTTCTTGGCATCTTTGTTTCTGTATCTATATAACTATACTTTTAGACCTAACATAATTGTTTTTTATTTGCAGGATTTGCTCAAGATCATGATATATAATAAGCATGAAAGAAGAAAGATGTCGATGCGATGGCAATAGGTCTGTATGATGGCAATAGGCCTATACCAAAGGCTCTATGGCTGTAGCACTGGAACTCATATTTGGAGGAGATGCTTTCTGGATGATCAACATTATATATGTAAATTTGTAAGATAGATCTCTGGTGTATGCGTGCGTAAGATAAGATGTTAAAAGTTCTCTGTCTCTGGGTTTACTTCTACTTTTTGTTACTCTCATCCTATCTTTTATAGTTTCAGGTCAATGTCATTGTCCATTGCAGATATTACCTGTCCATGTGCTCATGTATCTTATTTTGTACAGACGTGCTTCATTTTCAATATGAAGATTGCTTTAGTTTATTAAAACTTTTTTTCCTAATGTTAAGTTAGTTAGAGTGTGAGACTGTTAGTCAACAAGTCGTCTCTTCTTTTGACTATATTTCATATGTATCAACAATACATAGCACTTACAAGAGATAGGCTCTTACTTGCGTGATACCATAAATTACCAGGTAGCATACACTGTGGATTGGCTAAAGACTGGTCAACAACTAGCCAAGCTTTCACCACTCTACAACATAATTGTCACCTAATTATATTGCCTAATGTATTAATTCATGTGAGAATTAAACAGAGAAGATTGATACACTTAAATAGTTAAGCCCAACTATACAGCCAAGCCAAACCAACTCAACAGTATAGTTTAAAGAAAAAAGCTACCGCTAAGAAAAGGGTACAGCAACTTCTGTATACGTGGGCTATATAACCAAAATAAAAATAAAGTGTGAGACCAGAGATAAAACAACAGGATTAGCTTTAACATCTGTGTACGTGGGCTATATAACCAAAATAAAAATAAAGTGTGTGGCTAGAGATAAATCATGCACGTGGGCTATATAACCAAAATAAAAATAATGTGTGGGGTCAGAGATAAATCAATGGGATTGGGTTTTTTTAGGTTCATCAATGGGATTATATAGTAGCTCAATAAAGGATGATGGAGGCGTGATCCTAGCGATAGTTGTTTCCTTTCTGATGCTTGTGGCCTGCTATAAATCAGCGGGATATTTATTAGGTCAATAAAAATATGTTTGTTTCCTTCCTGATGCTTTGGGGCCTGCTATAAATCAGCGGGATATTTATTAGGTCAATAAAAATATGATTGTTTCCTTCCTATGCTTTGGGGCCTGCTATAAATCAGCGGGATATTTATTAGGTCAATAAAAATATGATGGACGCACGATTGTAGGGATTTTTATTTCCCATCCTCTCATTTTGGAATTACTATAAGAATCACGGACGTACATCCCTACGACTGTGATCTAGCCCTAGGGTTTTTGTGCCCTGATAAAATCCCTCCCATCTCTCCTCCCCAGCGATCTCGCTGCCGCATTCCCTACCCTCCTCCACCTTGCCGGCCTCCTCCAAAACAGATCTCTCCACTCACCACACGAATCTGCATATTGTGCATCGTTCTCAATGTCGGCGCCACCATCCCCAATGTCCTCTCCCAATCAATCTCCAACCATATTTGGTGCAACTGTCGATGCTATCAAAACGGTAATGATATATCTCTGTAACTTCATCCTATGCAAAGTTTTGTATCTAAAAGTGATATGTGTTTGTGTTTTCAGGAAAACATCGACACAGGGTCAAAGGACGAGGACACGGAGACTACGCAGATTGATGATGTGATAACCAAACTCAAGGACACATACCCTGAGTCGACAAAGGCAAAATAAGAACAAGCATTATATATTTTGAAGATTTTCACTCTTCAGTTTTTTTAATATAAAACAACTATGATAATAAAAGAATAGTTTTCTATGGCTTGTTTACAGGAAAGCATCAATGAGGGACAAAAGGAACAAGCATTACCAACTACGAAACCTGAGAATCAAGTGCTACAACATGAAATCATAATAGAGGGTCAAACAAATGTGCAAATTGAAGAGGCACTGACGATTAACAAGTATCCAAACGCAGAGTTGACGAAGGTGAGTTTTCGTTTTCCAATGTCCTTATATTCTAATTCTGACGGTATATCACATATCATATCTTCAAGATTTTCACTATCTTTTAAAATATTATATTGTGGGTTTCAGTTATGGAGTGAACAAGAATCAAGTGAAATAGCTGAGAACAGTGAACTAGAAAATATAACCGGCAAAGAGGAAACATACTCCAAATTGGGAAATGTGAGTTTTCTTTCCCTATTATAAATCTCCTGAATAATTCTAAGTCTCCATAGCGATAACTCGGTTTTATTTGTGTTCTCAGGAATTATCCTACAAAGAAACAGGTCAACAAATGCTGGCAGCTCGGGAAGATAAATTAGCACAAACGCCTGATATAGAAGTACCGGGAACTATAGAGGAGGAGCTGGCATTGCCCGTGCAGATAAAGAAACATATGCGACGGCATAACAAGCCTAAGAAGGCACAAGACTATGTGGTTTCTCCAGAAGGCACAAGACTTAACATTCTATGACCTGCTTTTTCCACAATTAATTTCTTCACTATTAGTAAATTTTATTACTTCCATTCATGACAGATTACACCTGCACCGGCGATGATTGGTCCGTGATTGAAAATATCATAAATGAACCAAACGAAGAAAGATATTTGGTGAGCATCGACGACGCATATCTAAAGAAGCGTGAGTTACTAAATCTCTTAACTCCCGAAGAATTCGTTGGCGATGAAGTAAGTACATATAGCTTTGTGAGCGGAAGATGCTATTTAGTATGAGTATCTGTTATCTCCTATAACCAATGTATGCACTCAAAATTGTAGATCATAAATGCATACATAAATTGCATAAGTGGTACAGACCATCTACAAGTGAGGGCGGGTGGAAGTGTGTTCTTAGAGAATGCATGTATCTCTAAAACGATAAAAAGTGGTAGCTGTCTGAAAGATGAAGTACCAGCATGGGTATTAAGGAGAGCCAAAATTTACTTGGAACATGATATGGTTAGTCTCATTTATGTACATATTACTATCAATTCAATTAAGGACTAATGTTTCTATAGATGGGACCTAAATAAACTAAAAACAATCCCTTTTTCCAGATATTCATGCCAATAAATATTGTAGACTTTCATTGGTACGTAGCAGTTATAAATGCCAGAAAACGATGTATCCAAGTGCTCGACTCGCTAGGCAGAGGAATGAACCGTAATGATCTCGCTGCAATGGTTAGTAATTAGACCCACTCCCCCAAATTTTCATATGATGATTTCTGCTATTTTTTCGCTTGTGATGCTAATACTTTATCCCTTATTATTCATGCAACAGCTAGCAGGACTGGAAAATGTATTGAAATATGCATCGCTTCACACGGAACTGAAGTCTGATAAGTGGAAGGACCTAAACGTCACAACATGGCCAAGGGAAGAGTGTATTAATAGCAGCCTACAGACAGATGGGTACGCTTCGAACTAAAAGTAATATATTTTTTTGTATACCACATTAGTCACAAGAAGTTTTTTGATAATAGTATGTGGGAGAGAGAGAGAGCATGTCTACGCACCTGATGATGCTCAGCCAAAGTGATACACAGCCTATGCTTGATGGCAATACATTGCCAGAGATATCTGAGTCTGATCAATGGAAATTACCAGAGAAAAAATCTGCTCTTAAGTTTTTTCTACATCCTAGGTCATACTTCCATGAGAATGATTTAGAACTGCAATAAAAGCATATGAGTAAGGCAAGTACAAGCAGACAAGTTTAATACTATATGCTTGATTCTTCCATGGATGAGGCTTACCGAAAGCCACAAATAGAATGTAAATAACATTGGCTGAGTTGGAGCGCCTACTTTCATCCTGAATGAAATAATGTAATAAAGCTTAGAAATAGTACTGATAGATCCAACATAGTCTCAAAGAAAGTATACACCTATAACAGAAATATGATAGATCATCAAGAGCCTTGCGAGCAGATTTAATGACAACGAAAAATACACAATGACGAATTATATGATGTTTCCAATCGTTACTTGATGTGCTCAATTATACTTCTCCTTCAAATATTTGCTTCTCAAGAAAATTTATGTACATTTGATTGTAACATTTGATTAATATAAGCTTAATATCTAGCTATAATTAGAGTACGTGGCGACACTGATTTTAAAAATATACATTCTTGTACGCTAATTTATAAGTATATATTCATGCATGCATGTAGTAGTATATGGTATATATATATTTCTAAGGATATGAAGATTTTTGGTATAGTATAATATGCCTAGATAGAATATAAGGAGGATGATCCTATTTGCTTTACATCAGGAGGCCATCGACTTCAGAACATTTCCTTTTTTTGTCCTTTCCAGAACAAGAATGTGAGGAGGATGATCCTATTTTCTTTAGTTTTCAGTAGGTAGCGTAACGTCTTTCTATAATTGTTCTCAATTTTATATCATGAAAATTCATAATCATGTAGGTCATCTTGTGGTCTCTGGATGTTAAATTTTATGGAGTATTTTACGGGAGATGTTTTATCCGACATTCCTGAACAGGTATATTTCACTATGTATCATGATACTTATTTCGTGGTGTTTCACTATTTAAAAACTAACTCTAATTATTACTACTTGATAGCTTCATATGACACATTTTAGAAGAAAACTTGCTGTCATTTTGGTGGATTCGGGGTTGAATGACGATAATGTAAGAAATCGAGGATTGGAAGATGATAAAAGCAAGGAAAACTCAGAAAATCGCACAGATTGTTACATTGTGGATAGACCCGCTAAAAAACTCAAACCATTGAACGACAAATCATTGGAAGTTGAGTTCATCTCGCAACCATGGATCCTTTCACCATCTTCCAATCCAACTGACGATGAATTAATAGATGAACTTTGCTTGTGCATTCTCTTGGCTGATGATATACCTTCACTGGAGTAAGCCACGTTCTTTCAGTTCATTTTGTGTTCTACAAAATTCCTCTTACATAATATTATAGTTGATGGGATTCTGATTTTCACAGGAGGGAATGGGTGAAAAGTACCAACCCTTATCCTATTAGTATAAATTTGAGACAAATAAAGAAAATATTATAAAATGATGAATACATGGATGTTGATTGCTTTAACATGGTTGTACGGATACTAGCGTGCCATGACATCCAGCTTGTCAGAGATACTCCAGTTCACTACATGGATCTGAACTTCTGTGTAAGTTACTATACTCACATATTACAATTTACTTTATAATAATCATAGTACTAATGTATTCTTATTATTGTTTTAGTCGTTATCCCAATGTGCACGAGACCCAAGCCGCCGTGAAAATTTGGATGCTACTAGGTTGGTACAGTTGTTTGATAGCTAGCCTGATAGCAATGAGTATCATATCTCAGAATGCAATGAGGTAATATTTTTCTTCTCCATAAGAGTGTTATATGTTTTTCCGATAAAGGCCACAAGAGTATTATATATGGTCTTAATGATTGATGATTTGTAAATGACTGCATTATTATAGATTTTATTGCCTTGGGATATTCTTGGGATATTTCTATTGTTTGTCTTGGATCAAAAAAAAAGGTTGTCTCTATTTTGGAACCACTTCCAATACCTACTTTAGGAAAAAATATCCTTAAGCTATGGTCAACAATCTAAACCTAGCGCTCCAAGATGCCAACCCTGCATTCAAGCACCATATTTTAAATGGGGATGCAGAACTCCTATTGTTCCGACAAACTCATACGGGTATGAATCTTGTTAATGCATTACAATCTTGAATGAGCCATTCAACGCATAATATAACATTTCATACATGTAGTCCTTTATCGGGTTATTTAGATTTTAATCTCATGCACTCATGGAACGATGGAGCGCTACATTTTCCGATACCCATGGTGAGTATTTACACCTGCTCATTTGCATATACGATGCACATGGTTTTTTATAATAATGTTTGTATAATGGATATGTAGGATGATATTGAACTGAGGAGGCGTTTTGTGGTTCATATTTTAAAGTATGAAGGGAATGAGGCTCTGAAGAATATCCCAGAGATGGAGCGCAACATTATAGAGCGCATAAGTAGATGGACCTTCAAGAAATAGATATCATTATTATCAAAGAATAAATATTAGACAGTGTTTTTCTATGTGGCAAGAATATCCCATTTCTATGTATTGATAGCAACCATAGCATGATTAATTATATTTTTCAGTGTACCAAGTGAACTGAAAAAAGTAATGTGTAGTCGAGAACCTCGGAGTATATTTATTATTGCTTGGCAACTAATCTGCCGTTTCACTACGCGGTGTTCATCTTTATATATGTCACAATATATGGTTCTTTTGAATTTCATGATATGCATATTCATAGGATAGTGAACAACCAGCTGGTAGATACCATCACCCAACGGCTTCCTTTGTTGTAGAAACAAAACATACTATTATATTCAATGATGCCCAAGACCCTAGATGCTATGTTAGCAGCTTGCAAAACATCCACAACATGAGTGAGAAATAAAATGGATGAAACAAGATTACCTTGTAGTTTTGCTGCTGTAGCCAAGAGTTATGTGTACTCATTCAGTGTAGTGCTTTCCGTATAACTCTATGATTTCTTCCAAACACTTAAATGTAATTATTGTATCTGCAGAATTGACAACTACTGATAAGCATTTAGAAACGTGTTGACCTTGGAACTTTCAATTCCACTAGATTTCATGAATTCAGAGATATCACACACCTATTTAAATAGTTAAAATGCATGAAACAAATTCAGCCTTGCAAACTATTTTCATATTTTGATAGTTTATTAGTAAATGGTGAAGGAACGTACATCCCGCACAACTTCATTGCCAACACATCCTGCTAAGTCCCAAAACTAAAACCACCATCCAGTATAACTGAATTTTTCAAGGCTCCTTTCAAGATATCCAAGAAATTTCTTGGGTCA
Source organism: Avena atlantica (assembly GCA_910589765.1). Taxonomy (NCBI): domain Eukaryota; kingdom Viridiplantae; phylum Streptophyta; class Magnoliopsida; order Poales; family Poaceae; genus Avena; species Avena atlantica. The sequence goes on from OU342739.1 coordinate 438,326,218, forward strand.
TTGGCTTCGCCTGAACTTTACAATGCTTCCAACATCTGCAGATCGAGTTCATCACCAAATGTCAGAAATAGACAAAGTTTATTTTTCCTATCCTTCGTTGTGCAATAAAAAAATCATTTGTCGGACAGGCTTCTCCTACAGAGACATACATTCTTTCATTTCAGTTCAGAAAATAAAACAAAAAAGTCCTTTTAAAGAAATTCATTTTTGGCTTTAACAAAATCAATACAGAATGTTGTTTTAGGCTTTAGCAAAATTGAAGTTGTTTGACGGAACTCGGTAATTTAGGGCATGGCATAGATAAATATATTTTATGGCATGCACACTTGTGTACAATAAAATAGATTGCGGATGCTAAAAGATCTTGACAAAGCACAACAATGGATAAATAAAATTACAGCAGGTTTAAATGACAAGTAATTGTACATAGTATGATAAGAATAATTACCCAGATCCATCTATTGTTGCATAACCATTCTCCAATACTATCAGAGATGGTCTCCTGCCGATAGCAACTTGCTGAGCATATGACATAAAATAATTGGGCATTCTCCCTGGATCTTCACCAAGGTATCCACTCAGATGATCCCCAGCAGGATTGAAGATCCTAAATAGAACGTTCTTCCATTTAGGACCTGTACTGTAGATATCACCGCAAATATTTTCAACAACAAGCTACAATAGTTTTTTAAAATTTCAGTCAGTTTAAAGATCTTGTGAGCCTACAAAACTTAGACACAGAAATAAAAATGAATGCACCAAGACCTTGGTTTTTTCATATAGACTGTTTGGAGTCAGAGGAAACTCTTCTCTGCAGGGTGAGTCCTTGGGTGATCCATAAACTACAGCTGATGATGAGAACACCAACTACAAGATTTGAACACATACGAAAACACAGGAACATCATGTCAGTGCCAAAGAAATATTGCTGACACCAAAGTATTCTATATTAAAATCATGCATACATACAGTAGAGAGTGTTAAAAGTTAACAAGCACGCCACACCCATACTCAGCGATGCTTCTCCACATCCTTTCTTTCATATAATGGTAGGATTGAGTTTTTCTGAATAGGGGAAATCCTTACCTGCACAGGATTCAGATGCCTAGAATGCTCGTGACACAGCCAGCAACCCAGAGTAAGGCGTCCTTCGGCGATTGCTCTGATTCATCGACTTCTACCGCAGGACGAGGAGACCGGCGCTCTGAGGCCTTCAATCTGGTGGAGACGAGGCCCACACCTCCACGTTCGCCTCTGTCGGCGCCTAGCTCTCTGTCCCCCGCGAGCCTTCCCAGCTCGAATGCCCCATTAGGCCTATTCGGCGACCAGATTCGACAAGGATGGGAAGAGATGAGCAAGGGCGTGCGAGCCGTCGCCCCGGAGGTGGGGAGGCAGAGGAGCGGAAAGATCTAGACCGGGAACTGGGGACCATGCGAACTAGGAGCGGCAGGGACACATGAGAGGGGGCGCCTGGTATCCGGTGCCTCCTTGGGATTTTCAGCGTGACGAGTAAGGGAGGAGGCACAGGGGCGTCCCGCTGGCATGCACAGATCCTAAGAAGAAGGCGGGCGTCCAGGCCGGCGGCAGGAGGCAGGGGAGCGCGCCGGTTCGGCCGCCGGCGGTGGGGAGCCAAGCCAGGGAGACAGTGGAACTGTGGAAGCGGGCTTAACGAGAGAGCAGGGAGGAAGAGAGTGGGGATTGGGGACGAGAGTGAGAGGCAGCGTTTTTTCTTTTTTTTACTATGAGAGTTTTTTAAGATTACGTGAGAGGCAGAGGTGACAAGGGGCGGCGTGTGGCATGTCCACTTGGGGTGTGCGTGGGCTTTTTCTTTCCCTTGACATGGGTTTCAAAAAAATATTAGGTTGAAATCATATGATGATTTTGAAGCTCCTTTCTTTTGCGAAGAATGATTAAATTAATAAAAAATCGAGAATTTTTTCTACAGAGTATATTAAAAACTATATCATCAAAATTTAGCAGTCATGCGTGTCATCATGTGGTTTGTGGATGTTAAACTTTATGGAGTACTAAATATGGAATGTTTTGTCTGACATTTCTGAACATGTATATTATGTACTCCCTCCGTTTTAAAAAGAATCTCGCATTTTTTTCTAAATTCAAATGTGTTTAGATGCATTTAAATTTAGAAATCCGCGACACCCTTTTCAGCACGGAGGAATATAAGTTTTCTTGATCCAGAAATGAATTATAGGACGTGCGTTGCACGTGCACGCTTACTAGTGAGATATAAGATGTTAAAGGTGTTATATCGGTGGAGTGAGTCTTTATTGTAGTCAAATTTTGTTTGCATGGGTATTTAATTGCATATGTTTTGTTTCAGCTCTTATAGTTAACCAAGTCTTGCCTAAAATTTGCTAAACAATTGAAATAAGAAAAATTCTCGCAATTGAAGGCTTGGATGTTGTAGTGTTTAGTCTTGGAAGCTTATTGCTAGAGACACTCAACGCCACAGAAAATAATGATTGACTTGACAACTTTTTTTGAAAGGATTTGTTCAATTGAATTAATGTTTAGCGGTTTTTGTGAGCATCCCAAAGTTTGACTTGTGAATCATAAGAATGATATAGCTTTATGTATGTCAAACTTCATGAGCCGCCAACAACTCCGCTAGCCTACGAACGATATTCTTGGAGGAAACTTCTAGATTTCGGCTATAAGTTGATTAAACATATGTAGCAGCAATGCTATAATGGATAAAATTCTTGGCACTCCCGGATAGTTGTAAACATGATGGAATCACTCCTTTGGCTGATATGAGTAATTATTATGCAAACAGAACAAAAACCTTAGTGATGCCACGAGTGTCCATCACAGCCCGATAAACTAAATTTTTTTTGGCTTGCTCTCAATTACTTAAGAACTAGAATTCTTGAAGGACAATGAATAGAAAAGTAGTGCTTGAAAAGTCTTGATCTATTGATGTGGGAGAACTGAGACACTTGTCGTGGTATTGCCGACGAGTACGCCATGGAGGGGTCCTCACAGTGCGTGTTTAGAGACGTGGGGGGAGGCGGACGGTTGACGGGTATGAGGTAACACAGCTTACCCAGGTTCAGATCCCACGACGGTGGCGGAATCCTACTCCTGCTATAAATCACTATAATGGCAATACATCGTGTTACAGGGATTGGTTCGATGTGCGACGTTATGTGAAGTTATGCCCTAAAGGCTCCCATAGGCCCGACTTATATAGTCGCCAGGTCCTAGGGTTACAGGGAAAAGTCCTAGCTGGACAGGTTACAGAGTCCTACATTGTCTATAACTAGTCTAGCGTGTCTTGCACTCCAAGGCTCCGGGTACGTCGGTGATTCCTCCGTAGCCTTCCTTTATCCGGCATGGGCCTCCCTTCTGGATCCATCTAACTGGGCCGCCCAGCAGGCCATGGGCCATGCTACCAACTGTGGGCCACCCGGGTTATCCGGATAGAGGACATGCTATGAGGATACCCATATAGCATATCCCCAACAGTAGTCCCCGGAGAACTCCGAGATCTTGTGCCGTCTTGCCTCTTCATGTTGAATGCTCCATCTAGATGGATGTCGGCAAATCTTCAAGCAACATCTTGTAGTCCTCCCAAAGAACCCTGCAAGGTTTTCTCTGTCTTCAACTTGTAAGTCGAAGAATTGCGGAATCTTCTATCGTACTCTTCCGTAGGCGGATTCGATCCGTCCATGCCGGAATCTTCCGATGTGATGGTTCACCTGCTACTGACAGCTAGGGCGACGTAGACATAGGTCAGCAATGCCTCTGTGGCATCCCGTAAAACCACTACTAGAAAATCGCGTTGTTTTTGTGCAATTGCATCATCATGACCGCATGCTCATGTCATCATGCCACATTGCATTTGAGCATCGTCATCATCTTGCATTTGCTTGCATAAAACTATTTGCAGAAAACCTATTTTGTGTTTTCTAAAACGCCCCATCTTTATTCAAACACCAAAACCCGGGTCACCGGATTATTTTGTTTTGTTGCTATCGGTTTGCAAACGATGCATTTAAAATAAATAAAAATATTAAATTATTTTAATGGGGACAGTCGAACGGGCCGATTCGACCCGAACGACCACCCCCAGGAATTTTAACGGTCCACCCCAAACCCTTTTCTACCAACCTATCTACCCACACCCTCCGGCCACATCACCCTGGCCAATGCCCTCTCGCCACCTCACCTCTCCCTTTCTCCCCACCTACCCCATGCTGCCACCTGGCCCAGCCACACTCCACACCACTCAGCCCCCCTCTCTCTTCCCCTGGGTCCCACCCCAACCCACCTGCTAGCCCCACCCACAGCAGCCCCTCCCCACCCGGTCTTCCCCTGGACCCGGTCCTCCCGCGTGGCCCACCTTCCACCTGGCCCCACCCCGTCCCCACCCTACTCCTTCCTCTCTCCCCTCCCCACCATCTCTCTCACCGCACGCGCACGCTCCCTCCCTCCCTGCTTTCTCCCCCGCCCTTCCCTCTCCAGCGAGCCGCCTCCGCCCTCGCCCCAGCGCCATCCTCCCCTCCGCGTCCGCCGCCGCGCCCGGCTTCCCTCTGCGGCCCGCCTCCTTCCCTCGCTGCCGCGCCCGGCCCCGGCTCGCCGCCGTGTCGACCGCCCTCTCCGGCGAGCCGCCTCCGCCCTCGCCCCCAGCGCGCCATCCTCCCCTCCGCGTTCGCCGGCCGCGCCCGCACCTCTGCGACCGCCCCCTCCGCGGCCGCCCTGCTCCGGTCGCCGGCGCAAGATCGCCTCAGCCCCCGTCCTCGCCTGCGCCGGCGCCGCCCCGCGTCCGGCTATGCCCCGCCGAGACCGCCGCGCCTCTGTCCCGCGCGGCTCTGCCGCAGGCGCTCACCGTCCGCCCCGCTGCCTGCGACGCCGCCGGCCTCCACCCCGCCTCCAGCCGCGAGCCGCCGTACCTCGCTTCCCCGGCCACGTTGCCCCATCACCGCCCCGCCCTCCACGTCCTCGGCGCCGGCAGCCAGAGCCGCCGTCGGCCGCGCCGCGCTGCCCCAAGCTCCACCCGTACCGGCCCGTGACCCTCCCTCTCTGGCGCGCCAGGCGTCGCCCAGGCGGTTCCGTCGCCGACCGCCGCCTGCGGGCGCCGCTCGGCCGTGTCCACCCCGCCGTCGGTGCCTCCTCGAGCCCGAGCCCCCCCCCCCCCCCCGTCGCCGATTGCTGACCAAGGCCTCTTCTCCGACCCCAAGCGCGTGTGGCCATGTCGCGGGTTCTGCCTAGCTGATGCGTCCCTGGGGCGATTCCTTCGGCTCCCTGGACTTGCGTTGGTGAGGTGAAGATGCAATATGGTGACCGTGGGAAGATAGTACGCTACCACCCGAAGACCGATCACGGATCCAAGCCCGAACCCGAACCTTGGCGCCGACCACAAGTACGCCACCGGCGAATACGGTGGTACCTCAAGGCCTTCGTCACGGGACACCGAGACCCCGAAGATCGACACCGAACCCGCCGGTTCCTCAAGATCGTCCTCGCGGCGTCCGAAGACCCGAACCCTGTCGAGCCCCTCTCGGTGAACGCCCAGATCGCCTCACGGACGCCATGACCTCCTTCAAGGATCCGATGGCCGAGACCTCGACGCGACAAGTACTCCTTCCCGGACCCGAACCCCGGTATCGGACAAGTTCGCCATCGACCTCGAGAACTCCTACACGGAACAACAAAACCGTCACACGGACACGAACCCCAAGACCCTGAGGCCCCGAACCGAAGACCGATCAGAAGCGCCAAGACCTCCGACAGGGAACCGACCAGTTCGCCGAGAACCGCACCCGAACCTGAAGCACGACAAGATCTTCCCCGTTGTTCGAGAGCGTTTCCTCCGAGACCGACCCGTCGAACCCTGAACCCCGAGACCCGACCCCGAACCCCGGAACCTCAAGTTCATCGAGACCCCCTAATGTGTGAACCCCTCCCTGAAACCCTATTTTATAATATAACACAACTTGTCGCATATTAATCATTCATCTCGCATGCATATCATTGGTTTGGGGGCCTTATGCCGATTCACCTAATAATTAAATATGGGGCCCATATGCGGGCAAATCTAGTCTCATATTGGCCTCATTTAAATTGATGTAGCGAACCGGTGCTATATTTTGACCATGTTAATCCAACATTTAAATTGCGGGGTATCTAAATAACATGAACCACCTAACTAATTGTCGGGACCCCCGGTTCCGCTTAATATGACCTAATCGCATCGCATCTTTGCCATGTCATACATCAACCATGCATCATGCTGATCTTCTGCCGTTGTATTAAATATTGCATCCGGTGTTTATTTTAGTGTTTTGCTTCTTCGTGGATAAGGCCGTTGAGTTGATGCGAGTGTCGACCCGATCTTCGGATGAACCTTCGGCAATGTTTTTCAGGCGAGCATCTCCCCCTTTCTACCTATCTTAATTTTATAGTATTTATTTCCCTCCTATTGATCTATTGCTATCTGTGTTGCGATGCTCTAGTTTCCGTAACCGTGATATCCCTTGCAGCCTTATATTGCCTTGGACACATCCTATTACCTGTTGTTTGGTAGATAGTTGGACTTGCGCGTCGTAGTCGCTTGCTCAAGTGCTGTTGCGTGTCTTCATGTACCACAGTTGTTGGAGCCTTGCCACATGTTTGCTGTTGGAGTTGATCTCGGCTTTATTTATCGTTCACTTTAATTCCTGTTTAACAACTAAAATTGAAGTAAGTAAGCAGAGGCATCGGTGGGTGATAGATAATATTTGGTTTCCGACCGCCCACTTGTGTCCCGTAGGACCCCGAGTACTTGATACCTGTTCCTTGATTTATCGCGCTATCCACATATGGGGAATTATGGGCCCCCCTTATCCAGAGCTTGATTCATACTTATTTCTTGGGGCCACAAACTAGTTTGAGGTTTTATTTACGATCCTGTACTTATGCCATGCTACTGCTTTATTTACGATTGTGCGAGGAGCACACTGTACTGTTTAGGTAAGCGGAATGTTTTCGCGGTATCGACAAGCCCAGTCACACTTTCGGGTTCCCAGTCGTTTACAGCCATTGTCGCAAACCTTGAGTCCGTCTCGGAGTCAGCTAGCTTCGTTGCGGATCTACTCAATGGGGTGGCCCCTGAAATATTTATGAATCTTGTGATTGCTCTATCGTGAAGACCTCGTTGGGTTTTGATTTGGTTTTTCCGAGGTTGATCGTGTGTGTGTTGCTATTTGTGCACCCCGGCTGGGTTAAAACTTTCTGAAAGTCGTGTCCGCGGTTATGGACGACTTGGAGCACAGTATCTCGATCATAGACAACTATAACTAAAGTTTACTGTTATAAATTGACTTGTATCTGATATTGTCAACACCCGGATTTTTCAATCCTAGATGCCTGTTATGCCATACATCGCAATCCCAGGATTACCATTTTTGCGAGACATAACAGAATTGGATACCATAGTACTTCATCCATTACAACGATACATAAGTTCTTACACAAATAGGGATCTCATGATCCAGTCTTTAATACAACATCAAGTAGCGGAATACGGAATAGTAACGGTAGCGTAGGCGAGGCTCCATCTTCGGGGTCACAGGCAATGCTGACGATGGGAGATGATCCTAGTTGTCGTAACCGTCCTGGGGTCCATCCTCCAGGTACTCCTATTCATAGTCTGGCCATGGGAATAGCCAGGGACAAAGCCATGAGTACTCTTTAAGTACTCGCAAACTAATAGTAACAAGAAAAAGGGGGTTTTGGATAATAGGACACTAGGCTCTAGGGTTGTTTTGCAAAAGCCAGATTTATACTACTAAGTTCCCAAGCTAGTCACAATTTTATAACTCCTAAGTGAGATCTTGTATTTCTAGTCACAACTCTGTTGTGGCCAAGCCAAAGTCTCAAGTCGTTCACAAGTCATTTTGAAAAGTCTGACGGGGGAACAGTATGGCCACTCCAACTGTCCATAACCGCGGACGCGGCTATTCGAATAGTTTGACACTCTGCAGAGATTGTACACTTTCACCACAACATTTGATACATCCGTCAGGAACAAATCCTGAATTCACCATACTCAGTATGCGGATAATCAATCCTAACCTTCCAATTACACTCCCTAGTATAAGCACCTCTCCTGTGAGTTTGGCCTCCCAACCATGACCACTGTCATCTTGGGTACTGCACAGGTGGACAATCTTCACAAGGTAGCCTCAGCTCAGACCTTGGCCGTGAGGGAACTAATACTAAGGTATATAAGTTTCCACTCAAGCCCTACCCAATATTCGGGTATTGTGGTTGTACGATAAAATTGGAATGGTATCGCATCCAGACAACCATCAGTTTTATAAAGGGCTAAGGCTCATGCCTCAACATTTTCATCATCAAAATCATCAAGTGTTTGGAAACACATGTCCAAAACATTTCAATAGAATGATCCATCATTCCAAGGTTTTCATAACCATTTTTCCACCAAGTATTCCCATCTAAAGTTGATCAAGTTTTATGCTTAGCACTAGCATCTACAGGTGGGGTAGTACTAATAGAGGGGTGGTAACTAGTGGAGTTGCAACTAAGTACAACCTTATACCATAAGCTGATATCAAGGTTTCTAGCTTAGGCCAAATTTGATGCTCTTTATGCAACCTTCAGCACAACTGTCTAGTATCTACCAAAATTCTTGGGTAGCCTCTAAGTAAACTGTGATAACGAAATAAAGTAAGAAGCTTGCCATAGAACTAGGATTGGTTTAGCAAGTGGGTATGGTTACATACGCTTAGGGCATATAGTAATCATATCACAAGCATGGGTTGTGGCAACAATAGGGTGTTTTATGCGCTTGCATATGTATAGTATCTTGCATTGGTAAACTTGGTTAGTATAGCTTGCATCAATATCATTATAAGCTTGCCTTGTGCAGAGCAGTGGTTGAAGTTCTCCTCGGCTTCCTCTTCGTAGTATCCTCCTTCTTCCTCGTAGCCTTGGTCGGTACTAGCGTCTATGAATAAATACGAGGTACACAATCACCAAACAATACTTAACTATTTGCAATCATCACACACAAGGGTCCTATAGATGATCTAGCATCATCTCTAACATTACAAGGTTAAGGATTGGTTTAAGTCTTCTTATTATAGAAAGTAATTTCTACTCAGTGAAAAACTACTTAAGATTTAATATTCTCTAAACTACACATGGGATCATGTTGACACATGTCATCACCACATGTTGTAGTCCATGGGAATGTGATTTAAAGTGGTGTCACAATTTAACAAGGTTTTACCCTTTTATTTTAATTAATTAAAGTGGCTAGAAATGCTTATGAAGCATTCTTTTATTCCTTGAACATTATTTCTGCAAGTAACCTATATATATTTTTATATATTCTGAAAGGTATGGTTGAAAGTGATTTTTGAGAGTTGGAATCAACTCAAAATCTATTGTGGTTTAAATTTGAAAAATGTTTGAATGCAGAAAAGCTTCTGCCTTGTCATTTTTGCTAAGGGTGATCTACAGATCCAAATGACTTGAATCCAACGGGCTTGGATTAAGCATTCACAGACCTTTCCAACAAAATTGGTTTCATCTAATTTGGTGCACTAAATCGATCTGGGTTGATTTTTGAAGTTGGGTATAGAAGTGTGTTTGAAATTAAAAAGAAAAGATTTAATTTGAATTGTTGGGCTGCGCGGGAAATTCTAACGGGCCGGCCTGCTAAGCGCAGTGCCCCCGCGGGCTGCTTAAGTGGGTGTCCCCACTCGTCAGTGACACGGGGCTGGGCGATGCGGTATGGGGCAACGTGGTTCGTTCGATCTGGTTCTAATCCAACGGCTGAGGGTCATCGTCGACGCGAGACAGCTCCAGCGAGAACGAAACCTAGCGCGGCCAGTGAGGGGTGCTGGGAGCTCACCGGAGTACGGCCGAGGGTCGGCGAGGCGGGTGAACGACGAAGTCGACGACGGCGAACCTCCTGGTACCGGTGTCTTCTCCTGGGGCGGCTCCAATCGCTGGCTCCTTTCTTCTCCGGCAGCGGCAGGCTCCAGTGAAATTCCGGCGGGGTGGTGCTCGCTTTGCTCTGAGAATGGTGTGGCACGATCAGTGAGGAGAGGGCAGTGAGATGGTGTGAAGAAATCGTGCGGGGGTGGCCTCTATTTATAGTCGAGCGAGGGGACCGTCGGGGCGCAAGGTGAGCTCGTCGGAGGCGATGTTACAGGCAGCTAATGGCATGGGCAAGGGTAGGGGACGGTGCTGTGTCTCCTGGCGATGCTCAACGACATGGTCGCGAGGGATGGGGCGGTGTGGTTTGGTCTGGAACGGGCGGTGCTCTGCGCGGCAGAGGCGGCGTTCTCGACGGCGGGCGGTGTTTGTATGGCGCGGGGCGTTAAACGGGGATGTCTGGCGGTCTCCTGGGTCGGTGGTGATCGTGTGTGCGCGCGGTGAGGGCGGCGCGCGGTCTGTGGGTGGTGGTCGAGGGTGGCGCTCTGGCGCACGTTCGGCATGGTCTGGGCGTGTCTTGTGCGCGTGGTCCAGGGCTTGGCAACGCTCGCGGCTGGGACAGGCAGTGGCGGTGGACGGTGGGCTGCCTCCCAGACAAGGTTGGCACAGCTAGTTCTTCCTCTAGCCTGCTGTTTACTATGGGGTGGCATTGAGGTGCTCGGTTGTTCACCATTAATGGCAAGGGCAAGCTCACAGGGGTGCTAGTGCTGGTCTAACCTTGCTAGATGATCTACTGGATTGTGTGAGAGCTAACTAGGGAACAAGTTAGGCTCTAAACACTGCACACTATAGTGTTTGTGGTTTTGTTTGTTTTGTGTCTGCAACCTGTTTGATGAAATGGCCGCATGAAATCAAGTTTTGAATTTTGAAATGATTTTTGGTGGGTTTGCTAGATTGGTTCTGGTGAGTCTGCAGATGCTTGGGTTTTGAAAATTGAGCTTGTTTAAGTGGGTTTTGAAAAAGTGGGATCTTCCCATATGAAGAAGATTCAATTTTGAGTTGTCATTTAAACTATGCATTTGAAAGTTTCTGGATGATCACAAGGTGGGCCTTGATACTTTGTTATGAGTACATTCAAGGGGTGCAAGGATCCAGAAAAGTTTCTGTTTGGTTTTGAAAGTTTGAGACAGCCAAAGTAGGCATGGGAGTTAAATTGGTCAAAATGACCTTTCACTTAATATATTGGTTTTGACTTATTTTTCTTTAGGAAAAGTGTGGGGAATGTTTTAGATGATGTTCTTTTCACCTAAGAAACATTTTACAAGCAATGGCTCACACAAACAAAGTGGTTTTAAAGAATTTCAAAATTCATGCATACACATATACATGCTTTCATGAATTGGTTTAGAAAAGTTTTTGTTAACCCTAAACTTTAGGATTAGTGTTTTGTTGATCTAAGTTTGATATTTTTGGGATGTTACAAACCTTCCCCCCTTAAACGAAATCTCGTCCCGAGATTTGAAAAAGGACGAAAAGATTACCTAGGATTTGAAGAGATCTGGAAACTCCATCCTGATGTGATCTTCGCGTTCCCAGGTAGCTTCCTCTTCTGTGTGGTTGCTCCACTAAATCTTGAGAAACTTGATGCTTCGGGTTCTGGTCGTTCGAAAAGCTTCCTCCAATATACGGATGGGTACTTCGGGATAGGTCAGGTCATCATTGATCTCTATGGTCCTATGATCGATATTCTTGAACACTTCGGTCTTCTCGGGGACTTCGAGACATTTGCGAAGTAACGAGATATGGAACACATTGTGCACTGCTGACATCTCTTCTGGTAGCTCGAGTTGATACGATACTTCTCCTCGACGGTTCAAAATTTTGAAAGGTCCGATATATCTGGGGGGCTAACTTTCCTTTGAGTTGGAAACGCTGCATTCCCTTCAATGGTGACACTTTCAGGTAAACAAAGTCTCCAATGTTAAAGGCGAGGTCTCGACGTCTCTTGTCGGTGTAACTCTTTTGTCGGGATTGGGCTGTCTTGAGATGCTCTCGAATCTTGTGAACCTTCTCTTCTGCTTCTCGTAGGATGTCGGGTCCGAAAATTTGACTCTCTCCTACTTCCGACCAGTTCAAAGGGGTGCGGCACTTCCTTCCGTACATGAATTCAAATGGGGCCATTTGCAAACTGGCTTGGTAACTATTGTTGTAGGAAAATTCTGCAAACGGCGGACAGTCTTCCCACTTGGATCCATATTCTAGCACACATGCTCTAAGCATATCTTCGAGTATTTGGTTTACTCGCTCCGTTTGTCCATCGGTCTGAGGGTGATACGCGGTACTGAAATCTAGGCGGGTTCCTAAACCTTCCTGGACCTTCTTCCAGAATCTCGAGGTAAACTGAGTTCCTCGATCCGATACGATATTCTTGGGGACTCCGTGCAAACTAACGATCCTAGCGATGTACAACTCTGCTAGCTTCGAACTCTGATAGGTGGTTTTAACGGGCAAGAAATGGGCGACTTTGGACAATCTGTCCACTATGACCCAAATAGAGTCATTTCCCCTACTAGAAGTAGGTAGTCCAGTGATAAAGTCCATTCCTACAGAATCCCATTTCCATTCCGGAATTTGCAAAGGTTGCAACAATCCAGCGGGTCTTTGATGTCCTGCCTTGACTCGCTAACATATATCACACTTGGCGATATAGCTTCCGATTTCTCTCTTCATCTTATGCCACCAAAATTGCTCTTTCAAATCTTGATACATCTTAGTTCCTCCTGGATGGATAGAATAAAGAGTATCATGAGCCTCCTTCAGGATAACTTCTTTTAACTCAGAATCTGTTGGTACACAAAGGCGTCCTTTGTACCACAAAACTCCTTCTTCGTCCTCGGTGAATCCGGGTACTTTGCCTGTACCGATACGACGTTTAATTCCGTCGATACTAGCATTTCCTTTCTGCGCCTCTTTAACCTGACTGATCAAAGTGGGCTGAAGTTCTATGCTAGCCAAAAATCCTTCACTTACTAATTCTATTCGAAAATCTTCCATCTCTTTGTGCAAACTTGGTTGCTCCTTCAAAATCATGGAGTTCAAGCGGCACGGCAATCTGCTAAGGGCATCGGCTACTACGTTGGCTTTTCCAGGGTGATAGTGAATGTCCAGGTCGTAATCCTTGATTAGCTCAATCCATCTTCTCTGCCTCATATTCAGCTCCTTCTGAGTGAATATATACTTTAGGCTCTTGTGATCCGAATAAATCTCACAACGGTTTCCCATAAGGTAATGTCTCCATGTCTTCAGGGCTAGAACTACGGCTGCGAGTTCGAGGTCCTGGGTGGGATAATTTTGTTCATGCTGCTTCAATTGTCGCGATAGATAGGATATAACTTGGCCTTCTTGCATTAGCACACATCCGAGACCAATCTTGGATGCGTCACAATACACATCGAAGGGCTTCGTGATATCCGGCATGATCAAGATTGGGGCGGAAATCAATCTCCTTTTGAGTTCTTGGAAACTCGCTTCACACTTGTCTGTCCATTCAAACTTCTTGTCCTTCTTCAGCAATTGGGTCATGGGTCGGGCGATACTAGAGAATCCTTCTACGAATTTGCGGTAATATCCCGCCAATCCGAGAAAAGCACGAACTTGGGTTTGAGTGGTTGGGGCTTTCCAATCTTCTACATCTTTCACTTTGGCAGGGTCAACGGCAATTCCTCCGGCTGATACAATGTGACCGAGGAATCCTACTTCCTGTAACCAGAATTCACATTTGCTAAATTTTGCATACAGCTGATGCTCTCTAAGGGTTCCAAGAATGGTCCTTAGGTGTAGCTCATTTTCTTCTTCCGATTTGGAATAAATCAGAATGTCATCGATGAAAACAACGACAAACTTATCCAGGAAGTCCATAAAAATCTTATTCACGAGGTTCATGAAATAAGCGGGGGCATTGGTTAATCCAAAATACATGACTGTATACTCATACAACCCATATCTGGTGGTAAAGGCAGTCTTTGGAATATCCTCAGCACGAATTTTGAGTTGATGATAACCAGTTCTAAGATCAATCTTAGAAAACACCTGGGCACCGGTCAACTGATCAAACAAATCCTCTATCTTGGGCAAGGGGTACTTGTTCTTGATGGTGACATCATTCAACTTTCGATAATCCGTACACAAACGGTTACCTCCATCCTTCTTGTCCACAAACAAGACAGGTGACCTCCATGGGGACGCACTTGGTTGAATCAATCCGATTTCTAACATGGAATCCAGTTGCTTCTTCAGTTCTTCTAGTTCTGACGGGTTCATGCTATAGGGTCTCTGGGCTATAGGTCCTGTTCCGGGGATTAGTTCGATGATAAACTCGATATCCCTATCTGGGGGCATACCGGGCAAAACATCTGGAAATACATCGGGGTATTCACAGACTACCCGAACTTGGTCGATGGTAGGTTGGGCTAGACTCTTGTTACACTTGAATTGGCGAGGTAAGGTTTCCGATATATGCTCGACTAATATTCCGGTGGTACTAGTCATGGTAATGGCTTTCTTGGCACAGTCAATCATTCCTTTATGTTTGGACATCCAATCCATTCCTAGTACTACTTCCAAACCTTTAGTTCCGAGTACTATTAGATTAGCATAAAAATCTATGCCATGGATTCGGATAGGGACGGCTTTGCAAATTTGCCTAGCCTTGGTGGTCGATCCGGGAATTTGTACAATCATCACATGCTTCAGTTTGGTTGGTTGGATTTTACTAGTGCATGCAAATTCTTCGGTGACAAATGAATGCGATGCACCAGAATCAAACAACACTCTTGCGAGTACTGAATTAACAGAAAACATACCCAGCACGACGTCTGGCGCTTCCTGAGCTTCTTCAGCATGCATGAGAAAAAGGCAGCCATTGCGGTTGAGTGAATTTCCTGGGGCAAATCTTCTCCCTGGCTGGACACGACGTTGCTGCTGGGCTGGGACATTGGTATTAGGGGCTGTAGCGTTCTTCTTGTTGGGGCACTCGTTGGAATAGTGGCCTTTATTTCCACAGTCATAACAGGTCACTTGTGACTTGTCCTTGGTTGCGACAGGCACAGCGTTGCTTCCAGTCCTCGGGGCAGTATTGGGGTTGGTGGTAGCATGGTTGGTGTTGAACTTGGGTGGGGCACGGGTGAAAGTGCTAGAATTGCCGGGGTTGTTGTGATTTCCTCCGGGTCTAGGGTTTCCACGGTTGGGATAGTTCGGACGGGTCATAGGGGGTCTGTTGGTTCTTGGGGCAAATCCTGGAGATGGGTTGGGGCGATACTTTGGGGTCTGATGGGTTCCTGGTTGATGCATCATGCGACGCTTGCGGTTCTCATTGGCCTGGTTGATCTTTCCTTCCATCTGGATAGCGGAGTCGACAAGAGCTTCAATATCAGCAAAGGGAATATTGACTAATATTGTCTGCATCTCGTCATGCAGACCATTCAGGAATCTTTCTTTCTTCTTGGCTTCGGTGTCTATCTCATCTGGGGCGTACCTAGCTAATGACAAAAATTTGTCACGGTATTCCACTACAGTCATCCTTCCTTGCTTCAATTCTCTGAACTCGTCTCTCATTCTCTTGATCAAACGTGGCGGCACATGGGTTCTGCTAAACTTGACCTTGAATTCCTCCCAGGTCATCATTTGGCCTCCGGTCATTGCACGAACACTGTTCCACCATGCCCTGGCATCTCCGGCTAGATAATGAGTGGCGAACAAGACTTTCTCGTTGGCTTCTACTCCGGCTACTTCTAAGTTATTCTCCATGGTTTGCAGCCAATCATCGGCGTCTAGGGGTTCTTCTGACTTGGTGAAAACGTGTGGGTTGGTATTCTGGAAATTCTTGAGCTTAGATCCGTGGTTGTCCTGATTTCCATGACCTTGGTTGTTGTGGGCTAGCTGGGCTATCTGTTGCAGAGTGGCTAGGTTGGCTTTCCGTTCCGCTCGTTCAGCTTCGCGGTCAGAAGTCAACACTTGCAGGATCTGCAACATTGGGTCCGGGGCTGAACCACTTCCTCCACGTGGCATCTGAAGATTGATATAGATCATGAGAAAAGAGGGAAATTTCTAAGGTTTTGGGTCTTTGAAAAGTTTTTAGAGATTGACTCAAGTTTTCTAGCAACTTGCTTTTTCATTCATTCACTCATAGTACACAGTACAACGCACACCACAACAAAGCAAAACAGATGGTTTTAAGAACCATTCTGGGAACTACGATACAGTGGGACCGACTACTACTCACTACGCTAGTGCTCAGTGTTACTACTGCTCGGAGTCTGTGGCTTCATCATCTTCCGCATCATCGATGAAGGCGAAATCATCCTCATCGGTGAAGAAGTCCATGGCCTGATCCTCCAGAAAATCATCGTCATCGCTGAGATAGGAGTAAGGGTCTCCACGAAGATCTTCTCCGGCATTCTCCCTTTCCTCTAACTGCATGTCTCTCTCATGGATGGTCTCTTCCAGAGCTGAGATACGATGGCGAAGACGGGCAATAATGCGCTCCTTCTTGTCGAGCTGAAGGCGGCGAGACTTGCGATCCTTTGCTAGCATGGCGATGGTCTGATCCTTCGTCTTGATGATGGCAGACTTGTGGTTGCAATAGTCACGGCAGTTGTCCAGTTCCTGCTGACGATCATACATCATGAAGCTAAGGTGGTCCAATTGGGTCTTCAGCTCGGGTTGGTATGGGGCTTCCAGTGGTTGACCATTTGCATCACGTCTTGGGCAAAACTCAAAGCGAGTACCCTTGATCTGATTGATGCTCTGCCCACACAGACGGGAAAGAGCTTCCTGCCTTGCTCTGGCAAGTCCATCGAGCCAGTTGTTTTCCCTCAAGGTAAACTGAATTCCCTCCGCAGTGGGAGGTTCAATCTTTCCTCGGAGGCTTGCAACAATTAGCCACTGTAGATCTTCTCCCCCTTGATCATTGAGCTGAGCTCCGAAGAACTCGGGATGCGGGCGCTCCAAAAGTTCCGAAAGCTGATCCAGATCCCTCTCAAAGATAAGGTCTCCTCCATTTCCGAGTTGGTAAAACTTGCTGTACTTCACGTCCATCTATAAAAATAGAGGATGAGTAGTTTGGCAAAGTGATCAAGTGTGTCAAAATTTTATATATTTTGCAAGAGTTTTTGAGGTACATGAAGTTTATTAAAGAATTTAAGAGGAAAGAATGAGAATAAGTTTTCGTAAATAGTTTTGTTTTTGAGTGTTGAAACTAAGTTTTTGGTTCAGCGTCCAATCTAACTAGGGTCTCCTATGGTCAGGATGGCTCTGATACCAACTTGTCAACACCCGGATTTTTCAATCCTAGATGCCTGTTATGCCATACATCGCAATCCCAGGATTACCATTTTTGCGAGACATAACAGAATTGGATACCATAGTACTTCATCCATTACAACGATACATAAGTTCTTACACAAATAGGGATCTCATGATCCAGTCTTTAATACAACATCAAGCAGCGGAATACGGAATAGTAACGGTAGCGTAGGCGAGGCTCCATCTTCGGGGTCACAGGCAATGCTGACGATGGGAGATGATCCTAGTTGTCGTAACCGTCCTGGGGTCCATCCTCCAGGTACTCCTCTTCATAGTCTGGCCATGGGAATAGCCAGGGACAAAGCCATGAGTACTCTTTAAGTACTCGTAAACTAATACTAACAAAAAAAGGGGTTTCTGGATAATAGGACACTAGGCTCTAGGGTTGTTTTGCAAAAGCCAGATTTATACTACTAAGTTCCCAAGCTAGTCACAATTTTATAACTCCTAAGTGGGATCTTGTATTTCTAGTCACAACTCTGTTGTGGCCAAGCCAAAGTCTCAAGTCGTTCACAAGTCATTTTGAAAAGTCTGACGGGGGAACAGTATGGCCACTCCAACTGTCCATAACCGCGGAAGCGGCTATTCGAATAGTTTGACACTCTGCAGAGATTGTACACTTTCACCACAACATTCGATACATCCGTCAGGAACAAATCCTGAATTCACCATACTCAGTATGCGGATAATCAATCCTAACCTTCCAATTACACTCCCTAGTATAAGCACCTCTCATGTGAGTTTGGCCTCCCAACCATGACTACTGTCATCTTGGGTACTGCACAGGTCGACAATATTCACAAGGTAGCCTCAGCTCAGACCTTGGCCGTGAGGGAACTAATACTAAGGTATATAAGTTTCCAGTCAAGCCCTACCCAATATTCGGGTATTGTGGTTGTATGATAAAATTGGAATGGTATCGCATCCAGACAACCATCAGTTTTATAAAGGGCTAAGGCTCATGCCTCAACATTTTCATCATCAAAATCATCAAGTGTTTGGAAACACATGTCCAAAACATTTCAATAGAATGATCCATCATTCCAAGGTTTTCATAACCATTTTTCCACCAAGTATTCCCATATAAGGTTGATCAAGTTTTATGCTTAGCACTAGCATCTACAGGTGGGGTAGTACTAATAGAGAGGTGGTAACTAGTGGAGTTGCAACTAAGTCCAACCTTATACCATAAGCTGATATCAAGGTTTCTAGCTTAGGCCAAATTTAATGCTCTTTATGCAACCTTCAGCACAACTGTCTAGTATCTACCAAAATTCTTGGGTAGCCTCTAAGTAAACTGTGATAACGAAATAAAGTAAGAAGCTTGCCATAAAACTAGGATTGGTTTAGCAAGTGGGTATGGTTACATACGCTTAGGGCATATAGTAATCATATCACAAGCATGGGTTGTGGCAACAATAGGGTGTTTTATGCGCTTGCATATGTATAGTATCTTGCAAGTGTTAGCTTGCATTGGTAAACTTGGTTAGTATAGCTTGCATCAATATCAGTATAAGCTTGCCTTGTGCAGAGCAGTGGTTGAAGTTCTCCTCGGCTTCCTCTTCGTAGTATCCTCCTTCTTCCTCGTAGCCTTGGTCGGTACTAGCGTCTATGAATAAATACGAGGTACACAATCACCAAACAATACTTAACTATTTGCAATCATCACACACAAGGGTCCTATAGATGATCTAGCATCATCTCTAACATTACAAGGTTAAGGATTGGTTTAAGTCTTCTTATTATAGAAAGTAATTTCTACTCAGTGAAAAACTACTTAAGATTTAATATTCTCTAAACTACACATGGGATCATGTTGACATATGTCATCACCACACGTTGTAGTCCATGGGAATGTGATTTAAAGTGGTGTCACAATTTAACAAGGTTTTACCCTTTTATTTTAATTAATTAAAGTGGCTAGAAATGCTTATGAAGCATTCTTTTATTCCTTGAACATTATTTCTGGAAGTAACCTATATATATTTTTATATATTTTGAAAGGTATGGTTGAAAGTGATTTTTGAGAGTTGGAATCAACTCAAAAGCTATTGTGGTTTAAATTCGAAAAATGTTTGAATGCATAAAAGCTTCTGCCTTGTCATTTTTGCTAAGGGTGATCTACAGATCCAAATGACTTGAATCCAACGGGCTTGGATTAAGCATTCACAGACCTTTCCAACAAAATTGGTTTCATCTAATTTGGTGCAATAAATCGATCTGGGTTGATTTTTGAAGTTGGGTACAGAAGTGTGTTTGAAATTAAAAAGAAAAGATTTAATTTGAATTGTTAGGCTGCGCGGGAAATTCTAACGGGCCGGCCTGCTAAGCGCAGTGCTCCCGCGGGCTGCTTAAGTGGGTGTCCCCACTCATCAGTGACACGGGGATGGGCGAAGCGGTATGGGGCAACGTGGTTCGTTCGATCTGGTTCTAATCCAACGGCTGAGGGTCATCGTCGACGCGAGACAGCTCCAGCGAGAACGAAACCTAGCGCGGCCAGTGAGGGGTGCTGGGAGCTCACCGGAGTACGGGCGAGGGTCGGCGAGGCGGGCGAACGACGAAGTCGACGACGGCGAACCTCCTGGTACCGGTGGCTTCTCCTGGGGCGGCTCCAATCGCTGGCTCCTTTCTTCTCCGGCAGCGGCAGGCTCCAGTGAAATTCCGGCGGGGTGGTGCTCGCTTTGCTCTGAGAATGGTGTGGCACGATCAGTGAGGAGAGGGGAGTGAGATGGTGTGAAGAAATCGTGCGGGGGTGGCCTCTATTTATAGTCGAGCGAGGGGACCGTCGGGGCGCAAGGTGAGCTCGTCGGAGGCGATGTTACAGGCAACTAATGGCATGGGCAAGGGTAGGGGACGGTGCTGTGTCTCCTGGCGATGCTCAACGACATGGTCGCGAGGGATGGGGCGGTGTGGTTTGGTCTGGAACGGGCGGTGCTCTGCGCGGCAGAGGCGGCGTTCTCGACGGCGGGCGGTGGCTGTATGGAGCGGGGCGTTAAACGGGGATGTCTGGCGGTCTCCTGGGTCGGTGGTGATCGTGTGTGCGCGCGGTGAGGGTGGCGCGCGGTCTGTGGGTGGTGGTCGAGGGTGGCGCTCTGGCGCACGTTCAGCATGGTCTGGGCGTGTCTTGTGCGCGTGGTCCAGGGCTTGGCAACGCTCGCGGATGGGACAGGCAGTGGCGGTGGACGGTGGGCTGCCTCCCAGACAAGGTTGGCACAGCTAGTTCTTCCTCTAGCCTGCTGTCGACTATGGGGTGGCATTGAGGTGCTCGGCTGTTCACCATTAATGGCAAGGGCAAGCTCACAGGGGTGCTAGTGCTGGTCTAACCTTGCTAGATGATCTACTGGATTGTGTGAGAGCTAACTAGGGAACAAGTTAGGCTCAAAACACTGCACACTATAGTGTTTGTGGTTTTGTTTGATTTGTGTCTGCAACCTGTTTGATGAAATGGCCGCATGAAATCAAGTTTTGAATTTTGAAATGATTTTTGGTGGGTTTGCTAGATTGGTTCTGGTGAGTCTGCAGATGCTTGGGTTTTGAAAATTGAGCTTGTTTAAGTGGGTTTTGAAAAAGTGGGATCTTCCCATATGAAGAAGATTCAATTTTGAGTTGTCATTTAAACTATGCATTTGAAAGTTTCTGGATGATCACAAGGTGGGCCTTGATACTTTGTTATGAGTACATTCAAGGGGTGCAAGGATCCAGAAAAGTTTCTGTTTGGTTTTGAAAGTTTGAGACAGCCAAAGTAGGCATGGGAGTTAAATTGGTAAAAATGACCATTCACTTAATATATTGGTTTTGACTTATTTTTCTTTAGGAAAAGTGTGGGGAATGTTTTAGATGATGTTCTTTTCACCTAAGAAACATTTTACAAGCAATGGCTCACACAAACAAAGTGGTTTTAAAGAATTTCAAAATTCATGCATACACATATACATGCTTTCATGAATTGGTTTAGAAAAGTTTTTCTTAACCCTAATCTTTAGGATTAGTGTTTTGTTGATCTAAATTTGATATTTTTGGGATGTTACAGATATGATTAGTAATCAGCCTCAACTACAACGGAATGGCTAAATAAAACTGCCAACAATTGCTTGTTTGGTTTGTCGCTTGCGACAATTGTATCTGACTAGTAAGTATTGCAACTACAACGGAATGGCTAAATAAAAATACCAACAACTGCTGGGTTTTGGGTTATCTCATGCTAATTGTATCTGACTAGTAAGTGCCGCAACTACCACGGAATGGTTAACTAAAACGGCCCACTGCTTATTTTATAAGGATGACTATCTATACTTGACTAGTAATTGCTGCAACGATAACTGAATAAATAAAACTGCCAACTATGTGAGTTCCTCGGTTGACTTCCTCGATCGGTGTCGAGGGGGAAACGCCAGGATGGGTTTGATTGGTGGTAGCATCAGGTTGGTTCCGAATAGGTCTTTCTTACCCCTCTCTGATAGCCGCCAGTTGTATCGAGTCTCTATAGGTTGTTTAGTGCATGCTGCCGCTGCCGCTTCAGTCCACCATACCTATGTAGGCGAGGACCGCCGAATTCTAGCCTCGCCGTGTACTGGCCTCAGTACTGACGCTCCTCTTTTTCCTTTGCCCTTTGTCGGCACCCCTTTTGTTTTAAGCAGGTTTTGAGATCGACGTCGTTAGCAGGGTTACCCTTCCGGCTTGGCCTGGGCAGGGTTATGGACGCCATTGGTTATTCTTCAGGGCTCTTAGCCCCATTTGCATCTTGTCCGTAGCTGGACGCTCTATCATTTTCAAGGTGATTTGGATCTTTGTACCGTATATCTGTATTCTTGACTCTTTGAGTCGCTGTTGTATATATCTGTTCTGTGGGTCCCATCGAGGACTGTTGTGTAATGTTATTACTTCGTTTTCCACCCGCACGAAAGTGCCTGGTGGGCACCTTTGAATCGTTTCTATGCGGGTTTAGCGGGTTTCGCTAAAACTTGCATAGGGTCGATTCTGAGGGTGTTACAGAGTGGTATCAGAGCTCAGCAGTTGCGATACCCCACAAGTCCAGCCTGTAGGATAACCTAGCTAACGTCCGAAGTAGAGTGTCAAAACTATTTTTGAAAATCGGTTGGATAGTTCTGACTAGGTCTGATTTTACTCCTTACCCCTCTGCTATTCTCCTCTTATCTCGACGTGTTTTGAACCTGCTCTCTCATCTTTTCCTCGAGTCCAGGAATTCTCGTGGTGGGGTTTTCCGTCGTACCTTCAGGGTTTCGCTTCCTCCTCTGTTAACGGTGTTCTACCATCCGGTGTTCAAGCTGCCTGATGAATCCGTCTACTGTGGTACCATTCTTTGTTCCTTGTTTGTGCTTCCGGTGTTTTCCGATGCGACGACATCCTCTACGCCAGATCCGATGCAGAGTCTGCATCACCCCGTTGTTCCGAACCTCGCTTGTCGAGATCTTCAGTCTGATTCCGAGAATGGTTGCACGCTTTTCCACTGATTGTGCGGAGTAATAGTTTGGGTGCGTGATGGATTGGCCCCCATGCCGACTACCCCTTCTATTCGCTTTTGTACATTGAAGTGGATGAGAATGCATCGGTTCCCTCTTTCCACCGAAACTAGAGGTGGCTTTATTTGTTGATACCTCTACCTTCGACCTTTTGTTCCCGAGTGTTCCCTCGACGATCACGGACAACGACCTCTTGTTAGTGGTGTCGCGAGGATCTGCACGAAGCGAGAAGACGCAGATCACTGACCTTCCTTCCGGTACCATGAGGCGGACCTCGAGGGCGAGATCCATTGTTAGTGGTGTCGAATTGTGGCATCCCGTAAAACCACTACTAGAAAATCGCGTTGTTTTTGTGCAATTGCATCATCATGACCGCATGCTCATGTCATCATGCCACATTGCATTTGAGCATCGTCATCATCTTGCATTTGCTTGCATAAAACTATTTGTAGAAAACCTATTTTGTGTTTTCTAAAACGCCCCATCTTTATTCAAACACCAAAACCCGGGTCACCGGATTATTTTGTTTTGTTGCTATCGGTTTGCAACCGATGCATTTAAAATAAATAAAAATATTAAATTATTTTAATGGGGGCAGTCGAACGGGCCGATTCGACCCGAACGACCACCCCCAGGAATTTTAACGGTCCACCCCAAACCCTTTTCTACCAACCTATCTACCCACACCCTCCGGCCACATCACCCTGGCCAATGCCCTCTCGCCACCTCACCTCTCCCTTTCTCCCCACCTACCCCATGCTGCCACCTGGCCCATCCACACTCCACACCACTCAGCCCCCCTCTCTCTTCCCCTGGGTCCCACCCCAACCCACCTGCCAGCCCCACCCACAGCAGCCCCTCCCCACCCGGTCTTCCCCTGGACCCGGTCCTCCCCCGTGGCCCACCTTCCACCTGGCCCCACCCTGTCCCCAGCCTGCTCCTTCCTCTCTCCCCTCCCCACCATCTCTCTCACCGCACGCGCACGCTCCCTCCCTCCCTGCTTGCTCCCCCGCCCTTCCCTCTCCGGCGAGCCGCCTCCGCCCTCAAACCAGCGCGCCATCCTCCCCTCCGCGTCCGCCGCCGCGCCCGGCTTCCCTCTGCGGCCCGCCTCCTTCCCTCGCCGCCGCGCCCGGCCCCGGCTCACCGCCGCGTCGACCGCCCTCTCCGGCGAGCCGCCTCCGCCCTCGCCCCCAGCGCGCCATCCTCCCCACCGTGTTCGCCGGCCGCGCCCGCACCTCTGCGACCGCCCCCTCCGCGGCCACCCTGCTCCGGTCGCCGGCGCAAGCTCGCCTCGGCCCCCGTCCTCGCCTGCGCCGGTGCCGCCCCGCGTCCGGCTATGCCCCGCCGAGACCGCCGCCGACAGCGGGGCCGTGGCGCCTCCGTCCCGCGTGGCTCTGCCGCAGGCGCTCACCGTCCGCCCCGCTTCCTGCGACGCCGTCGGCCTCCACCCCGCCTCCGGCCGCGAGCCGCCGCACCTCGCTTCCCCGGCCACGTTGCCCCATCACCGCCCCGCCCTCCGCGTCCTCGGCGCTGGCAGCCAGAGCCGCCGTCGGCCGCGCCGCGCTGCCCCGAGCTCCACCTGTACCGGCCCGTGCCCCTCCCTCTCTGGCGCGCCAGGCGCCGCCCAGGCGATTCCGTCGCCGACCGCCGCCTGCGGGCGCCGCTCGGCCGCGTCGACCCCGCCGTCGGTGCCTCCTCGAGCCCGAGCCCCCCCCCCCCCCGTCGCCGACTGCTGACCAAAGCCTCTTCTCCGACCCCAAGCGCGTGTGGCCATGTCGCGGGTTCTGCCTAGCTGATGCGTCCCTGGGGCGATTCCTTCGGCTCCCTGGACTTGCGTTGGTGAGGTGAAGATGCAATATGGTGACCGTGGGAAGATAGTATGCTACCACCCGAAGACCGATCACGGATCCAAGCCCGAACCCGAACCTTGGCGCCGACCCCAAGTACGCCACCGGCGAATACGGTGGTACCTCAAGGCCTTCGTCACGGGACACCGAGACCCCGAAGATCGACACCTAACCCGCCGGTTCCTCAAGATCGTCCTCGCGGCGTCCGAAGACCCGAACCCTGTCGAGCCCCTCTCGGTGAACGCCCAGATCGCCTCACGGACGCCATGACCTCCTTCAAGGATCCGATGGCCGAGACCCCGACGCGACAAGTACTCCTTCCCGGACCCGAACCCCGGTATCGGACAAGTTCGCCATCGACCTCGAGAACGCCTACACGGAACAACAAGACCGTCACACGGACACGAACCCCAAGACCCTGAGGCCCCGAACCGAAGACCGATCCGAAGCGCCAAGACCTCCGACAGGGAACCGACCAGTTCGCCGAGAACCTCACCCGAACCTGAAGCACGACAAGATCTTCCCCGTTGTTCGAGAGCGTTTCCGCCGAGACCGACCCGTCGAACCCTGAACCCCGAGACCCGACCCCGAACCCCGGAACCTCAAGTTCGTCGAGACCCCCTAATGTGTGAACCCCTCCCCGAAACCCTATTTTATAATATAACACAACTTGTCGCATATTAATCATTCATCTCGCATGCATATCATTGGTTTGGGGGCCTTATGCCAATTCACCTAATAATTAAATATGGGGCCCATATGCGGGCAAATCTAGTCTCATATTGGCCTCATTTAAATTGATGTAGCGAACCGGTGCTATATTTTGACCATGTTAATCCAACATTTAAATTGCGGGGTATCTAAATAACATGAACCACCTAAATAATTGTCGGGACCCCCGGTTCCGCTTAATATGACCTAATCGCATCGCATCTTTGCCATGTCATACATCAACCATGCATCATGCCGATCTTCTGCCGTTGTATTAAATATTGCATCCGGTGTTTATTTTAGTGTTTTGCTTCTTCGCGGATAAGGCCGTTGAGTTGATGCGAGTGTCGACCCGATCTTCGTATGAACCTTCGGCAATGTTTTTCAGGCGAGCATCTCCCCCTTTCTACCTATCTTAATTTTATAGTATTTATTTCCCTCCTGTTGATCTATTGCTATCTGTGTTGCGATGCTCTAGTTTCCGTAACCGTGATATCCCTTGCAGCCTTATATTGCCTTGGACACATCCTATTACCTGTTGTTTGGTAGATAGTTGGACTTGCGCGTCGTAGTCGCTTGCTCAAGTGCTGTTACGTGTCGTCATGTACCACAGTTGTTGGAGCCTTGCCACATGTTTGCTGTTGGAGATGATCTCGGCTTTATTTATCGTTCACTTTAATTCCTGTTTAACAACTAAAATTGAAGTAAGTAAGCAGAGGCATCGGTGGGTGATAGATAATATTTGGTTTCCGACCGCCCACTTGTGCCCCGTAGGACCCCGAGTACTTGATACCTGTTCCTTGATTTATCGCGCTATCCACATATGGGGAATTATGGGCCCCCCTTAGCCAGAGCTTGATTCATACTTATTTCTTGGGGCCACAAACTAGTTTGAGGTTTTATTTACGATCCTGTACTTATGCCATGCTACTGCTTTATTTACGATTGTGCGAGGAGCACACTGTACTGTTTAGGTAAGCGGAATGTTTTCGCGGTATCGACAAGACCAGTCACACTTTCGGGTTCCCAGTCGTTTACAGCCATTGTCGCAAACCTTGAGTCCGTCTCGGAGTCAGCTAGCTTCGTTGCGGATCTACTCAATGGGGTGGCCCCCTGAAATATTTCTGAATCTTGTGATTGCTCTGTCGTGAAGACCTCGTTGGGTTTTGATTTGGTTTTTCCGAGGTGGGAGCGCTAAGACATATTTCTAATACATTATGTGGAGGACATATTGTTGATTGGAAAAGATGTATATTTTATTAACACATATTAAGAATTTCATCCTGATGAAAGACTTAGGCAAAACCCAAATATTTGGCATGAATAGACGCTAATATGGTTATGCCAGAAGTACATATACGAGATATTGAATGAGTTCAATATAGAAACTACAAGAAAGTTTCTTGTCGCACAGAAAGGATTGAATGAGTTCAATGTTGATGATATATTCAAGTGTATTGACATTTGGTAAAAGTGAAACAAATAATCAAGTATAGATTGATACTTGATGTATGAAATCACAAAGAGTATTTATATCAATCATACTGTGATATGTACAAATCCAGATATGTCCTATGCTCTAAATGTTGTGAGCATATACCAGAATGATTCGTAAGATGATCATTGGACAATAGTAAGGATATTCTTATGATCTTTTGGAAGAACTAAGAGTATAATATTTGTAGAAGTGACAAATAGATGGTTAGTTCATTGTAAAAGTACTACATTGATACTAGTTTTGTCACAAAGTACAAATTAAGTTTATCTCAATCTAAACTAAGGGTGGCACAATATAATGGAAAGTGAGTTCCATAATGGATTTGGATGAGTTCCAAAGTTAAGACATTGTGACAGATACTACAACAAAAGGCTAAGTATATGACTGCTATTTTAGCAGCAAAAGAGGGCATTTGTGTCAAGTAGTTTGGTATCAAAGTAGGTGTAGTTCACAGAGGGATAATACTATGAAGATATATTGTGCGACAATATTATCAACATGTTTTAACCCCAAAGAACTAAAGGTCACACCGAAAGACCAAATTTATACAAAGCCATCTCATTAGAGAATGAGTGATGCGTAGAGACGCAAAGACATGCAATTACACACGGACCTGGAAGTGTCAGATCCGGAGATCAGTTGACCACTAGCAATAGTGTACATACAACACCAGAAAGCCATAGGTGTTGAATACACAAAGGTTTGAAACTAGATTATTGACTCTAGTGCAAGTGGGAGACTGTTGGAGATATGCCCAAGAGGCAATAATAAAGTGGTTATTATCATATCTTCACACTTATGATAAATGTTTACATACCATGCTATAATTGTATTAACCGGAAACATTAATACTTGTGTGATTTGTAAACTAAAATAAGAGTCCCTAGTAAAGCCTCTTGTTAAACTAGCTTGTTGGTTAATATATGATCATGGTTTCCTGATCATGAACATAGAGATGTTATTAACAACAGGATCATATCATTAGGAGAATGATGTGATGGACATACTCCTATAGATAAGCGTAGCATAAAGATCAAGTCATTTCAATAGTTCAATTGCTATATGCTTTCTGATACATAGTAAACTAATTCCTTCGACCATGAGATCATGCATATCACCTTTACCGGATGGATGCTTTGATGACATCAAACACCACACCGTAATTGGGTGGTTATAAAGGTGGCATTGAGTGTTCGGAAAGTATTGGTTGAGACACATGGATCAAGAGTGGGATTTGTCCATCCATATGACGGATAGATATACTCTGGGCCCTCTCGGTGGAATGTCATCCAATTAGCTTGCAAGCATGTGACTGGCTCACAAGGGATCACATATCATGGGAACGAGAAAAGAGTACTTATCAGTAACGAGGTTGAACTAGGTATGCAGAGATACCGATGATCATAACCTCGGATAAGTAAACTATCGTGAGACAAAGGGAAATTGGTATCGTATGTAAGTGCTTCATTCGATCGCAAAGTAATCGTAGAAATATGTGGGAGCCATATGAATTTCCAGATTCCTCTATTGGTTATTGTTCGGAGAAGTGTCTCGATCATGTCCGCATAATTCACGAACCGTAGGGAGACACACTTAAGGATTCGACGTTGTTTGAGTAGTTATGGTATTATGAGAAAGAGACCGAATGTTGTTCGGAGTCTCGGATGGGATCCGGGATATCACGAGGTGATCCGGAATGGTCCGGAGAATAAGATTCATATAAGGAAAGTTTCGTTTCGGAGTTCGGGAATGATTCCGGTGTTTTCATCGGGAATGTTCTAGAAGGTTCCGGAATGTCCGGCACTCCGGGGGGGAGGGGTACATGAATATGTCATTACATATTGGAATGATTGCATCATGTACTAAGTGTTCTTGCTGTTCCAAATAAAGGATTAAATTGAATCCTAAAACAGAAAAGTCAAATGTCCAGTTTGAAAGTCAAACGGCTAAAACAAGAGACTGTGGGAAACAAGCAAGAGGAGGTTGAAACCAACTTGGAGGAGGAGTCCCTCTCCTCCAAGCCGGCGGCCAGCCTAGGCCAAGTTGGGGAGGGACTCCCCTCCCCTTCCCTGGCGCGCCAGCCCCTCCACCTATAAAAGGAGGGGCAGGGCCTCCTCCTCTACACACAAGTTCCTATCCTCTAATCTCCGGTTTAGAGCCGTTTTGGTTTAGAGCTTCTAATTGCTTTAGCCTGCGGTTTAGAGCCTTCTAATTGGTGTGTCTAATCCCTATACCACTAATAGTACTCTCTCATACTCCACCATACTCGCTCCGGCTTAAGGCGAAGCCCTGCGGGATCTCCCCTCTACTTCCGGTACCACGCCGTTGTGCTGCCGGAATCACGAGGAGAGTGCTACAACCTCCGGTGCCTGCTGGAACAAGGGAGAGGAAGGTCTTCGTCGAGTACCGAACGTGTGACCGACTGCGGGAGCGCTGCCGGAACGCAGCGCCGGAAGGATCGTCTATGCGATCTTGAGATCGGAAAGAGTATGACTACATCACCCACGAGAATCTGCTCTCGTTAACCGCTTTGGAATCTTCGAGGGTAAGTTATTCCATCGACTCGTTGCTACAATCTAGTAGATAGATCTTGGCTTGTTTGTTTGTATGCGATAGAAAATTTTGTTTTCCATTCTACGAACCCCTACAGTGGTATCAGAGCCGTGTCTATATGTAGATCTGTTGCACGAGTAGAACACAATGGTCATTGTGGGCGTTGATGCTTTTATTGTCGATTGCTTCTTGTGTACTTTGCATCTTGCGGTATGTTGGGATGAAGCGGCCCGGGCTAACCTTACATGACATCGTTCATGAGACTTGCTCCACGCTTGACATGCAACTTGTATTGCATAAGTGGCTTTGCGGGTGCCTGTTTCTCCTAGCATAGTTAAGATCCAATTTACAACGGGTGATTAACAATACTAGTATCAATGTTGTGGTTCTTGTTCGTAAGTTAGAACGACACTTATTGAAAGCCCCAAACCACGTAAAATATGCAAAGAAAGTAGAGGCGTCTAACTTTGTTTTGCAGGGGGTGTGCAGTGATGTGATATGGCCATGATTGTGATTATATATGATGTATGCAATGTTCCTTATTGTAAGTTGGCAACCGGCAGGAGCCATATGGTTGTCTTTAATTTCTGTTAAGACCCGTCTGTCTATTCAAAGTAGTTGTAATAGTTGAAGCCGGTGGACGACAATCATGGAGAAGCATCATTGACCTTGATGCAATGTCGGTGATGATGGAGATCATGTTCGTGCTTGAAGATGGAGATCGGAAGCACAAAGAAGAAAGGCCATATCATATCACATATTATGAATTGCATGTGATGTTAATCCTTTATGCATCTTGTATTGCTTAGTAGACGACGGTAGCATTATAATATGATCCCTCATGCACATGAATTTCAAGTCATAGAGTGTTCACCCTTAGTTAGCACTGTTGCTAAATCTTGTTGTTTCGAAGCAACACGTGATGATCGGGTGTGTTAGATTCCGCAAGTGTATACAACGTGAGCAAGCCAGATTTGCTCATGCGGAAGCTAAGGTTTGATCTTGACGAGCCTAGCATGTACAGACATGGTCTCAGGAACACGGATCACCGAAAGGTAAAGCATGAGTCATATAGGAGATATGATGAACATGTTGATTGTTCGCCATTGAAGCTATGTCAACTCTCGTGATGATCGGTTTTGATGTGGTGGATTTGGTTCGTGTGATCACTAAAACAATGTGAGGGATATTGTTTTGAGTGGGAGTTCACCTAGATTAATTTAATTATTAATTAGAACTCAATTTATCATAAACTGAATCAAAGTAAATTTGCATAGTTGTTGTAGTCATTGGCATCCGTTTACCACCTTGCGCTTAGTTATAATTGAGATGATAGAACTATAGAATTCTGGTTAGTTACTTTACGAACTGGTATCGTATTGTTTTGAAGTGTTAATCTAAAGTTTAAAAGTCCTATTGCAAACTTTCAGTAAGTTCCGGTTACTCCATGAAGTTTAATAATTGGTATTAAAACAAGAGTAACAGTTCCAAGTGTTAGTGTATAAGTATCATGTTTGTCTCCATGATTCTTGATATTCAAAGGATTCTCTTAATATCAAGGTTATCTAGGATCTGAAAGAGTTGTTTCAGAAACCATGATGTGTGGAAGATATTGTGATATCTGAAACGAAGTTTTGGTTACAACATGATAGAGTATAATATGGCAAAGTTCATGTTCTCATATTTTGATGAGAATTTGCAAAAGGTTGGAGACACTTGTTGTCCTAATCCTCCAAAAGGTTTTTGGATAGCAACATTATACTCATAATTTATCTTTATAAGCTAAAAGTAGCTTGATCATGGACGATTCCATGATAAGGGTGAATATTTGATGTAGGTAAAATGTTTACTACACCAAGAGATTACTAAAGAAAGGAATTTGAAAGAACACCAAATATTTGATGATGGTGATCTACTTCAAAGTGCAAGTCCAAAGACATTGGTATTTAATTATACACGCTTTGGACTATATGTCATATGTATGACTCCACTATTGATGTTGATAGATTCTTTCAAACAGAAAAGGAAATACTAAAAGAGAATCTCATAAATATATGGCAGAAAAGAAAAGACTAGAATTGTTCAGTTTAAGTATATAGATGATATACATGTTATGGATATATTCTTTGCTTATTAAACAATGTGGTTCTTAAGTATTTGATACTGAATTTGTTGGTGTGAATCGTCATACAAAACAACAGAATTCATGAACTACAGTGGCCTAAGTAACTAGCAAAAGAATATGTGATGATGTTCATCGAGAACAAATAAAGGGTTATTGTGTTGCTCGTTAAAATATCAAAGCTTGCCTTCAAGATTTGTTTTATCAGGTATTATGAGAACAAAAGGGTTGTTCAAATAATTTCCGTAATCCATAAAAGATGGATGATTCACAAATCTCGTTGGAAAAATCACATCCATAAAACTAATGCTAAAGATGTCGAAAGACAAATTGATTGAAAGATCACTTAGGAAGTGACATCGCCGTTTAAATTATATTGGAAAGAAAAAGAAACTCCATATGTATGGAATTTTGGAGTCTTTTGATTTTGATCAAATGACGCTTGTGAAACTTTCCTAGAGATAATTAAAACTTCGTTCATAGGCCAAAAGGGAACGAAAGACTAGCTTATTGGAATTTGTACATATTGTTGTACGAAGTCCATTATGTGTAGTCAAGAGCGATGGATTTTAACTTCATATGCTTTCTCCGAAAATTTGAGTGAATATATGAATATTTACTTAATAAGGATGAAGTGTGAAATATTTGAAAAAGTTCAAAGACTTTCAACATGAAGTGCAAAATCATTGTAACAAGAATATAAATAGTTTATGATAAGATCATAAAGGAAGATATTTGAGTTACAAGTTTAGCATAATACCTAAGATTTAAGGAATCGTTCCGTGGATTTGCATTTTCCCGAAATACCATAAGAGTATGGAGCATTCGAGATATGTAATTAAACCTTGTTTGACATGGTAAGATCAAAGGTGTAATTCATAAAACTGCCATAGTATTTTAAAGATTAAAAGCTTTAGGGATTACCGTTTCCCACTGAAAAGAGCTTCATCGTAATCCGTTGAAATGACACCATATAAAGTTATGGTTTGGGATAAAACCCAAGTAGTCCTTTCTTAAACATTGGTATGCTATACATAAGAAAGATGTTTGCAACCAAAGTCGGATGAACCTGTCTTTGTTAAGTATTCCTCCATAACACCAGAGACAAAAGTGTTTGTCGCTTAGAACGTCAAGTTTCTTTGAGAAGGAATTTTTCGTGAAAAGTTAAGTGGGAGGACAATAGAACTTTGATAAGGTTAAAAGAACCTTAGCTATATGTGCAGAGTTGCGCAACGCCGAAAAGTGTTCCGGAGGCAGCAACAATGCTCATGGCTCACGTGCCTCAAAGGTTGTGATCACGGAGATCTAAGTTCCTATTGAAACAAGTAGGTCGGGTAAAACAATCAAATACCAAGATTTGAGGGTTGAATCATTATTTGAGAATAATGAACCGACTACATGCAAAGAAGCGATGATGGGCCCTGACTCCGTCAAATGGCTTGAAGCCATAAAATCCGTGATAGTTCCATACACGAGAAATCAAGTTTTGAACTTGAAAGACCCTCGAGAAAGGTGTAAGACCTTACAGTTGTGTCTGGATCTATAAAGAAATAGACATGGATGTTTTACATCTATGAAATAGTCGACATGTTGGGAAAGAGTTCACAACAATGTTCAAAGGTTGACTATGATAAGATTTGATCTTTCATAGTGATATTTAGTCTAGACAGATTAATGTAGCAGCCACTACATATAAATTTGTTATGTGGTAGTTGAATAAACAAAACAAGTTCTTCTAATAGAATTGTTACCTAGGACATGTGCGTAACACGGTCCATAGGGTTTTGTTAATTCAAAGGATGCTAAAAGCATATGCAAACTTCAATGGTTGAAATAAGCATAGCGGAGTTGGAATCTTCACTATGATGAAACTGTTAAAAGAGTTTAATTTCATCAGAGACAATGAAGATGCTTGCATTTGCAAGAAATTAAGTGGGAGCGCTAAGACATATTTCTAATACATTATGTGGAGGACATATTGTTGATTGGAAAAGATGTATATTTTATTAACACATATTAAGAATTTCATCCTGATGAAAGACTTAGGCAAAACCCAAATATTTGGCATGAATAGACGCTAATATGGTTATGCCAGAAGTACATAGACGAGATATTGAATGAGTTCAATATAGAAACTACAAGAAAGTTTCTTGTCGCACAGAAAGGATTGAA
The DNA here is from genome assembly GCA_910589765.1 of Avena atlantica. Lineage (NCBI taxonomy): Eukaryota > Viridiplantae > Streptophyta > Magnoliopsida > Poales > Poaceae > Avena > Avena atlantica. The sequence goes on from OU342739.1 coordinate 438,359,875, forward strand.
TGAGTTCAATGTTGATGATATATTCAAGTGTATTGACATTTGGTAAAAGTGAAACAAATAATCAAGTATAGATTGATACTTGATGTATGAAATCACAAAGAGTATTTATATCAATCATACTGTGATATGTACAAATCCAGATATGTCCTATGCTCTAAATGTTGTGAGCATATACCAGAATGATTCGTAAGATGATCATTGGACAATAGTAAGGATATTCTTATGATCTTTTGGAAGAACTAAGAGTATAATATTTGTAGAAGTGACAAATAGATGGTTAGTTCATTGTAAAAGTACTACATTGATACTAGTTTTGTCACAAAGTACAAATTAAGTTTATCTCAATCTAAACTAAGGGTGGCACAATATAATGGAAAGTGAGTTCCATAATGGATTTGGATGAGTTCGAAAGTTAAGACATTGTGACAGATACTACAACAAAAGGCTAAGTATATGACTGCTATTTTAGCAGCAAAAGAGGGCATTTGTGTCAAGTAGTTTGGTATCAAAGTAGGTGTAGTTCACAGAGGGATAATACTATGAAGATATATTGTGCGACAATATTATCAACATGTTTTAACCCCAAAGAACTAAAGGTCACACCGAAAGACCAAATTTATACAAAGCCATCTCATTAGAGAATGAGTGATGCGTAGAGACGCAAAGACATGCAATTACACACGGACCTGGAAGTGTCAGATCCGGAGATCAGTTGACCACTAGCAATAGTGTACATACAACACCAGAAAGCCATAGGTGTTGAATACACAAAGGTTTGAAACTAGATTATTGACTCTAGTGCAAGTGGGAGACTGTTGGAGATATGCCCAAGAGGCAATAATAAAGTGGTTATTATCATATCTTCACACTTATGATAAATGTTTACATACCATGCTATAATTGTATTAACCGGAAACATTAATACTTGTGTGATTTGTAAACTAAAATAAGAGTCCCTAGTAAAGCCTCATGTTAAACTAGCTTGTTGGTTAATATATGATCATGGTTTCCTGATCATGAACATAGAGATGTTATTAACAACATGATCATATCATTAGGAGAATGATGTGATGGACATACTCCTATAGATAAGCGTAGCATAAAGATCAAGTCATTTCAATAGTTCAATTGCTATATGCTTTCTGATACATAGTAACCTAATTCCTTCGACCATGAGATCATGCATATCACCTTTACCGGATGGATGCTTTGATGACATCAAACACGACACCGTAACTGGGTGGTTATAAAGGTGGCATTGAGTGTTCGGAAAGTATTGGTTGAGACACATGGATCAAGAGTGGGATTTGTCCATCCATATGACGGATAGATATACTCTGGGCCCTCTCGGTGGAATGTCATCCAATTAGCTTGCAAGCATGTGACTGGCTCACAAGGGATCACATATCACGGGAACGAGAAAAGAGTACTTATCAGTAACGAGGTTGAACTAGGTATGCAGAGATACCGACAATCATAACCTCGGATAAGTAAACTATCATGAGACAAAGGGAAATTGGTATCGTATGTAAGTGCTTCATTCGATCGCAAAGTAATCGTAGAAATATGTGGGAGCCATATGAATTTCCAGATTCCTCTATTGGTTATTGTTCGGAGAAGTGTCTCGATCATGTCCGCATAATTCACGAACCGTAGGGAGACACACTTAAGGATTCGACGTTGTTTGAGTAGTTATGGTATTATGAGAAAGAGACCGAATGTTGTTCGGAGTCTCGGATGGGATCCGGGATATCACGAGGTGATCCGGAATGGTCCGGAGAATAAGATTCATATAAGGAAAGTTCCGTTTCGGAGTTCGGGAATGATTCCGGTGTTTTCATCGGGAATGTTCTAGAAGGTTCCGGAATGTCCGGCACTCCGGGGGGGAGGGGTACATGAATGTGTCATTACATATTGGAATGATTGCATCATGTACTAAGTGTTCTTGCTGTTCCAAATAAAGGATTAAATTGAATCCTAAAACAGAAAAGTCAAATGTCCAGTTTGAAAGTCAAACGGCTAAAACAAGAGACTGTGGGAAACAAGCAAGAGGAGGTTGAAACCAACTTGGAGGAGGAGTCCCTCTCCTCCAAGCCGGCGGCCAGCCTAGGCCGAGTTGGGGAGGGACTCCCCTCCCCTTCCCTGGCGCGCCAGCCCCTCCACCTATAAAAGGAGGGGCAGGGCCTCCTCCTCTACACACAAGTTCCTATCCTCTAATCTCCGGTTTAGAGCCGTTTTGGTTTAGAGCTTCTAATTGCTTTAGCCTGCGGTTTAGAGCCTTCTAATTGGTGTGTCTAATCCCTAGACCACTAATAGTACTCTCTCATACTCCACCATACTCGCTCCGGCTTAAGGCGAAGCCCTGCGGGATCTCCCCTCTACTTTCGGTACCACGCCGTTGTGCTGCCGGAATCACGAGGAGAGTGCTACAACCTCCGCTGCCTGCTGGAACAAGGGAGAGGAAGGTCTTCGTCGAGTACCGAACATGTGACCGACTGTGGGAACGCTGTCGGAACGCAGCGCCGGAAGGATCGTCTATGCGATCTTGAGATCGGAAAGAGTATGACTACATCACCCACGAGAATCTGCTCTCGTTAACCGCTTTGGAATCTTCGAGGGTAAGTTATTCCATCGACTCGTTGCTACAATCTAGTAGATAGATCTTGGCTTGTTTGTTTGTATGCGATAGAAAATTTTGTTTTCCATGCTACGAACCCCTACACTTAGCCCCATTTGCATCTTGTCCGTAGCTGGACGCTCTATCATTTTCAAGGTGATTTGGATGTTTGTACCGTATATCTGTATTCTTGACTCTTTGAGTCGCTATTGTATATATCTGTTCTGTGGGTCCCATCGAGGACTGTTGTGTAATGTTATTACTTCGTTTTCCACCCGCACGAAAGTGCCTGGTGGGCACCTTTGAATCGTTTCTATGCGGGTTTAGCGGGTTTTGCTAAAACTTGCATATGGTCGATTCTGAGGGTGTTACAGCCTCGTAACTCACACATGGAGAAAATGCAATCATGTTCGATTTTCCCGCGCGAGCGATACGAACTGTTGGCGGCGACGGTTGACAATGTGGAGAAATTTCCGCGCACGCACCCGCACACGTCGTCCACGCGTCAACGGTTCGATCATTCCGCACGAATCTTGATACCGGAGGTTATAAATTATAACGGCGATGGAAATTTTACTTTTCACCTCATTCCCTCTGCATCATCTTCTTCCTCCAGCGAGCGCCTCCTCGAGCTCTCCGTGCACCTGTGCGAAAAACCCTAGCTCCTTAATCTCTCCCAGTCACCACCGAAAAACTCCCATTGGCCAGCAGCAGCTCCACCCCCTCCATGGCGGCGTCAGGCGATGCCGCGGTGAAGCCGGCGAGCACCGTCATCGTGCCACCAGAGGGATTGGTTATTCCCAAATCTACGGTGGTCGAAACCACCAGCGGCGACCATAACCTAGCGGCACTGGAGCTGCTAGAGGAGGAGTATGACTCCCACAAGGGCGATTGGCGCGGTTCGGATATTACGGACCGTGATATTAAAGAACTGATCAACGAGGGCTACCTCCCCGTGACGGAGGGGCTCGTCTGGCGGGCGGCGCCGGCCGGCGAGGTCAAACCTTCGCCCCTAGCCAGAGAGAAGGTGTACGTCAAAGCTCTAATGGTATGCGGTGTCTCCCTGCCCATCTCCAACTTTTTCCTTTCTATCCTCAACCATTACCGAGTACAGCCTTAGAACCTCTCCCCCAATAGCATCTTAGCGCTTAGCGAGGGTTATTTACGGATTGGGCCTAGGCTAGATCTCTTCATCTATTTCTTCACCGTCAAGCGCGAAGCCGGAGCCGGCAAGGACGAGCTTAGGAATTGTGGAACCATTAGTTTTAAGATCCGGCCTGGCCGGCGCTTCCCCGACATCATCGGCCACGAGTCCTGCAAGAACTGGAAGCGGACGTACTTCTACGGCCCAGATATCCCTCTGGCTGGCCAAGAAGTGACGTACCCGGACTTTGTCGATGGAGCAGCCGCTGAATCCCCCGACATGGAGATCCTAGGCGTCCCTTCCCTCTGACATCGATGCTTCCCGCGCTATTAGGTGGATCGAGTGGTTCGTAGATACGGGTCTGACCGGATTGGACCTAGCCATGTGCTGGTTCGTTAGGCGGATCCAGCCTCTACAACACCACTTGAAGTTGATGCACGAGTATACCAATGAGAGGAAGGATAGCCTCCGCATCTTCGAGGACAACTTCTCGAGCGACTCCGTCAAGCTCTGCCTCAAAGACATCGTCAAGGTGAAGGATAATAAGCGTGGCTTCACCATCTCCTACGACATGTTCGTAGAGAGCAACTGCCCAAGGTACCTGTTTATTTTCCGTGTATGACATATACTCCAGATCTTCCGTCTAGCCATTACCATCTCATCTAACATGGTGGTTCTTCACTTAATAGCTCAGCGACATAGATGAGGATAGCATGGCTCCCCAAATCTATGATCCGAAAATGAAGGAAGTCACCGTCGCGATGCCCCGTTGGCGCGAAAGCGGAAGAGCTCCACCTCTGACGCTGCCGACGGAGGCAAGAAAAAGAAGACGGAGGGTGGAGCCTCCAAGAAGACTACCGCCGCCCTGGAGGCGGTGAAAAGAAAGGTTACAGGGATCCCCTTTTCCAAATCACCCCCTCTTGTTTAAGCTTCTTTCTCTCTGACATTGTCCATTGTTTGTCTTATTCCTGTACTTATACTTTTTGTACATTTCAGGAAGAAAGCCACTACTAGTCTGAAGAAGACCTCCAAAACTTTGGGGGCTTCTAAAAACGTTAAGGATATGTTGCAACGTGACGTGTCTTCCGACGCATATCCCACCACCGCCCCTGTCACTCCCATCGTCAAGCCTGCGTTTGCTCCGACAAGCTCTCAAGCCAAAGAAACATCTGGCCCTTCCGCCATGGAAGTGGACTCAGGTGCCTCCACTGAGCTTGATGTTGTCGATGAATAGGTGACAGGATACGGATGTCGCCTAGAGGGGGTGAATAGGCGATTAAAACTTTTCCTAGAGTGGCTCAACAAAGGCGGAATAAAACTAGTGTTTGCTTTGTTAAGCACAACCTAGACCAAATAAGGTTCACCTATGTGCACCAACAACTTATGCTAAGCAATACAAGCAACAAAGTGATAGCAAGATATATATTACTTCAAGCACGAAGGCTATCACAATGTAAAGTGCATAAGTAAAGAGCTCGGGTATAGAGATAACCGAGGCACGCGGGGACAACGATATTTTACCAAGTTCCTCCCAACATGGAGTACATATCGTTTGGAGAGGGGGTGGTATCAAACCACCAACGCCACAAAAGGCCTCCCTTATTCTCCGGTAAATCTCACCCCAACGGGATCGATCCACGCTTCTACTATCAGTGCACTTGTCGGTGGCAACTGGAACCTCTCACAAGGTTGGGGCACTTCTCCACAACTTAATTGGAGGCTCCCAACAAATGCCACAAAAGGCCACAATGCCACCAGGCCACAAAACCGTCTAGGGTTCCAAGAACCCAAGAGGGACAAGCTCCAGTGAGTAACTCAAACCAAATCCTCCGAGGAGAACTCAAACCGATGAACCAAATGCAAATGACAAGAACAACACAAAGGTGCTCAAATCTCTCATTCTCAAGTTCCAACAAAGCTACTAAAGCTATTGGGGGAACAAGAGAGGAGGAATTAAAGGGAGACACAAAATCCCCCAAAATCTAGATCCCCAAAGATGCACTTACAATGAGATGAATCGGTTAGGTCAAAACGTGGGTCTAGATCTCCTCTATCTTCCACTCAAATATGGGAAAGAATCATCGGAGGGAAAAGATTAGGTAAGCTTCAAAATCTAGATCAAGTGTGGACAAAGCTTAGCCTAATAGAAGAAGAAGAAGAAGCTAGCTAAACTAAAAACGGGCAAAGCCTTAAAAAGGGGCCCCAAAAATCTAGCTGTTTGGGCCATTTTTCTGTCTGGGCCGGTAGTACCGGTTTTAACCGGCAGTACCGGACAGAAAAACCACACAGGCGAGAGAAAATTAAAGAAAGCTACCACAATTTGGGCAGTCAGAACGAATCAGTACCAACATTCTTAATTTTTGCGTGTCAGTACCTATTTTGAGCCACAACGTTGCAAATCGCACTAATTCACGAATAAGAGCATTTTGACAGCAGCACTGACAATTAGGGCCCACTTGTAAGAGTTGACTTGGGAACACAATTCGCCACATCAGCATCTTTTCTCTCTCTCCTGCCCCTGGATCTGGCTGCCGCCACAGGAAGCTACCACGCCAGCGTCTTCTCCAGCGTCTCCCGCCAGTCGTGCGCCACGAACGCGTCGTAGATCGCCGTGCTCCTCACGTAGCTCCGCAGGCTCTTCCGCAGCGACGCCCTCAGGCTCCACATGAGCATCTGGTACAGGTCGTCCCGGGCCTCCTCGCCGACCAGGTGCGGTACTGGAGCAGCTTCTCGATGATCATGATGATGTTCGCGTAGTGCAGCGCGAGCGCCGAGCCGCCGATCGTCGACGGCGGCGCCAGCGACGTCACCGTGCTCTTCGGCCCGAACCGCAGCCGTTTCTTCTTGTTCTTGGTCGTCGCCGGAGGCTCGCCGGCCGCGACTGCGTGCCCACAAGATCGACTTTGGAAATTGGCCCTGACTTGGCATCATCACCATCATCGTTTAGATTATTGGTGCTCCGGATTGGGGCCGAGTGCCCGGCGGTGACGGGGCCGGAGAAAAGCCGCCGGCTCTGGTCGCATTGCCGGTGGCGGCGTGAGAGGAGGAGGTCGAGGCCGAGCATGGGGTCGCCGAAGACGAGGCGGATGCGGTGGTAGACGGCGCAGACGGCGCGGGCGAGCAGGAGCACGGCCTTGTCGTATGTCCAGTTCCAGAGCGAGGCGTCGCGGAGCCGTCGCACGTCGTGGCGGCGGCGCTGCTCGAGGGCGCGGCGGCAGGCCTCGTCGGTGGGGAGCTTCTGCGCGTACTGCTCGAGGTCGGCGAGTGCGTCCAGCTCCGCGTATAGCGCCGCCGTGGCGGTGGCCAGGAGGTCGAGCTGGCGGACGAGCGACGACGCCGCGGAGGCGGGGGCGAAGGCGGGCGCTGCTCAAGGGCGCGGCGGCAGGCCTCGTCGGTGGGGAGCTTCTGCGCGGACTGCTCGAGGTCGGCGAGCGCGTCCAGCTCCGCGTACAGCGCCACCGTGGCGGTGGCCAGGCGGTCGAGCTGGCGGACGAGCGACGACGCCGCGGCGGCGGGGGCGAAGGCGGGCGCGACCGCACCGGAGCGGCCGGCGAGGAGGTCGGCGTAGACGTGGTCGAACCCCTGGAGCGCTGGGACTGTGCAGCGCCGGCCGAGGTGTGCGGCGACGCGGTTGAGCGCGTCGAGCTTCTCGGCGAGAGCGATGGCGAGGAGGCGCGCGTCGTCGCTGGGCTCCGCGAGGGCGTGCACGGCGCGGAAGCCGAGGCAGAGCGGGCCGAGCAGGCGCGCAGACTCGGCGTCGGAGAGGGAGCGGTGGAGGCTGGCGGTGTCGGAGAGGGAGCGGTGGAGACTCGCACGGTCAACCCAACTGAAGAAGATTCGTTGAAAGAGGAGCAAACGTCCAGCTCAGCTCATCCTCCAACGTGGCTATTTTTGTTGACTAGTCCGCTCTGTTAGATGGGTCCCACTTGTCAGGAAACATGTTAAAATGCTGTCAGCTGAAAATTAGTGTGATTCGCAAAGGTGTGACTCAAAATTGGTACTGACAAGCAAAAATTAAGAATGTTGGTACTGACTCATTCTGGCAGCCCGAATTGTGGTAGCTTTCTGCAATTTACTCTAGGCGAGCGAGGGTGGAAATTGGAGCGTGCGGGCGCGTGCTAGTGCAGGAAATCAGTCCAGCAGCAAGCGGTCGCTGCGCGCGCGGCTGAGCAGCAGCTAGCAGCCAATCAGTGAGCAAGCGCCCGTGCCAGCGTGGGGCCACCGCGGGGGCCAGCAGCAGGCGCGCGGGCAGCAAGCCAGCCAGCAGAGCGCGCAGCAGCAGCGCATGCGCAGTGCACGCGCGCGAACGCGGAGCGAGCGGGGCCAGCGCGAGCGGGCCAGGCAGCGCGTGCGAGCGAGCGATGCACGCGCCACCAGGTGGGGCCAGCTAGTGGCGGCGGCACATGGGCCCAGCGAGGCAAGGCGGATCGAGCGGGAGCGAAGCGAGCAGAGCTGGCACAGCCTGGGAATCGGGGCAAGCGAGCAGGACCAGGTGCAGTTCGTCCTGGGCCGGCCGGTACTACCGGCCCGTCCGGGGTAGTACCGGGCCGGTCCGGTAGAACCGGACCCAGCTATCGGGGGAAGCAGTGGGCGAGTGGGCCGAATCAGGTGTGTCTGGTACTGGGCTCGGTAGTAACGGACAGGCTAGAAAAAATATTTTTCTTTTATTTTTAAAAGCAAATAGCAGTAAATATTCAAACGTGAATAACTTTTGATTGGTAGCTTCGATTGACCCGATTCCAATTACGTTGGAAAGAGGACGACACAAGCTACCTATAAAAAGTGAAAATATTGGTTATCGCCAAGTAAAAATGTATCATGTATTATAATGTGAAATACCTCACTTGGTGAAAAACCGAAAAGCCGCCAAGATCAAAATCGCAACAAGATACAAACGTAAGATCCGATTTTGATGAACAAGAGCTTGTTATGGAGATTACCACAAGCTCTATATCCTCACATGGATGAGACCAAATAACAACCAAATACGATGATGCAAGTATGCAAAGGTTTGAGCTCTCTCCGAACGATGTGACCGGATTACTCATTCGAGAGCCCTCTTGATTGTACGGTTATCTATCCTAAACCCGGTCTCCCACACACAATATGAGACCAGCAAAAGGGAAAACCTATCAAGATTATACCTTTGCCTTGAGCATTCCACTTGTTTTCGATGTAGACGATCTTGTCCTTCTCAAGATGAAACACCTTTCTTGATTCTTCATCATCGATCCATGATCACCGAGGATGGTAAGCATCAAACATGAGATCTTATATAGATGGCGCATTTTGAGCTTGCACAACACATCTTCTTCTCATTTCATTGACCTTAAAGCCACCACATGCTCCAAGCTATGCCAATGGACAAATTCTACAAGTATAACTTAATACACACATTAGTCCATAAAGATTGTCATTAATTACCAAAACCACACATGGGGGCCCATATGTTCTTTCAATCTCCCCCATTTTGGTAATTGATGACAATCCCTTTATGAGGGTTTATTAAAGAATAAAATGGTACTACCAATATCAAATACTACATAAGTATGTGATATTGGTATCACCACCATATATAGAGCAAACTCCCCCACAATCTATGCATGTGTGATGAATTTGAATTTCATTGCATATATTGCCAATCATTATCATTGGTGGAGTTTCCTCTATATATACCATATGCTAAGCAACAACAAAGATGCAAGAGCATGAGAGGCAAATGCACAAGAACAAACTCAATGCATCAATGCATAAACCAACTTCCCTTAAACCCTTTAAAACTTCTCCCCCATTGGCATCGATTGCCGAAATGGGTGACAAATTCTAGAAGGCAAATATAGTAATAATTCCTCCAAAGGTGTGCCTTCGCACATATCCAATGATGAATACTTGGGAGGGAGTAGAAATATATCGAGGACCCGAAGATTGCCAAAATAAAGTCAAACGATGCAAGAAATTACAAGGTCTGACAAATCAATTGAAAACAACAAATGAGTCCAAATGGAAACAACAAGATGTTATGATATGAGCAAAAGAGTGCTTTAAATAACAAATAGAAAAGCTCCCCAAGATTTGTGCATGATTCAAGATAAATGCATTAGAATACATGTTGCACAAATATGCAATCCTCGCTCCCCCATAAGCATTTAAAACATAACAAATGAAAGATCAAATAAATGGTTAAAAAAATAGAGAAGCTCCCCAAGATTTGTGCACACTTTAGAATCATTGTATTTCAATACAAAAATGCACAAATATGGAATCCTCACTCCTCCACAAACATTTAAGGCACAATAAATGAGAAAGAAGACAAATGAGCATTATTAAATGAATTAGATGAGCTCCCCAAAGATAATGCACCAATTATGATAATTGCATTTGGGATCAAGGTGCATAATCATGGAATCATCACTCATCCAAATTCATTTCACAATACAAGGTATGAGAGAACACATATGAGTGTCCGAAGATGCAAACAAGAGGAGCAATCACTCATAGGCAAATAAATTTGGAAGCCACCGAAAAACTCAAAAGAAATAAAAGGTGGTATCCAAGGAATAAAATGTCAACTAAAGTTATCTTCTCATATGTGTATATGTTTCTAATAGGATAACATCACAAAGACATAGGCCCATAAAGAAACAAGCACACACAAAGAAGATATACAATAAATCACATAAAAGGCTAAAATGAAGTCATAACATATATCAATAAGATTTTTGCTTCAAAGCATGGCCAAAGGCACAAATCTATCGTATTGTACATTAATGAACTTCAAACACCAACACACTACATATATTACAACTATCACCAAGTGAAAAGGATAAAGTTGGAATATATGGAGAAAGGCAACAAGTATCATAAAATAAAATAGACTAGCAAAAATCTCACTATTACACATGAGAGAAGTTGATGAAATGATAGGCAATAAAATTGCTAGATTGACATATTTGGGATTGGAGGATCATATGCATGATTTTGTATAGTCCCAATTATATGCACTCATCTCAACTTAAACACATATACAATATAGAGTCCTCTTAAAAATATGGCTAGAATTACAACAATTACAAATACATTAATTTGTGCTAGAAGGCAACCGACAAACGGTTGGAATCAAGATATATGAGCATGAGAAAGAGATACTTGTTACCAAGATATAATTGGTAGGATGTAGAGGATATGAATTCATTGATCATCCTATAGCTTGCCTCAAATTTTCATGTCTGCACCACTTCTTCAAAATTAAGAGACAAGTATCCAATATATCTCCAATGCACCTAAAACATAATTAAGTACAAAATGGTCCCCAAACTTATTGGGTCCAAAGTAGTTAGAGAAACTACAATACATAGGAGAGACTCCACATAATTATGTGCATATTGATATGATATTGAATTTCATGCACAACTTAGCCGATGGGATTTGGTGGAGTTTCCCTTATATATTGGATCAAAGAATGCAAGTATGCTATAATATAGATATGTAGTAAATATGCATGCACAAGGCTTTCAGGAACCAAAAATGAGATACAATTTGAACAAAAACACCAAGTAAACCGAGATGGCACACACAAGAGTGTGACAAGACAAGCGGTGTCCAAATTGTATCAAAGAACCAATTCAACACATGAAAGATCATAAGTTCAAAAAATGAACTAGGCAAAAGCCAAAGAGCAAAAGATAGATAAAAATACAAATGCTCAAGGATTTATCTCATTCTAAAATAGACAAAATGTGAAACAAGGAATGAGACAAAACCAACTCCCAAGAAGAGCAAGGTTCCAGCAAGAAACCAAACTCCCCAAACTTCTCATGATGGCACAAAATACCAAAACGAAAAGATTGAGGTTCCAAGCACATAAAACCCGATATGGACCAAACAAAGAAGCATAAATATGAGTGTTCTAAATAATATAGGAGAGCTCCCCCATAGATAGTGCATTATGTAGGATTTTCCTTTTAAATGCAAAATGCACACAAATGGGATCATCACTAGTACCTACAATAAGTAAAACACAAGAGGATATCAATAAAATAAGAAGATCCACAAGAAGCAAGGAAGTCTTGGGAGACAACACAAAACATTTTCTTGGCCAAAGATAGGATAAAATTAAACAAAGGACAAAGTGAATATGATCAATGAATTCTACCATAAATTGAGTACTCATTATCCAAGGACAAGAAATATTGGGAATAATTTTACGAAGGTAGCTAGCATGGATATCCAAGATCATAGTCACAACAAGACACATATAACAAAAGAGAAGAATTAAGCATGATACTTCGAACAAGATTCTTGGTAGCTTCCAATAGTCACACAATCACTAGTGATTAGAGTAACTTGAAGCAAATGGTTTCCATGAGGATCTATATATATATATATAAATATGAGGAAACACATACCAAGAAACACTCTCACATACAAGATCCAAAATATGAGCAATAGAGGCATTCAAGTAAATTGGAACTTGTATGAGCAAATGTGTCACATAGGATCTAGATAATTATCAATATCAATTTTAAGTGACACAACCTCGAATATTCACATTTTTTAGGATTTGTAATATACACTAAGCATATGACTCCCCCATAATGTGATACTACCATAAACCAACACAAGGCAAAAGGATACAAATAGATATAATTAGTGGACATTATAAACTAAATTTCTCATGAGAATTGTACCACATAGAGACTAGACGATAATCCAATATAAATACTAGGTGGTATTCCTCATGTACACACAATTTTAGGATTGTGGAATGCCCAAGCATAACACTCCCCAAAAATGGGATAATCCATAAATCTATCACAAGAGCCAAATAAGATATCAAATATAATCAATTAAGGCTCCAATACAAGAAACACACATACATGTTGTGCCACTTAATCATACACACATATGATTGATACCTTAAGATAATTAAGTGGAAAGAACAACTTGTACAAACGCATGGAAGATACAAAACCAACACATGCACAAAGGGGGCGAGTAACTTTCAATGTAAATAGTTTAGCATAAGTTACCTCAAGGAGGAACATTGGAAATATAATATAATCATGATAACCCAAATGGCTTGGCTTGACAATAATAATTGATGAAGATCCCTCAATTCTTCATAATGTAACCAAGTCTCCAATGCCCTCCAAAACACACCTATTGATCAAGTTTTGGCTTGTTGGTCCCTAACCAAGTTGGGTCCTAAGAAGTTAGTCACAATAGGCTTGGCAACCCAAATGGTTCTTTTCTTGACACCACATTGAGCACCAACAAATTTGGCAAACACATTGCTAACCTCATCCTTACAAAGAGAATAAGAATCATCAATCAAGATAGGATGGGATGAGGAGTTACCAATAGTGCATGCGGAAGAAATGTGCCCCTTCTCACGGCATATGTAGAAAGTTCTACTCTTGCTATCTTTCTTCTTAGGTGAAGCCACAACTCGAGGAAGGGCTCGAGTAGTGCTCTTAGGAAGAGGCCCATTAATGACTTGAGGTGGCACTTGAGGCCTCTTCCCTTGATGCTTCACACTAAGAGGCTTTTTCTTCAATGGGAAAGATCTAACATGGTGCCCTTCTTCCTTGCACTTGAAGCAAACAATGTTGGCCAGATTCTTGACTTGATCTTGGCCATTCTTGTTGTTGTCCTTGTGCTTCAACTTGATAGTGGACTTGTTCTTGACATTGGAGTTCAATCCAAGCCCACTCTTGTCATTGGGGGATTTTTGCACACTCAAGATTTTGTTGAGTGAGACCTTCCCTTGATGACCCTTTTTCAAGTCATTCTTCAAAGAAGTGACTTGAGCCTTGAGCTTTTTGATTTCCTCTACATGGTTAGTTTCAACAAAGACACTAGAGGAAGTAGATGCTACATTGTTAGACCAACAAGTCATGGAACGTAATTCATCACGAGATATATCATGGTTGTGAGATGATGAATTGCAAGGACTAGCACATGGCAATATTACACTTGGAGTAGATATAGTGCTAATGTCCACATGAGGCCCACTCGATGTTACCTTTGACACAATGGCCTCATGAGCTAACTTTAGCCTACCATGGGATACTAGAAGATCCTCATGCGAGCTCGAGAGCTTAACATGACTTTCTTCTAATTTCCCATAGTTGCTCGTTAGCAAAGTAAGTTGAGCTTTTAGCTCAACATTCTCCTTCGAAATAGATGCTTCAAAATAAATGGAGTTAGTAGCACAAGCATCATCATTATTAACAAGAGGTGAGGGCAACTTGGTAAGCTCTTTTGAATATGAAGCTTTAAGTTTCTCATGTGTAACACCCTCAGAATCGGCCCTATGCAAGTTTCAGCGCTTCCCGCCAAACCCGCATAGAAACGATTCAAAGGTGCCCACCAGGCACTTGCGTGCGGGTGGAAAACGAAGTAATAACATTACACAACAGTCCTCGATGGGTCCCACAGAACAGATATATACAACACGACTCCATGAGTCAAGAATACAGATATACAGGACAAAGATCCAAATCACCTTGAATACAACAGAGCGTCCAGCTACGGACAAGATGCAAATGGGGCTAAGAGCCCTGAAGAATAACCAATGGCGTCCATAACCCTGCCCAGGCCAAGCCGGAAGGGTAGTCCTGCTAACGACGTCGATCACAAAACCTGCTTAAACAAAAGGGGTGCCGACAAAGGACAAAGGAAAAAGAGAGAGCGGTCAGTACTGAGGCCAGTACACGGCGAGGCTAGAATTCGGCGGTCCTCGCCTACATAGGTATGGTGGACTGAAGCGGCAGCGCAGCATGCACTAAACAACCTATAGAGACTCGATACAACTGGCGGCTATCAGAGAGGGGCAAGAAAGACCTATTCGGAACCAACCTGATACTACCACCAAACATACCCATCCTGGTATTTCCCCTCGAGACCAAACGAGGAAGTCAACCGAGGAACTCACACAGTTGGCAGTTTTAGTTATTCAGTTATCGTTGCAGCAATTACTAGTCAGGTATAGATAGTCATCCTGATATAATAAGCAGTGGGCAATTTTAGTTAACCATTCCGTTGTAGTTGCAACACTTACTAGTCAGATACAATTAGCATGAGATATCCCAAAACCCAGCAGTTGTTGGTACTTTTATTTAGCCATTCCGTTATAGTTGCAATACTTACTAGTCAGATACAATTAGCATGAGATATCCCAAAACCCAGCAGTTGTTGGTACTTTTATTTAGCCATTCCGTTATAGTTGCAATACTTACTAGTCAGATACAATGGTAGCAAGCGACAACCCAAACAAGCAATTGTTGGCAGTTTTATTTAGCCATTCCATTATAGTGAAGCTGATTACTAGTCATTATAAAGTCAAATTTATAGCACTACTTTAGTTATAGTTGTCTATGATCGAGATACTGTGCTCCAAGTCGTCCATAACCGCGGACACGGCTTTCAGAAAGTTTTACCCTGCAGGGGTGCACAAATAGCAACACACACTCGATCAACCTCGGAAAAACCAAATCAAAACCCAACGAGGCCTTCACAACAAAGCAATAACCAGATTCAGAAATATTTCAGGGGGACACCCCATTAAGCTACCCGCAACGAAGTTAGCTGACTCCGATACGGACTCAAGGTTTGGGTGGACGGCTGTAAACGACTGGGAACCCGAAAGTGTGACTGGGCTTGTCGATACCGCGAAATCATGTCCCGATCCTAAACAGTACAGTGTGCAGTACCTCGCACAATTTAAATAAAGCAGTAAAGCATGGCATAAGTACAGGATAGTAAATAAAACCTCAAACTAGTTTGTGGCCCCAAGAAATAAGAATGAATCAAGCTCTGGCTCAGGGGGGGTCCCATAATCCTCCCGGATGTGGATAGCGCGAATATTCAAGGAACAAGTATCAAGTACTCGGGGTCCTACGGGACACAAGTGGACGGTTAACAACCAAATAACATCTATTGCCCACCTGTGCCTCTGCATTTACCTACTTCAATTTTAGTTGTTAAACAGTAATTAAAGTCTTGATCATCTCCAACAATAAACACACGACAATACTCCAACAACTGTGGTACTTGACGACACGCAACAGCACTTGAGCAAGCGACTACGACGCGCAGGTCCAACTATCTACCAAACAACAGGTAATAGGAGGTGTCCAAGGCAATATAAGGCTGCAAGGGATATCACGGGTACGAAAACTAGAGCATCGCAACACAGATAGCAATAGATCAACAGGAGGGAATAAATACTATAAAAGTAAGATAGGTAGAAAGGGGGGAGATGCTCGCCTAAAAAACATTGCCGAAGATTTATCCGAAGATCGGGGCGAAGCTCACATCAACTCAACGGCCTTATCCGCGAAGAAGCAAAACACTAGAATAAACACCGGATGCAATATTTAATACTACGGCAAAAGATCGGGCATGATGCATGTGTGATGCATGGCATGGTAAAGGTGCGATGCATTTAGGCCATATTAAGCGGAACCGAGGTCCCGACAATTAATTAAATGGTTCATGTTGTTTAGCTACCCTGCATTTTAAATGTTGTCTGAACATGGCAGAAGATAGCACCGGTTCGCTACACAAATTTAAATGGGACCAATATACGACTAGATTTGCCCGCATATGGGCCCATATTTAATTATGAGGTGAATCGGCATAATGCCCCCAAACCACATGATATGTGTGCAAGCATGAACAATTGAATATGCAACAATTTATATAGTTGACAATTTATAAAATAGGGTTCTCGGAAAAGGGGTCACACATGGGTTCGGCGATCTTGGACTCCATGGGTTCGGGTTCAGTCTACAAAGAGGAAGGAGAACGCGCCGGGGTTCAATCTTGCGGCTCCCAGATCGGTCTTCGGTCCGGGAAGGAGATCTTGAGGTTTTCCGTGTAGACGGTCATGGCGTTCGAGATGGCGAGCCTCGGCTCCGGGAAGGGGAACTTGTGGTTTGGGCTTCAACAGAGTCGATCTTGGTTCTAGCTTTATTTGCTAGTGCCAGACTCGGAGGGTCAGCATCGACTCCTAGAGCTTCGTATAGAAGTCCTTGTCGATGCAGGAATTGCGAGGACACTAGGTGGAAGATCTTGGCAGAGGCCTTGGCCGGCTAGAAAAGGTACTTGTGTCGGTCATGCCGCGAGGTACACGGTTGTTTTCTGCATGTCCGGTGCACAGGAGTACTTGCGGTTGTGGATAAGCACGGCGACGCTCAGACTGAAAGGCGGTGGCATGCAGCATCTGCTCGTGCGGCCGGAGCAGGGCTCGGCCGTAGCTCGAGGCGAGCGGCGCTGGGCGGGTGCCTTGCAGGGAACCGGGGAAAAGGAGGCAACGCCAGCAGGTGGGGATTGAGGGAGGCCGATGGGGCCGGGCGCAGAGCTCCCTGGCGAGAGGATAACCAAGCGGCGGCGGCCAGAGGCTGTACTGGCGGAGGAGGTCCCCGGCGAGGCCGAGCAGAGGGGCTAGGACGAGGAGGCGGCGTACGGGGCCCGGGGCACGCGCAGGGGGACGCGGGAGAGCATCGGTGGCGAGGGAGGCCAGGGAAGGAGGACGGCAGGAGGTGGGGGATGGGGCAGCGTTGAGGCGGCGAGGCCGGGGCCCTGCTCGGGAGCGGCGGCGCTCGGTAGGAGGTGCAGACAGGCGGACGAGGTAGAGGCCGAAGGGAAGGGGGCCAGGGCGCTGAACGGCGGGCTCCTGGCGAGCTCAACCCTGGGAGGCGGACGGCGGTGAGGTCGGTGATGCGGGGCCGTGCGGTGGCGGCCGCAGGCTCGACGAAGAGGCGCGGGTGGAGCGGGCCGGCGAGCTCCTGGGAGGCGGAGGGAGGGATGCCGCGGTGGCGACGGGGAGGTGAGCTCGAGCGGCGGGGCGGGGAGGCCGTGGAGGCAGGGCGAGTGGGGCGGGCGAGAGGAGGGAGGAGAGAGGGAGGGCGCCGGGGCAGCTGGCGAGCGGCAGGTGGGGCCAGGCGCGGGGTGCAAGGGAGGTGGGGATCGGGCCAGGGGAGATGAGGCCGGGGCGGACGTGTGTCTGTGGGTGGGGCCAGGGGTCGGTGGGGCCAGGAACGGCGCCAGGGGAGCGGGTCCAGGCGTGTCCAGGGGTGGAAGCGTGTTGGGCGTGTGTGCTTGTGTGTGTGTGATGTGGTGTGGGGAGTGGGGGGTGAGAGAGGTGGGGTAGGATGAGGTGGCGGGCTGGGATAGGATTGGGGGAAGGGGGGTGGTGAGGTGGCGGCAGAGTGGGTAGAATAGGACTGGGTAGTTTTAGGATTAGATATTTTGACTAGGGTTTTCTTTTATTTAAAAATAAATTTTGTAAATAGTTTTTAGACAAATAAAAGACCCGGAAAAGCCCGGCGCTTTAATTTGAAATTGAGACGGGGAATATTTAGAAAACCAAACTAGGCTTTTAGAAAATAGGTTTCGACAAACAAATGCATGATGACATGACGATGCTCAAATGCAATGTGGCATGATGACATGAGCATGCGGTCATGATGATGCAATGCATAAAAACAACGCGATTTTCTAGTAGTGGTTTTTGCGGGATGCCACAATTCGACACCACTAACAATGGATCTCGCCCTCGAGATCCGCCTCATGGTACCGGGAAGAAGGGCGGCGATCTGAATCTTCTCGCATCGTGTAGATCTTCGCGACACCACTAACAAGAGGTCATTGTCCGTGATCGTCGAGGGAACACTCCGGGAAACAAAGGCGAAGGTAGAGGTATCAACCAATAAAGCCACCTCTAGCCTCCGTGGACGGAGTAAAATTGCTGGATCCACTGATTCGATGTACAAGAGCGAATGATAAGAGTAGTCGGATGGTGATCAGTCCATCGCGCACCCAAACCATTACTCTGCACACGAATAGGCGAATTATGCAACCAACTCTCGGAATTAGACTGAAGATCTCGACAAACGAGGGTCGGAACAAAGGAGTGATGCATGCCCTGCACCGGATCTGGCGTAGGTGATGTCGTCGCGTCGGAAAAACACCGGAAGGCACGAGAAGGAACAAAGAGAAGTCCACCAGACGAAGGGTTCCTCGGATAGCATGAAGACCAGATGTAGAAACACCGTTACCAAAGGAAGAAGCGAAACCTTGAAGGTACGATGGAACCCAACCACGAGAAATCCTGGACTCGAAGAGAGAGAAGAGAGCGGATTCAAAACACGCAGAGGTGAGAGGAGAGCAGCAGAGGGGTAAGGAGTAAAATCAGACCTAATCAGAACTATCCAACCGAGTTTGCAAAAATAGTTTTGACACTCTACTTCGGCCGTTAGCTAGATTATCCTACAGGCTGGGCTTGTGGGGTATCGCAACTGCTGAGCTCTGATACCACTCTGTAACACCCTCAGAATCGGCCCTATGCAAGTTTCAGCGCTTCCCGCCAAACCCGCATAGAAACGATTCAAAGGTGCCCACCAGGCACTTGCGTGCGGGTGGAAAACGAAGTAATAACATTACACAACAGTCCTCGATGGGTCCCACAGAACAGATATATATACAACACGACTCCATGAGTCAAGAATACAGATATACAGGACAAAGATCCAAATCACCTTGAATACAACAGAGCGTCCAGCTACGGACAAGATGCAAATGGGGCTAAGAGCCCTGAAGAATAACCAATGGCGTCCATAACCCTGCCCAGGCCAAGCCGGAAGGGTAACCCTGCTAACGACGTCGATCTCAAAACCTGCTTAGACAAAAGGGGTGCCGACAAAGGACAAAGGAAAAAGAGAGAGCGGTCAGTACTGAGGCCAGTACACGGCGAGGCTAGAATTCGGCGGTCCTCGCCTACATAGGTATGGTGGACTGAAGCGGTAGCTCAGCATGCACTAAACAACCTATAGAGACTCGATACAACTGGCGGCTATCAGAGAGGGGCAAGAAAGACCTATTCGGAACCAACCTGATACTACCACCAAACATACCCATCCTGGTATTTCCCCCTCGAGACCAAACGAGGAAGTCAACCGAGGAACTCACACAGTTGGCAGTTTTAGTTATTCAGTTATCGTTGCAGCAATTACTAGTCAGGTATAGATAGCCATCCTGATATAATAAGCAGTGGGCAATTTTAGTTAACCATTCCGTTGTAGTTGCAACACTTGCTAGTCAGATACAATTAGCATGAGATATCCCAAAACCCAGCAGTTGTTGGTACTTTTATTTAGCCATTCCGTTATAGTTGCAATACTTACTAGTCAGATACAATTAGCATGAGATATCCCAAAACCCAGCAGTTTTGGTACTTTTATTTAGCCATTCCGTTATAGTTGCAATACTTACTAGTCAGATACAATGGTAGCAAGCGACAACCCAAACAAGCAATTGTTGGCAGTTTTATTTAGCCATTCCATTATAGTGAAGCTGATTACTAGTCATTATAAAGTCAAATTTATAGCACTACTTTAGTTATAGTTGTCTATGATCGAGATACTGTGCTCCAAGTCGTCCATAACCGCGGACACGGCTTTCAGAAAGTTTTACCCTGCAGGGGTGCACAAATAGCAACACACACTCGATCAAACTCGGAAAAACCAAATCAAAACCCAACGAGGCCTTCACGACAAAGCAATCACCAGATTCAGAAATATTTCAGGGGGCCACCCCATTAAGCTACCCGCAACGAAGTTAGATGACTCCGAGACGGACTCAAGGTTTGGGTGGACGGCTGTAAACGACTGGGAACCCGAAAGTGTGACTGGGCTTGTCGATACCGCGAAATCGTGTCCCGATCCTAAACAGTACAGTGTGCAGTACCTCGCACAATTTAAATAAAGCAGTAAAGCATGGCATAAGTACATGATAGTAAATAAAACCTCAAACTAGTTTGTGGCCCCAAGAAATAAGAATGAATCAAGCTCTGGCTCAGGAGGGTCCCATAATCCTCCCGGATGTGGATAGCGCGAATATTCAAGGAACAGGTATCAAGTACTCGGGGTCCTACGGGACACAAGTGGACGGTTAACAACCAAATAACATCTATTGCCCACCTGTGCCTCTGCATTTACCTACTTCAATTTTAGTTGTTAAACAGTAATTAAAGTCTTGATCATCTCCAACAATAAACACACGACAATACTCCAACAACTGTGGTACTTGACGACACGCAACAACACTTGAGCAAGCGACTACGACGCGTAGGTCCAACTATCTACCAAACAACAGGTAATAGGAGGTGTCCAAGGCAATATAAGGCTGCAAGGGATATCACGGGTACGAAAACTAGAGCATCGCAACACAGATAGCAATAGATCAACAGGAGGGAATAAATACTATAAAAGTAAGATAGGTAGAAAGGGGGGAGATGCTCGCCTAAAAAACATTGCCGAAGATTTATCCGAAGATCGGGGCGAAGCTCACATCAACTCAACGGCCTTATCCGCGAAGAAGCAAAACACTAGAATAAACACCGGATGCAATATTTAATACTACGGCAAAAGATCGGGCATGATGCATGTGTGATGCATGGCATGGTAAAGGTGCGATGCATTTAGGCCATATTAAGCGGAACCGAGGTCCCGACAATTAATTAAATGGTTCATGTTGTTTAGCTACCCTGCATTTTAAATGTTGTCTTAACATGGCAGAAGATAGCACCGGTTTGCTACACAAATTTAAATGGGACCAATATACGACTAGATTTGCCCGCATATGGGCCCATATTTAATTATGAGGTGAATCGGCATAATGCCCCCAAACCACATGATATGTGTGCAAGCATGAACAATTGAATATGCAACAATTTATATAGTTGACAATTTATAAAATAGGGTTCTCGGAAAAGGGGTCACACATGGGTTCGGCGATCTTGGACTCCACGGGTTCGGGTTCAGTCTACAAAGAGGAAGGAGAATGCGCCGGGGTTCAATCTTGCGGCTCCGAGATCGGTCTTCGGTCCGGGAAGGAGATCTTGAGGTTTTCCGTGTAGACGGTCATGGCGTTCGAGATGGCGAGCCTCGGCTCCGGGAAGGGGAACTTGTGGTTTGGGCTTCAACAGAGTCGATCTTGGTTCTAGCTTTATTTGCTAGTGCCAGACTCGGAGGGTCAGCATCGACTCCTAGAGCTTCGTATAGAAGTCCTTGTCGATGCAGGAATTGCGAGGACACTAGGTGGAAGATCTTGGCAGAGGCCTTGGCCGGCTAGAAAAGGTACTTGTGTCGGTCATGCCGCGAGGTACACGGTTGTTTTCTGCGTGTCCGGTGCACAGGAGTACTTGCGGTTGTGGATGAGCACGGCGACGCTCAGACTGAAAGGCGGTGGCGTGCAGCATCTGCTCGTGCGGCCGGAGCAGGGCTCGGCCGTAGCTCGAGGCGAGCGGCGCTGGGCGGGTGCCTTGCAGGGAACCGGGGAAAAGGAGGCAACGCCAGCAGGTGGGGATTGAGGGAGGCCGATGGGGCCGGGCGCAGAGCTCCCTGGCGAGAGGAGAACCAAGCGGCGACGGCCAGAGGCTGTACTGGCGGAGGAGGTCCCCGGCGAGGCCGAGCAGAGGGGTTGGACGAGGAGGCGGCGTACGGGGCCCGGGGCACGCGCAGGGGGACGCGGGAGAGCATCGGTGGCGAGGTAGGCCAGGGAAGGAGGACGGCAGGAGGTGGGGGATGGGGCAGCATTGAGGCAGCGAGGCCGGGGCCCTGCTCGGGAGCGGCGGCGCTCGGTAGGAGGTGCAGACAGGCGGACGAGGTAGAAACCGAAGGGAAGGGGGCCAGGGCGCTGAACGGCGGGCTCCTGGCGAGCTCAACCCTGGGAGAAGGACGGCGGTGAGGTCGGCGATGCGGGGCCGTGCGGTGGCGGCCGCAGGCTCGACGGAGAGGCGCGGGTGGAGCGGGCCGGCGAGCTCCTGGGAGGCGGAGGGAGGGAGGCCGCGGTGGCGACGGGGAGGTGAGCTCGAGCGGCGGGGCGGGGAGGCCGTGGCGGCAGGGCGAGCGGGGCGGGCGAGAGGAGGGAGGAGAGAGGGAGGGCGTCGGGGTAGCTGGCGAGCGGCAGGTGGGGCCAGGCGCGGGGTGCGAGGGAGGTGGGGATCGGGCCAGGGGATATGAGGCCGGGGCGGACGTGTGTCTGTGGGTGGGGCCAGGGGTCGGTGGGGCCAGGAACGGGGCCAGGGGAGCGGGTCCAGGGGTGTCCAGGGGTGGCAGCGTGTTGGGCGTGTGTGCTTGTGTGTGTGTGCTGTGGTGTGGGGAGTGGGGGGTGAGAGAGGTGGGGTAGGATGAGGTGGCGGGCTGGGATAGGATAGGGGGAAGGGGGGTGGTGAGGTGGCGGCAGAGTGGGTAGAATAGGACTGGGTAGTTTTAGGATTAGATATTTTGACTAGGGTTTTCTTTTATTTAAAAATAAATTTTGTAAATAGTTTTTAGACAAATAAAAGACCCGGAAAAGCCCGGCGCTTTAATTTGAAATTGAGACGGGGAATATTTAGAAAACCAAACTAGGCTTTTAGAAAATAGGTTTCGACAAAAAAATGCATGATGACATGACGATGCTCAAATGCAATGTGGCATGATGACATGAGCATGCGGTCATGATGATGCAATGCACAAAAACAACGCGATTTTCTAGTAGTGGTTTTTGCGGGATGCCACATCATGTGACTCAGTAAGTTTGATGAGCTCACCCTTGATGACCCTAGAGCCATTTTTTAGGTGCTCGAAATCCTCAAGGAGTTTAGCATAAGCACCTTCAAGTTCATCATTTTTAATCTTGAAGGAGTTTGCCACCACAAGTTCTCTATCATGGTATTCCTTTACTCTAGATAATTATAGAGTAAAAGTGTCCTCAAGAGATTCTTTGGTGGTTTGTTCTTCTTCAAGGGAGTCCTTTAGTTGTGCAACTTCATTAGCATACTCATGCTCAAGACTAACCATTTTATCAAAGTTGTTATCATGCACCACAATTTGTGTTTCTAACTTATAAATATGTTCTTTGCTCTTAATAGCAAAGTCCAAGATTTCAACAAAGTTAGAGCAAGAAATATCCTTTTTAACAAGGGCACGATAAACAATCTCACCCTTTTCATATAAATCATCAATATCAATATATTCTTACACATTATCCACATCCTCCTCGTCACAAGAGGTAATGGTTTCCAAAGTAGGAGTTACCTTTGAATCCCTAGCCATAAGGCATAAGTGGGTACCGGAAGAAGGTAAAGATGAGATTACATTTGTGGCTTCATTCAAGACCATGTCTAGTCCCATAGGTTCTTCATTTTCCTCTACATGGTTAGCAACACAAGCACTAGAGGAAATAGAAGCATTTTTATCATGGCAACAAGACAACATGAGCATATCATCATGACATTTATTCAAGTCATTTCTACATGATATGCAAGGACTATTAACACAAGAATGCAAGGAATTTTGAGTGCTAGAAGTGTTAAGGTCCAAAGATAGATCATTACAACTAGATAGATATGAGGGATTACAAATAGTGAACACACTATCCATATTGCAATTTCTATCACCACTCACCATATCATTACCTTGTGAAAATTCACATGTTGGTGAAGTGGTAGAGGATGAGAGCTCATCTCGACTGGAAGTGGAAGCAACACAATCATCCTCAATAATGTTGGACACAACATATTTATCTTGACGTTTTGTCAATAACTCATGAGCGCTCCAAAAAGGAATGATTGAAGATGTAACTACATAGCTCAAAGCATTAACAAGCACATTAGAAGCTTGAGCATCAATATATAAGTTTTTCTCATCCTCACATGATAGATTTTTGAAATCCATAGGAGGAGAAAAATCTATATCTACAATACACTCCAAATTTGGGTCCATGTCCCGAAAATGAATAACAATATGAGTTTTCCAAGTATCATAATTTGTGCCATCGAATATGAACATGTCATTGTGCACTAATCCCCTAGCCGACATATTTACTCTCAAGGCGGTGAAGCCTAAAATGAGAGACCGGGCTCTGATACCAATTGAAAGGATACGGATGTCGCCTAGAGGGGGGGTGAATAGGCGATTAAAACTTTTACTAGAGTGGCTCAACAAAGGCGGAATAAAACTAGTGTTTACTTTGTTAAGCACAACCTAGAACAACTAAGGTTCACCTATGTGCACCAACAACATATGCTAAGCAATACAAGCAACAAAGTGATAGCAAGATATATATTACTTCAAGCACGAAGGCTATCACAATGTAAAGTGCATAAGTAAAGAGCTCGGGTATAGAGATAACCGAGACACGCGGGGACAACGATATTTTACCGAGTTCCTCCCAACATGGAGTACGTCTCGTTTGGAGAGGGGGTGGTATCAAACCACCAACGCCAGAAAAGGCCTCCCTTATTCTCCAGTGAATCTCACCCTAACGAGATCGATCCATGCTTCCACTATCGGTGAACTTGTCGGTGGCAACCGGAACCTCTCACAAGGTTGGGGAACTTCTCCACAACTTAATTGGAGTCTCCCAACAAATGCCACAAAAGGCCACAATGCCACCAAGGCCACAAAACCGTCTAGGGTTCCAAGAACCCAAGAGGGACAAGCTCCAATGAGTAACTCAAACCAAATCCTCCGAGGAGAACTCGAACCGATGCACCAAATTTAAATGACAAGAACAACACAAAGGTGATCAAATCCCTCACTATCAAGTTCTAAAAAAGCTACTAAAGCTATTGGGGGAACAAGAGAGGAGGAATTAAAGGGAGACACAAAATCCCCCAAAATCTAGATTCCCAAAGATGTACTCATAAAGAGATAAATCGGTTAGGTCAAAATGTGGGTATAGATCTCCTCTCTCCGACTCAAATATGGGAAGGAAAAGATTAGGCAAACTTCAAAATATAGAGTAAGTGTGAACAAAGCTTAGCCTAATAGAAGAAAAAGAAGCTAGCTAAACTGAAAACGGACAAAGCCTTAAATAGGGGCCCGAAAAATCTAGCCATTTGTGGCATTTTTCTGTTTAGGCCGGTATTACCGGACAGAAAAACCACAGAGGCGAGCGAGCGCGGAATTTGGAACGTGTGGGCGCGTGCCAGTGCAGGAAATCAGGCCGGCAGCAAGCGGTCGCTGCGCTCGCGCGGCTGAGCAGCAGCTAGCAGCCAATCAGTGAGCAAGCGCGTGACAGCGTGGGGCCACCGCGGGGGCCAGCAGCATGCGCGCGGGCAGCAAGCCAGCCAACAGAGCGCGCAGCAGCAGCTCATGCGTAGTGCATGCGCGCGAACGCAGAGCGAGCGGGGCCAGCGCGAGCGGGCCAGGCAGCACGTGCGAGCGAGCGATGCACACGCCACCAGGTGGGGCCAGCTAGCGGCAGCGGCACATGGGCCCAGCAAGGCGAGGCGGATCGAGCGGGAGCGAAGTGAGCAGAGCTGGCACAGCCTGGGAATCGGGGCAAGCGAGCAGGACCAGGTGCAGGTCGTCCTGGGCCGGCCGGTACTACCGGCCCATCTGGGCGGTAGTACCGGGCCGGTCCGGTAGAACCGGACCCAGCTATCGAGGAAGGCAATGGGCGAGCGGGCCGAATCAGGTGTGTCCGGTACTGGGCCTGGTAGTACCGGACAGGCCAGAAAAAATCTTTTTTTAAAGCAAATAGTAGTCAATATTCAAACGTGAATAACTTTTGATTGGTAGCTTCGATTGACCCGATTCCAATTGCGTTGGAAAAAGGACGACACAAGCTATCCTATAAAAAGTGAAAATATTGGTTATCACCAAGTGAAAATGTATCATGTATTATAATGTGAGATACTTCACTTGGTGAAAAACCGAAAAGCCAACAAGATCAAAATCGCAACAAGATACAAACGTAAGATCCGATTTTGATCAACAAGAGCTTGTTATGGAGATTACCACAAGCTCTATATCCTCACATGGATGAGACCAAATAATATCCAAATACGAGATGATGCAAGTATGCAAAGTTTTGAGCTCTCTCCGAACGATGTGACCGGATTACTCATTCGAGAGCCCCTCTTGATAGTACAGTTATCTATCCTAAACCCGGTCTCCCACACACAACATGAGACCGGCAAAAGGGAAAACCTATCAAGATTATACCTTTGCCTTGAGAATTCCACTTGTTTTCTATGTAGACGATCTTGTCCTTCTCAAGATGGAACGCCTTTCTTGATTCTTCATCATCGATCCATGATCACCGAGGATGGCAAGCATCAAACATGATATCTTCTATAGATGGCGCATTTTGAGCTTGCACAATACATATTCTTCTCATTTCATCGACCTTGAAGCTATCACATGCTCCAAGCGATGTCAATGGACAAATCCTACAAGTATAACTTAATACACACATTAGTCCATAAAGATTGTCATTAATTACCAAAACCACACATGGGGGCCCATATGTTCTTTCAACAGGCAACGCAGGAAAGTGCCGCAAACCAAATGGCTGAAGCTCCAGCTAAGGATGCCATCGGTAGTGGTAAGGATGTGGTGGTAGGTGGTATGTCTGTCAAAGGCGGTACCTCTGCACCCAAAAGACCATATAGTTTCCGAAGATAGTCTATCTGGTACTTACGCCGGGTAGCACTGCTCTGGTTCCTGGTGCGGCACCGACATCTCCAACGTGTGGCCTTGAGGAGCTTCTCCGGCAAGCAGAAATCTTGCAAGGAAACATTTTGTCCTTTGGCAAGTTGCTTGCTGAGAGTGCTACAAACCTCAAGATCATTGCGCTTGTAAGTTTTATCTGCCTTTTGCATTTCATATGAGTATCCCACTGTAGCCCCCGAGGACGGAAAACCATAGGTCTTTGCATCTAAATTCTCTAAGAGTGACTAAGCTAGAAAAATTCTCACTGTAGCCCCCAAGTATATAGTTTGAATGAAATATTCCGACTAGATGCTTTCAGAGTAGCATACGAAGTGTTTATAAATTTCAATATTGTAGCCCCCAAGCTTCTAGTTGTAACTGAATTAGTTCCGACTCGATGCTTTAAAGAGAAACTAAGCATATGAATGAGTTAAAAACTTTATAATGTAGCCCCCAAGCTTCTAATCTAAAACTGAATTAGTTCCGACTAGATGCTTAAAGAAAGACTAAGCACATTGCTAAGTTAAAAACTCTCGCTATAGCCCCCGAGCTTCTAGGTGGAATTTCTCCGGCTAGATGCTCCAAGTAGACCAAACAAAGTTTAACCTTCTTCTTCCACGGAATGAGAATGCTCGGAGGGGTGTCGCCAACGATAAGTACCAGAAGATGCACGCGGACTTGGAAGCTGAAAAGGGTAAAAATGCCTTCTTGAAGGAACAAATCATCAAGAGCAAGCGTCTGTTTTTTCCTTTCTTTTTCGTATTCCGGCTTGGTCTTGTGACAACATTCTCCGACTACTCAGTGTGTACTTGTTTTTTCTCCGACTTGCAAAAACTATTTCCAAGGCTAAGAACATTGTTGAGCAATCCAAGCATATTCAGCAGCTGGATAGAAAAAACAAGATCCTTAAACAGGAGAGGAAGGACATGCATAAGATTCAATGAAAGCCCTGCAAGACTTCGCCACCGAAGAGATGAACCTTTTGAAGGAGGAAATCGCAATCTTAAAAGATCAGAATAAAGCTGCTGATGACCAAATCAACGCCATCATGAAGCGTACAAGATCCTCCGACAAGAACGGGACTCCATGGCGGAGACTCTCCAGCAAGCTGAGATAAGAATCTTCAGTAAGTGATTCTCCATCTTAGATTTCTGTAAGATGAATACTCTAAACTTTTTGAACTCATGCGCTCCTTTGTCGGAAATTCACAGCTCCTATGGGTTTAACCCGATCGCCTCCTCCGCCAAAGGAATGCATGGTCCTTGTCGGCAACTTTATCAACACCACCATCAAGCAGGTCAAGGAGATAGCCAAACCCCTCCAAATTACTATCAAGGCATCGGGCTCTGTGGCAAAGTTCTCGAAGATCCTGCGCCGAGCCCCCGAGCGTATCGCAAGCTAGAAAGCTTCATGTGCACGGGCCGGTGCAAGGATGGCGCTGTCCATGGTCAAGGCACATTAAGAAAATGCCTACATTGACACGGTGACCTCCGGTATCCCCGACGTAGATGACGAAGGCCAAAAGATAAACCATGAATCTATCTTGGCATCACTCGCGGATTATGACACCAGAGTCGCCGAGTTGGTCGACGTTAATGTCTTTGTGCCCATGAAGACCATCGATGGTGGCAACCAAAGCTCCTCCGAGTCCCTCAACACTGCTGACTTTGAGGAAGGTGACTCTCCTGCTGCCGACGATGGTGCTTCCAAGTCGCCTGCGCCAGAGGAATAAAAAACAATTTGTAATATTTGTTTCCTCTGTAATGTGTATGCGGAAAAACTATGTGTTAACTTAAGGCGAAAAACAATGGTTGTTATTTCCTGCTACTCAAGAATTAGTTCCAGCATGTATATATTTTTTAAGCAAGTGCTGGCTTATCCATTACTTTGGTTTTTATGCTTGACTTTTCGTGAGTCGGAAGACTCGTTGTCGGAACCATGCGCTCAAGCGATGATACCCAATGGCACCGTCAATAACCTAAGAACAAAATCGCCGACAATAAGTGCCAAAAGTCACTACTCTAGAATCCACATAAAAACGACAAAGAATGTGTAGACCAGAAAACTTAAGCTAACACCCGTAGGCGGAATTTTCACAAGTACAAGTGCAAAGCTTGTGCATAAAGGTTTTATACAATCCAAAATGAACACTAAAGGAGTTAAAATACTCAAAAATATGAGTGAACCAGAGAGATTTATTTCATTGATCATATAAGAGGTACACAATAGATAAAAAATGCTAAGTGTAGAAAGGACGTAGCTGTGCTATGTTCCATGGCTGATAAAGCTCTGGGTAGTCATCATACAGGTCACGTCGCTTACGCTTATGATCCTCGCCGGGTCTATCCTTCAGTTCACGATTGTCAACGAGGTAGTAAGACCCATTGAGCAGTGCCTTGCTTATGATGAACGGTCCTTCCCATGGCGGGGATAATTTGTGTGACTTCTTCTGCTTAAGTCGGAGCACCAGATCCCCCTCTTTAAACGAGCGGTGCCGGACGCGGCGACTATGGTAGCTGCGTAGCTTCTGCTGGTAGATGGCGGATCTTTGGCATGCCAAAATGCGCTCCTCCTCGAGAAGGTCCACATCTAGGCGTCTGGATTCTTCATTGTCATCTTCGTCGTAGGCGGCTACTCTTGGTGCATCGTGAAGGATGTCGGAAGGCAGGATAGCTTCTGCTCCATATACCATGAAGTAAGGGGTGTAGCCGGTGGATCTGTTGGGTGTTGTTCATAAACTCCACAACACATATGGCAATTCTTTCGCCCAGGCCCCAGCTGCCCTATGCAGCAGTGCCTCAAGACGTGGCTTGATTCCCTGCAGATTGTGGGTGTGACACAGATGCAAGGTCAAGTCGGATTCCCTTCTCCCAACAATAAGCTTCCACTTCAACGAGTGACAAGTTGATGCCGTTGTCGGTGATAATGCTATGTGGGAGACCAAATCTCACAACTAGATCCCGGACAAACCTAAGGGCAGTTGCCCCATCGAGCTTTCTAATGGTTTTAGCTTCTATCCATTTAGTGAATTTATCAACTGCTGCTAGCAGGTGCGTAAATCCACATGGTGTCGTTTGTAACGGTCCCACCATGTCTAGCCCCTAGACTGCAAACGGCCAAGTTATTGGTATTGTTCGCAATTCTTCCACTAGAACATGTGGTTATCAGGAAAAATACTGGCATCCCATGGACGTCTCCACCATCTTGTCGGCGTCCGCCTTCGCGGTCAGCCAGTAGAATCCTTGCCAGAAGGCTTTCGCGACCAAAATCAGGGAGCGGCGTGATGCCCGCAATCTCCGAGATGGATTTTGGCGTAGGATTTCAATACCTTCTTGCTGGGAAACACACTTAAGGTATACACCAGTAGTGCTTCTTTTGTAGAGCTGTCCATTGATTATGGTATAGCCATTTGCTCGACATACTATTTGCCGTCTTTCGACTTTGTCGTCAGGCCAAGTTCCGTGTTCGAGATACTCCATGAACGGTTTTGTCCAAGCCGGAGGGACCTTTGCCACCATGTGGACGAAAGAGTCTACTCTGTCCGGGTTGTCGATGTCTGCTCCCTTCACGGATGGTGTCCGTAGATGCTCCAGGAAAACTTCAGGTGGAATTTGTTTGCGCCTAGATCCAAGCTTAGATAGCAGACCAGCCACCTCGTTTTGCTCCCTAGGTACATACTTGACCACATAGCCCAAGAAGCTCTTAGCTATCTCATCCACTTCGTCTCGATATGCCGCCATCATAGGGTTCTGCGCATTCCAGGTGCCAGCCACCTGCTGGGCAACCAAGTCGGAATCTCCACAGCAAACTATGCGCTTGATGCCAATATCTTTGGCTACGTGTAATCCGTGAATGAGTGCTTCATACTCCGCCATGTTGTTCGTAGCCTCGAAGTGGATCTGCAGAATGTAGTGTAGCTTGTCCCGAGTTGGTGACTGTAGTAATACACCAGCCCCTGAGCCGTTGAGCAACTTTGATCTGTCAAAGTGCATCACCTAGTATTCTAGTTCCGGCAATGGGGTAGCATCTGGCATCTCCGTCCAATCTGCGATAAAATCCGCCAAGGCTTGTGAATTGATAGCGTCGCGTCTCTTATAGGTGATCTCGAAGGCGGCAAGTTCAATGCCCCACTTCGTGACCCTTCCTGTAGCGTCGCTGTTGTTGATAATGTCGGACAGTGGAGTCTTACTCACCATTGTGATGGGGTGCTCCTGGAAGTAGTGCCTTAGCTTCCGAGAAGCAAGGAATACTCCATAAGCTATCTTTTGGTAGTGCGGGTAACGCTATTTGGACCCCGTCAAGACCTCTCTTACATATTTGGTTCCTTCCGCTCTACCACGACGACGATGTTGATTACCTGGTTGGTGGCCTCCATGTAAATTAACATGGGCTCACCAGGCTCGGGTGCTGCAAGGATATGCATTGAGGAAAGTATCTCCTTGAGCTGCTTCAATGCTGCATCTGCTTCGTCAGTCCACGTGAATTTGTCCGCCTTCTTCAGCAACTTGTACAACGACAAAGCCTTCTCTCCAAGTTGGCTGACGAACCGACTAACTGCTGCAACGCAACCTGTTAGCCGTTGTATGTCCTTTAGGCATGTCGGCGGTTTATGTTTAAGATGACCTTGATTTTCTCCGGGTTGACCTTGATTCCATGCTGGGAAACGATGAAGCCCAACAATTTGCCAGCTGGAACCCCGAAGACGCACTTCTTAGGGTTAAGCATCATGTAGTATTTCCGGAGATTATCAAAGGTTTCTTTTAAGTCGGAGATTAAGTCATTTGATTTTTTAGACATCACCGCTATTTCGTCCACATAGGCATGAATGTTCCGACCAATTTGATCGTGTAGGCAACGTTGCATTGTCCGCTGGTACGTAGCACCTACGTTTTTCAGCCCAAAGGGCATCGTAACATAGCAAAACGTGTCGTACGAGGTAGTGAACGAAGTGGCCAATTGGTCCGACTTCCTCATCTTGATCTGGTGGTATCCTGAGTATGCATCGAGAAAACACAAAAGCTCCAAGCTAGCCATCGAGTCAATGACTTGGTCAATGCGAGGCAAAGCAAACGGATCTTTGGGGCATGCTTTATTCAAGCCGGTGTAATCAACGCACATTCTTAATTCTTTGGTTCCCTTTTTTGGGGACAAGTACAGGATTAGCCACCCATTGGGTGTGAAGGACTTCTCGGATAAAACTAGCCTTAAGTAACCTAGCTATCTCTTTGTCTATGGCGTGTCTCTTCTCATCTCCAAAGCGTCGTAGAGGTTGCTTCACTGGTTTGCATTTTGAATCAATGTTGAAGTTGTGCTTGGCAAGTTCCCTAGGTACACCTTTCATGTCGACAGGTTGCCAGGCGAAGTTGGGATCCAGGTTCATCCCAATGGTGGTGGTCTTGGAGGCATCGCCTACCACAAGTTCCACCGGCTTGGTCTCGATGGCGGCCTTGAATGCCGGAGCGGAGTCAGAAATCTATTTCTTCGATGCGGGCATCTCCGAGGAATCGAACTTGCTCTGGGTCTCCTTGAATTCTTCGCTGTAGAGGACAGCTTCCGCGTAGGCTGCTTCTCCAATCTCGCAATCCCTTGCTTTGGTAAAGCTTCCGGATATGGTGATGACGCCGTTTGGTCCGGGTATCTTGAGTTTGTTGGACGAAGCATGGCTTGGCCATGAAGGTGTGGAATATGTCATGGCCGAATATGACGTGGTACACGCTCTTGAAGGGTACCACCTCAAAGGTCATGCGCTCTTGGCGGTAATTATTAACATCACCAAAGGCTACCTGAAGTGTGCTGCACCCAAGGGACCGAGCCTCCCGACCAGGAACTACGCCGTGGAAGATGGTGTTGGTGCGCCTTAGGTTTGACTCCGTCAAGTCATCTTCTGCAGTGTATCCAGGTACATGATGTTGATGCTGCTTCCACTATCCACCATACATTTGGTGAACTCATTGCCATCAATCAAGGGGTTGATGACCATGGCGTATTGGTTCTCCGTAGGGATGAGGTCTGGGTGATCCTTCCTGTCCCAAGTAATTGGAATCTCTGACCAGCGCAGGAATTGGAGAAATGGGGGGAGAGTAGCCATTAGTATCCTCATGGAGGTCTTCTGTTGTCGGACGGTGGGGGTGCCAAGGAAAGTATGGAAAACTGCCGCCTTATTTTCGAAGGGTTTCTTGCCTTTGTCGTCGCTCTTGGCGGCGTGCCTGGGGTCAATGTCCTCGTCCATGTCACTTGAATCCCTGGACTCCTCCTCCTTCTTCTTATTCCCCTTGCCCTTTCCTCATGGTCTGTTCTTCCGACTTTGCTTCTAGCCGGACTCCAGGTCCTCCTTGAGGTCGTTGACGAACTTGTAGTGGCGATTGGTGTGGGTGGCCTTGACGTTGGCAACGAGGTGTACGAGGCATGGCATATCGCGGTACTCCTTGTAGGTTTGGGGAACGCGGAGCGCTGCCGAGGTAGTTTCACTTCCTCGCTGCTGCCCACGACCAGCTCCCCGTTCTGGGCCGCGCTGTCTGCCATCACCTCGTCCTGCGAAGGTCATAGCGACCATGTCAGGAGTTTGCTTTCCTTGTGTTGCGGTTTTCCACTTTGTGTTGCTGTTCCTCCGAGCTTGAGTTGGAACGGCCGTTGCCGGCAATGAGCCGCGAGCGTCGTCGTCGGCAGCTGCGAACTCACTGGCCAACTGAATCATCTGGTTCAAGTCTAGCTGGTGATTGTCTAGCAAGCGCTTCAGCTTATGTCGGAGCAACGTGCCCCTTTCCAACCCATCGATGAAGGCGGCCATGGCGGTCTGAGCATGCACTCCTGCGCAGGAATTCTTCATATCTAGCTAGCAGGAGAGGTAAGCGCGAGATGTCTCGTATTTCTCTTGCACGCACCACTGTAGATCGCCAACAGTGCAGGGACGTTTGTACGTACCCTCGAAGTTCTTGGCGAACGCTTCTTGCATGTCCAACCAATTGCATGTTCAATGAACACCAGGATCATTGATGACGCGAGCCGAAGCTTTCTTGGCCTTCTACTGCTGCTACAGAGTCTTGTACTCGGCCTCCATTGCTCTATCTTTCTCTATGGATTTCTGCGCGTTGACCAGATCTCGATCTAGCTTTGCGCCTTGCTCCATGATGGCTTGTGCTTCCTCCAGCAGCTGCTGGCACTTCTCGTCAAGCTGGGTCATGTTCCGGATATGAGCTACGGTCAGTGGCTCGACGAGGAGATTTCCGTACATCACTCTATCAGCTGGAGTAACTTGGGTAGCAGCAGACGTAGATGTCGGAGGCGGCGGGTTTGCGGTGTTGTTGTTTCTCGGTCCGGTGCCGAGTTCCTGCGGCTGTTGCACTGGGTTAGGCGGAGGGGCATGACCTTTGCGCGATCATTGTCGGCATCAACAGGTGGTCCCTTCCCTTTGTCCAGAGCTGTAGGCAGAGCTCGTTCGGGTTGATCTTCTTCCATCGCCGTCCCAAAGGCGACGAACACCTCTCGTGACGTGATGGCGTTGTTGGTCTGCTCGTCGCGCGTGTACTCCTCCTCCATCTCATGCATGGCAGTGTCTAGTTCCTCCGGGGTGAAATCTGTCTCCTTCGAGTTAGCACTAAAGTCGGCGCAGAGTAAGTCAATCACAGAGTCGGAGGGTGCCCGAGCTTCCTCGATGACGGGGGGTGGAGGTGCAACAGGTGCGACGATGACTGGAGGTGGTGGCGCTACTGCGGCGATGGCGGCCGGAGGCGGTGGTGGCGGTGGCTGAATCGGTGGCGCTCCGTCAATAAGCGCAGGAGCCTCTGAGCTACCTCTTCAGCCTCCGCGTAGTTGTTGGCGGTGTTCACCATGCTTTCAAAAGTGAGGCGTCCTGAAGCTTGATGTCGCCTTAGAGAATGCCGGAGAAGCGTACCCTGGTCCAGTCCTTCCACAAAGTGATACATGGCATCATCATTGGGGTAATGTGCAAGATTGGCCCGTATATAGGGCCACCTGGCAAGGTAATCGCAGGGGTTTTCGCCCTCTCTCTGAATGCAATACGCCATTTCGAAGATGGTAACCACGCCGACGAACTTGGATCTCTGTTGTCCAGACGCACGGACGAAGCCAGCGGATTTGCAGTGATCTTCCACCGTTATATCCTGCACAAGGGCGGTTTGGGTGGGCCTTGAATTTTTGTGATCTTTGCCGGCAAACTCCAAAGAGAGATCCGACATCGATCCTTCCGCGAACGTATCCTGCCCGTAGGCGGTGCGAGCGGGTCTTGAATTTTTCTGATCTTTGTCGGCAAACTCCGAAGAGAGATTCGGCATCGATCCTTCCGCAAACATATCCTGCCCATAGGCGGTCCGTGCGGGTCTTGATTTAAAAGGATAAAGATGCCGCCTAGAGGGGGGTTGAATGCCGCCTAGAGGATACAAAGGCGGAATAAAACTAGCATTTACTTTGTCAAGCACAAAACCTATATAAACTACGGTTCACCTATGTGCACCAACAACTTATGCTAAGCAAAACAAGCAACTATGAGATAGATAGATATAATAATTCAAGCACGAAGGCTATCACAAAGTAAAGTGCATAAGTAAATAGCTCGATATAGAGATAACCGAGGCACGCGGAGACGATGATTTATTACCGAGTTCCTCCCATAAAGAGAGTACGTCTCGTTGGAGAGGGGGTGGTATCAAACCACCTACGCCACAAAAGGCCTCCCTTATTCTCCGGTGAATCTCACCCCAACGGGATCGATCCACACTTCCACTATCGGTGCACTTGTCGGTGGCAACCGGAACCTCTCACAAGGTTGGGGAACTTCTCCACAACTTAATCGAAGGCTCCCAACAAACGCCACCAAGGCCACAACCTGCAACACCAACAAACCGTCTAGGGTTCCAAGAACCCAAGAGTAAAAATCTTCTCAACTTTCACTCACCAAATCCTCCGAGGAGAACTCAAACCGATGCACCAAATGCAATGGCAAGAACACAGGAAGTTCTCAAGTCCTTCTCTCCCAAATTCCACAAAAGCTACAAAAGCTAGTGGGAGAATAAGAGAGGAAGAACACACGAGGAAATCCACAAAAGAAACCCCAAGATCTAGATCCCAATATGTTCCCCTCACATAAGGAGAGATGGATTGGTGGAGTTGTAGATCTAGATCTCCCCTTTCAAATCCCCCAAAAAGATTCAAGAAATATGGGAGGGATTGAGAGTATTTGCAAGCTCTTGAAGGTCAAAACAATGGAGGAGAGAGAGAATGCAAGTCACGCGCCTAAGGAGGAAGAAGGGGTCTAATTATACCCCTCCCCAACGAAATATGACCGTTTGGGACCTTCCAGGCCGGATAATCCGCCCCTCCCCCGGATATTCCGGGTTCCCCGGACCAAAAAAATGGCTAAGGACTTCGCGGCGCGACCCTCAGTATAGGGGCGGATTTTTGGGGCGAATAATCCGCCCCCATGGCCGGATAATCCGCCCCCCTGAAAACTGGCAGGAACATCAATACTGAAACCATCATAACTTTTTCATTCAGACTCCGATTTTGATGATATTGGGCTCGTTTCGAAGATAGTAACGATCTCTACAAGATCATGCAGGGAACCATCATAGTCCAGCAATGGAGGATAGAACCAAATTATGAAAGGTTTAACCTATCTATAAAAGACAAACCGGTAAAACCTCCAATATCGAAAACACAATAGAGAATGCATAAGAAATCAGTTTTCGATGGACCTAAGCTTGTCATAGAGATTTACACAATATCTAAATCCTCTCATGGATAAGAACCAAACAAGAACCAAGAAATATGATGCCAAGTATGCAAAGGTTTGAGCTCTAACCGAGGGATATGATCAAGTTACTCACCTAAGAGCCCCTCTTGATAGTACGGTTATCTATCCTATCAACCGGTCTCTCCAACTAACACCACGAGACCAGTTAGAAAGAAACCCTATCAAAATCAAACCTTTGCCTTGTATATTCCACACCTTAGGATGGAGCACCTTTCTTGATTTCACTAGCTTGGTGAAGATGCTCCCCCATACTCCACTATGGAAGAGCCTCTCTTTTAGGCATATCTTCACATATCCATGATCACCATAAGGATGGCACGATACACTTGAGATAATCTTAAGAAACCTTGATCAACACTTGATCTTCTTCACTTTATTCTTATTCCAACCTTGAAGCCACCATATGGTTCAAGAATTGTCTATGGACAAATCCTACAAGTAAAACTCAATGCAAACATAAGTCGATAAAACATTGTCATTAATTACCAAAACCACACATGGGGGCACACATGTTCTTTCAATCTCCCCCATTTTGGTAATTGATGACAAAACTTTGAGAGGGTTTATATAATCAACTTAACGAAAAAATGGTTGCGCCAACATCAAATACTACACAAGTATGTGATGTTGGTACGCCCATAATATATAGAGAAAGCTCCCCCACAATATATGCGTGTGTGATGAACCATTACCGTTGGTGGAGTTTCCTCTATATATTCAACATGCAAAGCAACAACAAAGATGCAAGAGCATGAGAGGCAAATTCGTAAGAACAAACTTCACTTAAACCCTCCAAAACATCTCCCCCATTGGCATCGATTGCCAAAATGGGTGAATAGTTCTAGAACCAATATAGTAATAATTCCTCCAAAGGTGTGTCTTCGCACATATACAATGATGAATACTTGGGAGGGAATAGAACTATATCGAGGATCCGAAGATTGCCAAAGGAATAAAATAAAAGACGCAAGCAATCACAAGATCCGACAAACCAATTTGAAAACAACAAATGAGTCCAAATGGAAACTACAAGATATTATGATATGAGCACAAGAGTGTTTTAAATAACAAATAGAGAAGCTCTCCAATATTTGTGCACAATTTTAAAATAAATGCATTGGAATACATAATGCACAAATATGGAATCCTTGTTCCCCATAAGAATTGAAAACACAACACATGAAAGATCAAATAAATGTTTAAATAAAATTGAGAAGCTCCCCAAGATTTGCGCATACTTTAAAATCGGTGTATTTCAATATAAAAATGCACAAATATGGAATCCTCACTCCCCCATAAACATTTAAGGCACAATGAATGAGACAAAAGATAAATGAGCATTATTAAATGAATTAGATGAGCTCCCCAAAGATAATGCACCAATTATGATAATTGCATTTGGGAACAAGGTGCATAATCATGGAATCCTCACTCATCCAAGTTCATTGAACAATACAAGGCATGAGAGAACAAATATGAGTGCCCAAAGATGCAAACAATAGGAACAAGCACCCATAGGCAATTAAATTTGGAAGCCACCAAAGAATCAAAAGGAATAGAAAGGTGGTCTCCAAGGATTAAAAATCAACTAACATTATCTTCACATATGTGTGTATGTTTCTAAATGGATAACATCACAAAGACATATTCCCATAACGAAACAAGCACACACAAGGAAGATATACAGTAATTAAAGTCTTGATCATCTCCAACAATAAACACACGACAATACTCCAACAAACTGTGGTACTTGACGACACGCAAACAACACTTGAGCACGCGACTACGACGCGCAGGTCCAACTATCTACCAAACAACAGGTAATAGGAGGTGTCCAAGGCAATATAAGGCTGCAGGGATATCACGGGTACGGAAAACTAGAGCATCGCAACACAGATAGCAATAGATCAACAGGAGGGAAAAAACTATAAAAGTAAGATAGGTAGAAAGGGGGAGAATGCTCGCCTAAAAACATTGCCGAAGATTATCCGAAGATCGGGGCGAAGCTCACATCAACTAACGGCCTTATCCGCGAAGAAGCAAAAACACTAGAATAAACACCGATGCAATATTTAATACTACGGCAAAAGATCGGGCATGATCCATGTGTGATGCATGGCATGGTAAAGGTGCGATGCATTTAGGCCATATTAAGCGGAAACCGAGTCTCCGACAATTAATTAAATGGTTCATGTTGTTTAGCTACCCTGCATTTTAAATGTTGTCTTAACATGGCAGAAGATAGCACCGGTTCGCTACACAAATTTAAATGGGACCAATATACGACTAGATTTGCCCGCATATGGGCCCATATTAATTATAGGGTGATATTGGCATAATGCCCCCAAACCACATGATATGTGTGCAAGCATGAACAATTGTATGCAACAATTTATATAGTTGACAATTTATAAAATAGGGTTCTCGGAAAAGGTGTCCACACATGGGTTCGGCGATCTTGGACTCCATGGGTTCGGGTTCAGTCTTCAAAGAGGAAGGAGAACGCGGGGTTCAATCTTGCGGCTCCGAGATCGGTCTTCGGTCCGGAAGGAGATCTTGAGGTTTTCCGTGTAGACCGTCATGGCGTTCGAGATGGCGAGCCTCGGCTCCGGGAAGGGGAACTTGTGGTTTGGGCTTCAACAGAGTCGATCTTGGTTCTAGCTTTTTGCTAGTGCCAGACTCGGAGGGTCAGCATCGACTCCTAGAGCTTCGTATAGAAGTCCTTGTTGATGCAGGAATTGCGAGGACACTAGGTGGAAGATCTTGGCAGAGGCCTTGGCCGGCTAGAAAAGGTACTTGTGTCGGTCATGCCGCGAGGTACACGGTTGTTTTCTGCGTGTCCGGTGCACAGGAGTACTTGCGGTTGTGGATGAGCACGGCGACGCTCAGACTGAAAGGCGGTGGCGTGCAGCATCTGCTCGTGCGGCCGGAGCAGGGCTCGGCCGTAGCTCGAGGCGAGCGGCGCTGGGCGGGTGCCTTGCAGGGAACCGGGAAAGGAGGCAACGCCCAGCAGGTGGGGATTGAGGGAGGCGATGGGGCCGGGCGCAGAGCTCCCTGGCGAGAGGAGAACCAAGCGGCGGCGGCCAGAGGCTGTACTGGCGGAGGAGGTCCCCGGCGAGGCCGAGCAGAGGGGCTAGGACGAGGAGGCGGCGTACGGGGCCCGGGGCACGCGCATGGGGACGCGGGAGAGCATCGGTGGCGAGGGAGGCCAGGGAAGGAGGACGGCAGGAGGTGGGGGATGGGGCAGCGTTGAGGCGGCGAGGCCGGGGCCCTGCTCGGGAGCGGCGGCGCTCGGTAGGAGGTGCAGACAGGCGGACGAGGTAGAGGCCGAAGGGAAGGGGGCCAGGGCGCTGAACGGCGGGCTCCTGGCGAGCTCAACCCTGGGAGGCGGACGGCGGTGAGGTCGGCGATGCGGGGCCGTGCGGTGGCGGCCGCAGGCTCGACGGAGAGGCGCGGGTGGAGCGGGCCGGCGAGCTCCTGGGAGGCGGAGGGAGGGAGGCCGCGGTGGCGACGGGGAGGTGAGCTCGAGCGGCAGGGCGGGGAGGCCGTGGAGGCAGGGCGAGAGGAGGGAGGGCGCCGGGGCAGCTCGCGAGCGGCAGGTGGGGCCAGGCGCGGGGTGCGAGGGAGGTGGGGATCGGGCCAGGGGAGATGAGGCCGGGGCGGACGTGTGTCTGTGGGTGGGGCCAGGAACGGGGCCAGGGGAGCGGGTCCAGGCGTGTCCAGGGGTGGAAGAGTGTTGGGCGTGTGTGCTTGTGTGTGTGTGATGTGTGTGTGGAGTGGGGGGTGAGAGAGGTGGGGTAGGATGAGGTGGCGGGCTGGGATAGGATTGGGGAAGGGGGTGGTGAGGTGGCGGCAGAGTGGGTAGAATAGGACTGGGTAGTTTAGGATTAGATATTTTGACTAGGGTTTTCTTTATTTTAAAAATAAATTTTGTAAAGTTTTTAGACAAATAAAGACCCGAAAAAGCCCGACGCTTTAATTTGAAATTGAGACGGGAATATATTTAGAAAACCAAACTAGGCTTTTAGAAAATAGGTTTCGACAAACAAATGCATGATGACATGACGATGCTCAAATGCAATGTGGCATGATGACATGAGCATGCGGTCATGATGATGCAATGCATAAAAACAACGCGATTTTCTAGTAGTGGTTTTTGCGGGATGCCACAATTCGACACCACTAACAATGGATCTCGCCCTCGAGATCCGCCTCATGGTACCGGGAAGAAGGGCGGCGATCTGAATCTTCTCGCATCGTGTAGATCTTCGCGACACCACTAACAAGAGGTCGTTGTCCGTGATCGTCGAGGGAACACTCCGGGAAACAAAGGCGAAGGTAGAGGTATCAACCAATAAGCCACCTCTAGCCTCCGTGGACGGAGTAAAATTGCTGGATCCACTGATTCGATGTACAAGAGCGAATGATAAGAGTAGTCGGATGGTGATCAGTCCATCGCGCACCCAAACCATTACTCTGCACACGAATAGGCGAATTATGCAACCAACTCTCGGAATTAGACTGAATATCTCGACAAACGAGGGACGGAACAAAGGAGTGATGCATGCCCTGCACCGGATCTGGCGTAGGTGATGTCGTCGCGTCGGAAAACACCGGAAGGCACGAGAAGGAACAAAGAAGTCCACCAGACGAAGGGTTCCTCGGATAGCATGAAGACCAGATGTAGAAACACCGTTACCAAAGGAGGAAGAGAAACCTTGAAGGTACGATGGAACCCAACCACGAGAAATCCTGGACTCGAAGAGAGAGAAGAGAGCGGATTCAAAACACGCAGAGGTGAGAGGAGAGCAGCAGAGGGGTAAGGAGAAAAATCAGACCTAATCAGAACTATCCAACCGATTTTGCAAAAATAGTTTTGACACTCTACTTCGGCCGTTAGCTAGATTATCCTACAGGCTGGGCTTGTGGGGTATCGCAACTGCTGAGCTCTGATACCACTCTGTAACACCCTCAGAATCGGCCCTATGCAAGTTTCAGCGCTTCCCGCCAAACCGCATAGAAACGATTCAAAGGTGCCCACCAGGCTCTTGCGTGCGGGTGGAAAACGAAGTAATAACATTACACAACAGTCCTCGATGGGTCCCACAGAACAGATATATATACAACACGACTCCATGAGTCAAGAATACAGATATACAGGACAAAGATCCAAATCACCTTGAATACAACAGAGCGTCCAGCTACGGACAAGATGCAAATGGGGCTAAGAGCCCTGAAGAATAACCAATGGCGTCCATAACCCTGCCCAGGCCAAGCCGGAAGGGTAACCCTGCTAACGACGTCGATCTCAAAACCTGCTTAAACAAAAGGGGTGCCGAGAAAGGACAAAGGAAAAAG
Organism: Avena atlantica; assembly: GCA_910589765.1. Classification (NCBI taxonomy): domain Eukaryota; kingdom Viridiplantae; phylum Streptophyta; class Magnoliopsida; order Poales; family Poaceae; genus Avena; species Avena atlantica. The sequence continues at coordinate 438,402,255 of OU342739.1, forward strand.
AGAGAGAGGTCAGTACTGAGGCCAGTACACGGCGAGGCTAGAATTCGGCGGTCCTCGCCTACATAGGTATGGTGGACTGAAGCGGCAGCTCAACATGCACTAAACAACCTATAGAGACTCGATACAACTGGCGGCTATCAGAGAGGGGCAAGAAAGACCTATTCGGAACCAACCTGATACTACCACCAAACATACCCATCCTGGTATTTCCCCCTCGAGACCAAACGAGGAAGTCAACCGAGGAACTCACACAGTTGGCAGTTTTAGTTATTCAGTTATCGTTGCAGCAATTACTAGTCAGGTATAGATAGTCATCCTGATATAATAAGCAGTGGGCAATTTTAGTTAACCATTCTGTTGTAGTTGCAACACTTACTAGTCAGATACAATTAGCATGAGATATCCCCAAACCCAGCAGTTGTTGGTACTTTTATTTAGCCATTCCGTTATAGTTGCAATACTTACTAGTCAGATACAATTAGCATGAGATATCCCAAAACCCAGCAGTTTTGGTACTTTTATTTAGCCATTCCGTTATAGTTGCAATACTTACTAGTCAGATACAATGGTAGCAAGCGACAACCCAAACAAGCAATTGTTGGCAGTTTTATTTAGCCATTCCATTATAGTGAAGCTGATTACTAGTCATTATAAAGTCAAATTTATAGCACTACTTTAGTTATAGTTGTCTATGATCGAGATACTGTGCTCCAAGTCATCCATAACCGCGGACACGGCTTTCAGAAAGTTTTACCCTGCAGGGGTGCACAAATAGCAACACACACTCGATCAAACTCGGAAAAACCAAAATCAAAACCCAACGAGGCCTTCACGACAAAGCAATCACCAGATTCAGAAATATTTCAGGGGGCCACCCCATTAAGCTACCCGCAACGAAGTTAGATGACTCCGAGACGGACTCAAGGTTTGGGTGGACGGCTGTAAACGACTGGGAACCCGAAAGTGTGACTGGGCTTGTCGATACCGCGAAATCGTGTCCCGATCCTAAACAGTACAGTGTGCAGTACCTCGCACAATTTAAATAAAGCAGTAAATCATGGCATAAGTACAGGATAGTAAATAAAACCTCAAACTAGTTTGTGGCCCCAAGAAATAAGAATGAATCAAGCTCTGGCTCAGGGGGGTCCCATAATCCTCCCGGATGTGGATAGCGCGAATATTCAAGGAACAGGTATCAAGTACTCGGGGTCCTACGGGACACAAGTGGACGGTTAACAACCAAATAACATCTATTGCCCACCTGTGCCTCTGCATTTACCTACTTCAATTTTAGTTGTTAAACAGTAATTAAAGTCTTGATCATCTCCAACAATAAACACACGACAATACTCCAACAACTGTGGTACTTGACGACACGCAACAACACTTGACCAAGCGACTACGACGCGCAGGTCCAACTATCTACCAAACAACAGGTAATAGGAGGTGTCCAAGGCAATATAAGGCTGCAAGGGATATCACGGGTACGAAAACTAGAGCATCGCAACACAGATAGCAATAGATCAACAGGAGGGAATAAATACTATAAAAGTAAGATAGGTAGAAAGGGGGGAGATGCTCGCCTGAAAAACATTGCCGAAGATTTATCCGAAGATCGAGGCGAAGCTCACATCAACTCAACGGCCTTATCCGCGAAGAAGCAAAACACTAGAATAAACACCGGATGCAATATTTAATACTACGGCAAAAGATCGGGCATGATGCATGTGTGATGCATGGCATGGTAAAGGTGCGATGCATTTAGGCCATATTAAGCGGAACTGAGGTCCCGACAATTAATTAAATGGTTCATGTTGTTTAGCTACCCTGCATTTTAAATGTTGTCTTAACATGGCAGAAGATAGCACCGGTTCGCTACACAAATTTAAATGGGACCAATATACGACTAGATTTGCCCGCATATGGGCCCATATTTAATTATGAGGTGAATCGGCATAATGCCCCCAAACCACATGATATGTGTGCAAGCATGAACAATTGAATATGCAACAATTTATATAGTTGACAATTTATAAAATAGGGTTCTCGGAAAAGGGGTCACACATGGGTTCGGCGATCTTGGACTCCACGGGTTCGGGTTCAGTCTTCAAAGAGGAAGGAGAACGCGTCGGGGTTCAATCTTGCGGCTCCGAGATCGGTCTTCGGTCCGGGAAGGAGATCTTGAGGTTTTCCGTGTAGACGGTCATGGCGTTCGAGATGGCGAGCCTCGGCTCCGGGAAGGGGAACTTGTGGTTTGGGCTTCAACAGAGTCGATCTTGGTTCTAGCTTTATTTGCTAGTGCCAGACTCGGAGGGTCATCATCGACTCCTAGAGCTTCGTATAGAAGTCCTTGTCGATGCAGGAATTGCGAGGACACTAGGTGGAAGATCTTGGCAGAGGCCTTGGCCGGCTAGAAAAGGTACTTGTGTCGGTCATGCCGCGAGGTACACGGTTGTTTTCTGCGTGTCCGGTGCACAGGAGTACTTGCGGTTGTGGATGAGCACGGCGACGCTCAGACTGAAAGGCGGTGGCGTGCAGCATCTGCTCGTGCGGCCGGAGCAGGGTTCGGCCATAGATCGAGGCGAGCGGCGCTGGGCGGGTGCCTTGCAGGGAACCGGGGAAAAGGAGGCAACACCAGCAGGTGGGGATTGAGCGAGGCCGATGGGGCCGGGCGCAGAGCTCCCTGGCGAGAGGAGACCAAGCGGCGACGGCCAGAGGCTGTACTGGCGGAGGAGGTCCCTGGCGAGGCCGAGCACAGGGGTTGGACGAGGAGGCGGCATACGGGGCCCGGGGCACGCGCAGGGGGACGCGGGAGAGCATCGGTGGCGAGGGAGGCCAGGGAAGGAGGACGGCAGGAGGTGGGGGATGGGGCAGCGTTGAGGCGGCGAGGCCGGGGCCCTGCTCGGGAGCGGCGGCGCTCGGTAGGAGGTGCAGACAGGCGGACGAGGTAGAGGCCGAAGGGAAGGGGGCCAGGGCGCTGAACGGCGGGCTCCTGGCGAGCTCAACCCTGGGAGACGGACGGCGGTGAGGTCGGCGATGCGGGGCCGTGCGGTGGTGGCCGCAGGCTCGACGGAGAGGCGCGGGTGGAGCGGGCCGGCGAGCTCCTGGGAGGCGGAGGGAGGGAGGCCGCGGTGGCGACGGGGAGGTGAGCTTGAGCGGCGGGGCGGGGAGGCCGTGGCGGCAGGGCGAGCGGGGCGGGCGAGAGGAGGGAGGAGACAGGGAGGGCGTCGCGGCAGCTGGCGAGCGGCAGGTGGGGCCAGGCGCGGGGTGCGAGGGAGGTGGGGATTGGGCCAGGGGAGATGAGGCCGGGGCGGACGTGTGTCTGTGGGTGGGGCCAGGGGTCGGTGGGGCCAGGAACGGGGCCAGGGGAGCGGGTCCAGGGGTGTCCAGGGGTGGCCGCGTGTTGGGCGTGTGTGCTTGTGTGTGTGTGCTGTGGTGTGGGGAGTGGGGGGGTGAGAGAGGTGGGGTAGGATGAGGTGGCGGGCTGGGATAGGATAGGGGGAAGGGGGGGTGGTGAGGTGGCGGCAGAGTGGGTAGAATAAGACTGGGTAGTTTTAGGATTAGATATTTTGACTAGGGTTTTCTTTTATTTAAAAATAAATTTTGTAAATAGTTTTTAGACAAATAAAAGACCCGGAAAAGCCCGGCGCTTTAATTTGAAATTGAGACTGGGAATATTTAGAAAACCAAACTAGGCTTTTAGAAAATAGGTTTCGACAAACAAATGCATGATGACATGACGATGCTCAAATGCAATGTGGCATGATGACATGAGCATGCGGTCATGATGATGCAATGCACAAAAACAACGCGATTTTCTAGTAGTGGTTTTTGCGAGATGCCACATCATGTGACTCAGTAAGTTTGATGAGCTCACCCTTGATGACCCTAGAGCCATTTTTGAGGTGCTCAAAATCCTCAAGGAGTTTAGCATAAGCACCTTCAAGTTCATCATTTTTAATCTTGAAGGAGTTTGCCACCACAAGTTCTCTATCATGGTATTCCTTTACTCTAGATAATTATAGAGTAAAAGTCTCCTCAAGAGATTCTTTGGTGGTTTGTTCTTCTTCAAGGGAGTCCTTTAATTGTGCAACTTCATTAGCATACTCATGCTCAAGACTAACCATTTTATCAAAGTTGTTATCATGCACCACAATTTGTGTTTCTAACTTATAAATATGTTCTTTGCTCTTAATAGCAAAGTCCAAGATTTCAACAAAGTTAGAGCAAGAAATATCCTTTTTAACAAGGGCACGATAAACAATCTCACCCTTTTCATATAAATCATCAATATCAATATATTCTTACACATTATCCACATCCTCCTCGTCACAAGAGGTAATGGTTTCCAAAGTAGGAGTTACCTTTGAATCCCTAGCCATAAGGCATAAGTGGGTACCGGAAGAAGGTAAAGATGAGATTACATTTGTGGCTTCATTCAAGACCATGTCTAGTCCCATAGGTTCTTCATTTTCCTCTACATGGTTAGCAACACAAGCACTAGAGGAAATAGAAGCATTTTTATCATGGCAACAAGACAACATGAGCATATCATCATGACATTTATTCAAGTCATTTCTACATGATATGCAAGGACTATTAACACAAGCATGCAAGGAATTTTGAGTGCTAGAAGTGTTAAGGTCCAAAGATAGATCACTACAACTAGATAGATATGAGGGATTACAAATAGTGAACACACTATCCATATTGCAATTTCTATCACCACTCACCATATCATTACCTTGTGAAAATTCACATGTTGGTGAAGTGGTAGAGGATGAGAGCTCATCTCGACTGGAAGTGGAAGCAACACAATCATCCTCAATAATGTTGGACACAACATATTTATCTTGACGTTTTGTCCATAACTCATGAGCGCTCCAAAAAGGAATGATTGAAGATGTAACTACATAGCTCAAAGCATTAACAAGCACATTAGAAGCTTGAGCATCAAGATATAAGTTTTTCTCATCCTCACATGATAGATTTCTGAAATCCATAGGAGGAGAAAAATCTATATCTACAATACACTCCAAATTTGGGTCCATGTCCCGAAAATGAATAACAATATGAGTTTTCCAAGTATCATAATTTGTGCCATCGAATATGAACATGTCATTGTGCACTAATCCCCTAGCCGACATGTTTACTCTCAAGGCGGTGAAGCCTAAAATGAGAGACCGGGCTCTGATACCAATTGAAAGGATACGGATGTCGCCTAGAGGGGGGGTGAATAGGCGATTAAAACTTTTACTAGAGTGGCTCAACAAACGCGGAATAAAACTAGTGTTTACTTTGTTAAGCACAACCTAGAACAACTAAGGTTCACCTATGTGCACCAACAACTTATGCTAAGCAATACAAGCAACAAAGTGATAGCAAGATATATATTACTTCAAGCACGAAGGCTATCACAATGTAAAGTGCATAAGTAAAGAGCTCGGGTATAGAGATAACCGAGACACGCGGGGACAACGATATTTTACCGAGTCCCTCCCAACATGGAGTACGTCTCGTTTGGAGAGGGGGTGGTATCAAACCACCAACGCCACAAAAGGTCTCCCTTATTCTCCGGTGAATCTCACCCTAACGAGATCGATCCACGCTTCCACTATCGGTGAACTTGTCGGTGGCAACTGGAACCTCTCACAAGGTTGGGGCACTTCTCCACAACTTAATTGGAGGCTCCCAACAAATGCCACAAAAGGCCACAATGCCACCAAGAGGGACAAGCTCCAATGAGTAACTCAAACCAAATCCTCCGAGGAGAACTCGAACCGATGCACCAAATTTAAATGACAAGAACAACACAAAGGTGATCAAATCCCTCACTATCAAGTTCTAAAAAAGCTACTAAAGCTATTGGGGGAACAAGAGAGGAGGAATTAAAGGGAGACACAAAATCCCCCAAAATCTAGATCCCCAAAGATGTACTCATAAAGAGATAAATCGGTTAGGTCAAAATGTGGGTATAGATCTCCTCTCTCCCACTCAAATATGGGAAGGAAAAGATTAGGCAAACTTCAAAATCTAGAGTAAGTGTGGACAAAGCTTAGCCTAATAGAAGAAAAAGAAGCTAGCTAAACTGAAAACGGACAAAGCCTTAAATAGGGGCCCGAAAAATCTAGCCATTTGTGGCATTTTTCTGTTTAGGCCGGTATTACCGGACAGAAAAACCACAGAGGCGAGCGAGCGCGGAATTTGGAACGTGTGGGCGCGTGCCAGTGCAGGAAATCAGGCCAGCAGCAAGCGGTCGCTGCGCTCGCGCGGCTGAGCAGCAGCTAGCAGCCAATCAGTGAGCAAGCGCGTGACAGCGTGGGGCCACCGCGGGGGCCAGCAGCATGCGCGCGGGCAGCAAGCCAGCCAACAGAGCGCGCAGCAGCAGCTCATGCGTAGTGCATGCGCGCGAACGCAGAGCGAGCGGGGCCAGCGCGAGCGGGCCAGGCAGCACGTGCGAGCGAGCGATGCACGCGCCACCAGGTGGGGCCAGCTAGCGGCAGCGGCACATGGGCCCAGCAAGGCGAGGCGGATCGAGCGGGAGCGAAGCGAGCAGGGCTGGCACAGCCTGGGAATCGGGGCAAGCGAGCAGGACCAGGTGCAGGTCGTCCTGGGCCGGCCGGTACTACCGGCCCATCTGGGCGGTAGTACCGGGCCGGTCCGGTAGAACCGGACCCAGCTATCGAGGAAGGCAATGGGCGAGCGGGCCGAATCAGGTGTGTCCGGTACTGGGCCTGGTAGTACCGGATAGGCCAGAAAAAATCTTTTTTAAAAGCAAATAGTAGTCAATATTCAAACGTGAATAACTTTTGATTGGTAGCTTCGATTGACCCGATTCCAATTGCGTTGGAAAAAGGACGACACAAGCTATCCTATAAAAAGTGAAAATATTGGTTATCACCAAGTGAAAATGTATCATGTATTATAATGTGAGATACCTCACTGGTGAAAAACCGAAAAGCCAACAAGATCAAAATCGCAACAAGATACAAACGTAAGATCCGATTTTGATCAACAAGAGCTTGTTATGGAGATTACCACAAGCTCTATATCCTCACATGGATGAGACCAAATAATATCCAAATACGAGATGATGCAAGTATGCAAAGTTTTGAGCTCTCTCCAAACGATGTGACCGGATTACTCATTTGAGAGCCCCTCTTGATAGTACAGTTATCTATCCTAAACCCGGTCTCCCACACACAACATGAGACCGGCAAAAGGGAAAACCTATCAAGATTATACCTTTGCCTTGAGCATTCCACTTGTTTTCGATGTAGACGATCTTGTCCTTCTCAAGATGGAACGCCTTTCTTGATTCTTCATCATCGATCCATGATCACCGAGGATGGCAAGCATCAAACATGAGATCTTCTATAGATGGCGCATTTTGAGCTTGCACAATACATATTCTTCTCATTTCATCGACCTTGAAGCTACCACATGCTCCAAGCGATGTCAATGGACAAATCCTACAAGTATAACTTAATACACACATTAGTCCATAAAGATTGTCATTAATTACCAAAACCACACATGGGGGCCCATATGTTCTTTCAACAGGCAACGCAGGAAAGTGCCGCAAACCAAATGGCTGAAGCTCCAGCTAAGGATGCCATCGGTAGTGGTAAGGATGTGGTGGTAGGTGGTATGTCTGTCAAAGGCGGTACCTCTGCACCCAAGAAGACCATATAGTTTCCGAAGATAGTCTATCTGGTACTTACGCCGGGTAGCACTGCTCTGGTTCCTGGTGCGGCACCGACATCTCCAACGTGTGGCCTTGAGGAGCTTCTCTGGCAAGCAGAAATCTTGCAAGGAAACATTTTGTCCTTTGGCAAGTTGCTTGCTGAGAGTGCTACAAACCTCAAGATCATTGCGCTTGTAAGTTTTATCTGCCTTTTGCATTTCATATGAGTATCCCACTGTAGCCCCCGAGGACGGAAAACCATAGGTCTTTGCATCTAAATTCTCTAAGAGTGACTAAGCTAGAAAAATTCTCACTGTAGCCCCCAAGTATATATTTTGAATGAAATATTCTGACTAGATGCTTTCAGAGTAGCATACGAAGTGTTTATAAATTTCAATATTGTAGCCCCCAAGCTTCTAGTTGTAACTAAATTAGTTCCGACTCGATGCTTTAAAGAGAAACTAAGCATATGAATGAGTTAAAAACTTTATAATGTAGCCCCCAAGCTTCTAATCTAAAACTGAATTAGTTCCGACTAGATGCTTAAAGAAAGACTAAGCACATTGCTAAGTTAAAAACTCTCGCTATAGCCCCCGAGCTTCTAGGTGGAATTTCTCCGGCTAGATGCTCCAAGTAGACCAAACAACGTTTAACCTTCTTCTTCCACGGAATGAGAATGCTCGGAGGGGTGTCGCCAATGATAAGTACCAGAAGATGCACGCGGACTTGGAAGCTGAAAAGGGTAAAAATGCCTTCTTGAAGGAACAAATCATCAAGAGCAAGCGTCTGTTTTTCCTTTCTTTTTCGTATTCCGGCTTGGTCTTGTGCCAACATTCTCCGACTACTCAGTGTGTACTTGTTTTTTCTCCGACTTGCAAAAACTATTTCCAAGGCTAAGGACATTGTTGAGCAATCCAAGCATATTCAACAGCTGGATAGCAAAAACAAGATCCTTAAACAGGAGAGGAAGGACATGCATAAGATTCAATGAAAGCCCTGCAAGACTTCGCCACCGAAGAGATGAACCTTTTGAAGGAGGAAATCGCGATCTTAAAAGATCAAAAGAAAGCTGCTGATGACCAAATCAACGCCATCATGAAGCGTACAAGATCCTCCGACAAGAACGTGACTCCATGGCGGAGACTCTCCAGCAAGCTGAGATAAGAATCTTCAGTAAGTGATTCTCCATCTTAGATTTCTGTAAGATGAATACTCTGAACTTTTTGAACTCATGCGCTCCTTTGTCGGAAATTCACAGCTCCTATGGGTTTAACCCGATCGCCTCCTCCGCCAAAGGAATGCATGGTCCTTGTCGGCAACTTTATCAACACCACCATCAAGCAGGTCAAGGAGATAGCCAAACCCCTCCAAATTACTATCAAGGCATCGGGCTCTGTGGCAAAGTTCTCGAAGATCCTGCGCCGAGCCCCCGAGCGTATCGCAAGCTGGAAAGCTTCATGTGCACGGGCCGGTGCAAGGATGGCGCTGTCCATGGTCAAGGCACATTACGAAAATGCCTACATTGACACGGTGACCTCCGGTATCCCCGACGTAGATGACGAAGGCCAAAAGATAAACCATGAATCTATCTTGGCATCACTCGCGGGTTATGACACCAGAGTCGCCGAGTTGGTCGACGTTAATGTCTTTGTGCCCATGAAGACCATCGACGGCGGCAACCAAAGCTCCTCCGAGTCCCTCAACACTGCTGACTTTGAGGAAGGTGACTCTCCTGCTGCCGACGATGGTGCTTCCAAGTCGCCTGCGCCAGAGGAATAAAAAACAATTTGTAATATTTGTTTCCTCTGTAATGTGTATGCGGAAAAACTATGTGTTAACTTAAGGCGAAAAACAATGGTTGTTATTTCCTGCTACTCAAGAATTAGTTCCAGCATGTATATATTTTTTAAGCAAGTGCTGGCTTATCCATTACTTTGGTTTTTATGCTTGACTTTTCGTGAGTCGGAAGACTCGTTGTCGGAACCATGCGCTCAAGCGATGATACCCAATGGCACCGTCAATAACCTAAGAACAAAATCGCCGACAATAAGTGCCAAAAGTCACTACTCTAGAATCCACATAAAAACAACAAAGAACGTGTAGACCAGAAAACTTAAGCTAACACCCGTAGGCGGAATTTTCACAAGTACAAGTGCAAATCTTGTGCATAAAGGTTTTATACAATCCAAAATGAACACTAAAGGAGTTAAAATACTCAGAAATATGAGTGAACCAGAGAGATTTATTTCATTGATCATATAAGAGGTACACAATAGATAAAAAATGCTAAGTGTAGAAAGGACGTAGCTGTGCTATGTTCCATGGCTGATAAAGCTCTGGGTAGTCATCATACAGGTCACGTCGCTTACGCTTATGATCCTCGCCGGGTCTATCCTTCAGTTCACGATTGTCAACGAGGTAGTAAGACCCATTGAGCAGTGCCTTGCTTATGATGAACGGTCCTTCCCATGGCGGTGATAATTTGTGTGACTTCTTCTGCTTAAGTCGGAGCACCAGATCCCCTTCTTTAAACGAGCGGTGCCGGACGCGGCGACTATGGTAGCTGCGTAGCTTCTGCTGGTAGATGGAGGATCTTTGGCATGCCAAAATGCGCTCCTCCTCGAGAAGGTCCACATCTAGGCGTCTGGATTCTTCATTGTCATCTTCGTCGTAGGCGGCTACTCTTGGTGCATCGTGAAGGATGTCGGAAGGCAGGATAGCTTCTGCTCCATATACCATGAAGTAAGGGGTGTAGCCGGTGGATCTGTTGGGTGTTGTTCATAAACTCCACAACACATATGGCAATTCTTTCGCCCAGGCCCCAGCTGCCCTATGCAGCAGTGCCTCAAGACGTGGCTTGATTCCCTGCAGATTGTGGGTGTGACACAGATGCAAGGTCAAGTCGGATTCCCTTCTCCCAACAATAAGATTCCACTTCAACGAGTGACAAGTTGATGCCGTTGTCGGTGATAATGCTATGTGGGAGACCAAATCTCACAACTAGATCCCGGACAAACCTAAGGGCAGTTGCCCCATCGAGCTTTCTAATGGTTTTAGCTTCTATCCATTTAGTGAATTTATCAACTGCTGCTAGCAGGTGCGTAAATCCACATGGTGTCGTTTGTAACGGTACCACCATGTCTAGCCCCTAGACTGCAAACGGCCAAGTTATTGGTATTGTTCGCAATTCTTCCACTGGAACATGTGGTTATCAGGAAAAATACTGGCATCCCATGCACGTCTCCACCAGCTTGTCGGCGTCCGCCTTCGCGGTCAGCCAGTAGAATCCTTGCCAGAAGGCTTTCGCGACCAAAATCAGGGAGCGGCGTGATGCCCGCAATCTCCGAGATGGATTTTGGCGTAGGATTTCAATACCTTCTTGCTAGGAAACACACTTAAGGTATACACCAGTAGTGCTTCTTTTGTAGAGCTGTCCATTGATTATGGTATAGCCATTTGCTCGACATACTATTTGCCGTCTTTCGACTTTGTCGTCAGGCCAAGTTCCGTGTTCGAGATACTCCATGAACGGTTTTGTCCAAGCCGGAGGGACCTTTGCCACCATGTGGACGAAAGAGTCTACTCTGTCCGTGTTGTCGATGTCTGCTCCCTTCACGGATGGTGTCCGTAGATGCTCCAGGAAAACTTCAGGTGGAATTTGTTTGCGCCCAGATCCAAGCTTAGATAGCAGACCAGCCACCTCGTTTTGATCCCTAGGTACATACTTGACCACATAGCCCAAGAAGCTCTTGGCTATCTCATCCACTTCGTCTCGATATGCCGCCATCATAGGGTTTTGCGCATTCCAGGTGCCAGCCACCTGCTGGGCAACCAAGTCGGAATCTCCACAGCAAACTATGCGCTTGATGCCAATATCTTTGGCTACGTGTAATCCGTGAATGAGTGCTTCATACTCCGCCATGTTGTTCGTAGCCTCGAAGTGGATCTGCAGAATGTAGTGTAGCTTGTCCCCAGTTGGTGACTGTAGTAATACACCAGCCCCTGAGCCGTTGAGCAACTTTGATCTGTCAAAGTGCATCACCCAGTATTCTAGTTCCGGCAATGGGGTAGCATCTGGCATCTCCGTCCAATCTGCGATAAAATCCGCCAAGGCTTGTGAATTGATAGCGTCGCGTCTCTTATAGGTGATCTCGAAGGCGGCAAGTTCAATGCCCCACTTCGTGACCCTTCCTGTAGCGTCGCTGTTGTTGATAATGTCGGACAGTGGAGTCTTACTCACCATTGTGATGGGGTGCTCCTGGAAGTAGTGCCTTAGCTTCCGAGAAGCAAGGAATACTCCATAAGCTATCTTTTGGTAGTGCGGGTAACGCTATTTGGACCCCGTCAAGACCTCGCTTACATAGTAAACTGGTCGTTGAACTCCGTGCTAATAGCCTGGTTCCTTCCGCTCTACCACGACGACGATGTTGATTACCTGGTTGGTGGCCGCCATGTAAATTAACATGGGCTCACCAGGCTCGGGTGCTGCAAGGATATGCATTGAGGAAAGTATCTCCTTGAGCTGCTTCAATGCTGCATCTGCTTCGTCAGTCCACGTGAATTTGTCCGCCTTCTTCAGCAACTTGTACAACGACAAAGCCTTCTCTCCAAGTCGGCTGACGAACCGACTAACTGCTGCAACGCAACCTGTTAGCCGTTGTATGTCCTTTAGGCATGTCGGACGGTTTATGTTTAAGATGGCCTTGATTTTCTCCGGGTTGACCTTGATTCCATGCTGGGAAACAATGAAGCCCAACAATTTGCCGGCTGGAACCCCGAAGACGCACTTCTTAGGGTTAAGCATCATGTAGTATTTCCGGAGATTATCAAAGGTTTCTTTTAAGTCGGAGATTAAGTCATTTGATTTTTTAGACATCACCGCTATTTCGTCCACATAGGCATGAATGTTCCGACCAATTTGATTGTGTAGGCAACGTTGCATTGTCCGCTGGTACGTAGCACCTGCGTTTTTCAGCCCAAAGGGCATCGTAACATAGCAAAACGTGTCGTACGGGGTAGTGAACGAAGTGGCCAATTGGTCCGACTTCCTCATCTTGATCTGGTGGTATCCTGAGTATGCATCGAGAAAACACAAAAGCTCCAAGCTATCCATCGAGTCAATGACTTGGTCAATGCGAGGCAAAGCAAACGGATCTTTGGGGCATGCTTTATTCAAGCCGGTGTAATCAACGCACATTCTTAATTCTTTGTTTCCCTTTTTGGGGACAAGTACAGGATTAGCCACCCATTGGGTGTGAAGGACTTCTCGGATAAAACTAGCCTTAAGTAACCTAGCTATCTCTTTGTCTATGGCGTGTCTCTTCTCATCTCCAAAGCGTCGTAGAGGTTGCTTCACTGGTTTGCATTTTGAATCAATGTTGAATTTGTGCTTGGCAAGTTCCCTAGGTACACCTTTCATGTCGACAGGTTGCCAGGCAAAGTTGGGATCCAGGTTCATCCCAATGGCGGTGGTCTTGGAGGCATCGCCTACCACAAGTTCCACCGGCTTGGTCTCGATGGCGGCCTTGAATGCCGGAGCGGAGTCAGAAATCTATTTCTTCGATGCGGGCATCTCCGAGGAATCGAACTTGCTCTGGGTCTCCTTGAATTCTTCGCTGTAGAGGACAGCTTCCGCGTAGGCTGCTTCTCCAATCTCGCAATCCCTTGCTTTGGTAAAGCTTCCGGATATGGTGATGACACCGTTTGGTTCGGGTATCTTGAGTTTGTTGTAGACGAAGCATGGCTTGGCCATGAAGGTGTGGAATATGTCATGGCCGAATATGACGTGGTACACGCTCTTGAAGGGTACCACCTCAAAGGTCATGCGCTCTTGGCGGTAATTATTAACATCACCAAAGGCTACCTGAAGTGTGCTGCACGCAAGGGACCGAGCCTCCCGACCAGGAACTACACCGTGGAAGATGGTGTTGGTGCGCCTTAGGTTTGACTCCGTCAAGTCATCTTCTGCAGTGTATCCAGGTACATGATGTTGATGCTGCTTCCACTATCCACCATACATTTGGTGAACTCATTGCCATCAATCAAGGGGTTGATGACCATGGCGTATTGGTTCTCCGTAGGGATGAGGTCTGGGTGATCCTTCCTGTCCCAAGTAATTGGAATCTCCGACCAGCGCAGGAATTGGAGAAATGGGGGGAGAGTAGCCATTAGTATCCTCATGGAGGTCTTCTGTTGTCGGACGGTGGGGGTGCCAAGGAAAGTATGGAAAACTGCCGCCTTATTTTCGAAGGGTTTCTTGCCTTTGTCGTCGCTCTTGGCGACGTGCCTGGGGTCAATGTCCTCGTCCATGTCACTTGAATCCCTGGACTCCTCCTCCTTCTTCTTATTCCCCTTGCCCTTTCCTCATGGTCTGTTCTTCCGACTTTGCTTCTAGCCGGACTCCAGGTCCTCCTTGAGGTCGTTGACGAACTTGTAGTGGCGATTGGTGTGGGTGGCCTTGACGTTGGCAACGAGGTGTACGAGGCATGGCATATCGCGGTACTCCTTGTAGGTTTGGGGAACGCGGAGCGCTGCCGAGGTAGTTTCACTTCCTCGCTGCTGCCCACGACCAGCTCCCCGTTCTGGGCCGCGCTGTCTGCCATCACCTCGTCCTGCGAAGGTCATAGCGACCATGTCAGGAGTTTGCTTTCCTTGTGTTGCGGTTTTCCACTTTGTGTTGCTGTTCCTCCGAGCTTGAGTTGGAACGGCCGTTGCCGGCAATGAGCCGCGAGCGTCATCGTCGGCAGCTGCGAACTCACTGGCCAACTAAATCATCTGGTTCAAGTCTAGCTGGTGATTGTCCAGCAAGCGCTTCAGCTTATGTCGGAGCAACGTGCCCCTTTCCAACCCATCGATGAAGGCGGCCATGGCGGTCTGAGCATGCACTCCTGCGCAGGAATTCTTCATATCTAGCTAGCAGGAGAAGTAGGCGCGAGATGTCTCGTCTTTCTCTTGCACGCACCACTGTAGATCGCCAATAGTGCAGGGACGTTTGTACGTACCCTCGAAGTTCTTGGTGAACGCTTCTTGCATGTCCAACCAATTGCATGTTCAATGAACACCAGGATCATTGATGACGCGAGCCGAAACTTTCTTGGCCTTCTACTGTTGCTACAGAGTCTTGTACTCGGCCTCCATTGCTCTATCTTTCTCTATGGATTTCTGCGCGTTGACCAGATCTCGATCTAGCTTTGCGCCTTGCTCCATGATGGGTTGTGCTTCCTCCAGCAGCTGCTGGCACTTCTCGTCAAGCTGGGTCATGTTCCGGATATGATCTACGGTCAGTGGCTCGACGAGGAGATTTCCGTACATCACTCTATCAGCTGGAGTAACTTGGGTAGCAGCAGACGTAGATGCCGGAGGCGGCGGGTTTGCGGTGTTGTTGTTTCTCGGTCCGGTGCCGAGTTCCTGCGGCTGTTGCACTGGGTTAGGCGGAGGGGCATGACCTTTGCGCGATCATTGTCGGCAGCAACAGGTGGTCCCTTCCCTTTGTCCAGAGCTGTAGGCAGAGCTCGTTCGGGTTGATCTTCTTCCATCGCCGTCCCAAAGGCGACGAACACCTCTCGTGACGTGATGGCGTTGTTGGCCTGCTCGTCGCGCGTGTACTCCTCCTCCATCTCCTGCATGGCAGTGTCTAGTTCCTCCGGGCTGAAATCTGTCTCCTTCGAGTCAGCACTGAAGTCAGCGCAGAGTAAGTCAATCACAGAGTCGGAGGGTGCCCGAGCTTCCTCGATGACGGGGGGTGGAGGTGCAACAGGTGCGACGATGACTGGAGGTGGTGGCGCTACTGCGGCGATGGCGGCCGGAGGCGGTGGTGGCGGTGGCTGAATCGGTGGCGCTCCGTCAATAAGCGCAGGAGCCTCTGAGCTACCTCTTCAGCCTCCGCGTAGTTGTTGGCGGTGTTCACCATGCTTTCAAAAGTGAGGCGTCCTAAAGCTTGATGTCGCCTTAGAGAATGCCGGAGAAGCGTACCCTGGTCCAGTCCTTCCACAAAGTGATACATGGCATCATCATTCGGGTAATGTGCCAGATTGGCCCGTATATAGGGCCACCTGGCAAGGTAATCGCAGGGGTTTTCGCCCTCTCTCTGAATGCAATACGCCATTTCGAAGATGGTAACCACACCGACGAACTTGGATCTCTGTTGTCCAGACGCACGGACGAAGCCAGCGGATTTGCAGTGATCTTCCACCGTTATATCCTGCACAAGGGCGGTTTGGGTGGGCCTTGAATTTTTGTAATCTTTGCCGGCAAACTCCAAAGAGAGATCTGACATCGATCCTTCCGCGAACGTATCCTGCCCGTAGGCGGTGCGAGCGGGTCTTGAATTTTTCTGATCTTTGTCGGCAAACTCCGAAGAGAGATTCGGCATCGATCCTTCCGCAAACGTATCCTGCCCATAGGCGGTCCGTGCGGGTCTTGATTGAAAAGGATACAGATGCCGCCTAGAGGGGGGTTGAATGCCGCCTAGAGGATACAAAGGCGGAATAAAACTAGCATTTACTTTGTCAAGCACAAAACCTATATAAACTACGGTTCACCTATGTGCACCAACAACTTATGCTAAGCAAAACAAGCAACTATGAGATAGATAGATATAATAATTCAAGCACGAAGGCTATCACAAAGTAAAGTGCATAAGTAAATAGCTCGATATAGAGATAACCGAGGCACGCGGAGACGATGATTTATTACCGAGTTCCTCCCATAAAGAGAGTACGTCTCGTTGGAGAGGGGGTGGTATCAAACCACCTACGCCACAAAAGGCCTCCCTTATTCTCCGGTGAATCTCACCCCAACGGGATCGATCCACACTTCCACTATCGGTGCACTTGTCGGTGGCAACCGGAACCTCTCACAAGGTTGGGGCACTTCTCCACAACTTAATCGGAGGCTCCCAACAAACGCCACCAAGGCCACAACCTGCAACACCAACAAACCGTCTACGGTTCCAAGAACCCAAGAGTAAAAAGCTTCTCAACTTTCACTCACCAAATCCTCCGAGGAGATCTCAAACCGATGCACCAAATGCAATGGCAAGAACACAGGAAGTGCTCAAGTCCTTCTCTCCCAAATTCCACAAAAGCTACAAAAGCTAGTGGGAGAATAAGAGAGGAAGAACACACGAGGAAATCCACAAAAGAAACCCCAAGATCTAGATCCCAATATGTTCCCCTCACATAAGGAGAGATGGATTGGTGGAGTTGTAGATCTAGATCTCCCCTTTCAAATCCCCCAAAAAGATTCAAGAAATATGGGAGGGATTGAGAGTATTTGCAAGCTCTTGAAGGTCAAAACAATGGAGGAGAGAGAGAATGCAAGTCACGCGCCTAAGGAGGAAGAAGGGGTCTAATTATACCCCTCCCCAACGAAATATGACCGTTTGGGACCTTCCAGGCCGGATAATCCGCCCCTCCCCCGGATATTCCGGGTTCCCCGAACCAAAAAAATGGCTAAGGACTTCGCGGCGCGACCCTCAGTATAGGGGCGGATTTTTGGGGCGAATAATCCGCCCCCATGGCCGGATAATCCGCCCCCCTGAAAACTGGCAGGAACATCAATAGTGAAACCATCATAACTTTTTCATTCAGACTCCGATTTTGATGATATTGGGCTCGTTTCGAAGATAGTAACGATCTCTACAAGATCATGCAGGGAACCATCATAGTCCAGCAATGGAGGATAGAACCAAATTATGAAAGGTTTAACCTATCTATAAAAGACAAACCGGTAAAACCTCCAATATCGAAAACACAATAGAGAATGCATAAGAAATCAGTTTTCGATGGACCTAAGCTTGTCATAGAGATTTACACAATATCTAAATCCTCTCATGGATAAGAACCAAACAAGAACCAAGAAATATGATGCCAAGTATGCAAAGGTTTGAGCTCTAACCGAGGGATATGATCAAGTTACTCACCTGAGAGCCCCTCTTGATAGTACGGTTATCTATCCTATCAACCGGTCTCTCCAACTAACACCACGAGACCAGTTAGAAAGAAACCCTATCAAAATCAAACCTTTGCCTTGTATATTCCACACCTTAGGATGGAGCACCTTTCTTGATTTCACTAGCTTGGTGAAGATGCTCCCCCATACTCCACTATGGAAGAGCCTCTCTTTTAGGCATATCTTCACATATCCATGATCACCATAAGGATGGCACGATACACTTGAGATAATCTTAAGAAACCTCGATCAACACTTGATCTTCTTCACTTTATTCTTATTCCAACCTTGAAGCCACCATATGGTTCAAGAATTGTCTATGGACAAATCCTACAAGTAAAACTCAATGCAAACATAAGTCCATAAAACATTGTCATTAATTACCAAAACCACACATGGGGGCACACATGTTCTTTCAATCTCCCCCATTTGGTAATTGATGACAAAACTTTGAGACGGTTTATATAATCAACTTAACGAAAAAATGGTTGCGCCAACATCAAATACTACACAAGTATGTGATGTTGGTACGCCCATAATATATAGAGAAAGCTCCCCCACAATATATGCGTGTGTGATGAACCATTACCGTTGGTGGAGTTTCCTCTATATATTCAACATGCAAAGCAACAACAAAGATGCAAGAGCATGAGAGGCAAATTCTTAAGAACAAACTTCCCTTAAACCTTCCAAAACATCTCCCCCATTGGCATCGATTGCCAAAATGGGTGAATAGTTCTAGAACCAATATAGTAATAATTCCTCCAAAGGTGTGTCTTCGCACATATACAATGATGAATACTTGGGAGGGAATAGAACTATATCGAGGATCCGAAGATTGCCAAAGGAATAAAATAAAAGACGCAAGCAATCACAAGATCCGACAAACCAATTTGAAAACAACAAATGAGTCCAAATGGAAACTACAAGATATTATGATATGAGCAAAAGAGTGTTTTAAATAACAAATAGAGAAGCTCTCTAATATTTGTGCACAATTTTAAAATAAATGCATTGGAATACATAATGCACAAATATGGAATCCTTGTTCCCCCATAAGAATTTAAAACACAACACATGAAAGATCAAATAAATGTTTAAATAAAATTGAGAAGCTCCCCAAGATTTGCGCATACTTTAAAATCGGTGTATTTCAATATAAAAATGCACAAATATGGAATCCTCACTCCCCCATAAACATTTAAGGCACAATGAATGAGACAAAAGATAAATGAGCATTATTAAATGAATTAGATGAGCTCCCCAAAGATAATGCACCAATTATGATAATTGCATTTGGGAACAAGGTGCATAATCATGGAATCCTCACTCATCCAAGTTCATTGAACAATACAAGGCATGAGAGAACAAATATGAGTGCCCAAAGATGCAAACAATAGGAACAAGCACCCATAGGCAATTAAATTTGGAAGCCACCAAAGAATCAAAAGGAATAGAAAGGTGGTCTCCAAGGATTAAAAATCAACTAACATTATCTTCACATATGTGTGTATGTTTCTAAATGGATAACATCACAAAGACATATTC
Source organism: Avena atlantica (assembly GCA_910589765.1). Taxonomy (NCBI): domain Eukaryota; kingdom Viridiplantae; phylum Streptophyta; class Magnoliopsida; order Poales; family Poaceae; genus Avena; species Avena atlantica. The sequence continues at coordinate 438,421,441 of OU342739.1, forward strand.
CCATAACGAAACAAGCACACACAAGGAAGATATACAATAAATCACATAAAAGGACAAAACCAACTCCCAAAAAGAGTAAGGTTCCAACAAGTAAACCAAACTCTCCAAACTTTTCATGATGGCACAAAATACCAAAACGAATAGATCAAACTTCCAAGCACATAAAACCCGATATGGATCAAACAAGGAAGCATAAAAAGATTGTTCTAGATAATATAGGAGAGCTCACCCATAAGTAGTACATTATATAGAATTTTCTTTTGAATGCAAAATGCACACAAATGGGATCATCACTACTACCTACAATAAGTAAAACACAAGAGGACATCAATAAAATAAGAAGATCCAAAAGAAGCTAGGAAGGTTTTAGAGACAACACAAAACATTTTCTTAGCCAAAGATAGGATAAAATTAAACAAAGGCCAAAGTGAATATGATTAATAAATTCTACCATAAATTGAGTACTCATTGTCCAAGGACAAGAAATATTGGAAATAATTTTCCCAAGGTAGCTTGCATGGATATCCAAGATCATAGTCACAACAAGAAGCATATAACAAAATATAAGAATTAAGCATGATACTTCGAACAAGATTCTTGGTAGCTTCCAATAGTCACACAATCACTAGTGATTAGATTAACTTGAAGAAAATGGTTTCCATGATGATATAGAGATCTAAATATGAGGAAACACATACCAAGAAACACTCTCAATGTGATCAATAAATGCATTCAAGCAAATTGGAACTTGTATGAGCAAATGTGTCACATAGGCGCTAGATAATTATCCATATCAATTCTAAGTAATACAACCTCGAATATTCACATTTTTTTGGATTGTAATATGCACTAAGCATATGACTCCCCCATAATGTGATACTACCATAAAACCAACACGAGGAAACGGATCCAAATAGATATAATTAATGGACATTATAGAACTTAAATTTCTCATGTACACACATTTTTAGGATTGTGGAATGCCCAAGCATAACACTCCCCCAAAATGGGATAGTCCATTAATCTTTCACAAGAGCCAAATAAGATACCAAGTATAACCAATAAAGGCTCAAACATAAGAAACACACATACATGGTGTGCCACCTAATCATACACAAAAATATGCTTGATTCCTCAAGATAATTAAGTGGAAGTCACAACATGTACAAGAGCATGGAAGATACAAAACCAACACATGCACAAGGGGGCGAGTAACTTTCAATGTAATGAGTTAAGCATATGTTACCGCAAGGAGGAACATTGGATATATAGTAGAGGCAATATACTCCACATGACTTGACTTGACAATTATACTAGATGAAGATCCCTCAATTCTTCATAATGTAACCAAGTCTCCAATGCCCTCCACAACACACCTATTGATCAAGTTTAGGCTTGTTGGTACCCAACGAAGTTGGGTCCTAAGAAGTTAGTCACAATAGGCTTGGCAACCCAAATGGTTCTTTTCTTGAACCCACATTGAGCACCAACAAATTTGGCAAACACATTGCCAACCTCATCCTTACAAAGGGAATAAGCATCATCAATAATGATAGGGTTGGATGAGGATATACCAATAGTGCATGAGGAAGAAATGTGCCCCTTCTCACGGCATATGTAGCAAGTTCTTCTCTTGCCATCTTTCTTCTTAGGTGAAGCCACAACTCGAGGAAGAGGTCGAGTAGTCCTCTTAGGAAGAGGCCCGTCAATGACTTGAGGTGGGGTTTGAGGCCAATTCCCTTGTTGCTTCACACTAAGAGGATTTTTCTTCAATGGGCAAGATCTAACATGGTGCCCTTCTTCCTTGCACTTGAAGCAAACAATGTTGGCCGGATTCTTGACTTGAACTTGGACATTTTTCTTGTTTCCCTTATGCTTCAACTTGATAGTGGACTTGTTCTTGACATTAGAGTTGAATCCAAGCCCACTCTTGTCATTGGGGGATTTTTTCATACTCAAGATTTTGTTGAGTGCGGCCTTCCCTTGATGACCCTTTTTCAAGTCATTCTTCAAAGAAGTGACTTGATCCTTGAGCTCTTTGATTTCCTCTACATGGTTAGTTTCCACAAAAGTACTAGAGGAAGTATATGCTACATTGTTAGAGCAACAAGGCACGGAATGTAATTCATCACGAGATATAGCATGGTTGTGAGAGGATGAATTACAAGGACTAGCACATGGCAATATAACATTTGGAGTAGATATAGTGCTAATGTCCACATGAGGCCCACTAGATGTTACCTTTGACACGATGGCCTCATGAGCTAACTTTATCCTACCATGGGAGAGTAGACGATACTCATGCGAGCTTGAGAGCTTAACATGAATTTCTTCTAATTTCCCATAGTTGCTAGTTAGCAAAGCAAGTTGAGCCTTTAGCTCAACATTCTCCTTCAAAATAGATGCTTCACAAGAAATAGAGTTAGTAACACAAGCATCATAATTATTAGCAAGAGGTGAGGGCAACTTGTCAAGCTCTTTTGAATATGAAGCTTTAAGTTTCTCATGCGACTCGGTGAGTTTGATGAGCTCCCTCTTAATGACCCAAGAGCCACTTTCGAGGTGCGTAAAATCCTCAACAAGTTTAGCATAAGCAACTTCAAGTTCATCATTTTTAATCTTGAAGGAGTTTGCCACCGCAAGTTCTCTGTCATGGTATTACTTTACTCTAGATAATTCTAGAGTAAAAGTCTCCTCAAGAGATTCTTTGGTGGCTTGTTCTTCTTTAAGGGAGTCCTTTAGTTGAGCAATTTCATTAGCATACTCACGCTCAAGCGCAAACTTTTCATCAATTATGTTTTCTTGCTCCTCAATTTTTGCTTCTAACTTATCAATATGTTCTTTGCTCTTAATAGCAAAGTCCAAGATTTCAACAAAGGTAGAGCAAGTAATATTATTCTTAACAAGGGCACGATAAAAAATCTCACCCTTTTCATATAAATCATCAATATCAAGCTCTTCTTCCATATTATCCACATCCCCCTCATCACAAGAGGTAATGGGTTCCAAAGTAGGAGTTACCTTTGAATCCCTAGCCATAAGGCATAGGTGGGTACCGGAAGAAGGTGAATATGAGATTGCATTTAAGGCTTCATTCAAAACCTTGTCTTGGCCCATAGAATCTTCGGTTTCCTCTACATTGTTAGCAACACAAGCACTAGAGGAAATAGAAGCATTTTTATAATGGCAACAAGAAAACACAATCATATCATCATGAGATTTATTCAAGTCATTTCTACATGATATGCAAGGACTATTAACACAAGCATGTAAGAAGTTTGTAGTGCTAGAAGTGTTAAAGTCCAAAGATAGATCATTGCAACGAGATAGAGATGATGGATTATAAATAGTAAGCACACTATCCAAATTGTAATTTCTATCACCACTCACCATATAATTACCTTGTGAAAAATCACATGTTGGTGAAGTGGTAGAAGATGAGAACTCATCTTGACTGGAAGTGGAAGTAACACAATCATCCTCAACAATATTGGACACAACATATTTATCTTGAAGTTTTGTCCATAACTCATGAGAGCTCCAAAAAGGAATGATTGAAGAGGTAACTACATAGCTCAAAGCATTAACAAGCACATTAGAAGCTTGAGCATCGAGATATAAGTTTTTCTCATCCTCACAAGATAGATTTTTGAAATCCATAGGAGGAGAAAAACCTATATCTATAATACGCTCCAAATTTGGGTCCATGTCCCGAAAATGAATAAGCATACGAGTTTTCCATATATCATAATTTGTGCCATCGAATAAGAACATGTCATTATGCACTAATCCCCTAGCCGACATCTTTACTCTCAAGGCGGTGAAGCCTAAAATGAGAGACCGGGCTCTGATACCAATTGAAAAGGATACAGATGCCGCTTAGAGGGGGGGGGGTGAATAGGCGGTTTAAAACTTTTACGAGATGGGCTTAACAAAGGCGGAATAAAACTAGCGTTTACTTTGTCAAGCAAAAAACCTATATAAACTACGGTTCACCTATGTGCACCAACAACTTATGCTAAGCAAAACAAGCAACTATGAGATAGCTAGATAGAATAATTCAAGCACGAAGGCTATCACAAAGTAAAGTGCATAAGTAAATAGCTCGGTATAGAGATAACCGAGGCACGCGGAGACGATGATTTATTACCGAGTTCCTCCCATAAAGAGAGTACGTCTCGTTGGAGAGGGGGTGGTATCAAACCACCTACGCCACAAAAGGCCTCCCTTATTCTCCGGTGAATCTCACCCCAACGGGATCGATCCACACTTCCACTATCGGTGCACTTGTCGGTGGCAACCGGAACCTCTCACAAGGTTGGGGCACTTCTCCACAAATTAATCGGAGGCTCCCAACAAACGCCACCAAGGCCACAACCTGCAACACCAACAAACCGTCTAGGGTTCCAAGAACCCAAGAGTAAAAAGCTTCTCAACTTTCACTCACCAAATCCTCCGAGGAGAACTCAAACCGATGCACCAAATGCAATGGCAAGAACACAGGAAGTGCTCAAGTCCTTCTCTCCCAAATTCCACAAAAGCTACAATAGCTAGTGGGAGAATAAGAGAGGAAGAACACCTGAGGAAATCCACAAAAGAAACCCCAAGATCTAGATCCCAATATGTTCCCCTCACATAGAGGAGAGATGGATTGGTGGAGTTGTAGATCTAGATCTCCCCTTTCAAATCCCCCAAAAAGATTCAAGAAATATGGGAGGGATTGAGAGCAGTTGCAAGATCTTGAAGGTCAAAACAATGGAGGAGAGAGAGAATGCAAGTCGCAGGCCTAAGGAGGAAGAAGTGGTCTAATTATACCCCTCCCCAACGAAATATGACCGTTTGGGACCTTCCAGGCCGGATAATCCGCCCCTCCCCCGGATATTCCGGGTTCCCCGGACCAAAAAATGGCTAAGGACTTCGCGGCGCGACCATCAGTATAGGGGAGGAATTTGGGGCGAATAATCCGCCCCCATGGCCGGATAATCCGCCCCCCTGAAAACTGGCAGGAACAGCAATACTGAAACCATCATAACTTTTTCATTCGGACTCCGATTTTGATGATCTTGGGCTCGTTTAGAAGATAGTAACGATCTCTAAAAGATAATGCAGGGAACCATCATAGTCCAGCAATGGAGGATAGAACCAAATGATGAAAGGTTTAACCTATCTATAAAAGACAAACCGGTAAAACCTCCAATATCGAAAACACAATAGAGAATTCATAAGAAATCTGTTTTCGATGGACTTAAGCTTGTCATAGAGATTGACACAATATCTAAATCCTCTCATGGATAAGAACCAAACAAGAACCAAGAAATATGATGCCAAGTATGCAAAGGTTTGAGCTCTAACCGAGGGATATGATCAAGTTACTCACCTGAGAGCCCCTCTTGATAGTACGGTTATCTATCCTATAAACCGGTCTCTCCAACTAACACCACGAGACCAGTTAGAAAGAAACCCTATAAAAATCAAACCTTTGCCTTGTATATTCCACACCTTAGGATGGAGCACCTTTCTTGATTGCACTAGCTTGGTGAAGATGCTCCCCCATACTCCACTATGGAAGAGCCTCTCTTTTAGGCATATATTCACATATCCATGATCACCATAAGGATGGCACGATACACTTGAGATCATCTTAAGAAACCTTGATCAACACTTGATCTTCTTCACTTTATTCTTATTCCAACCTTGAAGCCACCATATGGTTCAAGCATTGTCTATGGACAAATCCTACAAGTAAAACTCAATGCAAACATAAGTCCATAAAACATTGTCATTAATTACCAAAACCACACATGGGGGCACACATGTTCTTTCATTGATGCTCCTCCGACTCCTAGGGAACTAGTGCCCGAGTCGGTTTCACCAATGAAGAGGTGGATGTCTCCGATGGGGACGATCGAGCATCGAGTAGGGTTCTTCTTCGCCGGGATCCAGAACTCGTCGGGAGGGACGATCGGAACGTTGCTGGAGAAGAGAACACGACCGATGTCTACGGTTTCGCCGATTCCCGCGAAGATCTTGGTCCTCGCCTGCTGAAGAGCCTGAAGCTCCTCTTGCCCCACGGTGGGCGCCAACTGTCGTGGTATTGCCGACAAGTACGCCATGGAGGGGTCCTCACAGTGCATGTTTAGAGACGTGGGGGAAGGCGGACGGTTGACGGATATGAGGTAACACAGTTTACCCAGGTTCAGATCCCACGACGGTGGCGGAATCCTACTCCTGCTATAAATCACTATAATGGCAATACGCCGAGTTACAGGGATTGGTTCGTTGTGCGAGGTTATGTGAAGTTATGCCCTAAAGGCTCCAATAGGCCCGACTTATATAGTCGCCAGGTCCTAGGGTTATAGGGAAAAGTCCTAGCCGGACAGGTTACAGAGTCCTACACTGTATATAACTAGTCTAGCGTGTCTTGCACTCCAAGGCTCCGGGTACGTCGATGACTCCTTCGTAGCCTTCCTTTATCCGACATGGGCCATGCTACCAACTGTGGGCCAGCCGGGTTATCCGGATAGAGGACATTCTATGAGGATACCCATATATCATATCCGCAACAACACTTTAGTATATATGGTTTTCATGACAAGATTTCACACTCTCAATTTTACATGATTATACTTTATTGTTCAAAGCAAGCTTATGAGTTGATTACATGACATGGAATAAAGTTTACTCTTTTGAATCATCCATGCTTACAATAATTTCGCTACGCTATAAGGATTCATGAAACACGTATGATGTGCTTGCCACTGCTCTATTTATGCTGAAGTTTTTCAGCATGAGACTGCCAATCATGAGTAAGATCATCATCTCATTATTTTCATTTAAATGATGAGTTCCCTTTTGACTTTGGTTTTCTTGCTCGAGGACGATCAAGTTTAAGATTGGGAGGTTGATGGCGGTGAAATATAGCCATCCACGTCCGTATTTAAACTAGATATTATTTATATATTTGATGAAATATCTCTCTAATTCCTGCCACTAATGCCTAATGATCAAAGGGGTATGCAATAGTTTCTTGATATTTTTTCCTGCGCAGATAATCACATATGATGATGGGAATCACTACATAAATGCCAAATATATGAGATTTCCAACACGTCAAAGAATCCAGGAGCCGTGAAGTGGAGGCAGAAGCCTTAACGACCAACTATACAACGGGAATTATATTCCTGATCGAAGGTATCATAAGGCCTATTGTTTTTGTTCCTGCCAAGACTTGTAAGGGTACTCTCCCCGTAATGGAGCCTTAACCCGTTTGTTACTTGGTATTGTTTTCCACTTCTGCTCGTAGATTTATCAAGGAGGAAATCTTCCGCATTTGCATCTGAATCCAACCCGTAAGTCCCCTAGAGTAGTCTCAGGTTCTCCAGGGTAGTCTCTGGTTCTGCATGCCGCTTGAGGGGTAGTCTCAAGGGTCGCAACGCTTGGTTCTCGAAGAAAATGTTGCTTAGGCTTGTACATGACCGTAGGCTCTGTACGTTCAATTCCGTCCCGTGAGTACCTCGGAGAGGCGACCATAGGACATGTACTTTCCTTGTATAATTCCTTGAGAAGGCAACCATAGGTTCCACACACCGCTTGAGGGGTAGTTTCAAGGGTCGCCACGCTGGCTTCTCAAGGAGAAGGTCAATTAGGCTTGTACCTGTCCCATAAGCCCCTCAAGGAGGTGACCGTAGGATCTGTACATTTAGTTCTGTCCCATAAGTCCCTCTGAGAGGCGATCGTAGGACGCGTACTTCCCCTGTATAGTCCCTCAGAGAGGCAACCGTAGGTTCCGCATGGTGTATGCTCCTCCATTGAATGACGAGTGAGGATTACCAAGCACCGGGAACCGTGGGTGAGATGACTTATCATTGGACCTAGTCCGCAAGTTCACAGCTCAACACCTTAGGCCCTGGCATTTGCCCAGAATGGCTCTGGTGATAGACACCATGGCTATCCCCCGCTCACGCGGTGCATGGAAGTACGGAGCACCACAGAAGAATCGAAGATGCAAACGAGGAAACCATCGAAAAAACACCAGAAACATGAGAAATCGTTCTTGAGTTTCCACATTGTTACCACTGCCACCATGAGCGAGGATCACGGGTAAAACTTGTGGAGGTGTTGAATGTTCCAGGAGCTGGGGATCGGAACTCCCTCCTCTGTCTCCAGTAGGACCGTTCCTAGCCTCGCGATGTGCACCACTCGGAAGGGGTCGTCCCACATTGGGGAGAGCATGTGGAGACCCTCGCAAGAGAGGACGCGATGAAGGACGAGGTCCCCGACCTCCAGGGTGCACGCTCGTACAGTGGTACCGATGCTGTGCCTATTGGTATTTGGCTGGCCACACATTGACCTTGTGTTGGGCTTCCTCGATGACGAGAATGTCATCCTGACGCACATCTTCTTGGCCTTCTTCATTGAAGGCGAGCACCCATGGGGAGCCGTGCTTGAGCTCAGTGGGGATGACCGGCTCGATGCTGTAGACAAGGAAGAATGGAGTCTCACAGGTGGGCTTGGTCGCAGTGGTGTGGATGGACCATAGCACACCTGGGAGAGCCTCAATTCAACAGCGCCCACACTCCTTGAGCTTGCGGTGGAAACTCTTGGTCTTGAGTCCCCTTAGGACCTCATCATTCGCACGCTCTGCCTGTCCATTGTTGCAAGGGTGGGCTACTGATGCATAGAAAATATTGGTGTCGATACCCTCGCATTAGGATTTGAATGCGCCGTTGGTGAATTGGCTACCATTGTCAGTGATGATGCAGATAGGCACACCAAAGCGGCACACCAAACCTTGGATGGACTTCATAGCCAATCGCGTCGGGATGGTTCTGACTTGTTTGACCTCTACCCATTTCATGAACTTGTCGATGGTGATATAGAGGTACCGGTAGCCCCCGGGCGCTCGCAGGAAGGGCCCCAAGATGTCCAGACCCTAGACCGCAAAGGGCAAAGAGAGCGGGTTGGTCTGGAGTTGTAGTGTCGGCTGGTGTGTTTGCTTGGCGTGGAATTGGCAAGCCATGCACGACTTCACCAGTTCCATGGCATCTATGAGTGTCGTGAGATAGTAGAAGCTATTGCGGAACGCCTTCCCAGTGAGGGTACATGCTGAGGCATGATGGCCGCATTCCCTAGCATGGATGTCGGCCAGCAGCTTGCGCCCCTTGTTGTCGGAGATGCACCGCAAGGCCACTCCATTAGGGCAGTGGAAATAGAGGTCCCCGTCTACCATGCAGTATTTCTTTGCACGGCGGACGAGGCTCTCTGCCATGTCATCATCTCTGAGGAGGATGCCATGCTTGAGGTAGCTCTTGAGCTTGATGATCCAATCCGACTCATGGACAATGGCTGCCAGGACCAACCTATTATCGAAGGGTGGACCATAGTCCGTGGCAACTGCTGAGGGACGGGGAGAGAGATCCTTGGGCTGGGCCTTTTCCTTTGGTGGCGGGGCGGCCGAGGGCTCAAATAGCCTCTCCTCAAAGACCCCTAGCTGTTGCGGCTCCTGTCTGGATGCACGCTTGGCAATCTCGTCTGCCTCGTGGTTGTCCCCGTAGGTATGTGGAGAAGGTCATGCCTAGGAAGTACGTCTCGAGCCTCCACACCTCCCTGTGGTACGTCGGCATGTGCTTGTCCTTGGGGTTGTAACTCTTTTTGCAATAGTTGACCAGGACCAGGGAGTCTCCCTGGAGCGTGATGCGCTTGATGCTGAGGGTGATGGCTGCCTTCAGTCTGGCGATCAGGCCTTCATACTTGACGATGTTGTTGGAGCGCTTGACTTCATCTCTAAAGCACAGTTGGACAATGTAATGGAGCTTGTCGCCTGTTGGGGACATAAGCACAGCGGCTACTCCTGTCCCGTCGCCGTTGAATGCCCCGTCGAAGCTCATGCTCCAGCGCCCCAGAGCTAGTTTCCCGGGTAGCTAGTTGTTTCCTCGTGAGGCTCGTTCCTCCCCGGGTGAGTCCACTTCGCCGCAAACTCTGTCAGGGCCCTCCTATGAATAGTGGGCATGGTGTCGAATGTCAGATCGAAGGGTTGTATCTCGATTGCCCACTTAGACACACAGACCGTGGCGTTGGGGTTGTGGATAATTGTCTCCAGGGGGAAGTTGGTGACCACCTTAATGGGGTGTCCCTCGAAGTAGTGGCACAACTTGCACGATGCCACCAGGAGCGCGTAGAGGAACTTCTGCTTCATGTGGTACCTCTCCATGGCATCTCGGAGCATCGTGGTGACGAAGTAGACCGACGGCTTGATGGCTATGAAATATAACCATTGACGTCCGCAATTAAACTAGATATTAGTAATATATTTGATGAAATATCTCGCTAAATCCTGCCACTAATGCCTAATGATCAAAGGGGTATGCAATTCTTTCTTGCTATTTTTTCCTATGCAAATAATGACGTTGATGATGGGAATCACTACATAAATGCCAAAGATATGAGATTTTCAACACGTCGAAGAAACCAGGAGCCGTGAAGTGGAGGCAGAAGCCTTAACGACCAACTATACGACGGGAAATTTATTCCGGCCGTATAGTTTCCATCGACTCCATTAGGTCAATCAGAACAACTTTTGTGAAGGGACCCCTATAAATAGAGGCTTCGGGCGATGGGAAAAAGCGCTTCTTTTCGACCTCAACTCTCCCTGCCACCAGAAGCCGCCACGCTGGAGGAATAGATATAGATCTAAACCTCTAAACCCTTTTCCACCACCATAGCCATCTTCCACCACTTATAATAGTATATCTCTTCTCCAATTGGCGACATTGTAATACTATTTTCTATCAACCTTATGATCTCTATTAAAATGTTTATGATTGTTGATTTCATCTCTATGTGTGATTAATTCTACTTGGGCTAAGGGCTTCGTCCTAGCCATGCCGCTTTTTGCGCATGTAATTTATTATAGATGGGATCATGTATTAGTTTGTATGACATTATGATTGTAGTACCCTCTCTTGCCTCAATCTAAGGACTTGTCAGATACCCAAGACCCCGAGGATTGATCCAGGTAAAGGGAGTGTGAGTAATGACAGATCTGCAGGATAGGAACCCTAGTGGCCGAAGGGTAGTACGACTGCATGTGAGTAATTTACTTGGGATTTACAGTGACATCACTATGCATATCATTAGTTCTTTTTTTTCTATGGATGAGACTAGTAGGCTATTACTATAAGCAGTTATAGAGGCGATAGCAATTATGGATGCACTGCCCACATATAATTATCTTTCTCTAACAATAACATGCATACTTTATTATTACTTTTTATTCCCATCAGATGTTTTTCACAGCTACCGGTGAAAACCAAAGACCCTAGGCCCTCTATCTCCATCATCAACAACAACAAAAATATTACAAACTCTTGGTCCAGTGAAAACACAAAAGGAATTCTAAAACTCTCGAAGGTCCGTTTAAGTAATCTCACTTTGCTTTCTACTTCTCGAGGATTCGATAAACCTAGGTCTACTAGGGAAAAAGTGTTATACTACATCCATAATCCAGATCGGGTATGAACCATTTTTCTAGCGTCGTTGCCAGGGAAGCAATAGCTACCCTGGTGAGGTTAGGAGGAACGTTGCTAGTTTTAATTCTTATTTTCAATTTTGTTAGTTTTCTTTCAGTCTTTATTTAAAAAACCAAAAAATTTATTTAGTCTTTTAATTATTGTAATTATCATCATTAGTACTTGTTTAAGAAAATCTAAAAATATAGGAAGTATGGCTGAAAAGAAGCTAGGGGAGTTTGCAACTCCCAACAATGATTATTTACGTACTCCTATTACTCAGCCAGCAATTGCTGCTAAAGATTATGAAATTAAGCCCCACTACTTAAGTTTGGTTCAACAGAATCAATTTGGAGGCTCTGTTGTTGAAGATGCGGGTATGCACTTAAATACTTTTACTGAAATATGTGATATGATGCGTATGAAAGATGTTGACCCCGATGCGGTCAAGTTGTGCTCATTTCCTTTTTCTCTTAGAGGAAGAGCAAAAGAATGGTTGATATCTTTGCCTAGAAATACTATTGCATCATGGGTATAATGTACTTCTTTATTTATGACTAAATTATTTCCACCTGCAAAGACTATGCAACTCAGATCTAATATTACTGGTTTTAGACAGGAAAAGCGTGAGCCACTAGCGCTTGCCTAGGAGAGAATGAAAGAATGCATGAGAAACTATCCCAGCCATGGGATGGAAAAATTCTCCATTTATTTTATAATGCTCTTAACCTTGTGTCTAAGTCGATGCTAGACACTGTAGCTGGAGGAACATTTGTGGGTAAGTAAATTACCAAAGCAAAGCAGCTGCTAGACAATATGCAAGACAACCACGCCCAATGGCATGTGGAAAGATCAAAAACGAAGAAGGTGAACTCTGTCACACCTCAAGAAAATGAAGAACTCAATGCTAAGTTGGATGAGCGCATATTAGCCGTTAAAGGTAAGGAAACTTAGGTAAGAGCTACTCCTGAACCAACTATTGAAGAAAGAGACTTCATATCTCGTAATGATTATAACCCTGCTTAGAAGATGAATTACAATCCAAATTTTCAGAAACATTATTCTAGTCCTGCAGGTAACTCTAATAATAATATTGCATCAAGTAATAGTAGTCTCCAAGAAACTCTTAAATCTTTTATGGACTCACAAAATGAGCAAAACAATATCCTAGTTAAAATTACGGAGAACCATGATGCTATGCTTGGTAAATTATCTAACCAAGATGTTAGTTTGAGAAATGATTTACAGGCCCTCCAAGAAAGAACAAGGATTGTTGAGGCACAGCTAGGTAAGATAACCGAGAGTCAAACTCTCATTTTAGCTAAATGTAACACCCTCGGATCGGCCCTATGCAAGTTTTAGCGATTCCCGCCAAACCCGCATAGAAATGATTCAGAGGTGCCCACCAGGCACTTGCGTGGGGGTGAAAAAAAAAGTAATATCATTACGTAATAGTCCAAGATGGAACTCATAGAACAGATATATACAACAATGACTCCATGAGTCAAGAATATAGATATGAAGTACAAAGATACAAAACACCTTGAAAACAATACAACGCCCGAGTACGGACAAGATGCAAATTGAGCTAAGAGCCCTGAAGAATAACCAATGCCGTCCATAACCTGCCAAGGCCAAGCCAGAAGGGTAACCCTGCTAACATCGTCGATCTCAAACCTTCTTAAACAAAAGGGGTGCCGATAAAGGGAAAAGGAAAAAGAGAGCGATCAGTACTGAGGCTAGTACATGGCGAGTCTTATAATTCGGCGGTCCTCGCCTACATAGGTATGGTGGACTAAAGCGACAGCACAACATACACTAAACAACCTACAGAGACTCGATACAACTAGAGGCTATCAGAGAGAGATAAGAAAGACTTATTTGGATGCAACCTGATACTAACACCAAACATACCCATCCTGGTATTTCCCCCTCGAGACCAAACGAGTAAGTCAACCGAGGAACTCACACAGTTGATAGTTTTATTCATTCCGTTATAGTTGCAACAATTACTAGTCAGGTATAAATAGCATGAGTCATCCTGATAACATAAGCAGTGGGAAGTTTTAGTTAACCATTCTGTTGTACTTGCAATACTTACTAGTCAGATACATATACCATGACATATTCAAAAACCTATCAGTTGTTGGTACTTTTATTTAGCCATTCTGTTGTACTGAGCTGATTACTAGTCATTTCAAGGTCAAATTTATAGAACTACTTTAGTTATAGTTCTCTATGATCGAGATACTGTGCTCCAAGTCATCCATAACCGCGGACACGGCTTTCAAAAAGTTTTTACCCTGCGGGGGGCACAAATAGAAACACACGCACGATCAACCTCGGAAAAACCAAATGAAAACCCAACGAGGCATCATGACAAAGAAATCGCAAGATTCATATAATATTTCAGGGGGGCACCCACTGAGCTACCCACGAAGAAGTTGGCCAGCTCTGAGACGGACTCAGAGGTTTGTGCCAATGGCTGTAAACGACTGGGAATCCGAAAGTGTGACTAGGCTTGTCGATACCGCGAAAACATTCCACATTTATTCGTAAACAGTACAGGCGCTCCACGTGTAATAGTAAATAAAGCAGTAAAGCATGGCATAAGTACATGATAGTAATAAAGCCCTAAACTACTTTGTGGCCCCAAGAAATAAGATATGACCCAAGCTCATTCTAAGGGGATTCATGGTCCCACATGCGGATAGTGCGAATATTCAAAGAACAGGTATCAAGTACTCGGGGTCGTACGGGACACAAGTGGACGATTAAAACCAAATAAAAAAATCTATTGCCCACTTATGCTTCTGCATTATTTACCTACTTCCAAAATTAGTTGTTAAACTGTAATTGAAGCCATGATTATCTCCAACATAAAGCATGAGGAAGACTTCCAACAACTGTGATACTTGACGACACGCAAGACCAACTATCTACCAACAACAAGTAATAGGAGGTGTCCATGGCAATATAGGGGTTGCAGCGAAAAATAAAGGGGGTACGAAACCTATAGCATCGTACATAGATAGTAATAGATCAACATGAGGAAATAAAGACTAGAAATGTAAAATAGGTAGAAAGGGGGAGAATGCTCACCTCGAAACATAACCGAAGATTCATCTGAAGATCAGGTCAACACTCGCATCAACTCATCAGTCTAATCTGTAATGAAGCAAAGCACTAGAAGAAACACCGGATACATTATTTAATACTAGGCAGAAGATCGAGAATGATGCATGTATGATGTATGGCATGACAAAGATGCGATGCAATTAGGCCATATTAAGCGGAACCGAGGTCCCGACAATTAAGTATACAGTTATAGTTGTTTTAGATACCCGCAATTTAAATGTTGTCTTAACAAGGAGAATCTATATCATCTGTTCGCTACACAAATTTAAATATGGCCAATATTATACTAGATTCGCCCGCACACGGTCTCCATGTTCAATTATTAGGTGAGTCAACATCATCCCAGAACCACAATATGTATGCAAATATGACAATTTAATATGCAAAAAGTGTATATAGCATTTCATAAAATAGGGTCTCGGATTTAGGGTCACACATTGTGGGGTGGTCTCGTCGATCTTGGGTTCACCGAGGATTCGACGGGTTCAGTCTTCGTTGTCTCGGCATCTTCGGGTCCAGGAAGGCAATCCATGAGGTAGAACTTGTGGTCTCAGCTTGTTACTAGCATCGGTCTCGGGTTCCGCATCGATGGTCCACAGGTCACATTGTCACAACATCACTTGTTGGTATCGGGAGATATTGGGATTTGGGATGCACAACTTGGTAGCGCCGGATTTGACAAACGCAGGCACACTATGCGGGTACACACGACTTGGGCACAGAAACTGCCGCAACACCCTGTAGGAACATCCTGGGCGGCACAGTGCCAGGGCGCATCGACGGGAAGGCATAGGCAGCGCGGAGACGGGAATGCATAGGCAGCGTGGAGACGGGAAGGCACATAGGCAGCAGGGCTCGACGGCCGGAAACGGGGCCGGCACCGGGGACGAGTCGACGGCGACGAGGGGGCATGCGACGGCCGGAGAGGGGACCTGCGCGGGGGGGGGGGGGGGCGTTGATGTGGCCGGCGGGCACGGCGGCTCTGCGGCCGGGAGGCGAGACGGGCGAGCTTGGCAGCAGGGCGTGAGGCGGGGCCCCGGTTGTGCGAGATGTTGCAGAGGCAGGGCGAGGAGAGGGCGGGGGGCACGGCGCGCGGCGAACGGTGAGAAGCGGGGCGTGCAGAGGTGGATCAAGCGGCGGCGAGGAAGGTCGGAGGCGGAGGCGGGATTGGTGAGGTTGAGGGCGAGAGGGAGCGCCGGCTCGCGTCGGGGTTGGTTGAACTTGCGAACGAGGAGGGGATCACGGTCGGGATAGCGAGCGGCGGGAGCTCGAGGGAGAGGAAGATGAAGCCAGCGGCGGTGGGGAGGGTACTCGGGAAGGAGGCGGCTTGGGGAGGTTGTTCGCATCAGGGGAGAGAGGAGGTCGCGTACGAGCGACGCAGGTTGGGGGTCACGCGACGAGAGAGGAGCGGGGAATCGGGGTGGGTCCAGGCAGTGTGGACGGGGTGGGGTCACAGTGAGATGGGTTTTCGTGGGACGGGTAAAACGTGTGAGGTGCAAGACGCGGGGTGGTCCGTTGCCACGCTTGCGTGCGTACGGTGTGTGTTGTGTCAGTGGGTCGTGTTGAGTTGGCAGGGTGGACCGGGTGATCTGGTAGGTGGTGTGAGGGAGTGTGGCAGCTAGGGTTTGGGGAGTGGGCGTCTAGGTTTAGGGTTAGGCTTTGGGAATTTGGGGTTGTAGGTGGACTCCGGTTGGGCCTGGCCGGTTGTCTGCCTTCCTAGGGTTTTAAATAAAATATTTTATTATTTATATTTAGAACAAAATATTTTGCAAGTAGTTTTTAGACTAAAATATCCTGAACGACCAGGGTTTGATATTTGAAATGGAGAGGGGGCTATTTCTAGAAAACAAAACATGGCGTTTTGGAAATAGTTTTAGACAGATCTATGAATGATGACATCATGATGATGCACATAATAAAAACAACCGCAATTTTCTAGTAGTAGATTTACCTGGGGTGCTACACTAAATTTGTAGGTAAAGCTGAGCCCAATCAAGTCGAAGACCTTAAGATGATAAGGATCCAAAGGGAGGAGCTCGAAGAACTTGATTATAGCAATGCTCCTTCATCGAACTACACAGTTGAAGATCTTGTAAAAAGAATCAATGTCAAGATTCTAGTAAGTGAGATAATGAGAAAGCTATGTATCAACGCTTCGTTAATTAGGTAGCAATAAAGGTACGTGAGATCGAGGAAGAGTATAAGAAAATTGCTGAAAAATTGCCTGTTAAGCTAGATAATATATTTGAGCCTACTATTAAGATTAAAATTGGTACTAATGAAATAGCTGCACTGGTGATCTAGATGCAAGTGTTTCAATAATTTTAAAGAGTCTTTTTAATAAGTTAAATCTTGGCTCTTTTGAAATCACTGAACTAAAATTACATCTAGCAGATTCTACTTACAAAAAAGCAGTAGGTATTAAACAAAATACCTTAGTATACATTAAAGGCTGTCCCGCTCTTATTGATTCTTTTATTGTTGACATGCCTGAAGGTGCTACTGCTCCTATCATATTAGGCCGTCCTTTTTTAAGAACTATTAAGGCTTTGATTAATTTGGATGAAGGGAACATGAAGCTCCAATTGCCTTCGCGGGATCCTTTTGTTATTAATTTCCCTAGGAAAAAGAAAGCCAAGCAAGATGATAAGGAGGCCATCACTTTGAAGGCCAATTACTTTGGAGTGGGTGTTCCACTCATATGGCCCAAGTAAGCAACATCAAGGTCAAGCTATTGACCATAAAAGAGCGTTGCATGGGAGGCAACCCATGTGAAATAAAGGTTTGAGTTAAGTTTTTAAGTTTTAGTTTAAGTTTTATATAGAATAAAGAGTGTTAGAAAACTCCAGTGAGAAGGAGAGATTCAGCGCTACTAAAAATTTCTGTTTTATACATGCCAAAGTTGGTCAGCAATTTAGTCTGTCATTGTTCTGTCAAAACAAGGTGTTTCGCTAAGTTTTAGCCTAAAAAGTAATTCTTGAAGAAATAATTGTTTTATGTGTACTGATACTTTAACGACCAACTATACGGCGGGAATAAAAATTCCCGCCATATAGCTCTGACCGTATAGATATTTGACCCATCGACATTTTTTCATCTCGGGATACAGAAGGTTTGACGACCAACTATACGACAGGAACAAAAGTTCCGGCCATATAGCTATAGCCTCTAGGAAGGAAACCCTAGAAACCCTATTTTTTGACGTCAGACCAATTATACGGTGGGAACAAGTGTTCCGGATGTATAGTTGCGGCCGACCACTTAAACACACGGGAAGGTACCCAAAATATCAAAACATCAATCCTTTTTCTCTCTTCTACCTCGAAACTCTCTCAAAACCTTAAGGGATCTTCACCTCTACTCAATTCTGTTTGATTTCCTCGCACACAAGTGATCTACGGTATGTTTCTCCTCCAATCCTCCAATTACTTTTCGCGAATTCATCCCTGATCTATTGTCATTATCAATCTAGGGTGAGACTTATGTTGAACTATTTGCCATGATTCTCTTGCTTAGATTATTATGTTGAGGAGATTTTTTAGTGTGCTATGACGTGGAATACGCTATGAATATTATTGTTGGATCAAAAAGTTTTATATTTGTCTTTCTTATTTATTTTTAGAATATGAACACGAGGAGCCAAACACGTGCTCTTGCCTCCGCTAGTTCTTCTCGGGATGCATCTCAGGAACGCATGGGGATCCGATCAAAGAACGAGTCCCACCGTGAGCGTTTCGACAGGATCAAAAACCGAGAAGTGAAGGCAACCAAGTGGGCTTTCCTCGTCACATTGAACCAACTCGGTATTTCTGATGACTTTAATTTACTTTGCAATAGGTTTGGCCTGCAAAACTTTATATTTCATGATGCAGCAACCTATCACCGGTTAACCATTGAATTTCTTCGTTCTTTGAAAAGCACTGTTAGGACATGGCATGGGAAAGATAGAATTTCTTTCTGACTCATAAATAACAATTATTCTTTATCACTTGATGAATGGTGCAATTGTTTTGGTTTACCCAACAATGATCCTAATGCTCTACGTGCATCTTTTACTAGCATAGAACCTTCCCCTGAACTCTGGTATAATAGAATGAGCTTTATTTCTAGAGTCAACAAAGAGAAAAATATTTAACATCCTACTATTCACTATTTGTTCTATGTTATTGCTAACACCTTGCAGGGCGTAATGAGTTTACAAGACTCAATGAGGAGGACATCTTAGTCCACACAAAAGCTACTTTTAACTACGACACCTTGTCACTCCACTTGGGCGCAATTCTTGTGCACTACTTGGAGTACCAATCCTCCCAGAGCCAAGTACCAATCACTTGTGGAGGCGTCATCACCATGCTTGCCAATGCCCTGGGCATCGACCTAGGTGAGTTACAACCAGTACTAGCTGAGCGGCATGTTGGTTTCTCTACTTTGAGGGCATGTGGAATGCTTACTAGTAGAGGTGGTGTTTATTATCAGCATATTGCTGGATCTAGGCGTCTCTACCCCGCTCCTTTGCTTAATGGTATATTCTCTATCGAGGAAGGACGCGTGATTTATGACTTGTAGGTTGAGAAACACCAACCCGAGGAAGAGATTTCAGAAGAGGATGAGGACCAAGAGGAGGACCAAGAAGTCCCTCATCAGGAGGAGCATCCATCAAACCGGTTTGCTACATATCAAGATTTCAAGAACTCGGAGGAACTGTGGAGGGAATGCATAATCTCGGCCTGAACCTCCGAGAAACAACAAGTAACTTATCAACTCAATTTGCGGACTGGAGTTATAACTTCCCCCCCCCCCACCACAATGATTTAAAAGGCTTGCAAAAGCCTAAGCTTGGGGAGGTTTTCTATCTATTTTTATTTTTAGATTTCATTTGATTTACTTTATTTTCCAGGTTATGGTTTTATGTGAGTTTATAAGAACTCGTGTTGGTTTCCCCTACACTTTATCTTTAGTTATCTTATTTTCTTAAGATTTTTAAGCCGAGCTTTGCCGCCAATTTTCTATTCTTTTCCCCTTCTCAAAAACCACAAAAGATTTCTCCGTTTATCTTTATTTTCCCTCTTTCTTTCTTTTTCACCTTGAGGTTCTCATGTATTTGCAGGAGAGTGAACGACTTCAAGTTTCCAAGAAACAAATAAAAAGGGAAGAGAGAAGTGGAATCAAACATGAGAGGTATGCCTTATGACTCCCACTTTTGAAGTTTGAGAAAACCATGCTAGTTAGTAGTAATGATAATATGTTATATAGGTGGAGTGAGTCTCTATATTGGAGTAAAATGTTGTTTGCATGAATATCTGATTGAGTATGCTTTGTTCTAGCTCTTGTAGTTAACCAAGTCTTGCCTAAAAATTTGCTAAATAATTGAAATAAGAAAAAGTCTCATAATTGAAGGCTTGGGTGTTGTAGTGTTTAGTCTTGAAAGCCTATTCCTAGAGACACTCAACACCACAGAAAATAATGATTAACTTGATAGATCTCTTTGAAAGGATTTGTACAATTGAATTAATGTTTAGCGGTTTTTATGAGCATGCCAAAGTTTCACTTGTGAATCATAAGAATGATATAGCTTTATGCGTGTCAAACTTCATGGGATGCCAACAACTCCGCTAGCTTACGAACGATCTTCATGGAGGAAACTCCTAGATTTCGTCTATGAGATTATTAAACATATGTAGTATCAATGCTATAATGGGTAAGATTCTTGGCACTCCCGGGTAGCTGTAAACTTGATGGAATCACTCCTCCGGCTGATATGAGTAATCATTATGCAAAAGGAACAAAAACCTTGGTGATGCTACGAGTGTCCATCATAGCCCGATAAACTATTGAAGTTTTTCGGCATGCTCTCAATCTTGAAGGACAAAGAACAGAAAAGTAGTGCTTAAAATTCTTGATTTTATTGATGTGGGAGAATTAAGATACTTTAGTATATATGCTTTTCGTGACAAACTCTCACACCCTTAATTTTATATGATTATACTTAATTGTTCAAAGGCAAGATTATGAGTTGATTACATGACATGGAATAAAGTTTACTCTTTTGAATCATCCATGCTTACAATAATTTTGCTGCGCTATAAGGATTCATGAAACCCGTATGATATGCTTGCCATTACTCTATCTATGCTGAAGTTTTTCTGATTAATAAAGTGGAGGAAACATGAGACTACCAATTATGAGTAAGATAATCATCTCGTTATTTCAGTTTAAAAGCTGAGTTCCCTTTTTGATTTTGGTTTTCTTGCTCGAGGGCGATCAAGTTTAAGCTTGGGGAGGTTGATGGCTGTGAAATATAGCCATCCACGTCTGCATTTAAACTAGATATTATTCATATATTTGATGAAATATCTCTCTAAATCCTGCCACTAATGCCTAATGATCAAAGGGGTATGCAATCCTTGCTTGCTATTTTCCCTACGCAGATAATGACGTATGATGATGGGAATCACTACATAAATGCCAAATATACTATATTTCCAACACGTCAAAGAAATCAGGAGCCGTGAAGTGGAGAAAGAAGCCTTAACGACCAACTATACGACAGGAAATTTATTCTGTCCGTATAGTTCCATCCGTATAGCTGCCATCGACTCCATTAGGTCAAACAGAACAACTTTTGTGAAGGGACCCCTATAAAAAGAGGCTTCGGGTGAAGGGAAACAACGCTTCTTTTTGACCTCAACTCTCCCTGCCACCAGAAGCCGCCACGCCGGAGGAATAGATCTAGATCTAAACCTCTAAACCCTTCTCCACCACCATAGCCATCTTTCATCACTTGTAATATTAGATCTCTTCTCCAATTGGCGACATTGTAAGACTATTTGCTATCAACCTTATGATCTCTATTATAATGTTTATGATTGTTGATTTCATCTTGATGTGTGAGTAATTCTCCTTGGGCTAAGGTCTTCGACCTAGCCATGTAGCTTTTTGTGCATGTTATTTATCATAGAAGGGATCATGTATTAGTTTGTATGACATGATAATTGTAGTACCCTCTCTTGCCTCAATATAAGGACTTGTCAGGTACCCAAGACCCCGAGGATTGATCCAGGTAAATGGAGTGTGAGTAATGACTGATCTGCAGGATGGGAACCCCAGTGATAGAAGGAGTAGTACGGCTGTATGTGAGAAATTTACTTGGGATTGATGGTGACAGCACTATGCATATCATTAGTTCTCTTTCTTCTATGGATGAGACTAGTAGGCTATTACTATAAGAGGTTGCGGGGGCGATAGCAATTATGGATGCACTGCCCACATATAATTATCTTGCTCTAATGATTACATGCATACTTTATTATTATTTGTTATTCCCATCAGATGTTTTGCACAACTATTGGTGAACACCTAAGACCCTAGGCCCTCTCTCTCCATCGTCAACAACAACAAAAAGATCGCAAACTCTTAGTCCGATGAAAACACAAAAGGAATTCTAAATCTCTCAAAGGTCCATTTAAGTAATCTCACTTTGCTTTCTACTTCCCGAGGATTCGAGAAACCTAGGTATACTAGGGAAAAAGAGCTATACTACATCCGCAATCCGGATCGAAGGTATCACCACTGCATAAGCTCTGTGGTTTTCACCGGGGCCACGGCCGCGACTTCTCCACCAGCCTCGTCCAATGGTTCCCCTTTGTCCTCTCCAGCCCCCGAGCCTCTCGAGGGGTTTGGTGCCTTAGTATTCCTCCTCTTCTCCACTACCTCCTCATGCTCTGCTACCAGGACAACGCTCGATGTTTGCGGCATGGCCGCTAGGTATAGGAGTAGCGTCACGCAGAATCTAGGTGCCACCATGATTGGAGGGCTCACAAGTTACCTCTTGAGGGCCTCAAACGCCTCGTGAGCCTCTAGAGTCCAATGGAACTTGCATGTGCGCTTCATGATCTTGAAGAAAGGCAGTGCTTTATCACCCATCTTGGAGATGAACCTCCCCAGTGCTGCCATGAACCCCGCCAGGCACGTCATTTCCTTAAGCCACGTAGGCGGGCACATTTCGATGGCCCGGACCTTGTCGGGGTTAGCTTCGATTCCAGGGTGCGATACCAGGAAACCAAGAAGTTTGCCCGACGAGACTCCGAACATACACTTGGCGGGGTTGAGCTTGATGTTTACCCGCACAAGTTGGGAAGGATTCTATCAGGTTCGCCACCAGGGTGTCCTTCTCACTGGTCTTGACCACAATGTCGTCGACGTAGGACTCTGTGCTCCTTCCCATATGCTCACCCAGAGAGACGCACATGAGCCTTTGGAAGGTAGCACCCACGTTCTTGAGGCCAAACAACATGCAAGTGTAGCAGTACACTCCGCATAGGGTGATGAAGGCCGTCTTTTCTTCGTCCTCCTTGGCCATCTTGATCTGGTGATACCCTGAGAAGGCATTGATGAAGCACAACAGGTTGCAACCCTCTATAGAGTCCACGATCTGGTCTATCTGCGGAAGCGGGAAGGGGTATTTTGGTTAGGCCTTGTTGAGTGTTGGGGATATGCTATATGGGTATCCTCATAACATGTCTCTTATCCGACTAACCCGGGTGGCCCATAGTCGGTAGCATGGCCTTTGGCCTGCTGGGCGGCCCAGTTAGGTGGATCCAAAAGGGAGGCCCATGCCGGATAAAGGAAGGCTACGGTGGAGTCACCAGCGTACCCGGAGCCTTGGAGTGCAAGATACACAAGACTAGTGATAGACGGTGTAGGACTCTGTAACCTGTCCGGCTAGGACTTTTCCCTGTAACCCTAGGACCTGGCGACTATATAAGTCGGGCCTATGGGAGCCTTTAGGGCATCGTTTTTACACATACCTCACATAGCGAACCTATCTCTGTAACTCGACGTATTTCCCTTATAGTGATTTATAGAAGGAGTAGGATTCCGCCACCGTCGTGGGATCTGAACCTGGGTAAGCTGTGTTACCTTGTACCAGTCAACCGTCTGCCTTACCCCACGTCTCTAAACACGCACTGTGAGGACCCCTCCATGGCGTACTCGTCGGCAATACCACGACAGTTGGCGCCTACCATGGGGCAAGAGGCGCTTCAGGCTCTTCAGCGGGCGAGGACCAAGATCTTTGCGGGAATCGGCGAAACCGTAGCCATCGGCTGTGTTCTCTTCTCCGACAACGTTCCGATCGTCCCCCATGACAAGTTCTGGATCCCGGCGAAGACGAACCCTACGCGGTGTTCGATCGTTCCTATCGGAGACATTCACCTCTTCATCGGCGAAACCGACTCGGGCACTACTTCCCTGGGAGTCGGAGGAGCATCAAGACCTGCACGGACCGCCTACGGGCAGGATACATTCACGGAAGGATCGATGTCGGATCTCTCTTCGGAGTTTGCCGGCAAAGATCGAAAAGCACCAAGGCCCGCACAGACCGCCCACGGGCAGGATACGTTCGCGGAAGGATCGATGTCGGATCTCTTTTCGGAGTTTAACGACAAAGATCAGAAAAATTCAAGGCCCACCCAAACCTCCCTTGTGCAGGATATAAAGGTGGAAGATCACTGCAAATCCGCCGGCTTTGTCCGTGCGTCTGGACAACAGAGATCCAAGTTCGTCGGCGTGGTTACCATCTTCGATATGGCGTGATGCGTTCAAAGAGAGGGTGAAAACCCCCTCGACTCCCTGGCCAGGTGGCTCCGTATACGAGCCGATCTAGCCAATTACCCCAATGATGATGCTATCTATCACTTTGTGGAAGGACTGTACCATGGCATGCTTCTCCGACATTCTCTAAGACGGCAGCAGACGTCAGGACGCCTTACCTTCGAAGGCATGGTGAACACTGTCAACAACTACGCGGAGGCCGAAGCGGCAGCTCAGACAGCGCTAGCGCTCATTGACGGAGCCCCTCCGATTCATCCACCGCCACCACCGCCTACCGCCGCCATCGTCGCAGCAGCACCACCACCTCCAGTCATCGTCGAGACCATTGCACCTCCACCGCCCGTCATCGAAGAAGTCCTGGCACCCTCCGACTCTGTCATTGACGCGCTTTATGCTGATTTCTGTGCAGATTCAGAGGAAGAGACTTCAGTACAGAAGAGCTAGACTCCGCTATGCAGGAGATGGAGGAGTACTCGCGCGACGAGCAAGCTAACAACACCGTCATGTCTCGAGGGGTGTTCGTCACCATTGGGACGACGATGGATGAAGATCAACCCGGGCAAGCTCCGCCTACGGCGTTGGAAAAGGGGAAGGGGTGACTTATTGCTGCTGACGATGATCGCGCAAAGGTCATGCCTCCTCCGCCTAACCCAGTGCAGCAGCCGCAGGAACTCGGCATCGGCCCGAGCAACAAAAACACCACAAACTTGCTGCCTCCAGCATCCACGTCGGCAACAGCCCATGTCACTCCAGCTGATAGAGTGATGTACGGCAACCTCCTCTTCGAGCCACTAACCGTTGCTCATATCCGGAACGTGACTCAGCTTGACGAGAAGCGCCAGCAGCTGCTGGAGGAGGCGCAAGCCATCGCGTAGCAAGGCGCTAAACTACATCGAGATCTGGTCAATGCGCAGAAGTCCATAGAGAAAGCTAGAGCAATGGAGGACGAGTACAAGACTCTGCTACAGCAGCAGAAGGCTAAGAAAGCTCCGTCTCGCGTCATCAACGATCCTGGTGTACGGCGCAACCTAGGATGGGCTCCCTCGAAGCCGGCACAGGCCATGCCATACATTGACAGTGAAGGCAAGCAGGTGATGCCCACCCCACTCCTTAACCTCGCCATCGCCAAAACCCTTCTGGAGCAGGATAGATCGCCTGAGGCAGTAGAACAGGTCTATGACCTAGTGGCCAAGGCGGTAAAGCAGCAGGAAAAGGCCACCTCTCAGAGGCTTGAGTCTGACCCAGTGCTCTGCCGATCTAGCCAGTACAAACCGCCAAGGGACAGATCTCCTCAGGATGTCGGATCACGGATGGGTTCATCAGAACGAAGATGGAGGGATGCGCGCAACAGGAAGGATGCTATCCCCATATCCTCCGACCATGGAGAAAAAGCCCAACCTCGCCGCCCATCGCCACCACCCCGATCCACCCAACATCAGGAAGACTACAAGGCTCACCATTGTACGGATATGCCCCCACCAAAGCAGTGCGGCATCGTCATCCGTGACAACGCGGCACAGACCCGTCATGATGCAGAGAGCCACCAAGGACGTGAGAGCAGGTCACAGCACGACCCTCCACGTCCGACAAGCAACCGCGACAGGCATGAGGCGTCACAGGAGGGTAACAGCAAGAAGGCTAACCCACCGCCACCTCTGCCTCCGTCGCTGCCAAGCAGTCACCACGGCGGAAGAGGCCCGCGTTGTTCATGCAGCCCATCCCCTGTTGACAATAAGAAGAAGAACCCGGAGCCGTACGATGCACGTTCGCGGATCGATAAGATCCACGAGGCCCGAAAAGGACCATACCTGGGACCACGTTGCTTTGGACCCGCAATACGGTCCGCAACTTACCCCAAAGGTTTTCGGATTGACAAAACCATCAAGCCCTATGACGGCACAGCCAATCCTGCCACATGGTTGCAGGACGACGGCAACACGGTGGAGATTGCCGGAGGCAACCCCAACGTCGCCTTCAAATACCTCCTGTTCATGTTGGCGGGCACGGCCCGTCAATGGATCGACGACTTGCCGGAGAAATCTATCTACAACTGGCTGGATATGCAAGAAGCATTCACCAAGAACTTTGAGGGTACGTACAAGCGTCCCTGCACTGTGGGCGATCTTCAGCGGTGCATGCAAGAAAAAGATGAGACATCTCACGCCTATCTCTTCCGCTGGCTGGATATGAAGAATTCCTGCACAGGAGTGCACACTCAGACCGCCATGGCCGCCTTCATCGATGGGTTGGAAAGGGGCACGTTGCTCCGACATAAGCTGAAGCGCTCGCAGGACAATCATCATCTTGACTTGAATCAGATGATTCAGTTAGCTAGTGAGTTCGCAGCTGCCGACGACGATGCTTGTGGCTCTTTGCCAGCAACGGCCGTTCCAACCCAAGCTCGGAGGAACAACAGTACAAAGCGGAAAACCACTCCAGAATAAAAGCAATCTACCGACATGGTCGCTATGACTTTTGCAGGACGAGGAGAATGCGGACAACATGGCCGAGGAAGGGGAGCGGGCCGTGGGCAGCAACGAGGAAGTGAAACCACCTCGGCACCGCTCCGCGTTCCCCAAACCTATGAGGAGTACCGCGATATGCCGTGCCTCATACACCTTGACGCCAACGGCAAGGCCACCCATACCAATCGACACTACAAGTTCGTCAACGACCTCAAGGAAGACCCGGAGTCCGGCTACAAGCGTAGTCGGAAGAAGAGACCACGAGGCAAGGGCAAGGGGAAGAAGAAGGAGGAGGAGTCCAAGGATTCAAGTGACATGGACGAGGATGTTGACCCGAAGCACGCCGCCAAGAGCGACGACAAGGGCAAGAACCCCTTCACAAAGAAGTCCCCAGTCTACCACACTTTCCTTGGCACCCCCACCGTCCGACAACAAAAGACCTCTCTAAGGATCTTGATGGCCACTCTTCCCCCAGTTCACCAGTACCTGCGCTGGTCGGAGGTTCCAATAACTTGGGATAGGATGGACCACCCAGACCTTGTGCCCACGGAGAACCAGTACACCATGGTCATCAACCCATTGATTGACGGCGCGGAGTTCACCAAGTGCATGGTGGATAGTGGAAGCAACATCAACATCATGTACCTGGATACACTGCAGAGGCAAACCTAAGGCGGACCAACACCGTCTTCCACGGCGTAGTTCCTGGTCGGGAGGCTAGGTCCCTTGGGTGCATCACACTTCAGGTAGCCTTTGGCGATGTTAATAATTACCACCAAGAGCGCATGACCTTCGAGGTGGTCCCCTTCAAGATCGTGTACCACGTCATATTCAGCCGCGACATATTCCACACGTTCATGGCCAAGCCATGCTTCGTGTACAACAAGCTCAAGATACCCGGACCAAACGGTGTCATCACCGTATCCGGAAGCTTTACCAAGGCAAGGGACTGCAAGATCAATGAAGCAGCCGTTGCAGAAGCTGTCCTCTACAGTGAAGAATTCAAAGAGATCCAGAGCAAGGTCAATGACTCAGAGATGCCCGCGTCTAAGAAGCAGATCTCCGACTCCGCTCCTGCGTTCAAGGCCGCCATCGAAACCAAGCCGGTGGAACTTGTGGTAGGCGATGCCTCCAAGACCGTCGCCATTGGGATGAACCTGGATCCCAAATAGGAAAGCACGCTCGTCGAGTTCCTCCGTGAGAATAGGGACATCTTTGCCTGGCAACCTGCCCACATGAAAGGTGTACCTAGGGAACTTGGCGAGCACAGCCTAAACATAGATCCAAAATGTAAACCAGTGAAACAACCTCTACGACGCTTCGGAGATGAGAAGAGACGCGCCATTGGCAAAGAGATAGCTAGGTTACTTAAGGCTAGGTTTATCCGAGAAGTCCTTCACACCCGATGGGTGGCTAATCCTGTAATTGTCCCCAAAAAGGGAACCAATGAATTAAGAATGTGCGTTGATTACACCGGCTTGAACAAAGCATGTCCCAAAGATCCGTTTGCTTTTCCTCGCATTGACCAAGTCATTGACTCAACGGCTGGCTCGGAACTTTTTTGTTTTTTAGATGCATATTCAGGATACCACCAGATCAAGATGAGGAAGTCGGACCAATTGGCCACTTAGTTCACTACCCCATACGACACGTTTTTCTATGTCACGATGCCCTTTGGGCTAAAAAACGCAGGTGCTACCTACCAGCGGACAATGCAACGTTGCCTTCACGACCAAATTGGTCAGAACGTTCACGCTTATGTGGACGATATAGCGGTGATGTCGAAAAAATCAAACGACTTAATCTCCGACTTAAAAGAAACCTTCGACAATCTCCGGAAATACAACATGATGCTTAACCCTAAGAAGTGTCTCTTCGGGGTTCCAGCCGGAAAATTGTTGGGCTTCATCGTTTCCCAGCGTGGAATCAAGGTCAAACCGGAGAAAATCAAGGCCATCTTAAACATAAACCGTCCGACATGCCTAAAGGACATTCAACGACTAACAGGTTGTGTTGCAGAAGTTAGTCGGTTCGTTAGACGACTTGGAGAGAAGGCTTTTCCGCTATACAAGTTGCTGAAGAAAGCGGACAAATTCACGTGGACGGACGAAGCAGATGCAGCATTAAAGCAGCTCAAGGAGATTTTTTCCTCAACGCCCATCCTTGCAGCACCCGAGCCTGGAGAGCCCCTGTTAATTTACTTGGCGGCAACCAACCTGGTAATCAGCATCGTCGTCGTGGTAGTGCGGAAGGAACCAGGCTATGAGAACGAAGTTCAACAACCAGTTTACTACGTAAGCGAGGTCTTGACGGAGTCCAAGCAGCGTTACCCGCACTACCAAAAGATAGCTTATGGAGTATTCCTCGCTTCTAGGAAACTGAGGCATTACTTTCAGGAGCACCCAATCACAGTGGTGAGCAAGACTCCACTGTCCGACATTATCAATAACAGTGACGCCACAGAAAGGGTCGTGAAGTGGGGCATTGAACTTGCCGCCTTCGAGATCAGCTACAAGAGACGCAACGCTATCAAGTCACAAGCCTTGGAAGATTTTATTGCAGATTGGACGGAGATGCTAGATGCTACTCTGTTGCCAGAACCAGAGTACTGGGTGATGCACTTTGACGGATCAAAGTTGCTCAACGGATCGGGGGCTGGTGTACTGCTACAGTCACCAAAAGGAGACAAGCTACACTACGTTCTGCAGATCCACTTCGAGGCTACAAACCACATGGTGGAGTATGAAGCACTCATTCGCGGACTACGTGTAACCAAGGATATTGGCATCAAGCGCATAGTTTGCTGTGGAGATTCCGACTTGGTTGCCCAGCAGGTGGCTGGCACCTGGAATGCGCGGAACCCTATGATGGCGGCATATCGAGACGAAGTGGACGAGATAGCCAAGAGCTTCTTGGGCTACGAAGTCAAGTATGTGCCTAGGGAACAAAACGAGGCGGCTGATCTGTTGTCTAAACTTGGATCAGGGCGCAAGCGAATTCTGCCAGGAGTTTTCCTAGAGCATCTACGCACACCATCCGTGAAGGGCGCCGGCATCGACAACCCGGATAGAGCTGATTCTTTCGTCAACATGGTGACAAAGATCCCTCCGGCTTGGACAAAACCGTTCATGGAGTATCTCGAACATGGAACTTTGCTCGACGACGAAGTCGAAAGACGGCAAATAGTACGACGATAAAAGGGTTATACCATAATCAATGGGCAACTCTACAAAAGGAGCACTACTGGTGTATACTTAAAGTGTGTTTCCCAGCTAGAAGGTATGGAAATTCTGAGCGAGATCCATCTCGGCGATTGCGGGCATCACGCCGCTCCTCGATCATTGGTCGCAAAAGCCTTCCGGCAAGGATTCTACTGGCTGACCGCGAAGGCGGATGCCGACAAGCTAGTTGAGACATGCACGGGATGCCAGTATTGTGCTCGACAACCACATGTTCCTGCTGAAGAATTGCGAACAATACCAATAACTTGGCCGTTTGCATTCTGGGGGCTAGACATGGTGGGACGTTACATACTACACCGTGTGGATTTACGCGTCTGCTTGTATCAGTTGACAAATTCACCAAATGGATAGAAGCTAAACCCATTAGAAAGCTTGATGGGGCAACTGCCCTCAGGTTTGTCCGGGATCTAGTGGTGAGGTTTGGTCTCCCACATAGCATCATCACCGACAACGGAAGAAACTTGTCACTCGGAGAAGTGGAGGCCTATTGCTGGGACAAAGGCATCTGACTTGACCTTGCATCTGTGGCGCACCCACAATCCAATGGTCAGGTTGAGCGAGCCAATGGATTAATTATGCAGGGAATCAAGCCACGTCTTGAGGCACCGCTACATAGAGCAGCTGGAGCCTGGGCGGAAGAATTTCCATCTGTGCTGTGGAGTTCACGAACTACACCCAACAGATCCACCGGCTACACCCCTTACTTCATGGTATACGAAGCAGAAGCCATCTTACCTTCCGACATCGTCCACGATGCACCAAGAGTTGCCGCCTACAACAAAGATGATGCTGAAGAATCCAGGCACCTAGATGTGGACCTTATCGAGGAGGAGCGCGTTTTGGCATGCCAAAGATCCGCCATCTACCAGCAGAAGCTACGCAGCTACCATAGTTGCCGCGTTCGGCATCGCTCGTTTAAAGAGGGGGATTTGGTGCTCCGACTTAAGAAGAAAAAGTCACACAAATTATCCCCGCCATGGGAAGGACCGTTCATCATAAGCAAGGCGCTGCTCAATGGGTCTTACTACCTTTTTGACAATCGTGAACTCAAGGATAGACCCAACGAGGATCATAAGCGTAAGCGATGTGACCCGGATGATGACTACCCGGAGCTTGATCGGCCATGGAACATAGCACAGCTACGGCCTTTCTACACTTAGCATTTTTTATCTAATTGTGTACCTCTTATATGATCAATGAAATAAAGCTTTTTGGTTCACTCATATGGCCGAGTCTTTTACCTCCTTTAGTGTTCATTTTTGGATCATGTAAAACCTTTATGCACAAGTCTTGCGATTGCACTTGTGAAAATTCCGCCTACGGGCGTTAGCTTAAGTTTTCTGGTCTACACATTCTTTGTTGTTTTTATGTGGATTCTGGAGTAGTGACTTTCGGCACTTATTATCGGCGATTTTGTGCTCAGGTTATTGACGGTGCCATTGGGCATCATCACCTAAGCGCATGGTTCCGACTTCCGACTCACGAAAAGTCAAGCATAAGAACCAGAGTAATGGATAATCCAGCACTTGCTTAAAAAATCTATACATGCTGGGAATTAGTTCTTAAGTAGCAAGAGATAACAATCATTTTTTTCCGCCTTAAGATTACATCACCAAGTTTTTCCCATGCACACACTAAAGGTGAAACGGAAATTACAAAGTGTTTTTCATTCTTTGGGCGCAGGAGACTTGGAGGCCGCATCATCACCAGCCGGAGAATCACCCTCAACGTCGTCGCTGTGATGAGACTCGGAGGAATCTTGGTTGACGCTATCGATGGTGTTCATGGGCACGAAGACGTCAACGTCCACCAACTCGGTAGCTCTGGTGTCATAACCCGCGAGTGATGACAGGATGGCTTCGTGATCAATCTCCTTGCCGTCATCATCTACGTCGAGGATGCCAGAGGTCACCGTGTCGATGTCGGCATCTTCGTAGTGTGCCTTCACCATAGACAACGCCATCCTTGCGCCAGCCCGTGCACACAAAGCTTTCCAGCTCGTGACACGCTCGGGGGCTCGGCGCAGAATCTCCGAGTACTTCGTCACGGAGTCCGAGCGGGTTAAACCCATAGGAGCTGCAAATTCTGACAAGGAGCGCAGGAGTTCAATAAACTCTAAGTATCCAGACTACAGAAGTACAAGGCGGAGGAAACTTACTGAAGATGCTGGCCTTGGCCTGCCAAAGGGTGTCCACCAAGGATTCCTTCTCTTGTTGGAGGAGCTTAAACGCCTCGCTATGGCGATGGTTTTTCTCATCAGCAGCTTGCTTCTGATCCTTTAGGATCGCAAGCTCCTCCTTCAAGCGATTGATTTCCACGGAGGCGGAATCCTGGAGGGCTTTCATGGAATCCTCGTGCATCTTCAGCATATCCTTCCTCTCCTCCTTAAGGATCTTGTTCTTGCTGTCCAGCTGCTGGATGTGCTTGTACTGCTCGACAATATCCTTGGCCTTGGCGACATGTTCTGCGAGTCGGAGAAAACAAAGTACACAGTGAGTACTCGGAAATTGTGGGCACAAAAACAAGACGGAAATGCGCAAAAAGAAAACAGACTCTTGTTTTTGATGATCTGTTCCTTCAAGATGGCAGTTTTACCCTTTTCGGCTTCAAGATCTGCGCGCATTTTCTGGTACTTGTCGTTGGCCATGCCCCTCTGAGCATTATCGTTCTGTGGAAACAAGTATAAAGTTAAATCGTTGTTTGGTCTGCTTGGAGCATCTAGTCGGAGATTTTCCACCTAGACGCTCGGGGGCTACATCGAGAGTTTTTAACTTAGCAATATGCTTATCTTTTCTTTAAGCATCTAGTCGGAGCTAATTTAGTTCTTGATTAGAAGCTTGGGGGCTACAGTATAAAGTTTTTTAACTCGGAATCTGCCTAGCTTTTCTTTAAGCATCTAGTTCGGAACTAATTCAGTTACAACTAGAGGCTTGGGGGCTACAACATTGAAAATTATAAAACACTGCGTATGCTACTCTTAAAGCATCTAGTCGGAGTAATTCATTCCATCTAAATGATTGGGGGCTGTAGTGAGAGTTTTTTCTAACTTAGTCATTCTTAGAGCATATAGATACAAAACCTATGGTTTTCTGTCTACATCGTCGGGGGCTACAGTGGGATACTCATATGAAATGCAAAAGGTAAAGTAAAAAACTTACAAGTGCGATAATCTTGAGGTTTGTAGCACTCTCGGCTAGCAGCTTGCCGAAGGAAATGCTATTTCCTCGCAAGATATTCGCTTGTCGGAGTAGCTCCTCAAGACCGCACGTCGGAGATGAAGACACTCCTCCAGCAACCATAGTTGTGTTACTCGGCAAAAGCGCCGGGTAAACTATCTTTGGGAACTCGAAGGGTTTCTGGGGAGTAGGGGCGCCGCCTTCGGCAGAGGTACCAGCTCCCATCACCGCCTTGCCGCTACCGATGGCATCCTTAGCCGGAGCTTCAGCCATTTGTAGAGCAGCGCTCTCCTGCATCGCCTGCTCGCCGACAACAGCGAGTTCTGTAGAGGCGCCAGAATCCACTTCCATGACGGAAGGGCCTGGTGCCTCCTGGACTTGAGAGCTTGTCGGAGTAGAGGAAGGCTTGACGGCAGGAGTAGCAGGGGCGATGGCGGGGGAGGAGTCGCGATGCAGCATATCTTTGATATTTCTAGAAGCCCCCAAAGTTTTGGAGGACTTCTTGAGGCTGGTTGTGGCTTTCTTCCTGAAACGGGGAAAGTGCATAAGTACAAGAACAAGACAAATAAATAAGACAATGTCGGAGAATGAGAGGCTTACACTAGGGGGGGAGCTTTGGAAAAAATCCCGGTGGCTTTTCTCTTTTCCGCCTCCAGGGCGGCGGTAGTCTTCTTGGAGGCTCCACCCTCCATCTTCTTCTTCTTCTTCTTGCCTCCGTCCGCAGCATCAGAGGTGGAGCTCTTCCGCTTTCGCGCCAACGGGACATCGTCATCGGACATGACCGTGACTTCCTTCATCTTTGGATCGTAGATTTGGGCAGCCAGGTTGCCCTCATCTAGATCGCTAAGATGTTAAGTAAGAAATCACCGTGTTAGATAAGATGGCATTGGCAAGACGGAAAAACTGGAGCAATGTCATACACAGAAAATAAATACCTACCTTTGGGCTCTTGCCGTCTACGAACATGTCGTAGGTGATGGTGAAGCCACGCTTCTTATCCTTCACCTTGACAATGTCCTTAAGGCAGAGCTTGACGGAATCGCTCGAGAAGTTATCCACGGAGATCCGGAGGGTATCCCTTCGATCACTGGTGTACTCGTGCATAAACATCACACGGTGCTGCAGAGGTTGGATTCGCCTGATGAACCAGCACATGGCTAGGTCCAAGCCGGTCAAACCCATCTCCACGAACCATTCGATCCGCCTTATTGCGCGAGAAGCGTCGAGGTCCGAGGGAAGGGAGGCATGGGATCTCCATGTGGAAACTTCAGCGGCGGATCCATCCACGAAGTCCGGGTACGTCACTTCTTGGCCCGCCAAAGGAATGTCGGGGCCGTAGAAGTACGTCCGCTGCCAGTTCTTGCAGGACTCGTGGCCGATGATGTCGGGGAACCGCCGGCCAGGTCGGATCTTGAAGCTTATGGTGCCGCAGTTCCTAAGCTCCTCCCTACTATGTCCGGCTT
Source organism: Avena atlantica (assembly GCA_910589765.1). Classification (NCBI taxonomy): domain Eukaryota; kingdom Viridiplantae; phylum Streptophyta; class Magnoliopsida; order Poales; family Poaceae; genus Avena; species Avena atlantica. Next base: position 438,456,044 of record OU342739.1, read on the forward strand.
CACATTTGACGGTGAATAAGTACACGAACAAGTCTAACCTAGGCCTAATCCCTAGGTAACCCTCACAAAGTGCCGCGAAGTTGCTAAGCACTAAGATGCTATTGGGGGAAAGGTTATGGGATTGGACCTTGTAGTGGTTCAAGACGAACAGAAAGAAGTGGGAGATGGGCAGAGAAACGCCGCGTACCAGCTGAGCCTTGAGGTACACCTTTTCTCTGGTCACCTCGCCGGACGGCGCCGCCCGCCAGGCGAGCCCCTCCGTCGCGGGGAGGTAGCCTTCGGCGACCATCTCTTGGATGTTGCGGTCGGTGATGTCCGAGCCGCGCCAGTCGCCCTTGTGCGAGTCTAGCTCTTCTTCTAGAGGCTCTAGCGCCGCCAGATTATGGTCACCGCCGGTGGTTTCAATCACCACCGATGCGGGGATGACCAGGCCCTCGGGAGGCACGATGACGGAGCTCGCCGGCTTCGCCGTGGCTTTGCTCGACGCCGCCATCGATGGGGAGGAGCTGCTGCTGGCCATGGAGAGATGGAAGGATGCGACTGACGCAGAGGGAGGCTAGGGTTTTCGAGGTTTCTCGCGGAGAGATCGAGGAGGCGTGCGGCTGGAGGAAGAAGACGATGACGCGAGAGAATGAGGTAAAAAGTGGCAAGTGTCCCACGGTTACTATTTATCTTGCTCTGCGTCAAGATTCGTGCATCTAATCGGACGGTTGCCGCGTAGACGACGTGTTCGTGAACGTGCGCGGTAATTTCGCCACGTCTCCAACCATCGCCGCCAACGGTTCGTATCGATCGCGCGGGAAAATCGGATATGATTGCGTTCTCTACATGTGTGAGTTACGAGGCATCGCTGACCTAAACCTACGTCGGCATAACTGACATGGGTAGATGAGCCATCGCATCGAAGATTCCGGCATAAACGGATTCAATCCGACTATGGAAGAGTACGATGGAAGATTCAGCATTTCTCCGACTTACAAATCAAAGACGGAGAAAACCTTGCAGGGTTCTTTGGGAGGACTACAAGATGTTGCTTGATGATTTGCCGACATCCATCTAGACGGAGCATTCCATGTAAAGAGGCAAGATGGCACAAGATCTCGGAGTTCTCCGGGGGCTACTGTTGGGGATATGCTATATGGGTATCCTCATAGCATGTCTCTTATCCGACTAACCCGGGTGGCCCATAGTCGGTAGCATGGCCTATGGCCTGCTGGGCGGCCCAGTTAGGTGGATCCAAAAGGGAGGCCCATGCCGGATAAAGGAAGGCTATGATGGAGTCACCAGCGTACCCGGAGCCTTGGAGTGCAAGATACACAAGACTAGTGATAGACGGTGTAGGACTCTGTAACCTGTCCGGCTAGGACTTTTCCCTGTAACCCTAGGACCTGGTGACTATATAAGTCAGGCCTATGGGAGCCTTTAGGGCATCGTTTTTACACATACCTCGCACAGCGAACCTATCTCTGTAACTCGGCGTATTTCCCTTATAGTGATTTATAGCAGGAGTAGGATTCCGCCACCGTCGTGGGATCTGAACCTGGGTAAGATGTGTTACCTCGTACCCGTCAACCATCCGCCTTACCCCACGTCTCTAAACACGCACTGTGAGGACCCCTCCAGGGCGTACTCGTCGGCAATACCACGACATTGAGGTCGGTGAAGTCGACGCAGAGCCGCCCACCCCTGGTGGCCTTTGGAACCACCATAGGGTTGGCCAACTACTCGGTGTGCAAGACCTCATGGACAAGGTTCTCCTTAACCAACTTCTCCATCTTCCTAGATTGCTATGAATTGCTTATTTTCTATGGACATCTTCCTAGATTTCTTCTTCACCAAGTGTGCCATGGGACACACCGCCATGTGGTGCTCGATGACCTCTTGGGGCACCCCCGTCATATCCGACAGGGTCTAAGAAAACATGTCTACTTTGGACCAAAGAAGGTGACGAGTGCCTCCTCTCTTTTAGGAGAAAGGTGAGCGCCAGTGGTGATGATATACCCCGGGTCCACTAGATGGAGGGGAATCTTCTTGGTTTCCACCCACTTCTAGGAGAAAGCGGGTTTCTTTCTTCCCGCGATGTCGGCGGTGCTTGCGACACCCCCAGGGAGGAGCACCGACGGTTCTTCGCCCCTTCCCCCGAGGCCTCGCCAGCGGGGGCTAGGATGCCGTTGGAGGATGCATCCATGGCGTGCGGGGCCACGGTCGCCACCTCCTTGTAGGCCTGCTCGAGGGAGCGCAGAACTTCGAACATGTCGCATTGCACCGTGATGGAGGTCCTGGCGCTGCCCAACATCTTGACCAGGTTGTAGGCATTGTGGGTGACAGCCATGAACTTAGACCAAGATAGCGTTGTAGGGAAAGCCTATCGCATCGATGTCGAAGTCTATGAGCTCCGTGCGGTAGTTGTCGCTCATCGTGAAGGTGACGGGGAGCTGGACTCACCTGAGGGGGATGGTAGTAGCTCCATAGCCCTGACGAACAGCAGGACGGGGAGGAGGAATGCTGCGGGCATCTACAGCTACCTGAACTCTCTTTCTGAGAGCATGTTCAACCCGGCCCCACTATCGATAAGGGTCTTAGGCACGGCGACCCCTCCGATGGTGGGAGTGCAAACCATAGGAACGACTCCCACAAGGCAGGTGGATCCTGGATGGTCAGTGGCGCTAAAGGTGACCTACTGCTATGACCACCCGAGCTAGGCGGTGGTGGCGCTAGGCCTTGCTGCTGCTAGCCCATAGGAGAACTGCTTGAGGTGCCTCCCGGAGATGGGGACCTAGAAACCGCACAAGATACATGGTACCATTCCCGGGCAGCTAAGGCGCGGGGCGCCTCCTCGGCCAGCCTCTAGATGTGGACTCGCCGCCATGGTGCCAACTGCGTCGAGGGTCTTGGAAGCGCCCCTCAACCCCTAACTAGTTCTCCAAATGTCGGATATTTTTCCCATGAAGGAACTAGGGTCCCATGATCCCTTGGTTCGAGAGGGGGCTGAACACGCGTTCCCATGGAGCCTCGGCGATGGTGGTAGAGGTAGAGCAAGAACACGGTAGAGAGGTGACATGGTTTTTTTTACCCAGGGTTGGGACCATCATGAGGAGGTAAATCCCCCTACTTCCGCTTTGTTGTATTGCTCGCTTGCCTCTTCCTCTAGCCTCTGGGCGGGAAGGGCATCCATACTGCCGCTCCTAGAGATCCCAGTCTAGGAGACTAATTTTGGTGGACTTAGTCCAGCTCGCCGTGCTCCACTCTGTCCTCGTGTAAAGCAGCTTTCGGTCATACCTGACGCCCTGATGCGCCTCCCTTTGTCCTTACGTGCCACCGCGGGGAGAGGACCTTCCTCTCGGCCAGGCCTCGCCTACCCAGCTTTTGACCAGGCTCCTCCCTCGGTGCTACTTTGGGGAAGCATCTAATTCCGCCATTGGAATTGTTTCACTCACCCTCCGGAGATAGCCTTGTGTGGTGGTCCTCGCTAGGGTATCCTTCTACCCACCTTGGGAGGCCTCACAGACAGTTGGCGTGCAAGCCAGTTGTAGACAGATCGGGGTACCCCCTATACCAGGTATGCGACACTCAACACTTTAGGTCCTGTAGTTTTTTGGCCGCTAGAGGGAATGTGCCTCGCGGGCCACCCCGTAGACCTTACCAGTAGAGGTCCGTAGGGATATACGCGTGCCGCTGGAGTTCCATAGATGCGCCACGCAAGGGTCTCAAGCACTAGAAACCGTGGGTGAGGTGACTTACGGCTGGAATTAGTCCGTAAGTTTAGAGTTTTGGCTCTGATGTTGATGTGGAGTGACCTAGTGATGAGAAACGTGCCTAGCCCCCCTCTCGGGTGGCATGTGTGAGGGAACTCAGGCGGGCGCGATTTTTGGAGAAATGCTTTTTCAAGGGAAAACTAAATAGCAAGACGTCTGCAAAGAACAAGTCCAAAATCCGATAGAAGTTCAAGCTTATTATAATGCCGTTGTGGCTCACACGGGGTCTTACATAAGATAAAGTTGTACGGGATGAGATTTTTGGGGGTCACCTTCAAAATGTCGCGTATGGAGAGGTTTGTCCACCTTCCAGCATCCCGACCCCCCTTCTCAGCTAGTATCTTAGCTACCGTCAGGAAGGCAGTCGATGTTGTACGCATGCTGAGTGCAATCCACCAGGAAGTCCAGAGCATCCGGGTCGATGCAGTTCTTGGGAGCTTCTCCATCACTCACGAGGGTGGGCGGTGGTGGCCCTGAGTCCCTCTTGAGGGGCGGGCGCCAATCACGCTCTTCTCCTCGTGAGGCGGAAACAGAGCGGTTGCTGCCCTCTTCGCCATGGCATTTTACTGGTCCACCATTTGTTTCCTCCTCGTGGAGCCCCCGACGTAGTCCAGGGCACTCACATCTTCTGGGTATGTGGCGGTCACAGTCTTGTAAGCATGCTCGAGGGAGCACACGGTTTATACCTCGTCACATCAGACCGTGATTGTTGGGAATATGCCCTAGAGGCACTCATGTATGATGTAATTCCCATTATATTCATAAAGTTATCAAGTTGTCCTTGCATGAACATCTGATGTATATCATTGAATATGTGATTCAGTTGTGGAACTATATATTCATGTTATTCATAATAAATATCCTTGGTCATCGAGGTTGTGTTGGACACACAACTTAGAACAATGTGAAAGTTAGCTGATGACTCAGTTCCACTTGTCATTGGCATGGTGATGCCATTGCGACTTACACGGATTCATCTAAAGAGTTTAGCGAGTAGGATTGACCCAAATTTAGATACCACTAATAAGTCGTCATTTGTATGTCTCAATCAATGTAATCCTTAGACCTGAGGTTGTCGCATAATCCGATTTGTGGATCATCGACTTAGGTTCTATCAAACGTTGTTCTGTCATAGGGAAGTTATAAAGGCGGAGTTTGGGTCAACTGAGAATCAAGATGTGTGATGTGGATGAGCAAGATGGGATTTTCCCCTCCAACTAGAGAGATATTCTCTAGGTCCTCTCGGATGATATGACTTGGATTGCATGGCCATGCATGAGTCGGTTAAGTGTTAACCGATGCGATCTACTAAGAGTTAGTCAGATGAATCACTTATCTCAGATTGAGAAGAGAGTCAGACTATTTAAGGGATGACGATTATTCTCCTATAGTTCGACAAGGTATATCGTGAGGAAAAAGGGACTAAGACGAAAGTCACATTGGAAAGGCACATCGTCATCACTCTTTGGTACATGGGAACCGTATTTGGACTGAGTCAGTGATTCAGACTCACCGTGACTGATATGGGATTTAGTGAATGGGCCACAACTGAGTGGACCCCACTTTCACTCCATATATATAATGGGGCACACATACCTAGAGAGAGGCTGCAATTAGGTCAATTCCATGCGTTGGAACCCTAGCTCCAGTTTAGTCTAACCACTGCAACGAACCTAGCAGTTCACCACCGGCGCTCCTCCTTGTACGTGTGGATACCTCCAGAGGTGTTGTACAATCGGCACCATGACGATCGTGATTGGATTGGATTTAGAGGACTGCACGACATCAACTGGTGCTCTTCCTCAGTGATCTGCAACTATGTGTCTAGTGGTAATTCTCATGGCTTATCACCTCGGCTAGATATTGGGTTCACCGTGTAGTGCAAAAAGTTTTGTTTTATCTCTACGTGGCCCAACAGTGATGACCCCACCGTTACCCCCATGCATCTTGACAATGTTGTAGGCATGGTGAGTGGCCACCATGAACTTGGCTAGCGTAGGGTAGCTGAGGGTGATGTTATACGGAAAACCAATGTGTGCCACATGGAAGTTGATGAGCTCGGTATGGTAGTTGTCATGCGTCCCAAATGTGACGGAGAGACGCACATGCCAATGGTTATGGTGGTCCCATTAGCCACTCCGGAGAACGACATGATCGACATCAGCCTTTCATATGGCACCTGCAGCTTGCCGAACGTCTCGGTGGAGATCACATTTAGGCCTACGCCTCCATTGATAAGGGTGTTCATGATTGCGATGTTGTTGATGGTGGGGGTGCAGATCATGGGTAAGTGCCCACGGTCCTGGTAGAAGTGGGGTGGTTGTTGGCATCGAAGGTGATGGCGCACTGAGACCACTTGAGTTTTGGGGATGGAACCTCTGGTCTGGCAGGGCGACCTCACGAATGAGAAGGTTCAAGTGAAGGTTGAACGCTGGGCCCTAGGAACCACCATGGATGCATGCTATGGCGCCCTGCGACTCTTGGTAGCCCTTAGTATCCTTGGTATGACCTTTATCCTGAGGGTGAGGGTCCTGCTAGATGGCGTTGGCCTAGTGACCTGTCTTGGGGATATTGCGGTTGTCGGAGTTGTTGTTCCAGTGTTTGCCCCTAGTAGCCACCTCGCGGGACGCTTCGCTCACCGCCTTGCCTCCTCCTCCTCTAGTTGCTATGCATGTCGCGGATCTTCTTGAGATCGTAGTAGTAATCGGTGGGGGTGCCCATGCTTCTTGTGGAGGAGGCACTACGAGTGATCTTCCCACTCCCTTTTGTCGTTCCCCTCGCGAGGGCTCTTCCGATCTGGCTCCATGGTGAGGACATTGGTTGTTACACCCCCGGGATCAGGGCTAAACAAATCCCAGACCTCCGTCTGAAATAAGCTTAACCTTGAGCTCGAGAATATCCAGTGAAGAATTGGTAATGCAGCAGTGACCCTACGACACAAAATTTATTACAGGAAGCTCATAACTGAGCAGAGAACCAAATTATTACAAGCAGAGGTCACTGACCACAAACATCAAACAACGGAAGGAAAATTATGCTATTAACTATAGGAAACTTAACAAATGGCCTAAGAAGCCTGAAGCATAACGATGACGTCCCAACCCACAAATTCCAGGCTGCCGGCCGGGAACCCCAAGCTAATTGTCGATGTCGATGTAGTACGGAACTCATCTTCAGGTGAACACTTACTCTGCCAAAACTATCAACAAAGCAAGGGTGAGTACAGGGTGTACTCCGCAAGACTTATGGCTGGTGGAGTTGTTTTGCATAAAGCCACTTTTGTTTATAAAACAAGAGGGAGAAGAAGCTCGTCTAATCAGAGTACTTTAAAAGGGGATAAGAGAGCGGCATCTCCAAAATATTGATCATCATCTTTTGATATCCACCAAATCATCATCATCTACCAACTAGGATCACCCCCTCGTACCCATGAGGAAGCATCCTTAATCACACGTTGATCTACCAAGTTTTACGATTAGGTTCAAGTTCTGTATGATCATCACGTCCGTTCCCAAGTCATCCATAACCATGGACACCGCTTTCCGAAAGATTATTACCCTGCAGGGGTGTACAACTTTACCCACGCGTACTAACCTTCTCTTAATGCCACTAGGTAAGCCCTCTTCCTTGGAAGGCCGATAGAGGGTTGTTAGACACGATCTTTACCTTGCTTTCGCCGAGACCATGAGTCACGCAATATGTATGGTTCCGCCGTAATGGGTCAAATCCCGAAGCCGGTACTTAAAGATGTGAGGCGAGGTTGGTTAAAAAGGGATTCATCGACCCCAAGCAACCCCGACCACGCTTACCTACCTGTTATGAATGCACCAACTTCACCCGACAAATCTTTCAAAAGATTTTCTATGCATATGTCGAATGGAACGCCCAAACTATGTGACTCATGGAATCTAATAAGCAAGTTAGTCAATCATGGGGTTTTCCAGGCCCCGTGTGGTTGTACGCTCGTCTTGGTTCAAGAGGCAAGAACATCAGGTCCTAGTGGTGGCGAGCATGGGACTAGAAAAACCACATCCCACCATGGCCTCCCATACAAGCCTTAGCATGTTGAATCTCATATGACATCTGATATCATCTCATCACGTTCTCCTTTCATACTAGATTCTCTGCATCTGATACATCATCTGGATGGACCATACTAAACAGCTATGCATGGCTAAGCAGACATGAATAAGATCTCTAGTAGTGCACACACGACAAACCTAGTTATGCTAGGAGCAGTGGATCAGGTAATATAAGCTCAAAAGGGAGTAATGCAATGGATAGGATACTCTATCTATCGATAAAAGACCATAGTTGAATCGTATGCATCATGGCAGGAATTGAAATTCTTTCGAAAACATCGGATTATATCATGGTGGGGCTATGCTTGCCTTTGCCAGTTGATAGAAGATAAACAGATCTTCGGAATCCTTGTACTTGACCTGGTTACAGTTGGTCAAGTATTGTTCATCGATCTTCGATGGTGTTGACCTCGGGCTTCAATCTCGATCTCGATATCATATTCTACCGAGAAGAAGCAAACACCGGAAAGAGAAGTAAACAATCAACACTTGACATCGATGCAATGCTCAAGCAAGGATGATGATATGACAAGTTAATTTGCATTGAAATGTAACCCTAATGCATGCTCGACAACTTAATCAGGGTTTCGAGGGGTACAAACTTGTCTTGAAAGTTGATTAACAATGCATTATTATAGCTTAGATAGCTAGGTTTCATTTTTCTGAACATTTTGGTATATTATTTGTATTTTTCTGACTTATAAATAAAAATATATTGAATTTACAAGTTTTATTCAAATTCTGAAATTATTAAACTTTTTCTTAATTTAATTAAATCTGGAAATACTTTTTACACTCAGGCTGGGCTAGCCACAGTCATAGACAGGTGGGCCTCTGGCCACCTCAGCCTCCACGCAGGCAAAGTGGGACAGGGGGGGCTGGCAGGTGGGGCCGAGGCCACGCAGGCGTCACGTGGACGCCACACGGGCGCCACGTTGGCTCGCCGGCCAACGGGCCAGACGACGGCGCGGGACGGTGGTTGAGCGCGCGCGGGCATGCGGGGATGGGTGCGTTTGAAGCAGTGCAAGAAGGCGAACCAAAAACAGGCGGAGCTGCCTAGAAATGGTCACCGTACCTAGTACTCCGGTGAGCGACGACGGCGAAGCTAGCAGAGGCACATCACGCGGCAGCTACGATAAGCAATCGAGCAAACGGAGCTCACCTTGAGCTTCTAAAGATCACCAGGAGCACTATGAAGGGGTCGGTGAAGCAAGACAAGCTCTAATGGTGCCAGAATTGACGATGATGGCTGCGATGGCCGTCAGGAACGAGGGTTCGATTCGGTGGACTGCGGGCGCGCGGGGCTTCGCGACCTAGCTAGGGCGAACCAGTGCAGCTTGGCGAGCTCAGTGGTGGCCTCAAAACGGCGAGGGAACTCCAGAAACGACAGCGACGGTGAGGTCCTGGCCGGGCTAGGGTTCGGCCCCTGTGGCGAGCGGCACCGAGCGAGAGAGGGAGAGAAATGGGGGTGGGGAGAGAGAGCATGGCACCAGCGTTCTTATCCTCGAGCTCATCGGCGGCGGCGAGAATCGCAACACGAGGGAGATCAACGGCGAGGGCGCTGACACGGAGAAGCTCGTTGGTGTCCTTATGGCCGAGGAAGAAGAAAAGGGAAAGGAAACAAAGGGGTACGTGCTAGAGTGGGCTTCGGCTGGGCCTCAGGCTTCTATATGCTGGCGACAAGAAAAGGGAGAGAAGAGAGAAGAGTGCTGGGCTGCGGCCTGGGCTGCTCTATTTTTTTCCAGAATCTTTTCTCTTTTCTGTTTTTAAAATTTCTGTTTTGTATTTGAACTTCCAATCTGTTTTGAACATTTTCAAAATACAAGAGGCTTTGTAAAATATATAAAAAATATCTCAGGGGCCCTTTTAATCAATTTGGGCTCCATTGTTTTGGGGATGTTCAAAAGATTCAAAACCATTTTGAATTCTTTTCAAATAGAGGGAGAATATTAGAGTTTAGGGTTTGCATTTTATTTCTTAATGCATGCAAATTTTGATATGATGCTCATGGATGCACAATCAACCCTAAATATAGATTAACTAAAACTAGGGTGTTACAGCTCTATCCCCCTTACGAGAATCTCGACCCGAGATTCCAAAGGTAGGAAAAGAGACAGAGAGAGAAAGAAACAGGGTCACTCTAAATATAAGAGGGAACACACTAAAAAACACACGGAGTATCTCATGGTCAACTCATGGATGGGGTGTTCAAAAACAACTCTGAGATGACGAACATGAATCACGTCAAGGTAACGGAGGAAACAAGAGGAGAAGGTTTCAAGTTGGTAGATAGCTGGTCTTCATAAGGATTGAGACCATGGAACTTACATGAGGTTTTGAAGCTTCTGAAGAAGAAAGCTTCCAACAGAAAGAACATGACCACAGACTTCGATAGGGAACCTCTACTAGACGGCTTAAGTAGAGATTTCAGTTTGCAAGGATGTGGATCAACAAAACCAAGCTATTGAACTACTTCTGACACAGAAGGATCACTCTTTCATTCAACAGAAGGCCAAGACGGAAAGGTTTTTTGGTGGGGAGGACTCATAATAGTCGCAAGGAACATGTAGCAAGAGGAACTTCTGATTACCAAAATCATAGTCACTCTTAAAACATGGTTGAGAGAACAAACGAAGCTCTTTATTCATCTAGATTTATCAAAATCTTTGCCAAGATTATGATATTACTTTACACCACTAATATGAATAGTTAAGAAGATTCCTGATGACACGAGAAGAAACAAACTTCATTCTCAAACTTCAATTACTTGGCATAACAAAACATTTACCAACATATAAGGGTCTGGAGGATCGACCGAGAGACATTTAGCAACACTACTTTAAATGTTCTCCTTGATGTTCGAGAAATCAAACATCAAGTAAAGGTCGGACTTTGGATACAGAGGAAACCATAAGCACAATTCCTATAATAAATCATAGAAGAAGCCTCATGAGGAAGGGTTGTTTTTGCTAAATCAAGGAATATGACAATAGGTCTTTCCGGCTAAGCGTGTCAACCATTACATCATTCTTGCCAGAGTTACAAAGAGAACTATGTCAAAACCTTGGGGAACAAAAACCATCATTGCTGCTTGAGATTCAGCTTTGGTTAGGTGGAATGATATTTCAGACTCAGCGTGTCCAAATAGATGGTTTGCAACATTTATCGCAAAGGTAAAGTTACTAGATTATCAAGATATGGACTACAGTGTGAAGCTCCACAAGACTGAGCTAGGTTGTTAGAACCATGCATTAGCAACTTGTCGATGGACAACTGCATACATAAAGTACTGACAATCAAACACACATGTGTCCCTGAAGAAAGGGAGATAACTCTTCTCGAATCCACGGTGACATATTTCAACATTTGCACGTGAACTAGAGAAGGTTACTTCTAACATCTAGAACACATACTTCGAATTGACACGAAGATGGATCTCAAAAGTTTCCAGCATTAATGCCAAATGTTCCATATGAATTTTGTCTAGCATGGAGAATATAAGAATGTCATCGATGGGCTCAACAACAAACTTATCGAAACACTCCAAGAAGATGGACTCATATGTTGCTCGAACGAGGCAACAATATTGGTCAGACCAAAGGTCATGAAGATGTTCTCGAGTGAAACATCACAATTAGAAACACCATCAAGATAGTCCTTGGAACTGAGTTTGGTTTGACGATAACCCAAATCAAATCAAAGGTGGGGAAAGATAACATATCCAGAAAGGAAATTTTATAATTCTTTAGCACAAACAAAACTAGACATCCCTTTTAGAAGGAACTGAGTTGGATAGAACTTTTGTCTTACAACTATCCAAGTAGTTGTTTAAGTTCAACCGACTAGTTCAGGGGTATTCAGTACGGATCCTTGGAGAAAGGAGAAGTTCAAAGAACTTGCTTGCTCAAGAACTTGACAACACGGTCATGTGGAAACATGGAGATGCTTCTAGGAGGACATCTAGAATATCACGAACCACCGATATGTCACTTAGTTTGAGAGGAAACTTGCTTTGTAAGGCAAGGAGACATAGTCTTAGAGCTTCAGCACAAGCCTAGCTCTTTGAGTGTACCAGATTAACGGACTTGGTAGCACAATCATCCTTTGCTTAGTGACGGGGTTAACCGGTCATGCTAATAATGATACAAATGTCCTTTGAGTTCAAAACAATGAAAATTGTTAAGAATCTTAGACAGCCACATTATTACACACACGTATCACTCACGGACGCTAAAGTTCGAGGGAGGGTGGGTAAATATGTGTAGGAGCATCACTTCATTAAGGGGTCATGAAACTCGACACGACCTCTTAGTATAAAAGAGTGTGATACTTTAAGGTAGAATAGATGGAAGACAATCAATGCCTCTTAATCTGCGGATTACAACACTTTGACCTGGTCCTAGATATGACGAGGTTCTGGAGTTTGTTTCTCCTAGATGTTCCGAAATGGTTTGTCTTGACGGACCACAAGAGTATCTTGCTTCGGAAGACACCGATGCACATTTACTACTTGGCTACCAACTGGTAGACAAAGGTCAGAAAACAACAAGGCAAAGGATGAACATACTCAGGGCAGAATCCCGAGATGTGGTTGCATAGATTAACAATCTTCCGAAAACCGATGCATAGGAGGGGTAAGGTGTGGCAGAGTCACGAGTATAGATGCGAGACTCTCGAGGAGTACTCTTGTTGTGATCTTTTTGGTTCCATTAAAGAACATCTGCCATAGCATGTGGTAGGGGAAGTCTTTAATTGTCACAATTTAATAGCGACAAAGACCACAAGCTTGAAGGCTATAATTGTAATACCAGCCATCCTGAGGTAATGTGTGAACATTAACAACATGGTTCAACAAAAGGGATCTTGGGTTAAAGGTCAGCTTCTTGTACAAGATTTACAACCCAGAATCTAGCAGAATCAGGGATATTAGGTTCAAGTCCAAGGGTTAAAACCCAAATAAAGAAGTAAATACTACTTGAGTGACAAAGCGTACACTACAAGATAGTAATCACGAGGTAGCTTCCAAAAGAAGGAACACCTTCTGAAATACCCGAACAAACGAAAAGGAGGCACACAAGGTGAAAGGAAACCTCGAAGCTTAGAATAGAGAACTGAAGATCCAACAATATAATATTGTGGGTCCAAAACATAGAGATATCATGATGGGAAGGAATCTCTTAGAAGAAACAGAGCAAGGGAACAAGGAATTCACAACCCACACAACTCTAGAGAACTCATCACTAGGTCAACTGGCTGAGAAACGACATGCCTAGAAGGCACCTAAGTTTTGAAAGACTAGAAAAAGATATCAAAACATTTCCAAAATCAACACCAGATAGGATAACCCAGAGTTAGAGCGAAACTGGATAAGGAGAAAAAGAAGCATTCTAGATTTTTCGCAAATACTTTTCAGGTTTTAAAATAGTTTTTACAAACACTAGACACAACATCGACCAATAGCAAGGTTTTCCTACAGTCGGTACTGCTCTAATACCAAGAACTATGACACCCCCGGGATCAGGGCTAAACAAATCCCAGACCTATGTCTGAAATAAGATTAACATTGAGCTCGAGAATATCCAATGAAGAATCAGTAACACAGCAGTGACCCTACGACACAAAATTTATTACAGCAAGCTCATAACTGAGCAGAGAACCAAATTATTACAAGCAGAGGTCACTGACCACAAACATCAAACAACAGAAGGCAAATTATGCTATTAAGTATAGCAAACTTAACAAATGGCCTAAGAAGCCTAAAGCATAATGATGACGTCCTAGCCCATCGATTCCAGGCTGCCGGGTGCGAACCCCAAGCTACTCGTTGATGTCGATGTAGTACGGAACTCTTCAGGTGAACACTTACTCTGCCAAAAGTATCAACAAAGCAAGGGTGAGTACACGGTGTACTCCGCAAGACTTATGGCTGGTGGAGTTGTTTTGCATAAAGTCACTTTTGTTTATAAAACAAGAGGGAGAAGAAGCTCGTCTAATCAGAGTACTTTAAAAGGGGATAAGAGAGCGACATATCCGAAATATTGATCATCATCTTTTGATATCCACCAAATCATCATCATCTACCAACTAGGATCACCCCCTCGTACCCATGAGGAAGCATCCTTAAGCACACGTTGATCTAGCAAGTTTTACGATTAGGTTCAAGTTCTCTATGATCATCACGTCCGTTCCCAAGTCGTCCATAACCGTGGACATGGATTTTCGAAAGATTATTACCCTGCAGGGGTGTACAACTTTACACACACATACTAACCTTCTCTTAATGCCACTAGGTAAGCCCTCTTCCTTGGAAGGCCGATAGAGGGTGGTTAGACACGACCTTTACCTTGCTTTCGCCGAGACCACGAGTCACACAATAAGTATGGTTCCGCCATAACGGGTCAAATCCTGAAGCCGGTACTTAAAGAGGTGAGGTGAGGTTGGTTAACAAGGGCTCCATCGACCCCAAGCAACCCCGGACACGCTTACCTACCTGTTATGAATGCACCAACTTCACCCGGCAAATCTTTCAAAAGATTTTCTATGCATATGTCGAATGGAATGCCTGAACTATGTGACTCATGGAATCTACTAGGCAAGTTAGTCAATCATGGGGTTTTCCAGGCCCCGTGTGGGACTAGAAAAACCACATCCCACCGTGGCCTCCCATACAAGCCTTAGCATGTTTAATCTCATATCACCTCTGATATCATCTCATCATCTTATCATGTCATACTAGATTCTCTGCATCTGATACATCATCTCGATGGACCAGACTAAACAACTATGCATGGCTAAGCAGACACGAATAAGAGCTCTAGCAGTGCACACACGCCAAATCTAGTTATGCTAGGAGCAGTGGATCAGGTAATATAAACTCAAAAGGGAGTAATGCAATGGATAGGATACTCTATCTATGGATAAAAGACCACAGTGGAATCGTATGCATCATGGCAGGAATTGAAATGCTTTCGAAAACATTGGATTATATCATGGTAGGGCTATGCTTGCCTTTGCCAGTTGATAAAAGATAAACAGATCTTCAGAATCCTTGTACTTGACTTGGTTATAGTTGCTCAAGTGTTGTTCATCGATCTTCGATCTTAAAAGGTGTTGACCTCGGGCTTCGATCTCAATCTCGATATCGTATTCTACCGAGAAGAAGCAAACACCACAAAGAGAAGTAAACTGTCAACACATGGCATCGATGCAATTCTCAAGCAAGGATGATGATATGACAAGTTAATTTGCATTGAAATGTAACCCTAAAGCATGCTCGACAACTTAATCGGGGTTCCGAGGGGTACAGACCCTAACTCGGGAAACTCCGGAACTTATGAGAGGGGTGCATTTGTTCTTATAATTAAACTTGTCTTGAAAGTTTATTAACAATGCATTATTATAGCTTAGATAGCTAGGTTTCATTTTTCTGAACATTTTGGTATATTATTTGTATTTTTTTTGACTTATAAATAAAAATATATTGAATTTACAAGTTTTATTCAAATTCTGAAATTATTAAACTTTTTCTTAATTTAATTAAATCTGGAAATACTTTTTACACTCCTGCTAGGCTAGCCACAGTCACAGATAGGTGGGCCTCTGGCCACCTCAGCCTCCACGCAGGCAAAGTGGGATAGGAGGGGCGGTTTGGTTATTTCTCACAGAGACAGATGTTACCCACTAGGGCTGGCAGGTGGGGCCGAGGCCACGCAGGCGTCACGTGGACGCCACACGGGCGCCACGTTGGCTCGCCGGCCAACGGGCCAGACGGCGGCGCGGGACGGTGGTTGAGCCCGCGTGGGCATGCGGGGATGAGTGCGTTCGAAGCAGCGCAAGAAGGCGAACCAGAAACGAGCGGAGCCGCCCAGAAATAGTCACCAGACCTAGTACTCCGGTGAGCGACGATGGCGAAGCTAGCAGAGCCACGTCGCGCGGCAGCTACGGCAAGCAATCGAGCAAACAGAGCTCACCTTGAGCTTCTGAAGATCACCAGGAGCACTATGAAGGGGTCGGCGAAGCAAGACGAGCTCGAACGACGCCAGAATTGACGATGATGGCTGCGACGGCCGACGGGAACGAGGGTTCGATTCGATTTAATGCGGGCGTGCGGGGCTTCGCGACCTAGCTAGGGCGAACCAGTACAGCTTGGCGAGCTCAGCGCTGGCCTCAGAACGGCGAGGGAAGTCCGGAAACGACGACGGCGGCAAGGTTCTGGCCGGGCTAGGGTTCGGCTCCTGTGGCGAGCGGCACAGAGCGAGAGAGGGAGAGAAATGGGGGTGGGAGAGAGCACGGCACCAGTGTTATTATCCTCGAGCTCATCAGCGGCGGCGAGCATCGCAACGCAAGGAATATCAACGGCAAGGGCGCTGACACGGAGCAGCTTGTCGGTGTCCTTCTAGCCGAGGAAGAAGAAAATGGAAATGAAACAAAGGGGTACGTGCCGGAGTGGGCTTCGGCTAGGCCTCAGGCTGCTGCACGCTGGCGACAGGAAACGGGAGAGAAGAGAGAAGGGTGCTGGGCTACGGCCTGGGCTGCTCTATTTTTTTCCAGAATATTTTCTCTTTTTTGTTTTTCAAATTTCTTTTTTGTATTTGAACTTCCAATCTGTTTTGAACATTTTAAAAATACAAGAGGCTTTGTAAAATATATGAAAAATATCTCAGGGGCCCTTTTAATCAATTTGGGCTCCATTGTTTTGGGGATGTTCAAAAGATTCAAAACCATTTTGAATGCTTTTCAAACAGAGGGAGAATATTAGAGTTTAGGGTTTGCATTTTATTTCTTAATGCATGCAAATTTTGATATGATGCTCATGGATGCACAATCAACCATAAATATAGATTAACTAAAACTGGGGTGTTACATTGGTGGTTTTGCGCTTAGCATCCTTGTACTTTCTCTTGCATGAGCTCGAGGCCTTGGGGTGGTCTCTTCCTCGGCGAGGCCGAAGATTCGCCCCACCTCCGCCTTGGCACACATTTCAGCCATGAAGAAGAGCTCGGCGGACATGGTATGTTGGAGATATGCCCTAGAGGCAATAATAAAAGTGGTTATTATTATACCTTTGTGTTTATGATAAATGTTTACATTCATGCTATAATAGTATTAACCGGAAACATTAATACTTGTGTGATTTGTAAGCTAAATTAGAGTCCCTAGTAAAGCCTCTTTGTAATACTAGCGTTTTGGTTAATAGATGATCGTGGTTTCCTGATAATGAACATTGATATGTTGTTAACAAGAAGATCATATCATTAGGAGAATGGTGTGATGGACATACTCCTATAGATAAGCGTACCATTAAGATCAAGTCATTTCAATACTTTGTTTGCTATAAGCTTTCTGATACATAGTAACCTAATTCCTTCGACCATGAGATCATGCTAATCACCATCACCGGAAGGATGCTTTGATGACATCAAACACCACACCGTAACTAGGTGGTTATAAAGGTCGAATTGAGTGTTCGGAAAGTATGTGTTGAGGCACATGGATCAAGAATGGGATTTGTGCATCCATATGACGGATAGATATACTCTGGGCCCTCTCGGTGGAATGTCATCCAATTAGCTTGCTAGCATGTGACTGGCTCACAAGGTATCACATATCACGGGAAAAAGAAAAGAGTACTTATCGATAACGAGGTTGAACTAGGTATGCAGAGATACCGACGATCAAACCTCGGATAAGTAAACTATCGCGAGACAAAGGGAAATTGGTATCATATGTAAGTGGTTCATTCGATCGCAAAGTAATCATAGAAATATGTGGTAGCCATATGAATTTCCAGATTCCTCTATTGGTTATTGATTGGAGAAGTGTCTCGGTCATGTCCGCATAATTCACGAACCGTAGGGAGACAGACTTAAGGATTCGATGTTGTTTAGTAGATATGGAATGTAAGTAGGGATACCGAATGTTGTTTGGAGTCTCGGATGGGATCCGGGATATCACGAGGAGATCCGGAATGGTACGGAGAATAAGATTCATATAAGGAAAGTCCGATTCCGGAGTTCGGAAATGATTTCTATGTTTTCATCAGAGAGGTTCTAGAAGGGTCTAGAAGGTTCACTAGACCGGAAGGGGAATGGTCCATGAATGTGTCATGGGTAACTGGAATGATTGGATCATCTCCTAGATCACTTGGTTGGGCATTTGCAAGAGAGAATTAAAGCTCTAAATTGAAAGTCAAAAGGGAAGTTTGAAAAGTCAAACTGGAACAATAGTTTCCTAGTGGAAGAAGGAAAGAGTCCTTCCTTATATCCAACTTGGGTTTGGGTTTGGATTCAAACTCTCCCCTCCCAAGGATGTTGGGAATATGCCCTAGAGGAAATCATGTATGATGATATTTCCCATTGTATTCATAAAGATATTAAGTAGTCCTTGTATAAACATCTGATGTGTATCATTGAATATGTGATTCGGTTGTGGAACTATGCATTCATGTTGTTTGTACTAAATATCCTTGTTCACTGAGGTTGTGCTGGACACAAAACTTAGACCAATGTGAAAGTTGGCTTGATGACTCGGTTCCACTTGTCATGGGCATGGAGATGCTATTCCAACTTACACAGATTCGGCTAAAGAGTTTAATAAGTCGGATTGACCCATATTGAGGTACAACGAACAAGTTGTCATTTGTATATCTCAATCAATGTAATCCTTAGACCTGAGGTTGTTGCATAGTCCGAGTTGAGGATCATCAACTTAGGTTCTATCAAACGCTGATCCGTAACTGGATAGTTATAAAGGCAGGGTTCGGGTCGACTGAGAATCAAGCTGCGTGATGTGAATAACCAAGATGGGATTTTGCCCCTCCACTTGGAGAGATATTCTCTAGGCCCTCTCGTGAGATATGATTCGGAAAGCATGGCCATGCACGACTCGGTTAAGTGTTAACCGAGGCGATCGACTAAGAGTTAGTCGGGTGAATCACTTATCTCGGATCGAGAAGAGAGTCGGACTATTTAAGGGATGACAATTATTCGCCTATAGTCTGACAAGGTATATCGTGAGGGAAAAGGGACTCGGACGTAAGTCGCATTGGAAAGGCAAGTCTTCATGACTCTTTGGTACTTGGGAGTCGGCACGTTCTGCTAGGAGTCGCTACTAACTGATAGATTGAGAGTCGGACTCCAATCGTGTCCAAGTAGCCATGGGCCTGCGGGGTCACACACTTAAGAGCGGGAGCAAATTCGGATTGGATCTGAACCTGTAATCTGGTTGGGTTGGACCTAAACCGGATTAGGAATGAGTTAGTGAGTTGGACTCACGGTGACTAGTGTTATATGGGCTTTAGTGAATGGGTCGCGCGAGCAGAGCTCACGTTCACTCCCTATATATAGTGGAGCACCATAACCCAGAAAGGTTAATCGTTGTTCGGTTAGGTCATTCCATGTGTTGGAGACCCTAGCTCCACAGCAGTCCTACCGTTGATACAAACCTAGTAGTTCACCGCCGGTGCTCCTCCTTGTACGTGTGGATACCAGCAGAGGTGCTCTGCGATCAGCACCAGGACGATCGGATCATGAGGACTGCACTGCATCAACTGACGCGCTTCATCAGTAATCCGCAACTGCGCGTCTAGTGGTAAACCTCGTGGCCTTCTACCTCGGCTAGATCTTGGGATCACCATGTTAGATGAATTTTTTTGTTTTATATCTGCGTGGCCCAACAAAGGATGCCCCCTCTCATAAATAGAGGGAGAGGGCTGCCCCAAACACCACAACACCAAGCCCTCCCCACCGTGTGCCGCTGCCGCGCCGCCGCCGGCCCGTCGCCGTCGGCCTAGCCGTCGCCGACACCTCCTCCTCCTCTCCGGCCTTCTAAACCTAGATCGCCGGAAAACCCTAGATCCACCATAACTCTCACCGGCTTAGGCGAAGCCCTGCGGGATCTTCCCTCTACTTCCGACACCACGCCGTCATGCTGCCGGAATCACGAGGGGAGAACTACAACCTCTGCTGCCTGATGGAACAAGGGAGAGGAAGGTCTTCATCGAGTAACGAACGTGTGATCGACCGTGGAAGCGCTGCCAAACGCAGCGCCGGAAGGATCGTCTACGCGATCTTGAGATCAGCAAGTGTACGACTATATCACCCACGAGAATCTGCTCTCGTTAACCGCTTTGGAATCTTCGAGGGTGAGTACTCTAATAGACTCGTTACTACAATCTAGTAGATAGATCTTGGCTTGTTTGTGTGCATGCGGTAGAAATTTTTTGTTTTCCATGCTACGAACCCCTACAGTGGTTTCAGAGCCGTGTCTATATGTAGATCTGTTGCACGAGTAGAACACAATGGTCATTGTGGGCGTTGATTCTTTTGTTGTCGATTGCTTCTTGTGTACTTTGCATCTTGCGGGATGGTGGGATGAAGCGGCCCGGGCTAACCTTACATGACATCGTTCATGAGACTTGCTCCACGCTTGACATGCAACTTGTATTGCATAAGTGGATTTGCGGGTGCCAGTTTCTCCCAACATAGTTAAGATTCAATTTACAACGGGTGATTGACAATACTAGTATCAATGTTCTGTTTCTTGTTCGTAAGTTAGAAGGACACTTATTGAAAGCCCCAAACCACGTAAAACATGCAAAGAAAATTAGAGGCGTATAACTTTGTTTTGCAGGGGTGTGATGTGATGTGATATGGCGATGATTGTAATTATATATGATGTATGCAATGTTCCTTATTGTAAGTCGGCAACCGGCAGGAGCAATATGGTTGTCTTTTTAATTCCGTTAAGACCTGCTTGTCTATTATTCAAAGTAGTTGTAATAGTTGATGCTGGTGGATGACAACCATGAAGCGGCGCCATTGACCTTGACGCAATTCCGGTGATGATGGAGATCATGTTTGTGCTTAAATATGGAGATCGGAAGAAAAATAAGAAAGTCCATATCATATCACATATTATGAATTGCATGTGATGTTAATCCTTTTATGCATCTTGTATTTCTTAGTTCGCGACGGTAGCATTATAATATGATCCCTCTCACAAAATTTCAAGTTATAAAGTGTTCATCTTTAGTAGGCACCATTGCTAAAGCTTGTTGTTTCGAAGCACCACGTGATGATCGGGTGTGTTAGATTCTGCGAGTGTATACAATGGGAGCAATCCAGATTTGCTCATGCGGAAGCTAAGGTTTGATCTTGACGATCCTAGCATGTACAGACAGGTCTCGGAACACGGATCACCGAATGGTAAAGCATGAGTCATATAGTAGATATGATGAACATGTTGATTGTTCGCCATTGAATCTACATCAACTCTCGTGATGATCGGTTTTGATGTGGTGGATTTGGTTCATGTGATCACTAAAACAATGTTAGGGATATTGTTTTCAGTGGGAGTTCACCTAGATTAATTTAACTATTAATTAGAACTCAATTTGTCATAAACTTAGTCTAAACTATTGCAAATATGTTGTAGATCAATGGCGGCCCCTACCATCAATTTTAATGCGTTCCTAGAGAAATAAAAGTTGAAAAACAATGGAAGCAACTTCGCGAATTGGTTCCGCAATTTGAGGATTGTCCTCAATGCAGGTAATTTGACCTATGTGCTGGATGCACCGCTGGGTGACCCACTTGTAGCTGATGCTACTGATGAGGTAAAGAATGTTTTTCTTTATGGAAGAATCATTACTCCATAGTTTAGTGTGCTATCTTGTATGGTTTAGAATCGGAGCTTCAAAAAAGGTTTGAGAACCATGACCCACATGATATTTTCTGTGAACTCAAAATGATATTTGAGGCTCACACGGTAGTTGAGAGTTATGAGGCTTCGGAAAAGTTCTTTAACTGCAAGATGGAAGAGGGAAGCTCCGTCAGTGAGCACATGCTTAAGATGTCTAGGCACGCAAGCAAGCTTCAAATCTTGGGTATAGTGATTCCTAATGCTTTGGGGATTCACCATGTCCTCCAATCACTACCACAAAGTTACAAGAACCTTGTGATGAACTAAAATATGCAAAACATGGACAAGTCGTTGCCCGAACTCTTATCCATGTTAAAGTTTGCGAAAGTGGATATCAAGAAAGAGCACCTAGTGTTGTTAGTCAATAAGACCACCAAATTCAAGAATCAAGGAAAGTCTAATAAAAAGGGAAACTTCAAGAAGGGCGGTAAGAAAGTTACCGCACCGGTGAAGAAGACCAAGGCTAGGCCTAAGGCTGATACTGAGTGCTTTTACTGCAAGGGAGAATGTCACTGGAAGCGGAATTGCCCTAAGTACTTGGCGGATTTGAAGAACGACAACATTAAGAAGAAAGTTATATCCGATATACATGTTATTGATGTGTATCTCACTAGTACTCGTAGTAGTGCCTAAGTATTTAATACTGGTTCGGTTGCTCACATTTGTAACTCGAAATAGGTGCTGCAGAATAGACGGAAACTAGTGAAGAACAAGGTGACGATGCGCGTCGGAAATGGATCAAAGTTTGATGTGATCGCGGTCGGCACGCTACCTCTTCATCTACCATCGGGATTAGTTTTATACTTAAATAATTGCTATTTGGTGCCTGCGTTGAGCATGAACATTATATCCGGATCATGTTTATTGCGAGACGGTTACTTGTTTATGTCCGAGAATAATGGTTGTTTGATTTATATGAGTAATATGTTTTATGCACATGCACCTTTGATAGATGGTCTATTCTTGTTGAATCTCGATTGTAGTAGTACACATATTAATAACATTGAAGCTAAACGTTTGAAATTGAGCGATAACTCAACCTATATGTGGCACTATCGTCTTGGTCACATTGGATTCAAGCGTATGAAGAATCTACATTTTGATGGACTTCTTGAATCACTTGATTTCGAATCACTTGAAAGATGCAAAGCATGATTGATGGGTAAAATGACTAAGACTCCATTTTCTGGTATGATGGAGCGAGCTACGGACTTATTGGAAATCATACATACCAATGTGTGTGGTCCAATGAGTGTAGCATCGCGCGGTGTTTATCGTTATGTTCTTACCTTCACGGATGACTTGAGTACATATGGGTATATCTATTTCATGAAACATAAGTCCGAGACTTTCGAGAAGTTTAAGGAATTTCAAAGTGAGGTAGAGAATCAACATACCAAGAAGATTAAATTTCTACGATCTGATCGTGGAGGTGAATATCTTAGTTACGAGTTTGGCGAGCATTTGAAGAAATGCGGAATACTTTCACAATTGACACCACCGGGAACACCACAATGTAATGGTTTGTCCGAACGTCGTAATCGAACTCTATTAGATATTGTTCATTCTATGATGTCACTTACAAATTTACCGCTATCGTTTTGGCGTTATGCATTAGAAACAGCCGCATTCACTTTAAATAGGGCACCATCTAAATCCGTTGAAACGACACCGTATGAATTATGGTTTGGGAAGAAACCTAAATTGTTGTTCCTTAAAGTTTGGGGTTGTGAAGCTTATATAAAGAAGTTACAGCCCGACAAGCTTGAACCCAAAGTGGAAAAATGCGTCTTCATAGGATACCCGAAGGAAACTATTGGGTATACCTTCTATCATAGATCCGAGGGCAAAATCTTCATTGCCAAGAATGGATCCTTTCTAGAGAAGGAATTTCTCTCGAAAGAAGTGACTGGAAGGAAAGTAGAACTTGACGAGGTTGTCGAACCTTCTCTCGAACTTGCGAGGACACTACTAGGAAAAACGCTACCATTTGCGCACCAAATTAGAATTCTGTGGCGCATATGGGTGTCGCCACTAATTCCTCGCCACTATAATTTAAATTCTGTGGCGCATATACATATGCGCCACAGAATTCTCAACATTCTGTGGCGCATATGCCATATGCTCCATAAAATCCTTTTTTTCAGAATTTCGAAATTTTCACAATTCAGTACAAATACAGGTATATTACAAGAAATACACCTAAATTTGACAGAAATACACAGAAAAGTTGCACATAGCAGTACAAATGTTCCAGTTCACATATAATACATCAACAAGCACAAATGTTCACAAGTTTTCATCAATCACATATTAGACACATATTAGAACCGAATAAGTGTGTACATTTCACAAGTGTTCATCTCACTCACATAACTTAATTACAACCGCGTGATGTTGTCACCACCTACTAACTTAAAACAGAATATATAGTACACCGTAACCGCGATGCCGGTGAGGAGGAGCGACATCAAGATCTTCGTCCGGTTCATCTTCCATACGTGCCTCCTCCACTTGGCCACCGCCTCCTCTCTAGTCGTGTATCCCTTGTAGCTATTGCCGCTGAACTTGTCCACTTGTTGGTAACAGTCCACCCACTCCTCGTACACACCTGGAACCCGACCCTTGTAGACAACGTACGTCGGCATATCTATTGACAAGGCATATTAGTACATCATGAAAATATATATGTTGACAAATATTAGAGCAACACATTCATAAACTTAAAATAATGCATCGATGACAATGAAAGAAACACGACAACATGTCCGACACAATAACAACGACCATGGTTATTACATGACACAATAACAACGACGTTTTCAAGCTAGGCAAGATAAGTTACGTTTTTCGACACACACATTACATGTGTCCACCGATACACACGATCTCTCGGTCAAGTAGCCTTCTCCTCAGAGGGCGCCGAGAACGGCTTGTACATGTCTTT
This sequence comes from Avena atlantica, assembly GCA_910589765.1. Taxonomy (NCBI): domain Eukaryota; kingdom Viridiplantae; phylum Streptophyta; class Magnoliopsida; order Poales; family Poaceae; genus Avena; species Avena atlantica. Next base: position 438,480,529 of record OU342739.1, read on the forward strand.
CGTCATCCACGTCCTGAACTCACCCTGCACCTTGAGGCGAGCTTCAATCTCCCTCTTGGTGAACTGCCGGGCTAGTGAAAGAGCCCACCAGTTGTGTTGACTTGTTCCATGATGATATGTGATAGCTTGACCTGCGTATCATGGAAGTCTTCCATGAGATCGGAGTCATTGATCCCATGCAACTTTTGTGCCCATCCTCGGAGAGAAGATGGCAGCGTTAGCATCTCGCCATCCCGGACAAACTGTTTGAGGTGATGGCAAACGTAGAAGGCCTCCTTTACGCTGCTAGACGGCTGCTTGACGCAGGGGAACTCGCACACATGCTTGAACTTGTGTAAGCCACTGTCCTTGTAAGCCTCCCCCTTATAGTCGAAGGGGCCTCCCTGTTTGGCATAGCCCTCGATAGCATCATCCAAAACGCTCTTTACTCTCGCGTAGTTCTTCCTCCTCGCACTCCCCGAGTCGAAGTAGGTGGCAAGCGAATACCTCGTGGAGAGGACGATGAGCGTGCAGTACTTGTCTCTGCGGGAAACACACAATGTGGAACGGGATGTTGGAAAAGAGCAATGGAAATAAATACTTATGTGTTACGATGACGGTAGGAGGATGTGTACACTTACTCGGGAAAGAAAGGCACAAGGATGTTGTCCTTCCTCTTGCTTTCCATCAATAGCTTCTGAAGGTAGGACTTTGCTTGGGCCCGGGTCCTTGTTCCTTCTTCCAGCTGGCTGTCCCGCATGTAGTAGGGATTCGCTATCGCGACGAACAGGGTTTTCTCTCTCTTGACCTTCATCGCCATATTGAGCGCGAATAGGCGAACCAAGTTATAGTCCAGCCGTCTCGAGTGGAATAGCTTGAAGATGTCCTCGTAGGCTATGAAGAACACATCCGCGGGGGCATCGGTGATGAAGCCCATGTCCTCCGACACCTTGATGGTGAACACCGGGTAATTAGGGTTATTGTCCTTGAGAAGGAGTCCCTCCAGTGTCCGGATACCTTCATGAAAACTCATCATAGCTCTCGAAGTCAGGTGGCGCAGTTCCGGAGGCAGTATGGGCTGACCAGCTTCGTGCACTCTGGTCAAGCCATCCTGGCGTGGTGGTACAACATCGTCCCGGTAACGGATCGGAGCGGGCTGGCTTGCAGCCTTGTCCTTGTTCCTGTTCGGCCTCTTCCTCACCCTCTTCCTCTTCTCATCAGCAGTGTCCTCCACTGGCGATGCTATCCCCTCACCTGCCATCCTGTGGAGTGTGTCAGGGCTGAAAATGATTCCGACCGGTGGAGGTTGTGTCTCGGCGGATGGAGGCGTCTCCTGAGAAAACCCACGGAAGACCTGGCGCTTCTTGTGATGGGTAGCTTGATCGCGGAATGATGGTTCTTCATAGAGAGGAGGCCTGAACGGTCCTTTGCCGGCACCGGTGTTGACAAAGGCATTGACGTCAATCGGTTCATCATCATCATCCACCTCGATGTTGGCGTCGAAGGCCACCATGTCAACGTCGTCCTGGGGTGGTGGCGATGGCGGTTGCGGTGCCATGGCCTTGCCTTTAGGCGGGGGCGATGGCGGTCGAGGAGCAACCACACCCTTGGATTCTTGTGGCACCGGTGCAGACTCTCCCAATAAGAGTCTCTGGTGACGTCTTGTGGTGGCGGCGACAATGACCGATGCAGCAGGAGGCTTCGTCCTAGGTGGCCGAATGATCGTGGTGGTGCCGTTGGAGAGAGACCCAATACGAATCTGGGTCTTTGTCCAAATCATGGGATATCCATGGCAACCTTCCAGGGTCAGGTGCTCGTCGGCTCCCGGAGGTTGCATGGGAGGGTCCATGTCTTCGCACCCCCTAACACCCGACCTAACTCGACGCGCATCACAACATCATCCATGGGCTTGCAGTGCATCGTGCGGTTCGCCGATTGTATTAGCTTGCCCGTGGCAACATCCCTCAACTCGCCGCCGGGCACCTTATGCAGGAGCACGCACGGAGTGTCCTGAGGCATATAGATATGCATCATGAGATGGCAGCCAATCAAAGGCATTAAGTAGAGCACGCTGACTAACTACTTATTTTACCTTGGTAAGGGCGCCGAGCTCAGATAATGTTGAGACACGTTCGGCCGGCGGATGATCCTTGTTCTTCTTTGGCTCGGGTGCATTAGGAAGCACCGCCAGCTGCTGCGCCTTGGTAGTCTCGGTAGGAGGGGGCAGCTCCGGCGCATCCAACTCCATCGGCTGCGCCGCGGGGATGGAGGGCGGCGGGGTAACCATGTCCGGCGACACTTGGTGGCTCGAGGTGCTGCCGCTGGTGCTGGGCACTTTTATCGGACCCACCTGACCGTCTGCATTCCATTTTGCTATCCCCTCCATCAGCCGAGGGGGTAGCATCTCGAGGAGATTCTGCTGCACTATAGCGTTCACCTCGTCCTGGCCCACCTTACTGGCTTCCAGATACGCGATCTTCCGCTTTAGCTCTTCCTTCTCGGCTTGATCCTGAGCCGCCGACTGGGTTCGCCTCTCCTTTCTCTTCTTGGCTTCCTCGTTGTAGTACTCGCGGAACTTTGTGCTCGTACCAAAGCCAGAGATACGGCCAGCTGACGTGGGCGGGTCGGACTTCTGCCTCCCCTTGTAGGCATTGGTCACCCTGTTGAAAACCCTGTCCCATGGCTCCGTCGAGCCCTGGGACGACGGGTCCAGCGCCTCATGCGCATCATTGATTTCAGCGTCCTGCAGATAAGGAAAGGTGAACCCACATTTAGGAACTTGCCTTCATTATTCAAAATGAAAGCAAATGGACCTTGGTTAAATTACTTACCAGCTTCTCCTCAAACTTCCTCACATCGTCATCATCGGTGACGAATTCCATGGTATCCTTGTTCAGATAGTAGCGGGCCCGGACAAAGTTCTGGGTCTGCTTGTCCGTGATTTTTAAAAATGGGTTTTCTTTCCCGAGACGCTCAACCTCGGCGTCCTCCCATGCCCATATGGCCTTCTTTCCCCTATAACCGCCGCTTCCACATCGGTGGTTAGCTATGTTCTGTTCCCGCATTTGCCGACCCCACTCCGTCCATTCCTTCGAATCGTCAGTCTCGATCTCCTCCTTGAATATCTTGAACTCGTATTCGTCGATCATGGGCTCACCCTTCTTGATCTTCTCCTAGCTTTCCTTTTCCGCGATCTTGTTCCTCACCCGGGTTCTCCAGCTACTCAAGGCATTGGCCATCTTTGTGATGGCTAACCTATTCACCTTATTGGACAGGTCCAGTTTGTCAGTGTACGGGGCCGGGAACTTGTACCGTCGGTGAAGCTTCTTAATGAAGTTTGCCACCAACCGCTCATTATTTGCTTCACTTCTCAGGTGCTTCGTGTTGATCGACATGAATTTGCAGACGATGCACCCGATTTGCATGCCGTACCCGGCGGCAACATCCAGAGGCTCCAACGGTTGGCCACTTTCCGAGACCAGAGTGATCTCGTTAGTGGTGTCAGCGAGCTTTTCCGGCTTCCAATCCTTCCTCGGCTTCTTCTTCTTAAGAGAAGGGTTGCTTGTACCACCATCCGTCGTGCAGTCCCCGCCATCGGTCGTGCGGCCTCCACCATCGGAGGTGGTCGCATCCTCCTCCTCGGGTCCATCTATCCAGTAGCCCTCGTCCCCCTCTTGCTCATCATCCCCATCCTGGCCTGCAGAAGCTGCCATGTCCTCATGCAGAGACTCAGTCGCCTCGTACTGCGATGCCACCTCCCAGAAAGTGAGGTTCGGTGCTCTAGCTTGGTCTTTGACGCTCATGGCGGCCTTAGAAGTGCTGGCCCCATCGGCGACCAACATGTTTGCACACTTCTAAACAAATTAAACTAAGTTAGTATTAATTAGTGTCGACAATATTTAAAATGAGCTGCCCATTTCTTGCGAAGTGTCGATTCACTTCCACTTCGGTCGAGAAATGGGGCTCATATGTCAAAAAATTACGAAGTGTCCGACCGAAAAATTCGGCATGACCTTTGCTATTTTTTTTGACATATGAGCCCCATTTCTTGACCGAAATGGATCGAAATCTACATTTCAGGAGAAATGGGCAGCTCGGGTGATTTCCCTGCAAACATTCCACATACAAAAGAGCACAAATAATGCTCCACAACCACATATGGTGCTCCAGATTTCAAAAAAATCATAAATAGTCTGGTATATTTACATTGACACCCTGATCTCTTTACATTGACACCCATGCTCAAAATACATTGACACCCTGATCTCTTTACAACCTGGGGAACTTGATGGCTAAAGGTACATCCTGTAGCTAAAAATCATCCCAAAAAATCTGAACTGAAATAGCTCGGCAAGTTCACTCAAATCACAACGAACTTGAACAATAATAACAGTCATCAAGATGTTAACTTTTTTTGCTCATCTAAAAATGGCTTGGTGTAGGGTGCTCCTGAGCTCATGCTCATCTACTACCACAATTATATTCCTGCGCATTTTATTCCTGCCTGCTTTACATGCAACTTTCACAATTATAGATTAACTTGTGTGTTTGCTCTTCTTCACATTCTCCTCATGTTTTTAACTACCAAAAATTACATACTAGGCCCTAACTGAACCCTACACCTACACCATATCAACTGAACCATAACTGAACCTCTGAACCCTAACTGAACCTCTAAGAGGGGAGAGAGGGAGAGAGAGAGGGAGAGAGGGAGAGAGCTGAACCCTAACAGAACCTCTGGTAGCCAGCAATTGACAACAAATGTCAACAATTCCTAGAAATTGCCTACTCTCAACCATACTCTGAATCCTAATCAGAATGGATGCAGCAAGAGGGGAAAGAGGGAGAGAGGGAGAGAGGGGGAGAGGGGAGAGGGAGACGATCACCTCCGAGACAAGGACGGCGACGAGCGCGCGGACGATGATGGCCTTCTACTTCACGGACTATGCGGTGGCCTCCTCCTCCTCGAACGTGCTGCGGTCTCCTCCTCCTCCACAACCTCCTCCTCGACGAATGTGCGGTGGTCACCTGCGCGGGGTCATGGCGAGGTCAGCGTGGACAGAGGGCAGGGAAGAAGGAGGGGAGGGCCGGGGTCACCAGCAGAGTGGTTGTGGCGATGGTGGACGGCGGGTGCAGCACGGCGGCACAGCGGGGCAAGCGCGGCACGGCAGCAAGATCGGCGGCGCGACGGCGAGATCGAGCGCGGCGTCACGGCTAGTATCTAGGGTTTGGGGGGAAGTGAAGAGGGAAGAAGCACCGCACGGCTCAAAACGGCTAAGTCACAGAATTCTGTGGAGCATCTGTTAGATATGCGCCACAGAATTTTTACCAAAACGGCCAATTCACAGAATTCTGTGGCGCATCTGTTAGATATGCGCCACAGAATTTTTACGAAAATGGCCAAGTCATAGAATTCTGTGGTGCATCTGTTAGATATGCGCCACAAAATTTTTATTGATGGTACAAACAAAGCTCGTTGCACATATGTGACATCAAACACAACTCACTGCATTGGTTCAGCGCTTGCTCCACCACACTGATGCACCAGGTTCGATTCCTGGCGGCCCCAATTTTTTTATTTTTTTTTAAAAAATATTTGAAGGATTGTAAATATATATATTTAAGGAAAGAACTAATATATTTTACTATTAAAAACAAGAATTAATATATTTGCCTATTAAGAATGGTAATAATATATTATATATGCTTGTCACACACACACCCACACCAATATATTCACATGCATTAATTAGTACAAAAAAGGCGTCAAAAACCTCTAAGTCGGCTCCGAGGTAGCGCTAGTGTCTCTTCACAACAACTTTCTTGCCCTTCTTCTTTGCGGTAGAATACTTTAGGCCGGCCACCTTGAGATTTCTTCTCATGTACGGGCAACCTTTAGCTGGTAGGGTGGTCTTCCTTCTTACTTTAGCATAAGTAGCAGGCTTTTCGAAGTACTTGTCGAATTCCTCTTCGATCTTGGGATCGCCGTTCTTGTTGATGTCTTGCTTGTTGGCAGGTCCTTCGATTCCGATGATGCTCCTCTTGCCCCTCCTCACGACAACACGGCTTGGCTTTGCCGGGTCGGTAATGAAGAAGCATTGATCAACTTGGCTAGCGAGCACCCATGGCTCATTTTTTGTGCAGGCGTTCTTCGATTTTTGCATCGGGTATAACCATGGTGGTGAAAAACCGGCCATTTTTTGACACTCTTGGCCCATCTGACACGGAACATCGGCACCGTCACTCCGCAGTAGTCGAGTTTCCATATCTCCTCGATCCTTCCGTAGAATCTTTCCTTGACATCAGTATCGTCATCGGCGTATGATAGCATAGTTACTCCTGAGTTTTGGTATTCGATATTCTTGTCCTTCTCCTTGGTGTAGAATCTGTAGCCATTGATGTCGTATGCCTGATAGGTCCTAATGTTGCGCCTGGGGCCCTGTGAGAGTGATAATATGAGTTTCTGATCTTTAGTATAAGGCATCGGCATGGGTGTTTCCAGTAGCCTTTTCTTGAACCACCCCGTGAAGCTGGCGTTGTGCTCTCTGGTTACATCTCCCATATTCCTTGTCTTTCCCAGGTTATTAGCGAGCTTCTGCTCGATTAAGGTTTTGTGCTCATCCACCCAGGGGCCGACCAACTCTAAGTGTTGTAGCGCGACTCGGTTTGCCCTATCAAAGTCAGTGCGTTCGAGTTTGATGCCGACGTGGAGTGCGCGGTAGCCCTCGTGGTGGCCAAATCCAGTGAGCCTCCCTAGGTGCTTCCTGGTGGGTAGACCGACATCCTGGTTCTCGATGCTAAGGTAGTTCTGGCAGAAGTATATACACTCGTAGGTCAAAAAGCCCTTGGCTATGCTGATGGGGATATGCCTACCGGGTTATACCCAGCAGGACGTTTTCGACTGGCCCAGGAACTGGCGAGTGGGCCTGCAAGACGGCGATTGGATTGAAGCCCAGCGAGGAACCGAGCGACTGGAAGCTGAAGGCCCAGGCGAGTAGATAGGCCCAGTCGGATTAGGTTAAACGAGTACCGAAGCTTTAACTGAATCAGTTGAGATATGTAAACCCTAGGGGAGGTGAGCCTATATAAACCTCCCTATAGGGTGAGTAGAGATACGTTCCATCATACAACCAAGCGACTCGCCGCCTAGCCACCGAGCTCGCCCATTGTACCACCTCCATAATACAATCTAGCAAGAGTAGGTCTTTACCCTCCGGGGGGCCGAACCTGGGTAAACCCCTATGTCTCCGCCCTCATCTCGCACCGCAGATGGCTGGCCGCCCTTGCCACTCGTTCTACTACTCGCTGCCGATTGCAGCATCTGCCGTGACCATTCCCATGACAGTGGCGCCCACCGTGGGGCCTGGCCGGTCTGGCCGGTGTTCTGCAGCGAGATCCAATCTGCCCATCAACGAGACGGTCACTACCGGCCGCATGATAGCGATCGGCGAGATGCTCCAAATCTTGCCGAGCAGCTATGTCCCGGCGGCGCGACCCGTCACGCACAGCGTGATCCTGCCGATCGGCACGATCAGCCTCTTCGTCGGCCTCACCGACGTCATCGTCTCGGAGGATTCGGCTCGCATCCGCGAGTCGCCGCCACGCGATCGGCTCTCCGAGAGCCAGATCCGCACGATCCATCACCTCTCCTCCGAGTACAATTCGGCCAACAGCCACGTGGCCGAAAACTCAGCGGCTGCAGAAGACGCGGCCCTCAATGACGACGCCGACTCGGCGACCCCGGCGTCACGCGCCGGATCCATCACCGCGGCTTCACCCGCGGGCTCCATCACCCAGGTCTCCAACTTGGGAGACTTCGAGGACCCCTCTATCCTCGGGATCTTCGAATTCGACTCCGGGTCGGAGAACTCCGCCGACCTCCGCGACGGAACCGGTCGCCACGCCGCGACCTACATGGCGACCGGCACCGATCCGCCGGAGGATCCATTCTCCACCCCAATCCCTCCTAACGCCACGGCAACGGAGGTCGAGGAACTCCGCCTGAAACTGGCGGAGGCGGTGCGCAAGGAGCAAGCCGAGCGCGAAAAATTTCGCCTCGAGCAGGTGACGGCGCAGGAACTTTCGCGCTACCACCAGCAGCGGATCAGGTCGCGCCTGAACCCCACCGTCCAGGGGCGCGCCCTGAACTTCGACGACGAAAACGACCAGGCCCACGTGGCCGAGCGCGCGATCTGCGAGAACGCGCCACCAGGAGGAAGCGCCCGGCCCCCACCAGGATTAACGGCGATGGGCGCCCCACCTCCACCCAACCGCACCCCTCCCAGGGACCAGCCGCGGATAGTAGTCTCCTCACGGGAGCGAGACGCAAACGACCTCCCACTATTCTCCACCCCAATGGACAACCTCGTGGCAGGCTGAGCAGCAGCCGACAGCATCACGGCCACCGGCGACGGCGCCCTACAGATCCAATACGTTAGGGCCCTGCTCGCCAAGGCCGTCGAGCAGCAAAGAGCGGGCGCCAACTCGCAAGGTCGAGTATACTCGCGTTCCTCGGGAAGCAGAGCGGCCTCCAGCGGCCGCCCAGCGGCGGCAAACACCCTCAACTGCCCACCACCAGAGCCACTGCAGCTCCAACACCGACCCGCGAACGCGGCACTCTCTACCAACGACCCCAGGCCGGCGACCAACTTCGTCGCCGCCAATGGGCAACCCATTGACGCCCGCACCCACATCATCAACAACCAAAGCTGGCGCGCACACCAGCCCGACGACCTGCGACATACCCTAACCAATCGCCGCGACGGCGAGCCCATGGGGTCACTCAGTCGACTCGGACCCAAGTGCTTCAGACCAATGATCCGAGGCGAGAAGTACCCACCAAACTTCAAGGCGCCAAAGGAGATAGAAAAGTACGACTCCTCGTACGACCCCGCCATCTGGCTCGACACATACCTCATGGCGATGGGGATCGCAGGCCACACCGACCTGCTAGACGCCCGTTACCTCCCCCTGATGATGGAGGGGACGTGCAGGCGGTGGATCAACACCCTCCCCCAGGAAAGTATCGACTCCTGGGAGGAGATGCGCGACGCCTTCGTCAGGCACTTCGAGTGCTCCTACACCCGCGCCACCACCATCAAGGACCTGGAGCGATGCGTCCAGGGACCCCGCGAGTCGACCCGCAACTGGGTCGAACGGTGGCAAGAACTCTGGTACAACACGGTCGGCATCCACCCGGACACCGCGATCCATTGCTTCAAGACCTCGTGCCGCTACGAGCCCCTGGTCGCCAAGCTCAAGCGACACTCTCGCACACTCGACAACATCCCCGACCTCCTTGAGATCGCCAAACGGTACGCGGAGGAAGACCCAAACCAGGAAATTGACGACGAGTCAGGAGGTCAACGCCGCACGAGCGGCAACGACAGCGGACGACGGTCCGACCTACGCTACAGCAACACTCGCCTCACCGGCAAGCACCGAAGTGACGGGCGAGTCGACTTCGTCGCCAACGCTGGGCACGCGCAACGCGATCCCAAGAGCTTTCGCCGCGACGGAGGACAACGCCGTGACGGCGGCAACTACAAGGCCAAGCCAAGGTTCGACCCCGCGGATCTCCTTAACCAACCATGTGCGTTTCATAGCAGGGAATGGAAGCCCGGAACGCACACCACCGCCGACTGCCACACCCTCAGGGAGATCGAGAAGGCACGGCGAGCTCGGGAGGACCCCGACAACGACCCGCCAAACGGCGGAAAGTTCGGCAAAGTGGCCGGCTCACTCCATACCTTCACGGGCTTGAACACGAAGCGCGAGAAGAAGGTCATCGCCCGCGCCGTCGCCGTCAACGTGGTGGCCCAAGTGGACGTTCCCCAGTTCCTCAACTGGTCGGAGCAGCCCATCACCTGGAGCCGACAAGACCACTCACCACGCATCGAGTATCTAGGTCGAGTCGCCCTAGTGGTCAAGCCTAAGGTCGGCGACTACTGGCTCCCCAAGACATTGATGGACGGCGGCAGCTCCATCAACATCCTGTACCTGGACACCTTCAGGCGGCTGCGGCTCCTGCCGTCGATGATCGTGACGACCCACACCACGTTCCACGGCATCGTCCCCGGTCGGAAGGCGTACCCGATCGGTAAGGTCACGCCGCCAGTCACCTTCGGCACACCAGCAAACTTCCCCACCGAGCGGATCGTCTTCGAGCTGGTGCCCTTCGACAGCCCCTACCATTGCGTCCTGGGGCGCCAGGCGTTCGCCAAGTTCATGGCAGCGCCCCACTACGCGTACAACGCGATGAAGCTCCCCGGGCCGTGCGGCGTCATCACCATCAACGGCGACCCCGACATGGCCGCCGAGTGCGAGGCCAAAGGAGCCGAGCTCGCTGACGCCGTCATCGCGGCAGAGACCAACCACGCTGATGAGCTCGCCAAGTATGCAAGCGGGGTCAACAACGACGACCCCACCATACTCAAGAAGCCCAACTCAGAGGGCGCAAACACCTCAACCTTCGAGGCCACGACGCACACCCGCACTGTCGAGTTGGTCCCAGGCGACTCCAGCCAGACGGTGACGATCGGGACGGGCATGAGCCCAGCATAAGAAGGCGCGCTCATCGAGTTCCTCCGTGAGAACAAGGACATCTTCGCATGGAAGCCCTCTGACATGCCCGATGTCCCTAGGGAGCTCGCTGAGCACAAGCTAAACGCCGACCCCAAAGTGCGACCTGTCAAGCAGTCGCTGCGGCCCTTCAATGAAGAGCGCCGCCAAGCAATCACCGAGGAGGTGCAGCGTCTACTCGCTGCAGGCTTCATCCGGCCAATCAAATACTCCAAGTGGCTGGCAAACCCAGTCCTGGTCGAGAAGAAGAACGGGACCTGGAGGATGTGTATCGACTACACAAACCTGAACAGCGCCTGCCCAAAAGAGCAGTTCGTCCTCCCGCGGATCGATCAAATAATAGATTCAACCGCGGGCTCGGAGTCACTATGTTTCCTCGACGCCTACTCTGGGTACAACCAGATCAAAATGGCTGTCGAAGACGAGGAGAAGACGGCGTTCATCACGCCATTCGGAGCCTTCTGCTACACCGCCATGACCTTCGGCCTCAAGAACGCCGGGGCGACCTACCAGCGGTGCATGCAAGAATGCCTCGTGAGCCAAATTGGCCGCAACATCGACGTCTACATCGACGACGTGGTCGTAAAATCCGCTCGCTAGGGCGATCTACTCGCCGACCTGGCGGAAACATTCGCCAACCTGCGAAAATACAAGATAAAGCTCAACCCAGGCAAATGCACCTTCGTTGTACCTACAGGACAACTACTAGGGTACGTCGTCTCCAAACGAGGGATCGAGGCGAACCCCACGAAGATCGACACGATCGCCCGGCTCGGCAAACCCGAGTGCCTGCGCGACGTCCAGAAACTGGCCGGGCGAGTAGCGGATCTCAGTCGCTTCATCCCCCGCCTGGGCGAAAAGGCGATGCCCCTATACCGCCTGATGCGCAAGGAGCCCACCTTCTAGTGGGACAAGGAGGCGGACGACGCGCTCCACGATCTCAAAAAGGTGCTACTTGCCGCACCGCTACTCGCCGCCCCCGCCGACAAAGAACCCATGCTGGTTTACGTCACAGCTTCCAAGCGCGTCGTCAGCGCCGTGATGGTCGTCGAGCGACCGGAGGAAGGAAAGGAGCGTCCAGTACGGCGGCCGGTGTACTACATCAGCGAGGTCCTCACCGAGTCGCGCCAGCGGTACCCACAATACCAAAAGTTGGTATACGCGGTCTTCAGAGCTCAGCGGCGCCTGCCGCACTACTTCCAGGAGCACCCGATCACGGTCATCTCCTCAGCACCACTGCAAGATATAATCCGCAACCGCGAGGCGACCGGGCGGGTCGCCAAGTGGGCCGTCGAGATCGGCGTCCACAACATCAAATACGAGCCACGAAAAGCGATCAAGTCGCAGGCACTGGCAGACTTCATCGCCGACTGGGAAGAGGCCCAGCAGCCAGAAAAGCTGCCATACCTCCATTACTGGAGCCTGCATTTCGATGGCTCCAAGAACGCGGACGGCGCAGGCGCAGGGATCGTGCTAACTTCACCAAAGGGCGACAAGCTCCGCTACATCCTCTGCCTCGACTTCACACCCTGCACCAACAACATGGCCGAGTACGAGGCCCTACTCCATGGCATGCGAGCTGCCAAGGAGATGAATGTCAACCGCCTACGCTGCTACGGAGATTCCGACCTCGTCGCGGGGCAAGTCGCTGGCACCTGCGACGCCATCTCCCCCACCATGGCGGCGTACCGCCAAGCAGTGGACAAGCTGGGCGGACACTTCACCGGCTACTCCGTCGAGTGGATCGACAGGCCGAAGAACAAGGAGGCCGACGCACTCTCTCGCATCGGGTCGGCTCGACTCGCACCACCCGCCGGCGTCTTCCTCGACACGATCACGAAGCCATCAGTCTCTCCCCCGAGTGTCGTGGTGGTTGCACGGCAGATGCCATGGGTAGGCTAAAGTACGGGGCCAATGGATGCTAGTGGGATCTGGGGAGGGAAGATGCAACTGTCTTTACACTCAAGCTGCCAAAGTGATGAACTTTATTTTTCTCTTGATGGGTTACAAGTGCTCCTTGAGCTGTATACAGGGGGACAATGTGAATCTCCCCAGCCTAACGGTGCTCAAAGAATCGATCCTCCCCTCAGGGTCCAAACCTCCCCTTATAAAGGGGTGCCTTGGGTGCCCTTAGGGCTGACGAGGCAAGCATATTCGTGGAATATGCTTGTCCCAAAATAGTAGTTCGGCGGCCTCCTTTCCCTGTTGCCCTTCTAATGACGGCAAGGCTCCAGTGGCCCCCTCCTGCGTGCCTCGGGCTCCAGGACTGTCACCTCCGTGACCTCCTTCTGCCCCTCTGACGCTGTGCATCCTTGTCTCTTGTGCTTGGCCCTGTTCTGATTCCTTCTAGCCTGCAGCTATAGTTTGACCCTGGGCTTCTCCTTCTCCTGCAAGCTTCGTATTACTCGGCCTTACCTTGTGTTACTCGGCTCGTTCCTCACCTGCATGAAGATCATTTGGGTAACCCGGCCAATTCTCTCATTAACTCGGCCGGGTAACCACTTGATACCTATACATGGGCTTCTTGCCTCTGTTCATCGGCCGACATATCCATGATTCGGCCGACTTAGGCCGTAGCTCGGAAACCAGACGGGGACAGTACCTCTGTCTTTCCCTGTCTCTGACCTACCCGAGGTTAACCCCCCGACATTAGTCCCCGAAGCTGGTGTGGCCCTGTCAATAGCTTTGGCCGGGTTATATCAGCTTCATCACTTTCTTCAGTCTTGTTTCCGAACTATTGCCTCATCCGAGATTTCCTCGTTCCTTCCCTCGTACGCCACGTCCTACGTGTCACCCCATCATTGCTCTTCTAGTTTTTAGGTCCTTCTACAGTGCTTACTGACAAGCTACAGAGAACCCTGTACCTGCTGCGCCGCCGCCGCGACGCCTCGTGTGCCGCTCCCCTTGGGATTGTAACAACTTTTCTTCGTCTGTGGCCGTTGGTGTGGCTCCACTCACCGTCGTGCGTTCGTGCTGTTCCCACGATCTACACGGGTAACTGCCACACCCACGATCCCACTCCCCTGTTCATGGCTTGACTATAAAGAGGGAAAACGCGCCCGCATGATTCATCTTTCCCCTTATCGCTCGCCTCCGCTCTCCTTCTTCCTTTCGCCTGCGTGTTCAATTGCCGCTCCGCCGCCTCTCGTCAGCCAGAGCCTCCGCCGGCGAGGATTCCGCCACGTCGTTCGGCCTTTCTCGTCCGCGCTCTACGGCTGTGGCTCCGCCGCCGGTGAGTCCTCTCTGACCATCTTGCCCTGATCTTGCCCTAGATCGATCTGCTCCGTTTTCGTGCTCAGGCGACGGTTCCTCCGCTCTTCGCCATTGTTTTCGTGCTAAGTTCCGACGGGGCCTTGTAGCTCTAAGCTCCCCTCCGCCGCCAGTTTTTCCTCCGGCGCACCCATGTCTAGTTCGTTTAGCGGCGCTCTTGTTGAGGACGATGACGCTGGCTCCGGGCCCGAGCGTGGATCGTGGCAGGGCTCTTCAGTCACGCGCCGTGAGATTGAATGGCTCATCCGAACTCGACGGATTCCTGCCGAGGTTTCCTGTCGTTTACCCGGCAGCGAATCCTCTCCAGTTATCAGAGAGGGCGAGTATGTGGTTTTCATGTCTCACTTCGCCCGCGGCTTCGGTCTCCCTCTTAGTGATTTCGCTAGAGAATTCCTCGATTACTTCGGCCTTCAGCCGCACCACCTTCCTGCGAACGCCATAGCTTCTCTTTCTGCTTTCATCTCCGCTTCGGAGGGTTACTTCGGCCTGTGGCCGTCAATGCATGTCTGGTCGAAGTTCTTTCAGATCCGCTCCAACGTTGTTCCCGACAAATCTCTGCATCCTTCCGAGAAGTTGCTTACCCAATGTGGGGCGGCGTCTATTACACCTCGGAGGAAATCCGTGTTCCCCCGTGTCACTGGGTTGGAGTCGTGCAAGAAGTGGCACAAGTCATTCTTCTATGTCAAGAACAGAGGGGCGGAAGACAAGATTCGGCTCCCTCCATTCTCAATTGGCCCACCTTCCAAAGTGAACTGGCTCTATAATCCGAGGAAAACTCACGCCTTGGCCGAGGCCTTCGAGATTCGGCTAAAAGAGTTGATCCGGGCCGGGTTATGCGGCGAAGACCTGATGGCAACTTTTATTAGTAGCCGGATCTGCCCCTTCCAGCAGCGGACCCACAAGCTATGCTACATGAGTGGTCCCCTTGACCCTAACCGAGTCTCGACCATGGAGCTGGATAACTACCTTATTCATAAGCGCGTCCGAGCTATCTTCAAGACTGAGATGCCTGAGGATTGGTCTTGGGGATTAAAACCATTCACTCACGATCATCCGCCTCCCGAGGTAAGCTTAATCCGTATTGCTCTGTTACTCTTCTGTCTTTAGAAACTGGTTTATCTAATTCTCTTTTTCCTCGTCTTGCAGAGGTTCGCAGAGCAGAAAAACGAGGACGCCGAAGTTCTGCAGCTCCCTTGGCCTGCGGACAGGAGTACCCCGGATACTGGCGAGCCGGACTCTGAGGAGTTCGTCCCTAAATCAGATCCTGCTCCGACTCGAGCTCGCGGCAGAACTTCAGCGCATGACGAGGAAGGTGATTCGGACGAGGTCCAAATTCTTGAGGTAGTTGCCGCCACGCCTATTTCTTATGCATTTCCGGCTTCTACTTTCCCAGCTAATCCGGCCGGTCAGGTCCACGACGCCGAGCCTATTGCTTCCCGGCGTCCCGTTACCTCGGGGAAACGTGGGGCTCCTGCTTGTGCCTCGGAGGCGGTTCCTAAGAAGCGAATAAAGAGATCTGCTCCGAACCCTCCTAGGCGCAAAACTATGCCTGGGGTCGCCGGGTAAGTTCTTTTGCTTATATTTCTTGTTTTTCTCTTTCTGTTTCTCATACTGATGAATCCTCTTTCTTATTTTTGCAGTGCTCCTCTTTCTGTTAAACCCGGCGGTCCTAGTATGACTGACCGTCCGATTCGGCCGCCATCTCCTCCTCCCGTTGATGATACCAGAGTTCCTAGTCCTATTCGTCCTGCTTCTCCTCTAGCTCCGAATACTTCGCCTGTCCGTCACGAAGTCCCTGAGACCTCTTCCATTGCGCTGGATTCGACCCGGCCCTCCGAAGTTTTCGTCGAGCCTTCCGCCCCTTCTATGGGCCCCAGCGCTGCTACTGACCCTCCATCTACTTCGGCAGTTTCCACAGCCATCCCGACCTCGGCCGAACAGGTTGTTATCCCGGCGCCCTCTGCGATCTTATCCTCGGCCGTTCCCACGGACTCCGTCCCTATTCCCGAGGCGCCACTTCCTGCTGATGCCCCTTCTAAGGCAGAGAAAGCTGTTGCCGTCAAGACCTCTTCTTCTCAGAAAGGTCTTGCCGGCTCTTCTCAACCGAGTATCGCTGACGTGCTGCGTAAAGGAGCTGCACCTAAAGCCCTCGTTACCTCGGCCTCCGGCAGCCAGCTTGCTCTTCATAAGAGCCCTGCGACCGCCGTGATCGGACAGCCTGCCCGGGGTAAAGTTTTAACTCGGACAGCTAGTGGGAACAGCCTTGGAGCGCTGGTTGAATATGCCAACAACTGGAATGCTGCTGATCGGTTTAAGGGTAACCCGGCCAACCAGTCCTTTCAGCTTTCTGATATCAGCGGCCGTTTTGACCACGCTGCCCAGTTCATCATTGATACCAACAAAATGAATGAGGTAATTATTCTTCAGATGTTACCATATGCTCTAGTCCCCGAAACTTGCAAGGAAATAACTTGTTGTATACTTGGAAGTTTGATTTGATTTTATTTCTAAGGTTTGTTAATCCGGCCGTTTAGATCCGAGTTTAATTGTGTTTTATTCGGACCTAGCCTAGCCTTGAATACCCCGCTATCTAGATCCGAGTTTAGTTCTGCTTGACTCGGATCTGGTTTAGCTTTGAATATCCAGCCACCTGTAGCCGAATTAAGCTTTGCTTGATTTGGATCTGATTTAGCTTTGAATATCCAGCCACCTAGATCTGAGCTAAGTCCTGCTTGACTCGGATCTGGTTTAGCTTTGAATATCCAGCCACCTAGAGCCGAATTAAGCTTTGCTTGATTTGGATCTGATTTAGCTTTGAATATCCAGCCACCTAGATCTGAGCTAAGTCCTGCTTGACTCGGATCTGGTTTAGCTTTGAATATTCAGCCACCTGTAGCCGATTTAAACTTTGCTTGATTTGGATCTGATTTAGCTTTGAATATCCAGCCACCCAGATCTGAGTTAAGTTCTGCTTAACTCGGATCTGGTTTAGTTTTGAATATCCAGCCACCTAGATCTGAGTTAAGTTCTGCTTAACTCGGATCTGGTTTAACTTTTACTCGTTGATTTATCATTGTGCCTCATTACTCAGGTTGCACATGACCGACGAACTGCCGAGTTCCAGAGGTTGCTTTTTTCGCATCGCAAACTGGAAGAGAAGTACGAGAAAGTTCTGCCTGTGGCGAAGAAGACTGGTATGTTGAGAGTTCCTTTTCCTTATTCCGAACTTTCTTATGTATTCGTCCACGGAATGTCGGCTTACTTCTTGTTGAACAGGTAATATTAATAACCTCAATATTCGCCTTCAAAAGAAGATCAAGGACCTGGAAGGTTAGTTTCCTTTCTATTTTACTCCTTCTCCTTCTTAATATATATGCTAAGGTTCCTTATTGTGCTCGGATGTGGTAAAGTCAAGCTGCAAGACTTCGCAGTGTCACATCGAGATTGCGTGCCCATGCCTGACGTGATGCTGCATTTTTTAGAACAAAATGTAGTTCATTCGGCGCAACTGCAAGAAAAAGACCATGAGATAGCTCGCCTGCGATCCGAGGTGGATACCCTTAAGCTTTCTCAGAAATCCGAACTAGAGAAGGTCGACCAAGAATTTTCCGAGGTAAAGAATCGGCTGACTCTGGATCTACAGAAGAACAAAGAACTCCTCGAAGCTGCCGAACTTAAAACTCGCGGTTTGAGCGAGGAAATTGCTCATTTCGAGAAGAGTAAAGCTGATTGGGCCAAAGACCTTCAGATAATGATGAGCTACATTCATCGTAAGTTATTCGGCATGGCCGAACTATATCTTTTCTTTGTCGTCCCTACTACCGTTTGACATGTCCATGTTTTGCGCAGATCACTTCCCCGAGGCCAAACCCGTGAGTTCTAAAGCTGTTCTTGCAGCTCGCGCGCGCCGAGGTGAACCGGTTGCTGTTGACTTCGAATATTCGATGGAGGATTTCTTGGTTGCTGTTGGTGCTGCAGTTGGTCCGATGAAAATTATGGGCCGGGATTTAGTGCAGGCCGCTATCCGAGCTTACCATGTACTCTGGCCGAATACCTCAGGGACTCCTGATATCAGCGAAGTCAAGTTATTGGTGACAAGGCTGATGGCATCTGAGAGGCAGTTGAGTCTTTGGAGAGAATCTGCTGCGCGTGCCGGTGCCGACATGGCCCTTACTGTAATCATGTCATGGTATGAAGACATCTCTCTTGACATTCTGAGGAATCTGCGCACTGGCTCCCGCTGGGTTGAAGATCCCACCTTTGTTGCTCTTCGGCAAGCTCGGGCTTTCCAGCTCGTCGAGTACGCCGACGTGCACACTTGGAATGAAGGGCCGAGTTTTCTCCCAGATCCGGATCAAGAGGTCGCGGCTGAGGGTGCTTCGGGTGATGATTCAGCTGAGCATGGGGAAGGTGAAGATGATTCGGCCACATCCGATAGCTCCAGCTCAAGCTCGGATAGCAACGGTGATGCGCGGTCCTCGTCCAAAGGCACCGGGCATTCTACCGCACGTACTGACGCTCCTGAACAACCCCGGGATACCGCCGAAGTTGCACCTGGGTCGGCGGAGGGCGAGGCGACCTCAGTCGAAGTTCTTCCTACTTTGGGGTGCCCCGCACCTGAGCAAGTAGCTGCTCCTCCAACGAACAACGCCTAAGTTATTTGCGATCCCTGGTATGCCGGGCGTATAATGTATACGACAAATTTGTCAGCTCATCGTATGATTTGAATTTCTTTTGCTATGTATTGTTGAGACTCTCGGTTAAGTGGATGCGCATCCGAATTCTTGCATTGTTGGCCCGTAATCTCTTGATTTGTTAGGGCTTTAACTTTGCCGTTTATTTTGATGATCCTATCCAGGCATTAGCGCTGAATATCCATGTTATTGCCCTATTTTGAACATAAGTTAATAATTCCGTTGTGGAGGCAAACAACAATCGCTGGATCGTTGTCTACTGTCCGAAATATAAATCAAGTTTCAGAGGTAGTATAAGACTGATATGATTGCATTCAGCATAAGTTTGAGGTTCCACACGGTAGTCCCCGAGTCGCTGCTTTAGATGCCGAGGTTTAGGTATCAATACGAAATTGATATATTATATGATAGTCCCCGAGTCACTGCTCTGGGCGCCGAGGTTTATATTCGTAACATGAAAGAAAAACAACATATGGCAGTCCCCGAGTCACTACTCTGGGTGCCAAGGTTCAAGCACATAACGCGAAAGAAATAAATATAACATATGGCAGTCCCCGAGTCATTGCTCTGGGTGCCGAGGTCCAAACACATAACACGAAATAATATAGCATATGGCAGTCCCCGAGTAACTGCTCTGGGTGCCGAGGTTTGAATACATAATATGAAATAAATATAACCTTAGGCAGTCCCCGAGTCACTGCTCTGGGAGCCGAAGTTCAAATACATCATTGGATTTTGACTTTAAGATATAATGCTACGAGTAGAATGGCCGAAGTAAAGCCACATTCCAGGGGCGCTTCGTTTCTTCACCAGCTTTGTCTGCCTTGTTCTCTCCAGGGGACTGAGCGTCGATTAGATAATATGCATCGTTGTGCAATGCTTTGCTCACAATAAACGGTCCTTCCCATGGGGGTGACAATTTATGCATGCCGGCCGTGCGTTGCACTAGTCGGAGGACCAAATCTCCTTCTTTGAATACTCTCGGATTTACTTTCTTGTTGTGATACCGCCGCAAGTTCTGTTGATAAATAGCCGATCGTGATAATGTCAACTCTCTGGCTTCTTCCAATAGGTCTACGGCATCTTGCCGAGCTATCTCGTTTGTCTCTGAGGTTGTGTACTGAGCAACTCTTGGCGAGTCATATATTATGTCGGCTGGGAGTACGGCCTCTGCCCCGTACACCAGAAAGAATGGAGTGTAACCTGTTGATCTATTTGGAGTAGTCTGAAGGCTCCATAACACGGCTGGGATTTCTTCGATCCAACACCCTGCCGACCTTTGCAAGGGTTCAACAAGTTGTGGTTTTATTCCTGATAGCACCAGTCCATTAGACCTTTCCACCTGTCCATTGGATGCTGGGTGAGCTACCGAGGCAATATCTAGTCTTATGTGCTTCTCTTGGCAAAATCTAGCGAAGGCTCCTTCTGCAAAGTTTGTGCCATTATCCGTAATAATGCTATGTGGGTACCCGTATCTCAAGATGATATCCTTGAGAAATTTCACTGTTGTGTGCCCATCACACTTTTTGATTGGCCTTGCTTCAATCCACTTGGTGAACTTGTCTACCATAACCAACATGTGGGTCATTCCTCCTCTCGCCGGCTTGAATGGTCCCACCATGTCTAAACCCCATACAGAAAATGGCCAAGTGATGGGTATTGTTTTTAACTCGGCTGACGGCATATGTATTCTGGTTGCGTATCTCTGACACCCATTGCACTTCTTAACTAATTCTTCTGCCTCTTTTAACGCTGTTGGCCAGTAAAATCCATGCCTAAATGCCTTGGCTACTAAGGCGCGAGATGAGGCATGGTGCCCACATTCTCCTTGGTGTATGTCTAGAAGGATTTCCTGACCTTCTGTGGAACTCACGCACTTCTGCAATATGTTTGTTATGCTTCTCTTATATAGCTCATTGTTTATGATTGTATAAGCTTTTGCTCTTCTTATGGTTTGTCTAGCTAATACCTCATTACTCGGCAATATCGCATCTTTTAGGTAAGAAAATATGGGTTGCGCCCATACCGGTGTTACTCTTTCTGCAGTGATCTCACTGTCTATCTCCATGTTTTCTGCCGACGTACATACCTCGGCTCTCTCCATGATTGTTATTACCTCGGCTGTCCCCCTCTTTAGGGGTTCCGGATCTTTCTGCGGATCTACCTCCATTGGCGTGTGATTTTCTGCAGAACTTGCTGGGATGAAGATTGACTCGGATTCTGTTGATGGGTTTATTGATGGTTTCCTGAGGTGCTCCAGGGCAATACCTGGCGGAATTGACTGCCGGGTTGATCCTAATTTTGACAATGTGTCAGCAGCGTCATTTTCTGCTCGTGGTATGTGGTGGAATTCACATCCCTCAAAATATCCACTAATCTTTTGCACATGGAATCTGTATAAAGCCATATTAGCATCTAATGCGTCCCAACTGCCCGATACTTGCTGTACTACTAGATCCGAGTCACCGTAGCATAGGATTCGGCGTATACCAATTTCTTTTGCCACTTTTAATCCATGGACTAGTGCTTCATATTCAGCTACATTGTTGGACGCGGCAAAATGTATTTGCAGTACATATTTCAATTGATCTTTTTTAGGCGAGGTTAGCACTATTCCTGCTCCCAAACCGTTCCTTAGTTTGGAACCATCAAAATGCATTGTCCAGTAATTTGGATCTGGCAATGGTGGCTCATATTGCACCTCGGCCCAGTCTACGAGAAAGTCGGCGACAGCCTGAGATTTGATTGCATCTCTTCTATCAAATTGTGGAGCATACGGTGATAACTCGATCGCCCATTTTGCTATTCGGCCATTTGCATCTTTGTTGTTCAATATGTCGGCTATGGGTGCCTCACAGATCACTTTGATGGGGTGCTCTTCAAAGTAATGCTTAAGCTTTTTTGCCGACATATATACTCCATAAGCCATCTTCTGATAGTGCGGATAATTCTGCTTTGAAGTGGATAATACTTCACTTAGATAATATACTGGCCTCTGAACCGACTTACCCTCTTCAAGTCGTTCCACTACAACCACAGTACTAACTACTCGATTGGTAGCCTCTACATAGAGTAGCATAGGTTCTTTCGATAATGGAGAAGCTAAAATGGGTGCCGTAACTAGCATCTTTTTCAACTCATGAAATGCAAGGTCCGCCTGGGGAGTCCAGCTGAATTTGTCCGACTTTCTCATCAGCTGATAAAGCGGCAGTGCCTTTTCTCCTAGCCGACATACAAATCGACTAAGCGAGGCCAGGCAGCCCGTGAATTTTTGTACATCGTTCAAACATCTCGGCAATTCCATTCTTTCTATTGCTCTTATCTTCGTTGGATTAGCCTCGATACCTCGGCTGGACACAAGGAAACCGAGTAGTTTTCCTGCCGGCACGCCAAATGTGCATTTCTCTGGATTAAGTTTCATTCGGAACCTTCTCAGGTTCGCGAAAGTTTGCCGTATATCTTCTAGCAAGATTTTGCTCTCCTTAGTTTTGATGACTACGTCATCCACATATACTTGTACATTTTTTCCTATCTGATCATGTAGGCATTTTTGCATGCACCTTTGATACGTTGCTCCTGCATTTCGCAGGCCGAATGGCATTGTGCGATAACAATAAGCCCCGTACGGGGTAATAAATGCAGTCTTTATTTGATCGGCCGGATTTAACGGTATCTGGTGGAAACCAGAATACGCGTCTACAAATGATAACAGCTCACAGCCAGCGGTCGAGTCAATGACTTGGTCTATTCTAGGCAATGGAAAAGGATCTTTCGGACACGCCTTGTTCAGGTTAGTGTAGTCGATACAAATTCGCCACACAATGGCTACATTGGGGTCATCTTTTTTCTTTTCTACTAGCACCGGATTTGATAACCAATCCGGATATAGCACTTCCATGATGAACCCGGCTGCGAGAAGCCGAGCTATTTCATCCCCTATCACTTTTCTCCTGTCTTCGGCGAAGCGGCGGAGAGGTTGCTTCACCGGCCTTGCTCCTGGCCTGACGTTTAAAGAGTGCTCAGCCAACTCCCTCGGCACACCTTGCAGATCTTGAGTTGACCATGCAAATATGTCCCCATTCTCACGGAGGAAGTTGGTGAGCTCGCCTTCCTATTTAGCGTCAAGGCCTGCACCAATAGTAACAGTGCGCTCTGGGAATTGCTCATCAATCTGAAATTTCTTCGTCTCTTTGGTCGGCTGAAAAGAAACACTGCCATGAGGGTTGGCCAGTGCCGGCATGCTTAACTGTGCTGACTGAGCGAGGGCTTCTACCTCCTGAATCCTTTTCTTTTCTCTTGCTATAACCAATGACTCGGCCAAATTTGACCCGGCCGAAGCACACTCCATTGACTTCTTGTAATCCCCTGCAACTGTTATCACCCCTTGTGGTCCGGGTAACTTCATCTTTAGATAACCTATATGACAGCTGCTCATGAATTTGGCCAGTGCGGGCCGTCCGAGTAGAGCATGATAACAACTTTCCAGATCGACCACCTCAAATTCTAAATTTTCTGCTTTGCAGTTATCTCTTGTACCGAATAACACGTCCACTCGGACTTTACCGATGGGCTCACATGAAAGCCCCGACACTATTCCATGGAAAGTTGTCCTCGTGGACTGCAGCATATTCTGTGATATTCCGAGCTTATGCATGGTATCTTTGTACATGATGTTGATACTGCTTCCATTGTCGATGAGTACTTTTGAGAATTTCACATTGATGCTTGGTCCCACAAACGTCGGATCCAACACAAGTGCATATGATCCTGGACTCGGCATTATTCTGGGGTGGTCTTTCATGCTCCAGGTCATCTCCTGATCAGACCATGGCTGGTATCTTGGCACTGCCGGTACAACTGCGTTCACTTCCATATGCCGGCGCTGCACACTCTGCTTGTCCTGCTGTTCTGTCGTGAACACACAATAAGATTGGTGATGTTCCCTGTAATCATTACGTCCAGCATTTGCCGGATTTATCTTTCCGCCCTACCCCTGGTTCATTACTTGATGCACTGCATCCCTCCGATCCGAGTTATCGTACCTCGGGGGAGGGGGCGGTAGCATCAGTTGCTGTGTATTTGCTCCAGTTAATTGCGGCTGATGCTGCTGTTGCACCTGATGGGGAGCCTGAACTCCTGCCGGGTTCCCCATCGCATTTTTCATCCAGGCGCATTGCCGGGTTGTATGATTGGCCGGTCTAGATGGGTTTGATGTGTGAAATTTACACGGCTGATCTAACATGGATTCGAACGTATACTTCGGCCTCTCTTGCCATTGCTTCTTTTGCTCTGGGGTCCATTGCCTCTTTCCCTCATTTCTTGATGTCCACTGTTGAGGTCCATTTTTCTGTCGTTGAGTTGCTCCGTGACTCGGCTGATCTTGTGCTACAGCCGCCACCTGGGCTGAATTATATCTATAATCCGGCCTCTCTTCTCTTCTTCTGTACAGGTCCTGTTGCTCATGATGATCTGCCGACATTAACTCCGGTTGGGTTGGGTCACCCAATGCATAGGAGTCCGCTATTCTGATAGTTTCTGCCAGTGTGGTTGGCATATCTCTCTGCAGGCGTTGCCACAACACGCTGGCATAACGCCAGCCTTGCGCGAACCAAGCGATTGTTTGCGATTCGATAACTCCCTCACATGAGTTTCTCAGGTTACACCATCGAGTTAAAAACTCTCTATCTGTTTCATTCGTCCTCTGCTTGCACATGGCTAGTTGTTGTGGTCTATTTGGTCTCTTGTATGTGCTGGTAAAGTTGCTAACGAGCATTTCTTTGAAATCTAACCAGCAGTTGATACTGCCAGCTGGTTGATTATTCAACCATACCTTGGCTGGTCCTTCCAACATCTGTGGGACATACCGCACAGCCCATCTTAGGTTGCCACCCGCTATCTTCACAGCGGTGGCATAATCAATCAACCAGTCTTGTGGCTTGGTACTTCCATTGTACGTTTTTGTGCCTCTTGCCAACTGAAAATTCGGCACTGGTGGTTCGCCCATGATCCGTGGTCCAAAACATGTCGGACCTGGTGGACCTTGCTCTTCCAATAGCTCGGACCGGTATAGCCGATCCAACTTTACTCTTGCATCATTTGCTGGCAAATCTCTGTACAGGATTCTATCCTGCATCCCATAGTGATTGTTTCCACCCTGGTTTGCGTATTCTACCTCGGAATATCCATCATTATACCTTTCATTCATCTGATTGTAGCGAGCTGGCCTCACTTCTCTTTCCTGCCTAGGCTCATGTCTTGGTTGCGGGTTGAGCGGCACTTCTCTCCTTACCTCGGCCGGGGTTTGGTTTTCATGATTGTCTCTTGCAGGTTCTTTCCTGCCGTGCTCCCCATTACCTCGGCCGCCGCCGTCCTTTTCCATACGGCCGTGGTTTCTCTCCCCACTATTACCTCGGCTTGCATTGCCTCTGTTCTCATTTGCCTTTCCAGCTATTGCCGGGTCATATGGAACAATTTGTTTGTTCCTCTTCCCTGAGGTTACTGCTTTTTCTTTTCTAGCGTTGTTTCCGGGTGAAGATGCCGCTGCCGCAGATAAAGCAGGTGCTGCCCCTGCCGAATGAACCATCCGTGAAGCCCCTGGTCTTGCCGGGTTAGCTCTGAGCATTTCCTCATTTTGCTGGTTCGCGATGCGCACCAGCTCATTCACTCTTTCTTGTTGTTTCTGCCGAGCTTCCCCTGTTAACCCCTCTAATTCCAATGCTGCGGCATTTGCCGCTCTCAGGTTTTTCGCCGGGTTACTGTGAGCTCTGTGAGCTTCATGCTCTTTGTTAATATCATTCATGAGGTTCTTACCTCTTAATCTTAGTTCGTCCACCCGCTCGGGTGCGATATCAAGCTTATTAGCTTTTGCATATTCTCTCAGGGTCCTGTTCAAGGATTCCCGCAGGGCTGATACTTTTTTGGCCTCTACCAGCACCTTTTGCCTGGTTTCCTCTAACTCTGCCTGAGCATTTGCCGGATCAAGTATCGGCGCTACAGGTGTGGTTAAGTTCTCTATAGTTGCCTGAAGAATGTTCTCTGGTCTCTCCAGAGGTGGTCCTCTCACTCTTGGTGCCTTTGGGGTGGTGTCATGCAACTCGGCCGGGTTTGTCACTGGCGGAATTACCTCGGCGGTTTGCAGTGTGACCTGCTTGGGCGGACCCTGTGCGCCTGCGGCGGGTTCTCTGCTTGACCCGGCTAATGCTGCTCCTGCTTGAGTCCCTGCTGCGACCATCACCTCGACGCTGCCTGCCAGATGCTCTCCTGATGGACAGCTCGCCGCGCTTCGAGGTGGTTCCCCTGCAACAACAACCTGGTGAGGATAAATGTCGGTGATGTCGACGCCGACGTAGACCCTGTGCTCGCCCAGGCCGATGAAGATCCCGTTGCGCGGGGGGGTTTTCCCCCTGAAGCTCCCTGCATTGTCTCTGACATAGTCGCAGAGACCAAATCTCTGGACCAAGCCAGAAACAACGCGCTCGCCGGTGTTGATGAAGTTTCCCGTCCGGATCACAACTCCAGCTAGCACCGCTGCTGGCCCCACGGTGGGCGCCAACTGTCGTGGTGGTTGCACGGCAGATGCCATGGGTAGGCTAAAGTACGGGGCCAATGGATGCTAGTGGGATCTGGGGACGGAAGATGCAACTGTCTTTACACTCAAGCTGCCAAAGTGATGAACTTTATTTTTCTCTTGATGGGTTACAAGTGCTCCTTGAGCTGTATACAGGGGGACAATGTGAATCTCCCCAGCCTAACGGTGCTCAAAGAATCGATCCTCCCCTCAGGGTCCAAACCTCCCCTTATAAAGGGGTGCCTTGGGTGCCCTTAGGGCTGACGAGGCAAGCATATTCGTGGAATATGATTGTCCCAAAATAGTAGTTCGGCGGCCTCCTTTCCCTGTCGCCCTTCTAATGACGGCAAGGCTCCAGTGGCCCCCTCCTGCGTGCCTCGGGCTCCAGGACTGTCACCTCCGTGACCTCCTTCTGCCCCTCTGACGCTGTGCATCCTTGTCTCTTGTGCTTGGCCCTGTTCTGATTCCTTCTAGCCTGCAGCTATAGTTTGACCCTGGGCTTCTCCTTCTCCTGCAAGCTTCGTATTACTCGGCCTTACCTTGTGTTACTCGGCTCGTTCCTCACCTGCATGAAGATCATTTGGGTAACCCGGCCGATTCTCTCATTAACTCGGCCGGGTAACCACTTGATACCTATACATGGGCTTCTTGCCTCCGTTCATCGGCCGACATATCCATGATTCCACCGACTTAGGCCGTAGCTCGGAAACCAGACGGGGACAGTACCTCTGTCTTTCCCCGTCTCTGACCTACCCGAGGTTAACCCCCCGACACCGAGGGAGATCGACATCGGAGTCCCGCTCCAACCAGAGGCAGCCCTGGTCGCACTCGTCAACGAGCCAGACGACTGGACCAAGCCCTACATCGCCTACCTGGAAGCCGGCACCTTGCCGGCAGACGAGACGGAAGATCGGATGATCGCTCATCGATGCAAATCTTACGCCATCATCGACGATGAGCTCCACAAGCGTAGTGTCACCGGCGTGTTCCAACGCTGCGTCCAACCCGCCGAAGGACGCAAGATCCTCCACGACATCCACTCCGGTGACTGCGGCCACCACGCCGGCGCCCGCTCTCTCGTCGCCAAGGCTATGCGACATGGCTTCTATTGGCCCACCGCACACGCCGACGCTGTCGACATTGTCCAGCGGTGCGCCGGGTGCCAGAAGTACGCCAACCAGACGCACGTGCCGAGCTCAGCGCTCAAAACAATCCCCATCACCTGGCCATTCGCTGTGTGGGGCATGGACATGGTAGGCCCCTTCAAGAAGGCCCCCTCCGGCTACACCCACCTGCTAGTCTCGGTCGACAAATTCACAAAGTGGGTGGAGGCCAAGCCAGTTCGGAAATGCGACGGGAATACCGCCACCAAATTCCTATGCGAGCTCATATATCGCTACGGGTTCCCAAACAACATCATCACGGACAATGGCACCAACTTCGCCAAAGGAGCCATGGCTGATTTCTGCGAAGAGCACCACACCCGGCTCGACCTAGCGTCGGTCGCCCACCCGGAATCCAACGGCCAGGCAGAACGAGCCAACCAAAGCATCCTCCACGGCCTAAAGCCGCGAATCCAAGTACCACTCGAGCGCACCGCCAGGTGCTGGGTCGAGGAGCTGCCCTCTGTCATCTGGGGGATCCGCACCTCAGTCAACTGGTCCATAGGGTTCACCCCCTTCTTCATGGTCTACGGCGCCGAGGCAGTCATGCCCACCGACCTCGAGCACGACTCGCCGCGGGTCGTCCACTACACGGAGGCCGCAAACGAGCTCGCCCACCAAGACGGGGTCGATCAACTCGATGAGGCACGTGACCTCGCTCGGTCACGCACCGCTATCTACCAGCAAGGACTCCGCCGCTACCACAGCCGGCGGGTGAAGACTCGCACCTTCCAAGAGGGCGACCTGGTGTTACGCCTCATCCAGGACAAGAAGGGCATGCATAAGCTCTCCCCCACGTGGGAAGGGCCATTCGCCATCGGGCGAGTACTCGGCAACGACGCCTACTACCTCATCGACGTCCGCGGGGACGGCGAACTCGACGTCAAGCGACCATGGATTGTAAACCTACTACGGAAGTTCTACTCCTAGAACCCCACACATGTACTCTCCAGTCGCTATGAAATAAAAAGAAACGGTTACGGCAAATTGCGCCTACTCTCCATGTCTTGTGCCACTCGCACTCGTAATAACAGCATCACGCTAACCGCAGAAGTCAACCTTTGGTACATCGATCGGCACGGCTAAGTAGTGCGGTGCCAGAGCACTGAGTCACCTCAGGTCTTGCCTCGTCCATGAAAAACGCCTACCCGGAGCCCCATCGGAGTCGCCTAGCTCGACTGGTTCTACGAACCAAGACAACTGGCTTCGCTTCTTACAGCGACCATGGTCCTCCGCATCCTTGGCATAGCGACTCGAACGGCTAAGTACCACGCTCGGGGACTGAAGACCAGTTCATCGCGAGCGGTCCGGGAAAACGCCAAGTAGGAGAGCATGCCCAGGACTCGCCACGCGACTGACCCCATGGGCCAGGCAGGAGTGACGTACTCAAACTAACGCGCTAAGTCCTCAACCACCCTCGAGTCGCGCCTACAACAACCAAGTACCACGCTCGGGGACTCGGCCTCCCGACCTCGTTCGCGCAAGGGAAAACGGCAAAGTACAGAGCACTCAAGGGAGTCGCCTAGCGACTGGCTCTCCGAGCCCGGGCGAGTCGACCACAATGACAAAACACATAAAAACCAAAAACATATCACATACGAGGTAAACCCCACAAAAGGGCGGACGCGCTCGGGGACTCGTTCAAACATCAATCACAAACACATGACAAATACCAAAATAGACACGATGTCTCATTCGATTGCATGTCGCATTGTCTCATGTTACAAAATATGCCCGCATGGCAGACCTGCTGCTAACGCCACAAGGCAAACTATTCTACTCTGCAGGCTTTGATGACGACTCGCCAACACCTCGGCGATTGCGGATGAACAACGTGTACGGGTTCGACGGATACGTCGTCAGTTCACCCGCCATCGCCGCGCGAAAGGGTTGCTCGACCTTGAAATCACGATGTGGCGGCTCGGGGTCGTTCGGCACGACGACCGTCTCCTGGTACGGAAGGAGGTCGCCCATTTCCCAGACACGCTCCGAGTATGCGGCGGCGCGATCCTACAACTTGAGGACTTCGGAAAGCTCCACCGCGCCAGTCGACGATGGGTAGCCACTCGTCACGTCGTCGATGTCGAAGTCCTCGGAGAAGTGGGCAAGCCCAAGACTAAGTGCCATCGCCGCTCCGCGCCGAAACGCTGACCGCGTCATGAACTCAACGACCGCGGGCGCCTTCTCCAAATACCTCCACACCTCAACGAGGTCACTGGGAATCACTTCCGTGGGCGATATCTCTTGGAGATAGGCACGGATGCACGTCGCCGAAAACGTTGCCGAGTCGACAAGCATGCTTACACACTGCCACGCATCGAACGAGCTCGCCTCTTCCGCACTATCGATGATGCGACCTGTGAGTAGAAGACAATAACGAATAACGGACACCACAACTGGCACAACCACTGGAAGAGGCAGCCACACTTACCAATCAACGGGCGGCTGAGATCCGTGATGAAGCATTGAAGCGACGTATGGTCGTCCTGAAGCCCAGCAACAAGGGCATCCGACACTTTGCGATCCTCTTCGGCGGCTGCAATGGCGGCCTTGGCTCGCCCATCAGCCGAGCTCGCTTCTTCCTTCGCTTCCCGCAGCTCGCGCTCGACGTCGGCGATCCGCTGTTCAGCCGAACTCAAAGCCGATTGCGCCGCCGCCAATTCACCAGCGGGGACAAGCCCCTGGTGAGCTTCCTCTGCCTTAGCGGCAGCAGCCTGAAGCCCTTTGTTCGCTTCCTGGACGATGGCCAGTTCCTTCTCCACGCGCTGTTTCGCTGCCAATCGGTCAGCCGATTCAAGTTGCAGACCCTGCACAACACCAAAAAGGTTAATCCAAGCAAAATTCCTAAGTGCCCACCCGCTGAAATTCAGCGAGTGCGCACACGGGGACTGGCAATCAAAAAATTCCTAAAGTGCCCACCCGCTGAAATTCAGCGAGTGCGCACTCGGGGACTGGTACTCAAAGAAATTCCTAAGTGACCACCCGCTGCAATTCAGCGCGTGCTCACTCGGGGACTGGATGCGAAAAATAAAGATAAGACATTAAAAGAATCAGGCCGCTGCAAAGCACCGACCTGATCCTCGGGGACTGGATGTACCTGGATGGCTGCGCCAAGCTTGCCGTGGAGTTGTGTCGCGTCCACGGACGCGAGGAGAGCCGGCGTATGCCCACGACGTTGGTCGACTTCAGCATCGGCGGTCCCAGGAGCGTGGCTTGAGGGCGAAGTCCCACTCGCCGCGGCCGCCTTGGTCATGAAACGCGGGAAGGTGGCGATAGAGGCCCCCGCCCCAAAGGAGGTTGGCTCGGCCGTTCAAGGCAAGGGAGCGCCCTCCTTCGTGGACGCGGCTTCCTCCGTTACGGGTCCAGCTGGCGCGACCGCCGTGTCGTCAGAAATCATGACGACATCATCACCTTTGGCCTTCTTGCCGCCATCCGCAGAGACGACGACCTCGTCCGCCTTCCTCTTGCGGGAAGGGTCATCCTCACTAACGACGGTTGGGTGGCCCATCCTCTTCACCCCGGTCCTGTTCAACAATCATGTAAGAAATATAATTCGAGCTGCTATGAAAGATAAAGGAGGGAGAGTGTACTTACTTGGCGACTGGAATGAAGCGCAGCCCCGTACGGAGGCCGGCTGGCTTCTCTAGTTCGGGGCCCAGTCGGCGGCTGAGCCCCATTTCCAGAACGTCGCGTGCCCATGACTCGGACGGTTTCTTCGTTGTTGAGGCAGCAACCGGAGCCTCCGGAACGTCTTCAACAGGAGCTTCCTTGTGAGGCGAAGCCGCTGCGACCGAGGCGTCCCCCAGCCCAGAGACTGGGGCGAATGGCGGAGGCATCGACGCCAGGGGCACCTCGATGGTGGCCGTGTCCAACGCGGCTGTCGTTGGCGAAGCCTCGTCCTTGGCCGGGCTGGGGGGCGTCGGAACTGCTCGCTGAATGTGGCGGCGAGGCCGGCCTCGTCGGTTTGGTCTTCGTCTTCCTCGGAGGCGCCTTCACCTCCTTTTCCTCCTTCTTCTTTTTCGATGGAGTCGCCTGGCGGCGCGAGGAGGTTTCTGGAAGATCGTCGTCGTCATCGTGACACTCGAGGCTTTTACTTGCCTCAAGCTCTCGTTGACGCTGCCCACGGGTCTTGCGGAGCAGTGGGGCGACTTCCTGTTCGGATTCGTCGTCGCTGTCGCCCTCGTCGCTCCCGGCATTGCCCTGGACGGACGAGCTCGAGTTCTCATCGTCTGAACGTGGGAGCCATCCTTCCACCACTTGGAATAGCTGCAATGAATACAAGATGAAATTAGAATTACCACGACTGCATAAACTGCGACTGCGAACAAAGTGAAGTGATTACCGTTGGGGCTGGACGCTTTGCGGTATAGGGGGCGACCCCAGCCTATGCGTCTAGGTACACCGCCTGGGTGATTTTCTTTAGTGCTGGGATGTAGTCCTCCAGCTTCCACTCATTGAGGCAGGCCTTCGTCGAGTCTCCCCGGCCCGTGTACTGGTACATGTAGTGCTCGCGCCGAGCGAGCAGGACGAGCCGCCGCCCGAGCCAGCAGTTGTACAGGTTTATCGTCTAGAGGCCCTTCTTCTTTAGGCCGCGGATGGTCTGGAGCATCACGTCGATGACCATCCGCTGATCGTTGGGGAGCTTGCCGACTTGGAGACGGCACGGCTCGGACCGATTGGCGGAGTACCGCGGGATCGCCGCCTCGCCCTCCGGGGTCGCCTCAGCTACGTAAAACCACGATTTCTTCCAGTCGCTCGCTGCCTTGGCGGGCAGCATCAGGTCGAAGAATGAAGCCTTTGACTTGAGCTGGAAGGTTAGGCCGCCTGCGGCTAGCATTGGGCCGCCTGCTTCCTCGCGGCTGATCCGTCTGTGGAACAGATCTTGCCACAAGGGGAAGTAGGGCCGGCAACCCAAGTAGCATTCGCAGAACGCCACGAAGATGGTGAGCTGCTCGATGCTGTGGGGACCCAGATCCGAAGGCTGGATCCCGTAGTAGGCGCAGAAGCGCCGGAAGAACAGGGACGTGGGGAACCCTAGCCCCCGTTCAAGATGGCTGGTGAAGCAGATGAACTCCCTCTCTCGCGGATTCGGGGTCGTCTCTCCGGCTGCGGGAATGCGCCAACAGCCGGCTCGCAAGATCCCGGCCTCCTCTAAGGAAGCCAGTTGCGCCCTCGTGCACTTAGATCTACCCCACGGCTCGTTGGAAAGGGCCATGGCAGAGATTTGCTGGGGGTCGGGGGATTTCAAGTCGGCTGGATCGCGATGCGAAGGGAGGCGAAAGGTGCGCGCAGTCGGAGGAAATGGTGAGAAGGTGGTTCTCTGATCGCCTGCCATTCCTCTTATATAGTGGTTGTTACCCGCCAAATCAGGGAGCCGTTACTACGCGGTGATTACGCCAAAAGTTACCGTTGGATTTCCCCAACGGCTAGTTTGACCACGGTTAACGGTCCAACTTCGGCCACTCGACTCACCGATCCTCTCACTATGACAGTGTTTGCCGACTCGACACGCCGAAAGCTGCGACCCGGATGATTGGTTTCTCCTTTATACGGGAGCCCGCCGACGATTCGACTGGATGTCCACTCTGAAGCCGTATACTCCGACTGCCAGCAACCACCTACGCCCAATCGACGGCGGCCTCGGGGACTACTGATGGGGATATGCCTACCGGGGTATACCCAGCAGGACGTTTTCGACTGGCCCAGGAACTGGCGAGTGGGCCTGCAAGACGGCGATTGGATTGAAGCCCAGCGAGGAACCGAGCGACTGGAAGCTGAAGGCCCAGGCGAGTAGATAGGCCCAGTCGGATTAGGTTAAATGAGTACCGAAGCTTTAACTGAATTGGTTGAGATATGTAAACCCTAGGGGAGGTGAGCCTATATAAACCTCCCTATAGGGTGAGTAGAGATACGTTCCATCATACACCCAAGCGACTCGCTGCCTAGCCGCCGAGCTTGCCCATTGTACCACCTCCATAATACAATCTAGCAGGAGTAGGTCTTTACCCTCCGGGGGGCCGAACCTGGGTAAACCCCTGTGTCTCCGCCCTCATCTCGCACCGCAGATGGCTGGCCGCCCTTGCCCCTCGTTCTACTACTCGCTGCCGATTGCAGCATCTGCCGTGACCATTCCCACGACATATGCTTCCATCTGGATGGGACCTATTGCGAACGAATCCTTTGATGACACCGTTCAGCCTTTCGAACGACATCATGTTATGCAGGAACGCCGGCCTGAGATGGATGATGTCATCCATGAATTGGACAAGCAGATGCACCATGATGTCGAAGAACGCGGGAGGGAAGTAAATCTCGAGCGAACATAGTATCTCGACGATCTCTTCCCGTAGCTAGCTGAGCTGCTTCACGCCGATAGACTTCCTAGAGATGACGTCGAAGAAGTTGCAGAGGCCAAACAACGTCTCACGGACGTGCTCGTCCATTATCCCTCGGATCGCAACGGGGAGTATTTGCGTCATCAGCGCGTGACAGTCGTGAGACTTCATCCCGCTGAACCTCTTCTTCGCTACGTCCAGATATCTGCTTATCTTCCCAGAGTAGCCGTGCGAAACCTTAAATCCTATGAGGCAACTAAAAAACCTATGGAGCTCCTCCTCGCTCAGAGTAAATCATGCAGCTTTAAGCACCACCCCATTCTTCTTAGCCCTTTTGCGGCGACCCTGGGTCCCTTCCGTCTGTTCATTGTCATCGCCGGCATCGTCACTAACGGGGTACTGAAGTTCCTTCTTAATGCCAAGCAATTTCAGATCGCTTCTTGCTTTCAGCCCATCCTTGGTCCTATCCGACATGTTCATCAGAGTGCCGAGCAGGCTCTCGGTAAAGTTCTTCGTGATGTGCATCATATCGAGGTTATGGGGCGTGTGGAGGACCTTCCAGTAAGGCAGGTCCCAGAAAACAGACCTCGCCTTCCATACTCCATGCAACGGTGGCGGTTGTTCCCTCGACCGCTTCTTTCCCGGTACAGGGCACTCTTCCCAATTGTCTAGAAGCTCCTTGATTTATTCGCCGCTCAAAGGTCGTGGGGCATTATCAAGCTCGTCTTTGCCATTGAAAAGGTCTCCGTGTTTTCTCCACGGTTGATCCTTGCGGAGCCACATTCAAGTCCTCTGGAACACAGTTTTCGAAGACCCGGGATCCCTCGGCAGCTGCAGATGCGGGGTCTTGTCCATGCACCTAACACATGAAAAGAATCCATGGTTCACCTGGCGCGCTACATATCCGTAACTAGGATAGTCATGCACCGTCGTGAGCAACGTGTCTCTCAGGTCAAAATAATCTCTAGTGTAGGCGTCCCACGTACGTGCCGGCGTCTCCCACAACGTCGCTAACTCCTCTTTCAGGAGCCCGAGATACAGATGCATGTCGACACCTGGTTGTTTTGGCCCCTGGATAAGGATACTCATGTGTACGTACCGCTGCTTCGTGCACAGTCAGGGGGAGGTTGTACGGCCATACAAACACGGGCCAGGTGCTGTGCGTGTTACTCTGGTTGCCAAAGGGATTGAGTCCGTCCGTGCTCATGCCTAGCCTGACGTTCCTTGGATCGAGCCCGAACTCATCTTGGAATTCGATGTCTAGCGCATTCCACTGGCTAGCATCCGTGGGGTGTGTTAGGATCTTGACCTTCTCCGGATCATCTTCCGGATTCTCCCTCTTCGCGTGCCATTGCATGAGCTCTGCTTCCTTTGGGTCTACGAAATACCGCTGTAGACGAGAAGTGATAGGAAAGTACCACACCACTTTTCGGGGAACTTTATTGTTCCCTCTCTTGTACCATCCCTGGCCGCACACTGGGCATGAGGTTCTATCCTTGTACTCGTTCCGATAAAGTTTGCAGTCATTGATGCATGCGTGGTACTTCACGTACGGCATGTCTAGTGGGCAAACTACTTTCCTCGCCTCCTCGATACTTGTTGGCAGTGGGTTGTCCTTAGGAAGACGAGCGTGCCAGAATTTCATGTGAGCGTTGAAGCTAGTGTCGGTCCATTTGTGCTCCGCCTTCATCTCCAAAGCCTTCAGCGTTACACTCAAGCGTGTATCCTCGGGCTGGCACCTAAGATACAATGGAGTCCTCCCGTCTACCTCCATCTGTGCCAGCTTGGCTTTCTCTCTGGTTGCAGCTTTCGCGTTGGTCGTCTGCTTGAGGAGAATTTCTTGAAGATGAGGGTCTCGCAAGGCCGAAGTTAGCGCCGTGTTCGTGCTCCCTTCTTCTCCGCCACCACCACCATCTTCTCTGGCATCATCTCCTTCATGATGATCGTGTCCGTCGGCATCTCCTTCTTCATGATGATCATCATGTTCTCCTTCGTCATGATGACCATGTTCGGGAGGCCCTTCGTCTTCTCCCCCGCCCCCGGCCTCTTCTTCATCATGGCCACCGCCATCTGCCGGCGGCTCATTCACTAAGAAGCCGGGCATGAAACCACGCGTGAAAAGGTGAGACTCCAGTTGTCCGGAATCAGGGTTGATCCACTTCCGGTGTTTGTACGTTCGGCACGGACATCTTATGTTCGTCATGTTGTTCTGAACCATATCGGCCACCGCGTCAACCTTGTATCTAACCACCCAGCGTTCGCTCATATGGATGACCATGGTCGCCTGCACGTGAACATAGACCAAATTAAAGAGAGAGTGTTAGAACCATGCACACACACATGAAGAGCCCACATATATGCATGATTGCCGGAATATTTCGGCACGACCTACCCTAAAAGTAGGACGTATGGCTAGTGCAGAAATTTGCCGAAATGGACGTGTATCAAAATTTCGGCAAACCTCCATGCACCCGGCGCCAGCAACATGCATTCAAGCACAACACAAAGCTCCTCGAGAAGCAAGCATGCATGCATTCAACAAACACAAGACAAAGCAAACGAACATCGTCTCGCCATCGCACACCGCCCGCGGTACCAATCTTCACCTACAAATCATCCATATATATACATGCATGCACACCTCACAAATCCACAACCATAGGCATATCGGTGGAGGAGCAAAGTATGGGTAGGTGTAGTACCTTTACAAAGTAGGAGTAGCTTCCCTCACAAGTACATAAACCAAAGTAGGTCTAGCTATCAACAATGGAGCTGAGTATGAGAAAAATGGAGTGGGAGGGAGGAGAGGGACGAGCTAGTTGGAGGAGGGGAAGAAGGGAAAGAGTGGTGGTAGGTAGGAGGGGATGCCACCTTTTCTTAGATCTGTTTCGCACATTCTGTGGCGCATATGGCTATATGCGCCATAGAAAGTGCGAATTCTATGGCGCATATGCTGTATGCTCCACAGAAAGTAAGAGTCTGTGGCGCATATAGCATATGCGCCACAAAATTCATGCCATTCTGTGGCGCATATGCTGTATGCGCCATAGAACTCTCACTTCATGTGGTGCATGCAGCATATGCGCCACAGAATTCTGGCATGCCCATGTGCTGGGTCAGGCCCACATGGGGCCCACAGAAATTCTGTGGTGCATATGGCTATATGCGCCACAGAATGCTCACTTTCTGTGGCGCATATAGCCATATGCGCCACATAATTGCATGAATTCTGTGGAGCATTTCTTATATGCGCCACAAAATTAATTTTAGTGGAGCATTTTCCCTATATGCGCCACGGGATTAAAATTTGTTTATAATCATTTTCCTAGTAGTGGTAGCGCAGCACCGGAAGTAGTTCCTGTGGCGCCTACACCAATAAGAGAGGAAGCTAATGATGTTGATCATGAAACTTCGGTTGAAGTTACTACGAAACCTCGCAGGTCAATGAGAACTTGTACCACTCCTGATTGGTATGATCCTGTTATGAGTGTCATGTTGGTGGACAATACCGATGACCCCGTGACATATGAGGAAGCGATGATGAGCCCAGATTCCAATAAATAGCAAGAAGCCATGAAATCCGAGATTGGATCCATGTACGAAAACCATGTATGGACTTTAGTGGACTTATCGTATGGCCAGAAGGCTGTCGAGAACTAATCGATTTTCAAGAAGAAAACAGATGCTGATGGTAATGTTACTGTCTATAAAGCTCTACTTGTCGCAAAAGGGTTTTGAAAAATTCAAGAGTTGACTACGATGAGACTTTCTCACTGGTAGCGAAGCTAAAGTCTGTGAGGATTTTGTTAGCAATCACTGCATATTATGACTCTGAGATATTGCAGATGGATGTCAAAACGGTGTTCCTCAATGGAGACATTGATGAAGATTTGTATATGGTACAAACCAAAGGTTTTATCGATCCTAAAGATGCTAACAAGGTATGCAAACTTCAACGGTCCATTTATGGATTTAAGCAAGCATCCTGAAGTTGGAATCAACGTTTTGATAAGGTAATCAAAAGCTTTGGTTTTCTACAAACTTATGGAGAAGCTTGTATTTACAAGAAAGTGAGTGGAAGCTCTATAGCATTCTTAATACTATATGTAGATGACATATTGTTGATTGGGAATGATGTAGACCTTCTTAATAGTGTCAAGGATTATTTGAATAATAGTTTTTCAATCAAATATCTTGGCGAAGCAGCTTACATATTAGGCATAATGATTTATAGAGATAGATCAAGACGCCTAATATCATTGTCAGAAAGTACATATTTGGACAAAGTTCTAAAGAGGTTTGGAATGGAAGATAGCAATAAAGGGTTCTTGCCCATGTTGCCCAATACGACCTTGAGTAAAACTCAAAAGTCCTACAACTGTAGAAGATAGAGAAAGGATGAGTAAGACTCCATATGCCTCAGCTATAGGATCTCTTATGTATGCCATGCTATGTACTAGACCCGACATTGCATATGATGTTAGTTTGACTAGCAGATATCAAAGTGATCCAGGAGTGGATCATTGGACAGCGGTCAAAAACATCCTTAATTACTTGAGAAGAACTAAGGATATGGTTCTTTCTTATGGAGGTGATGAACAACTCGTTCTTAATGGTTACACCGATGCTAGTTGGAACACCGATCCGGATGATTCTAAATCTCAATATGGATACGTATTTACTTTGAATGGTGCAGCAGCTAGCTAGAGGAGTGCAAAGCAAAGCGTTGTGGCGAGATCTTCAACTGAATCGGAATATATAGCTGCTTCAGAGGCATCACAAGAGGCGATATGGATGAAGGAGTTCATTACAGAGCTCGGTGTGGTTCCAAGTGCGCTGGACCCAATGTCTATCTACTGTGATAACATGGGCGCAGTAGCCAATGTGCAATAACCAAGGTCACACAAGAAGCTGAAGCACATCAAGCTATGTTTTCACGCTATTCGAGAGCATGTCCAAGAACTTGACAATGATGACCCCACCGTTACCCCCATGCATCTTGACAATGTTGTAGGCATGGTGAGCGGCCACCATGAACTTGACCAGTGCAGGGTAGCTGAGGATGATGTTATACGGAAGATAAATGTGTGCCACATCGAAGTTGATGAGCTCGGTGTGGTAGTTGTCATGCGTCCCAAATGTGACGGAGAGACGCACATGCCAATGGTTATGGTGCTCCCATTAGCCACTCCGGATAACGGCACGATGGACATCAGCCTTTCATATGGCACCTGCAGCTTGGCGAACATCTCGGTGGAGATCACATTTAGGCCTGCGCCTCCATCGATGAGGATGTTCATGACTGCGATGTTGTTGATGGTGGAGGTGCAGATCATGGGTAGGGTGCCCACGGTGCTAGTAGAAGTGGGGTAGTTTTTGGCATCGAAGGTGATGGCGCACTGAGACCACTTGAGTTTTGGGAATGGAACCTCTGATCTGGCAGGGCGACCTCGCGAGTGAGCAGGTTCAAGTGACGGTTGGACGCTGGGCCCTAGGAACCACCACGGATGCAGGTTATGGCGCCCTGTGACTCTTGGTAGCCCCTGGTATCCTCGGTATGACCTTTATCCCGAGGTTAAGGGTCATGCTGCATGGCGTTGGTCTATTGACCTGTCTTGGGGTATCGAGGCCGTCGGAGTTGTTGTTCCAGTGTTTTCCCCCTAGTAGCCACCTCGCGGGACGCTTCGCTCACTGCCTTGCGTCCTCCTCCTCTAGTTGTTATGCATGTCGCGGATCTTCTTGAGATCGTAGCAGTCATCGGTGGGGTGCCCATGCTTCTCGTAGATGAGGTAGTACGAGTGATCTTCCCACTCCCTTTTGTCGTTCCCCTCGCGAGGGCTCTTCTGATCTAGATCCATGGTGAGGACATTGGTGGTCTTGCGCTTGGTATCCTTGTACTTTATCTTGGATGAGCTCGAGGCCTTGGGGTGGTCTCTTCCTCGGCGAGGCCAAAGATTCGCCCCACCTCCGCCTTGGCACACATTTCAGCCATGAAGAAGAGCTCGGCGGACATGGTGTGTTGGAGATATGCCCTAGAGGCAATAATAAAAGTGGTTATTATTATACCTTTTTTGTTTATGATAAATGTTTACATTCATGCTATAATAGTATTAACCAGAAACATTAATACTTGTGTGATTTGTAAGCTAAATTAGAGTCCCTAGTAAAGCCTCTTTGTAATACTAGCTTGTTGGTTAATAGATGATCGTGGTTTCCTGATAATGAACATTGATATGTTGTTAATAACAAGATCATATCATTAGGAGAATGGTGTGATGGACATACTCCTATAGATAAGCGTACCATTAAGATCAAGTCATTTCAATACTTTGTTTGCTATAAGCTTTCTCATACATAGTAACCTAATTCCTTCGACCATGAGATCATGATAATCACCATCAGCGGAAGGATGATTTGATGACATCAAACACCACACCGTAACTAGGTGGTTATAAAGGTCGCATTAAGTGTTCGGAAAGTATGTGTTGAGGCACATGGTTCAAGAATGGGATTTGTGCATCCATATGACGGATAGAAATACTCTGGGCCCTCTCGGTGGAATGTCATCCAATTAGCTTTCAAGCATGTGTCTGGCTCACAAGGTATCACATATCACGGGAAAAAGAAAAGAGTACTTATCGGTAACGAGGTTGAACTAGGTATGGAGAGATACCGACGATCAAACCTCGGATAAGTAAACTATCGCGAGACAAAGGGAAATTGGTATCGTATGTAAGTGGTTCATTTGATCGCAAAATAATCATAGAAATATGTGGGAGCCATATGAATTTCCAGATTCCTCTATTGGTTATTGATCGGAGAAGTGTCTCGGTCATGTCCGCATAATTCACGAACCGTAGGGAGACAGACTTAAGGATTCAATGTTGTTTAGTAGATAAGGAATGTAAGTAGGGATACCGAATGTTGTTCGGAGTCTCGGATGGGATCCGGGATATCACTAGGAGATCCAGAATGGTCCGGAGAATAAGATTCATATAAGGAAAGTCCTATTCCGGAGTTCGGGAATGATTTCGATGTTTTCATCGGAGAGGTTCTAGAAGGGTCTAGAAGGTTCACCAGACCGGAAGGGAATGGTCCATGAATGTGTCATGGGTAACTGGAATGATTGGATCATGTCCTAGGTCACTTGGTTGGACATTTGCAAGAGAGAATTAAAGCTCTAAATTGAAAGTCAAAAGGGAAGTTTGAAAAGTCAAACTGGACCAATAGTTTCCTAGTGGAAGAAGGAAAGAGTCCTTCCTTCTATCCAACTTGGGTTTGGGTTTGGATTCAAACTCTCCCCTCCCAAGGCTTCCCCCTCTCATAAATAGAGGGGGAGGGCTTCCCCAAAGGCCACAACACCAAGCCCTCCCCACCGTGCGCCGCCGCCAAGCCGCCACCGCCACACGCTTCTGCGCCGCCGATGGCCCGTCGCCGTCGCCCTAGCTGCCGCTGACACCTCCTCCTCCTCTCCGGCTTCTAAACCTAGATCCCGGAAAAACCTAGATCCACCATAACTCGCACCGGCTTAGGCGAAGCCCTGCGGGATCTTCCCTCTACTTCCGACACCACGCCGTCGCACTGCTGGAATCACGAGGGGAGAACTACAACCTCCACTGCCTGCTGGAACAAGGGAGAGGAAGGTCTTCATCGAGTACCCAACATATGACCGACTATGGAAGCGCCGCCGGAATGCAGTGCCGGAAGGATCGTCTACGCGATCTTGAGATCGGCAAGTGTACGACTACATCACCCACGAGAATCAGTTCTCGTTAACCGCTTTGGAATCTTCGAGGGTGAGTACTCCAATCGACTCGTTGCTACAATCTAGTAGATAGATCTTGGCTTGTTTGTTTGCATGTGGAAGAATTTTTTGTTTTCCATGCTACTAACCCCTACATGGTGAGGCTCTCAATTCGGATGCTGATCTTCTCCCTCGTGTTGACGTCCGTGACACCCTTGGAGAAGGCAGTGATGATGTTGGAGACCATGATCTTGGGAATCTTGTTGCGGACCCGGCTGAACCGCTGTAGGAACTCAAAGAGGGTCTCCCCAGGTTTCTAGCGTACCTAGCGAAGATCGTAGTAAGAGAGTGGGCGCTAGTATGTTCCCTTGAAGTTGGCCATGAAGTGGGAGATGAGGTCCACCTACAAGTCAATGGATTCCTCGGGAAGATTCATCAGCCAGATGATGCCCGTGTACTTCAGGCATAGGGGTAACGAATTCGCCATGATGTAGTCGTTGCCTTCTGCCGGCTCGAGGTCTATGGTGTAGTGCTATAGGAACTCTCATGGGTTGGTCATCCCGTCATTGCGCGCAGGCGTCTCTAGGAAGAACTTGTGAGGCAAAACCACGTGAAGGAGCCCCTTGATGAAGGCGAGGCATTCATTCGCCTGCACCACCTTGCCGCTGGCGAGGGCCATGCGATTTTGTAAACCCACGGTGGTGTTTTCCTCATTGAGACGGTCTTCACGCCCATGAGGCGGCGCCATGATAGAGGGGGGCAAGACAATTTGGCAGTTGTTGGCCGGTGGCGGAGTGACATTGTCGGGCATGGGGGCATGATCACGGCGTTGAGCTAGAAGCGAGCCCCCAGCCCCGGGTGCCTCGTCCTCGGCCCGAGCCCCCTCCACCGTGCTGTAGAGGATGGCGATGTCAAGGAGCTCGGCGAGCCGGTCGCACCACCTCCCTTTTCCTGGTTCGGCCGGCGGGTGGTCCAGGAACTCTTGCTCTAGGCGCTTGGCAGCTTCTGGTGTGAGGAGCTTGGTGTGGCCGCGCAAGAAAGCGTTGCGGGAGCGCAACATGGCACCGCGCGAGGAGGATGGGGGCTCCCACGATGGGCGGTAGAAGGAACCCCCTTCGTCCTGTTAGAGATATGCCCAAGAGGCAATAATAAATAGGTTATTATCATATTTTTATGTTTATGATAAATTTTTACATCCCATGCTATAATTATACTAACCGAAAACATTAATACTTGTGTGTTTTGTAAACATAAGAGATTCCCTAGTAAAGTCTCTTGTTAGACTAGCTTGTTGATTAGTAGATGATCATGGTTTCCTGATCATGAACATTGGATGTTATTAATAACAAGGTCATATCATTAGGAGAATGATGTGATGGACACACTCCTATAGTTAAGCATAGCATAATATCAAGTCATTCAATAGTTCGTTTGCTATAAGCTTTCAAATACATAGTAACCTAAATCCATAGACCATGAGATCATGTTGATCATCATCACTGGATGGATGCTTTGATGACATCAAACACCACTTCGTAACTGGGTGGTTATAAATGTGGCATTGAGTATTCTAAACGTATGTGTTGAGGCACATGGATCAAAAGTGGGATTTGTCCATCCATATGATGGATAGATATACTCTAGGCCCTCTCAGTGGAATGTCATCCAATTGGCTTGCAAGCATGTGACTAGATCACAAGGGATCACATATCATGAAACAAGCACAGAGTACTTATCGGTAACAAGCTTGAACTAGGTATGCGGAGATACCAACGATCAGACCTCGGATAAGTAAAGTATTGCAAGACAAAGGGAAATTGGTATCGTATATAAATGGTTCATTCGATCATGAAGTAATCGTAAAAATATGTGGGAGACATATGAATTTCCAGATTCCTCTATTGTTTATTGATTGGAGAAGTGTCTCGATCATGTCTGCATAATTCATGAACCGTAGGAAGACACACTTAAGGATTCGATGT
Source organism: Avena atlantica (assembly GCA_910589765.1). NCBI lineage: Eukaryota > Viridiplantae > Streptophyta > Magnoliopsida > Poales > Poaceae > Avena > Avena atlantica. The sequence continues at coordinate 438,523,844 of OU342739.1, forward strand.
TGTTTAGTAGATATGAAATGAGTTGGAGACCGAATGTTGTTCGGAGTCTCGGATTGGTTCTAGGACATCACGAGGAGATCCGAAATGGTCCGAAGAATAAGATCCATATAAGAAAACTTCTATTTCGAGGTTCAGAAATGTTTTCAGCGTTTTCACCTGAATCTTCTAGAAGGTTCTAGAAGATCCACCACCCCGAAGAGGGAAGGGTACATGAATGTTTCATACCAATGTGGAATGGTTGCATCATGTCCTAGGTCACTTGGCTGGTCAATGGGAAGATAAATAATCAAACTCTAGTTTGAATAGTCAAACTCCAGTTTGAAAAATCAAATCCCAACATTGAAAGTCAAACCAAGTGGAGGGATAGGAGTAAACCAAGTGGAGGGATAGGAGGAAACCTAGTGGAGTAAGGTTTCCCTCCCTCCCTTGCCGCCGGACAAGGAATAGGAGTTTGGGGAGGACTATCCTCCCCCTTGCCTCCTCTCCCTCCCATAAAAGAAGGGGTAGGGGCACCCTATTGCCCTACACCAAAAACCCAAACCCTAGGCAGGCTGCCCTCAAAACCGCCGCCAGCCTAGAGATTCTCTAAACCACCGCCACCTAGCCTTGCCCTAGCCTCTGGCCACCTCCACCCCTTGGCCTCTAAACCCTAGTTGCCAAGGCCTCTCTAATCCACCATAACTCCCTCCGACTTAGGCGAAGCCCTGCGGGATCTACTCCTCCATTTCACCACCACACCGTCATGCTGCTGGAATCGAGAGGAGATCTACAACCTCCACTGCCTGCTGGAACAAGGGAGAGGAAGGTCTTCATTGAGTACCAAACATGTTACCGACTGCAGAAGCGCTTGCAGAAAGAGGCACCGGAAGGATCGTCTTTGCGATCTTGATATCGGCAAGTGACGATTACATCAACCACGAGAATCTGATCTCGTTAAACGCTTCGGATCTTCGAGGGTCAGTACTCTATCAACTCGTTTCACCGATCAAGTAGATTAGATCTTGGCTTGTGTGTGTTCATGCGATAGAATTTTTTTGTTTTCCATGCTACGAACCCCTAAAGTGGTGTCAGAGTCATGTCTATGAGTAGATCTGTTGCACGAGTAGAACACAATAATTATTGTGGGCGTTGATGCTTTTGTTGTCGATTGATTTTTTTTTTGTACTTTGAATCTTGCGGGATGGTGGGATGAAGCGGCTCGGGCTAACCTTACATGACATCGTTCATGATACTTTCTCCACGCTCAACTTACAACTTGTATTGCATAAGTGGATTTGCGGATGTCTGTCTCTCCCACCATAGTGAAGATTCAATTTACAACGGGTGACAATACTTGTATGAACGTTGTGGTTCATGTTCGTAAGTTAGAACAATTCCTATTCGAAAACCCCAGCCACGTAAAACATGCAAAGAAGATTAAAGGACTCTAACTTGTTTTTGCGAGGCTTGTGTTGTGATGTGATATGGCCATGATTGTGATTATATATGATGTTTGCAATGATCCTTATTGTAAGTTGGCAGCCGACATGAGACTTATGGTGGTCTTTAAATTTTGTTTAAGACCTACGTGTCTATTATTGAAGGTAGTTGTAATAGTTGATGCTGGTGGACGACAACCATGGAGCAGCGCCATTGACCTTTACGCCATATCGGTGATGATGGAGATCATGTTCGTGCTTGGAGATGGAGATCGAAGGCACAATAAGAAAGGCCATATCATATCACATATTATGAATTGCATGTGATGTTAATCCTTTTTTATGCATCTTGTATTGCTTAGATCGCAATAGTAGCATTATAAGATGATCACTCTCACTAAAATATCAAGTAATAAAGTGTTCGTCCTTAGTAGGCACTATTGCTAAGACTCATCGTTTTGAAGCACCACGTGATGATCAGGTGTGATAGATTCTATGTTTGCATACAACGGGTACAAGCCAGATTTGCACATGCGGATACTAAGGTTAACCTTGACGAGCCTAGCATGTACAGACATTGTCTCAGAACATGGAATACCGAAAGGTAAAGCATGAGTCATATAGATGATATGATGAACATGTTGATTGTTCGCCTTTGAAGCTACATTATCTCTCGTGATGATTGGACTTGGTGTAGTAGATTTGGTTCGTGTGATCACTAAAACAATGTGAGGGATATTGTTTTGATTGGGAGTTCAACATTAATATGATTAAAAGTTGAACACTATTTATAATAAATTAAATCAAAGTGAATTTGCATAGTTGTTGTAGTCATTGGCATCCATTCACCATCTTACGCTTAGTTATAATTGAGATAATAGAACTATATAATTCTGGATAGTTAATTTATGAACTGGTATCGTATTTTTGAGTGTTAATCTAAAGTTTAAAAGTCCCATTGCAAACTTTCAGCAAACTCCATATAACTCCAAGAAGTTTAATAATTGGTATTAAATTGATACGTCGGAAACGTATCTATAATTTTTTATGTTCCATGCTTGTTAGTATCTACTTTGCTTTGCTTTGTCTACACTTTGAGGTGCCTTTTACATGTTTTTTGGTACTAACCTATTAACATGTTGCCACAGTGCCAGATGCCTGTTTTCTGCTGTTTTTGGTTTTAGAAAAGTTACTAAAGAAATATTCTCGGAATTGGACGGAACAAACGTCAAAGTCAATTACTTTCCATGGGGAATAAGAAGTCCAGAGGAAAGACGAGGAAGCGTGCCAGGGCGGCCAAACCCCCCTAGGCGCAGCCAGGGGTGGGCCCGCTCCTGGGTAGGGTTTGACCCCATGGTCGCCTCCTCGGCTGCCCCCTTCTCCTATAAGAAGCCCCTGATGCAGAAACCCTAAGCACCCGATCAAATCTCGATCAAACCGTCTGTAGCCGCCGCCACCATCGTCCCTACATCGGGGGATCTGAAGTTCTTCCCGGCACCCTGTCGGAGGGGAGATCATCCCGGAGGCCTTCTCTCCGGTATGATGCGTGAGTAGTTCCACCTTGGACTATGGGTCCATGTAGTAGCTAGATGGTTGTATATCCTCCTTTGTGCTTTCATGTATATATCTTGTGAGCTCCATTCATGATCACGATCTAATCTATTTGTAATCATGCATGTTGTGTTTGCGGGGATCCGATGGATATTGAGATTATTATGTTGGTTTGATTAATGGTTTTGTCTTTATGATTATATAATGTCTGTTTTGTTTGTGATCTTGCATGCTGCGGTGACCCAACATACCACTGCATGTGTAGTATACTATATTCGTTGACATGACTCTCACAGAATACCGTTCCGTAAATATCACATCCCTCAGAGTGGCACAACAGAAACACTGCGGGTCCATATTACAACATTCACACATTATTATTAATACAATGAATTACCAATTAATATGCACACTACGAGGATAACAACCACGACCTGCACATCTGGCTTCATGCGAGAGGAAGAAGATATAGCTGACTTCCCTGTCCCATTCCAAATCTCATGGCTAACGCGAAATATATGGCTCTAGAATCACTGATGCCAGGGGTTATTAAGTCCCTAATTGATCATCATTGTTGCAAATAGAACCCTAAGTTCTATTGCTTCATTATATCATCACTTAGGTTGATATCTATGATTTTGTTATTTGTTAAATTAATATTTTCTTTATTTTAGAGTATATATGATAACACACAATTTGCAAATACTTTGATAAAGACTCTTCAAAGGATATGAGCAAGTGATGAACTTGCCTTGTGATGGCAAGGTAGTGAAGTCTGATGCTTGCACTGGACCTTGAGCTTCTATGTCTACAAAAACATCATTATTGCCCGGTAAGGAAAATATTTAAAGAAGCAAAATGATTATGCAAAGTAATGTAATGCATCATTTAATTTGATATGCATTCTCCCCATTATTATAAAAATTCTTTTTAAATAATAAAGGAATTATATTTTTTTAATATTTATAATATATATTGTATTATTTTATTTTATTTCCCTTTTATTTGACTTTTATTAATTTAATAATTCTTTTAGGAATTATCACTTAAATATCAAAAATTATTATTAAATATTTATTTAATATATTTCAAAAATACTACAATATTAATATATAATGAGAGTGATTTTTATTTATTTATTTATCATCTTTCCATAATTTTGTAAAATTCCATAAGGAATATATAAATTAGAAAATTCTTAATAAAATTTAAATGTCTATATCTTAATTTATTTGGATAGTTTGGATTTTTGTGAATCCAAAAATATTTTATTTATAATTTTTGGACTTTTATTTTATTTTGTAGAATTTAATTAAGTTCAGGGGCATTTTGGTCTTTTCTATTTATTGAAAACATGGCTTAAGGTTTTTGGGCTGGGTTAATCCTATTGGGCCCTTATGGCCCATTAGGCATAGTCAAAATAGCCACCCCGAAGGGTTCTGGCCCAACTCAGCCCACTCCCTTGCTGCCTCTCACCCTCGAGCTCACTCCTCTCCTCTTCTGCCCCCGACCCTGTGGTCGGTGATATCGCCGCCTATGATTCCCGCCGTCATGGGCCGTTCTGGTTGCCGCCTTGGTGCAGGAGGAGGTTGTCAACTACGCCCTTCCTTCCTGTCCAACAGGATTTGAGCATGGAGCTCTCCTACGACAGATCGATGCCATCCCGAACCCTAGGGTTTGGGGGTTGGCGTGGATCTTGGCGTTGTCGCTGCCGTCGTGCGTTGTGGTGATTCACCTTTCCATAGGCGCGGCCATGGTCACCGCCGTGGCGCTGTATGGGTCGCAGCGCCCCCCTGGGGGTGCTCCCCGTGCCGCCAGGGTCGTCGGCCACCTCTACTTCCTCTTCTAGTCCCCAGCGAGGACCTTTGGTGAGTTATTTTCCTCTCCCCCTTGTGCTCTCTGTGCTCACTCATCCTATGCTATATGTTGGCAGTGACCTCTATGATTGCTATCTTGTCCTGATTAAGATGATTTATTCCATCTAGGGTTCATATCCTGTTGTTGATTATATACTGGATGAATTAGATCATGTTTTGATGGTCTCTAAGCATGCTAAATGATTATTAGCTTGAGTCTTGCTGCTTAAGATGAACTATAATGGTACTGGTGGCTTATTAGATGATTTTGTGCTTAGATTTCATATGATTCAGATGATATAGTTGCTTTGAAATCAATGGTTGGTAAAGTCAGTGGGTTTGATAACTTACCACTATCATTACTTGGTTAATGATAATGAGTATGGTGTGATGAAATCACTGTCCTAGTGCTGTTGGCTTGAGAATTCATGTGTGGTTTGAGATCACAATGATCTCAGACAGTGAAGATATACATAGGAATGTCCTAAATATGATTCCTCCAATGACACGAAAATGATTAGTAGATTGATTGATTAAATCTGTGAAGGTTGAATGCTTATTCTGATTTATGTAGAATTGTACTTGTGACACCATCTTGGTATGGCGCACAAGATTGATTCTAATCCATTGTTTGGGTTGGTTTAAGCTTATGAAAAGTTTGGCATTAAAAGATAGGTAGAAATGTTCCCTTTTGGAATACCTAAGACTAATGATGTTGGTCTGAGGCTTAGGGATTAAGATTTTTTCTAGTTGATTCATATGGATGGTTCTGGTAATGGTACCAGCTACTGTTTCTTGGATCAAAGCTTGGAAAAATGATAGTAGGCTTGATCATTTATATGGATCCAAGAGATTTACTTCTAAGGTTCTACTCTTATATTAGAGATGTGCCTAGAAGTTAAATCTTAGCTATATTTATTATTGATTTGAAATATTGCTTGATAACCAAATCAATGATGTTGTTCTGAGTTTTGGTTGGATCCTTGTACTTTGCTGTTTGCTTTTAGAGTTTAAAACCTCAGTGATGGATTCACCCCACTTGGGCGCTTTCTGAGAGTTTGAATATGATACAGATCATGTATGCTTGTCTAATCTTAGACAGATAGATCATATGATAGTCTATGTACTCATGTAACACCCTCGCCTGATAAGGCTGAGTTCATGTGTATAGTGCCAATCCCTGGATCGGTTCACTGGCACACACAGTACAAAATGATACCAAATATAAATGTGCATCATAAATACAACGAATATGATCCAAAATTTACATAATTTATTCAAGTACACAGCGGAAAACGAATACAAGGTAGATCTCCATCCTCCAAATGTGCCACAGGCGAACAATTGTTGAGTGGAGTTTCGCGACCTATGAACGATCACTCAGATACGATATAACCTGCAACATGAAATGTTGCAGCCACGAATGGTCAATACATTGAATGTATGGCAAGTAGGCTAAAGTGGTTAACAACAGATCTATCAACTACATGCTTATTTGGCCAAGTGGAGTTCAGGCTCATTTGCATAAAGCAACAGTTTTATCCTAACATTTGTAACAAAGTAGTTTTCCAATACGATAAATAGGACACTCTGGTTCACTCCCAGGTGCTCCTACCCAATTATGTTCACCCAACAAGTTTTAAGTAATTAAGAAGTAAGGATGAGTGAGAAATATCATAGCATCAGTATCAGGTCGCTCAAATTGTCCATAACCGGGGACACAACTAAGCACTTAGTTTATACACCCTGCAGGGGTTAGTACACTTTACCCATGTGACTTGGCCAGCCCAGCTCGTACCACCACTCTCATATTGGGTGATGATAGGGAGAAGTCCAAGAAGGAACCGTTCGGGAAGTAGCTCCCCAATCCCGACGCGCACCGGTCCAACCTACACTATCTACATCTCTGGATACGCGGGTTCGAGTTACCACAACCTACCGAGTTCAACCAACCGCCCATTTCATTATTGGCACATGGTTGCACACGAAAGCTTCCAAACAAATAAACCAATCATTTCTCAGTGTCCTGGGTGCCTTTCCGCAATGATACCACCAAAAATTATCAATCCCATCACACCCAGGAGATTCATTGATTAAGTTGTTTTAGTTTTCGCAAACCAACACATTTAGAAATAATTTCAGTGATGTAACCAGCCCTCGTTCATCATAGCATGTCTAAGCACATCTACCAACGGTGGCTCATAAACAAGGAATGCTAGGGAATAATATGGGACATAGCATAGCATATACACATCAATTCCTACATATGCAATTCTACAAAAACATCTATAATGCATAGGAAAATAATAGGACATTTATGACCAAGATAACACCACTTGCCTTTGTTGTAGATGTAGTCGATTCGATAATCCTCACAATCCTCATAGATATAATGGTTGCACTCGTCATAACCACAATACTTGCAATCATAGTAGTTGCAATCACACACGTTGCACTCCTCGCAATCTATCGCGCAAACAATTGCATACAATCATAAACAATAGCACATAGAGATCAAACAAATGCATGCATGACAATTTAATAAGTCACAATGGTTGTTACTTTAGTTCTCTAAACAATATTGAAGTATATGATGCATGCAAGAGGCCAATTAATGCAATGGAGTACTTGTTATTAATAATTACTTGCCAATATAGGGTTTTTAATAGTTCTGTTGAAACGCCTGTTCTAACTGTCGAATTAAATTTGTTTCTTTGGTTTACTGGATAGAGGACGTTAATACGAACCAGTAGGCGTTGGATTCACCCTAATCGGAGTTATAGATATTTTTGTATGATTTAAATAGTGTTTAATGGGTTTTAAATGATTCATATAGTTTCTGTTGTCTAAAAACCAAACTAAAATTATATCTGTAATCTCCACGGAATTGTGATTTGAGGGACATATTATTTGTAATTTTATGAATAGTATTTATTTTCTTATGAATTTATTACTCTAAATAAGCCATTAAACCATTTATTTAATAACTGCAAAACCTCACAGTATTTTCTTGGACCATTTGCATATTAATGATCTACATGGAACCATCTTTCCATCGGTATATTATTTATATTTTTGTGATATGCAAATAATTTACTATGAATTTAATGATTTATAAAGCCATTAAAACTAATTAAACCACTACGGGGTAAATAATCCGCAAAGGCTGTATCCAACCAGATATTATTAATGTACATTACAGTAGCTTCAATTTGATATATTGTTCATATTTTTCGGAGTTACAGATAATTTTCTATGAATTTATTAACCTAAAAGACCATTAAAACTAATTAAATTACTGCAGTAACCACATACAGTAAAAGTTGGATCTATTCTGATAAGATGATTCTACGTAAAATTATATTCAATTTGATATATTATACGTAATTTTTGGACGTGGTATGAATTTCTAATGAAATTTACAAGTTAGACCTATAATATGCAATTTTAAATTCGAAGGGAATATTCCAGAGAATATTCCGCTGACTGGACAAGTTGACTTTGCATGCTGACTGAGACTAGATGTTGACCTGACGTTGACGTGGCGTTGATGAGGAAGCTGACCGGGATGACGACATGGCACACACCGGTTTGATTGGATCTCGACCGTCTGGATAGGATCTGGTGGCTAGAAGAAGAGATTGACCCGATTTTGGCTCAGAATAGACAAGAAACAGATCTTTGTTAGAGATACAAATCCGTAGGTCAAATTGAAAAACTTAGAACACAAAAGTTGTGGGGAATCATTATTCCTACCTTCTCAGCAAAGGAATTTGTATTTGAAGAAACGAGCGCGAGTACATCTTGGATTTACACTATAAGATCTGAAATATTGCGATACAAAATTCTCCGGCTGTGGTGGATGAAAATAGGTGAGGTTTGTCGGGCTTGAAAGATTTCGACTCGTTCTACAACTTTCGTTTTTTGTCCGAAGGCAAACAACGAAGTCTAGATGGGTTAAAAAGCGAAATAAGATTCGGGCATATGTAGATTCGGGATTTCGAGAAGGGAAACTCGTACAACTGTGGCTCCACGAGATTATATGGAGGTTTGGGACGATGCAGAGATAGGCCTTGGAGTAGGGAATAAGTAGAAACAAACGGAAGTCGATTCGGAGTTGTAGATAAAAAGTTATAAGAGTTTGAGTAGAGATAGGTCTAGAAAACAGATTTTTGCACGGATTTTAAAGCAAACTTGGCCACGTACTTATGTTCCTGGCTGCTCGGTCGGGTCGGTCCGGGTGGGCCGGCCCGTTTATTTTTTTACTTGTTTCCCTCATATCTTTTGCATACGAACTCCAAATGACATGATTTTTGTTTCTAAATTTTTCTAAAATCAAATAGATCATAGTAAGATCATATTTTAAATCTTTTTACTAGTTTGCAAGTAGTGGGTTCATAAGTTCTTGTATATTCCAGTTTATTTATATCTTTATTTGTTTGTATTTATTCCATAATTTTTTCATAATAGCTCCAAATGAGCTCAATTTTGTTTCTAAAATTATGTAATATTAATTGGATCTCTTTAGGCTATAATTATCAATAACTTATGCCTTATCAACAGTGGGTTTTAATAAGTCAATTTAATTACCCTTAGGAACATTTGGGCGAATCAACTATAGGATTTAGATACCATGATTTGGATTTAGATTGTGAGAACTTTGCATGGATGTAATGAAATGCTTATGAATGCTTCATGATTTTTATTTTGAAATCTTGCACACCAATTCTACAATCCATAATCAATCCATGCCCTTTTTCCTATATGGCTACTTAGGTCATAACAAAAGAATATAAGATTTTGATTTCAAGGTTGAGAGGATTTTCTATTCAAATAAAGTTTCTTCTCTTTGAGAATTTTCAACATAGTCAAACAATCAATCAAACTTATTTATTTATTTCACATTCCAAAATTAGGAGAATTTTGGGATGTGACAACTCACCACTGTCACTTGATGTTGTGGTTGTTAGTGGTGGATCTTGTGGTAGCTTGATCTTGTGGTTGATCTTGTGCTCCCCTGGTATCTCGAGCTCCTGGATTGTCCTTCATCTAGCCCATCATTTTCTGATCCTGATGGCTTGACCTTGGTCTTGCTATCCACCTGATCTTTACCCTCCTTATGTCACCATCCTGGTGATGTGATCCTGGGCTTTGGTTGGTTTGGCTGCTGGCTGCTGTGCTTGGTTTATGTGGCTCTGGCTAAGCTAGTTGTTCTTGTGTGTGTGAGCAGTGAAGAGATGCACTAGTGCCTCTCCACGGCTGTGATGAGCAGTTTTGTTTTGCTGGGCTATTGTTGAGGTGCTGACAGCACACACCATGCAGTTTGACGTGTGTGCTGCTTGTGTGCTTGCTGCACTGATGTTGATATGTTCAGAATTTTGAAAGTTACTTTTATTTGATTACTTTCACTTGGCTGGTGAAACTTGCCCCTCCTTGCTGTCATTTGACTTCTGGCTTAGAATTATGAAAGATTTATCTTTTCATATTGGTGAAACTTGCCCCTTATATACTCAATGATGAAATAATGAACAATGCACTTCGCTGTCAACTTCTGAGAGTAAAACAATACTAACCCTAACTTTCTTTTTTTATTCAGTTTCTGTTTATTTTGCAGGTACAGATTTGAAAAGAAGATTTTAGTTTAGGTTTCATTATAGAATAATCCAATGTAATCTTCTTTATTCTTTTGTAATTTTAGTTCTATTATTTTGTAATATTTATTTTATTATTTTGTAATAAAGATTGTACTATTATCAATAAAGAAATATTCTTATTCTTTATTTATTTTCTATGGTGAAGATTGTGGATGGTTCTAATAAGTTTCATTTTTGTAACTTACTTATTGAATAAAATACGAAACAAATATTCGTATTCTTAATTGCTTTCTTTAAAATTGGTTAACTCTAAATTAAATCAAGATTCAAACATTATTCAAAAAATCATTTGAATTATAATTCAAACACTCAAGTTTTAAATTCAAATTTCATTTCCCAAAACACATATGTCCACAGAGATCTTATCAAAGTCTATAGCAATCATTCTTTAAGACTAAATCTAATCTCAAAGTATGAAAGAAACCTTGATCACTTTAGATTTTTATTTGGCAAAAAATTTACCCACATTTTCACTGATGAATGCATGCAACATTTCAATTTCCTAAATCTACCTTTCGTCAGTTCCTAAATGCTGGGATGTTACATATGCTCTCTGTTGTTAGTAGCTATCTTGGACAAGTAGTTGCTAGTGACTCCAAGAGGGGGTATTTATGGTCGATAGTGGGTTCATGCCACTAGTTTCCAAGGGAAGTGACAATAATCTCTTCGGTTGTAGATGTGTTGTTGCCACTATGGAGAAAACAACGGTCTCTTGTTCATGGAACATGTGGACTGTTTACCTTACACACTTTGCTTAAAGCAGTTGTCTGTTGCCTGCAACTTAATACTGGAGGGGGTTCGGATGATAACCTGAAGGTGGACTTCTAGTCATAGATACAGTTGGATGGCGGTCTATGTATCTTGTTGTATTGTCCAATAGAATCTCATAGGATCTTTCTGACTAGTAATTACATTGTTATGCCTTGCTCAGTTCCTGTCAATTGCCCCGGTGTAATTTGTTTACCCTTCATGCCATGTTGTTTATCTGAGGAGAGCAGCTCTAGTGAACTATGGACCCCGGTTCAATCTTTACCATTGATACATCTTCCACTGTTACTTGTTTACTTGCTGCAAACCATTACCTTCCATACCATATGTTTAATCCTTTGTTACAGCAAACCGGTGAGCTTGAAAACCTCACTGATTTGTTGGGGCAAAGACTTGAGTTTGTGTTGTGCAGGTCTCCGTGTTGCTTGCAACACCTGTGTGATGTTTCCTTCCTCCTTCTGGTTCGATAACCTCAGTCTCTACTGAGGGGTTTCCAACCGAATTGCTCCACACCAGCGCATTAACAAGTTTTCCGGCACCATTTCCGGGGAGGTCAAGGACGTCTTCACTAGGGGAGTCCTTCACTTCCTTTCTCTTTACTTTGTTTTTAGTTTTCTTTGTTTCTTTTTCTTGGTTTTGTTTGCCTCTTTTCAAAAAAACCCAAAAAAATTAGTCTAGCTTGGTTTTCTTGCTTTATTCAAAAACACAAAAAAATTAGTTTCTGCTCTAGTTGCCACCTTTCTCTAGCCCACCTTGTTGTTCCCCAAGTTCGCCTTGAAAGATCTTGCAATAGGTAGTGGCTCCATAATTGGGAAAGATAATATTGAAGAATTATTTAATCATGTTAGCAAGCATGAAGATATTGAGGATAAATCTATAGCGGAGCTTGCTCCTAATTATGAGATTGCTGCATCTTCATTAGTTCATATGTTGGAGGCTAGGTTTTTTAGCCTTAACCCCTTCATACAATTCTTGTTCCTAAAACTAAAAGAAGAAAAGAATGCTGAAAAGAGGGAATTCATCCTTGAAACTTTATTAAATGAATTACATGATGTTGTTAGGGAAGCTAAAAAGGTCTTTGAGCATTTTAATATGCTAGGCTCAAGTGTAGATGTTGTGGGCATTTCTGATAAAACTAAGCCTAGGGAAGAATTTAAGATACCAATACCCTTTAAGATTGTTGGAATGCATGAAGCCTTTGAATAGAATTTTGATGGGATTGCTCCTGAAAATCTTTTTGATGAAAGTGGTAGACCAAAGAGAGATGAGAAGGGATCCTACAAAAACCATTTGGATGAGATACCTTTCATAGTTGAAGACTTTACAAGTATTGATGTTAATGCTTCTTGATTTGAAAATACTTGATTCCTCTTGCTTCTTGTGCCTAACTTAAAGGCGTTAAAGAAAAGTACTTGTTGGGAGATAACCCAAGAGTTTCCTTGAGTCTTGGAAGTTACTACTTCATTAATGACCTCTCCTTATCCTTTTTGTTTTCTTTTTGTGCCAAGAATGACCTCTAATGAGAGGGAAGTAAGATTTGGGGAGTTGCTGTCCCAAAACAGATTTCTGTCCTCCACCATAAAAATTCGTGAGGAGTCTCTCTAACTCGGATTGAGCTAAAAATATACGAATAAATCCCCCAGTATGTTATATAACTTTCATTAGCTCAACACTTTCTTATTTGAGCAACAGAAGATGTTCGAAAAAATCAGTTTCTACATGCTGCTCTGTTTTGACAAATTTGTGCCATTATTTGTATTTGCTTCTTATTGATTCCTTTTTGAGTTTTTTTTGGGAAATTGAGATTATTGAAGGAGTTACTATATTAGCTTGTGTTTTAGTGAAAAGCCTTGCTGTTCCAAAGATTTTCCAGAGGTCTAATACCTTTTGAATACACTAATGTTGCTAATGAAGATTGTGTGAAGTTTTGTATGAAGGAAAAATTTCAGGTGTAGAGAGAGAATGATGCAATGAGATGAAGAATGGACAAAAGCTCAAGCTTGGGGATGCCACCATGGTGTCACCCCAAGAAATATCCAAGAGGTACAAGAGTCAAAGCTTGGGGATGCCCAAGGCATCCCCTTCTTCATTAATAAAAAGCTCAGGTCTGTCTAAACACTTCGTTTTTATTGTTTCATGCACAGTTGTGTTGTTCTTGGAGCTTCTTAGTTTTCATTTTCTTTTCTTAGGTTGTTTCGTTTGCTTGAATAAAGTAGTTTGGACCCCCGTTTTCGCTGTGTTGTTTTGCAAATAAGTTGCTTGGTGTTGGAAAGGAGTAGTAATTTCTCGCTTGTAATTTCAAGAGGAGCTTGCATTGACTGTGACTTAGACTTTAGCATGACATGCTAGGTGTTGTTTTGACCTTATGCTTAGTGATTATTTCTGTAGCATGTCTTGTTCCAAATAATTGGGATTTCTTAGTGTGCCTTGAAGAAATTATGTGTTGTTTTAGCATGCAAAAGCATACTATTGTGGTATTATCCTTTGATGTTTTGCTTGGGTTGACTTGGCACATGCTCACACCATGTTATGACTCTCACAAGTCACCATTAGACTCTATCATCATTTAGTCCTTGACTTGTAGTACCACTCTATGCTTTGATTAGTAATGCTTTGTTGCTCTGCATGATTATGGCCATTATGCTCTCTTAGTTGGTTGCTCCCAGTATTTTTATAGCCTCCACTTGTATGAGTAAGCTCTACTCATGCTTCCAACTCCCAAGAAACCAAGTTATTCCAAAGTTTCCACTATAAACTCCTATGCATGGTGTGTTACACCATTCCAAGTATATTCTTGTTTTCAGCTATCTTCCAATTAAAAATTATTTTGTTATGTGAAAACTTAGTGATTAAAGCCCTCACGAACTTGATGGCACACTTTATATTCCTTGCCCCTAATAAACTTGAACCATTGTGACATCTTTGTTGTATATTCTTGCACTTATATGTTGGAATTAGCAGAACCGTGCTGTCATGGGGAATGCTTTCAACATTGCACTTCTACTTTGTACTCAGTTGATATCATGATCTTTTGTATATGGATGTCACCGGTATTAAATAAAGAGGAAACTTGTAAGTCCAAGGAGTAAGTATTATGTGTTATGGAAACGCCTGGGCCGCTAGCCTAAGCCATGCCTAATCATGGTGGAAACTTGTAGCATCACTATAGTGAGCTATCTATGAAGCATCCTCAATAAAAGGTATGCATATAGTAAATAAAAATATCGCTGAGATGCTCATTGTCTGCTTGCCTTGTCATTTTGGTTATGGGAAAGCTCCTGTACCATGTGAAAGGGGTACCCCATTGGTGGTTCTCTATGATATGCAAATATTTACAATGACAAGAACTTACCTGCGATTGAAGTTGAGTATGCATGAGGTGTGGCCCTCGTATTCAAGGGACTTGAGATTGCCAACTTATAATTCGTCAATCATATACTCCATCTTTGTCACTTTAACTTTAATCACTTCAAGATGCTTATGATAGGGGCAATGAGGGTTGAAAGTTAACAAGTACCATAATTTTTGGAAGCTCTTTTTGAAACCTGTAATCCCTGCTTCATTTACAAAAAGGCCTTTCTTCCACCATTATTGAGTCTCCACCTTCTACCTTTAGGCACCACTAAGAGAGCATAGTTGTCATTCTGAGTGTAGTGTTCCAAAGCTTATTGATTAATGCATATTGTTATATTACTTGTTCTTCACTACTAGGAAAATGGCTATAGGTAATCAGCACATCTGCGGCTCACATGGTTGAAGTGCCCCACGGCTAAAACAGGCGTGGCTCACCTATGGGTAGTGCCCTACTAGTAACTAGAACAACCGTGGCGCACATGACCATAGTGCGCCATAGATATGTGTGGGCCAGGGCCCTGTTGGCCGCACGCCAGACATACGTAGCGCACGTAGGGTAGGTGCGCTACGCCTGTTGGTGTTATCCGTGGCGCACGTTGGGGGGGGGTGCACTACGCCTAAGATCATGCCCCTCTGTGCTGTAAAACGGCCAGACACATCCGTGTGGCACTATGGCATGTGCACCACGGATGTTACTAATCCCTGTGGCGCACTTGGGCCGAGTGCGCCACAGATGTGGCGATTTTTTGGCAGCTCCACTTTATGTGCACATGTGTGATCATCCACCACCCCACACTTCACTTTCCCCTTCTTCTTCCTCCTTAGATCTAGTCGGTATATTCTCCTTCCCACCTCAATTTCTCCACTCATTCACCATTTTTAGAATGTATAACTTGCCTTGGATGTTACATAAATAATATAGGAAGGTCTCCGGTCTCTCATCTCCTTCTTCGGTCTCGCGCGCACCTCTCCTTTCCATCTTTCTCGCGATTGGTCTCTCATCTCGGTAAGTTGTCCATGTAAGGATGTGTTCATGTGTATATGATGATATGCTCATATGTATGTAGATGATCGATGCTCATGATGTGTGTATGAGAGGATCGATGGTCATATGTGTGTGTATATGGAGAGTATCGATGATGCTCATGCATGTGTGTATGGAGAGGATAATGATATGTTCATGTGTGTATGGATCGGTCTCTCTCTCTTGTGTTTGTATGTGGACAAGTTGCCATTTGTTTTGCCAAAATGTTGATTCATTTCCATTTTGGCAAGACTTTGGCATTTCGCAAAGGTCCTAATTTTAGGATAGGTCATGCCAAAATTTTCTATCGACCATTGCATGCATGCATTGATTATATGGTCTAATAGACTTCTAATTGTACCGTGTACACCATGCAGGCAGAAATGGTGCTCATAATGAGCGAAGACATCGTGGCTAGATTTTTGGAATGTGCGACGGCCGACATAATACGAAATAACAAGACGGAGATAAGATGTGCGTGCAGAAGATGCAAACTCATCTAGGTGATTGACCCATATTCCGGGAACCTGCAGGCGCAACTGCTCCGCCATGGTTTCATGGATGGATACACTTGTTGGATAAGTGATGACGAAGACGATGGAGACGGTGAAGGTGGGCAACATGACGATGATCATCATCACGGCGAAAACGGGCGAGATGATGAAGAGTCTCCTGGAGATGGTGAAGGTGCGGAAGCAGACCGGGATGATGATGATCTAGATGTCTGAGGAGGAGACGACGATGGAACAACGTCAGGCTGGGTGCGGGACCCTTATGTGCAAGAGCTGCTTCTCAAGCAGACGAGTAACGCCAGGGCTGCCGCTAGAGAGAAAGCCAAGCTTGCGCAACTTGAGAAAGACGCGGTTACTGCATTGTATGAAGGATGCAGGCCCGATGATACCCGGTTGAATGTAACGCTCAAGTCTATGGAGATGAAGGCAAAACACAAATTGAGCGACACAAGATTCGACGATATGATGGCATTCTGGCACGATCGTCTCCCGGAGGGGAACACATGTCCAACTAGTATCGAGGACGCCAAGAAAATCGTCTTTCCTCTCGATCTACCGCACGTTAGATATCACGTATTCATCAACGATTGCATCATTTATCGGGGCGAGGACGCGGAGAAAACCAGATGTCCGGTGTGCGGTGTGAGTCGATACAAGAAAGGGAAGAAAGCACCTCGAAAAGTGGTATGGTACTTTCCTATCACTCCTCGTCTGCAGCGCTATTTCGCGGACCCAAAGGAAGCGAAGCTCATGCGATGGCATGCGGAAAGGAAGAAGCCAGGATATGATGATGATGACCCCGAAAAGGATGAGCTGCTGACGGACCCTTCAGATGCTAGCCAGTGGAAAGCATTGGCCCTCGAATTCCCGGAATTCGGTGGAGATTCGAGGAACATGAGGCTTGGTGCGAGCACCGATGGACTCAATCCGTTTGGTAGCCAGAGCAGCACGCATAGCACTTGGCCCGTGTTTGTATGGATGTACAACCTCCCTCCATGGTTGTGCATGAAGAAGAAGTACATACAAATGAGTATGCTAATTCAAGGGCCGAAACAACCTGGTACCGACATCAATCTGTATCTTGAGCTGTTGAAAGAGGAGCTAGCCACGTTATGGGAATCTGGAGCCAATACTTACGACGCCGTCGCACAAGATTATTTCACTATGAGAGCCGCGTTGGTCACTACGGTGCAAAACTATCCAGGTTGCGGGTATATCTCGGGGCAGGTTATCCAAGGATTCTGCGCATGCGTTAGGTGCATGGATAACACAGGCTATCTCCAACTAGAGAAAGATCCAGGGTCATCGAAAACTGTGTTCATGGCGCACCGGAGGTGGCTCGGCAAGAATGATCCATGGAGAAAACGTGGAGACCTGTTCGATGGAAAATCCGAGACCCGAGGAATCCCAGAGCGTAGGAGCAGAGAAGAAGTGGAAGAGTTGCTGAAAAACTGGAAAGATTGTACTAAGCCTGGAAAGAAGCGAAGGAGGCAGCAACAAGACAAGACGCTGATGAAGGTATGGAAAACAAGGTCTGTTTTCTGGGAGTTGCCATACTGGAAGTTTCTCCGCACGCCTCATAGCCTCGACATCATGCATATCACGAAAAACGTGTGCGAGAGTCTGGTCGCCACCATAATCAACATGCCAGATAGGACGAAAGATGGTCTAAAAGCAAGGCTGACCTGATATGCTTGGGTATCTGGAAGGAGCTTCACGGAGGACGCACTACTCCTGATGATTAGGAAGATGACGATGATCATGAGTCGGAGACGACACAAGGTCATCGGAAGGGTAAAAAGTTCAAGAAGAACGAATATTACTGCCCTCCTTCTTGCTTCACTCTAAGCCAGGATGAGATCAAACAGTTTTTCAAGTGCCTTCTAGGAGTCAAATTTCCTTACGGCTACGCGGGCAAGATAAGCAGATACCTAGACGAGGCGAAGCACAGGTTCAGTGGCATGAAGTCTCATGACTGTGCCGTGCTAATGACGCAGGTACTTCCGGTCGCACTAAGAGGGATAATGGACGAGCACGTCCGTGAAACGTTATTTGGCCTCTGCAAGTTTTTCGACGTCATATCTAGGAAGTCGATTGGCGTGAATCAGCTCGGGAGGCTATAGGAGGAGATCGTGGTGATACTATGTGAGCTTGAGGTCTACTTCCCACCCGCATTCTTCGACATTATGGTGCATCTGCTGGTCCATGTCATGGAGGACATCGTACAACTCGGGCCGATGTTCCTCTGCAGCATGGTGGCATTCGAAAGGATGAACAGGCACATCAAAGGATACGTTCACAACAGGTCCCGTCTAGATGGAAGCATAGCCAAGGGCTTTCTGGCCGAAGAGTGCATCTCTTTCTGCACGAATTATCTAGACATCGAGAACCCTGTCGGTCTTCCTGTCAACAGGCACCTTGGCAAACTCGACGGATCTGGTCACCAAGAGGGCCATCGCATACTGCATGCAGACTTCAATTTTCGACGCGCAGACTTTGATCGATCAAACCTCGTCGCGCTACAGCATTTAGAACTGGTCGATCCTTGGGTACAAAAGCACAAAAGGTTAATCGAGAAGAAGTACAGTGACCGGGGCATACAGAGGACGTAGGGAGAAATAATCAAAGAGCACAACTCAGATTTCACGCGTTGGTTTAGGCGGACGATCCTTGATAATCCCTCGCGATCGCATTCTTCTAACACGGAAAAGATCATATTCACCTTGTCGCAGGGACCGATGCAAAACCTGGTGACCTATCAGGCGTATGATATCAACGGCTTCACATTCTACACGGAGGAAAAGGACAACAAGTGTGATTATCAGAACTCAGGCGTAACGTCGGAATTCTACACCGATGGCAACGTGAAGGAAAGATTCTACGGAAGAATCGAGGAGATCTAGGAGCTCGACTACTGTGGAGAAAAGGTGCCGATGTTCCGTGTCAGATGGGCAAAGAACGTCGAAAGAGAAGACCGAAATTTCACAACCATGGTTCAAGGCCGCCGGTGCGAACGTGGCTACGAAAAATGAACCGTGGTACTGGCTACCAAAGTGTACCAATGTTTTTTCATTACCGACCCGACAACGCCTAGCCGTGTTGTCGTGAGGAGAGGAAAAAGAAACATCGGAATGGATGGAGTCGCCAACGAGCAAGACTTCGACCAGTACAACGATCCAAAGATTGAAGATGACGACGACTATGATGCAGCAACATACATCACAAGAAGAAGAAGGACAACCCTACCCAAAAAAGGTAGCCCGTTCGAAAGAAGAAACATTAAAGTGCCGGGGCTAAATTATTCAATCGCGACAAAGAAGGGAAAAAAGTTTGTAAAACGCTAGCTCAAAAAATATTGTAAAATGCGTGGTCGAAAAAGATTGTAATATTCATGGACATATATCTTTGGAATTATTATGAAATTTAGTTATACTTTGAATCATATTTGTACCACTTTTATGACATATATTATCACTTTTGGGCTTTTTTGGAATATTTAAAAGTATTTTAAAAACAAAACAAAAATTCTATGGCATATATCACCACTTTTGGGCATTTTTTGGAACATTTAAAAGTATTTTTAAAATAAAAATAAAAAAGTGGGGCACCAGGATTCGAACCTGGGTGCTCACAAGTTTAGAATAGAGCAGTGGGCAGAACCAGTGGGATAAGACAGTGCTAGTGTTAACTAGTGGGGTGGCCGCCCTCTTATCTGATAGTCCAACCCACATAGGCGTAGCGCACCCTGGCCAAGCGCCCTCTTACCCGTAGCGCACTTGGCCAGGGTGCGCTACGCCTATGTGGGTTGGACTAGTCAACCGCGCGCGCCATGACCGCCTCTCTCATCCCCATCTCACAGACACCACACCGCCACCGCCGCTGCTTTCTCGATCCGCCACCACCGCGCTGCGCTCTCGAGGAGGAGGATGCCCGCGCCGCTGCCGATCCGTGGAGGAGGAGGAGGCCTGTGCCGCTTGTGGAGGAGGAGGATCGCGCTGCTCGAGGAGGAGGAGGCCCGCACCGCTTGTGGAGGAGGAGGATCGCGCTGCTCGAGGAGGAGGAGGCCCGCGTCGCTGCCGATCCGTGGAGGAGAAGGTCGTCGCCTCTCGAGGATGAGGAGGCCGCCGCCGCTCGAGGCTGAGGAGGAGGAGGCCGCCGCCTCTCCCACGCGCTCGTCGTCGTCCTCGTCTTAGAGGAGGTGAGCATCCCCTCTCTCCCTCTCTCCCTGCCCACACGGTACTGCTGCTCTGAACAACTCTCTTGCGTTCCATTTTTTTCTCTCAAGGAGCAAGATTCCAGGAACGAAACTCAAGGTGTTCAGGCCCGCTGCAACTTCATACTAAGCGACCCATCAATTTCATCATCTCGGTTTTATTAGCTCTCACCCCCTTCTAGTTCTAAGGGGTTAACTATGTACTAGTACATCCTTCGCTGCAGAAACAAGATTCGGTTAGTTCTAGTCAAGTAGTAGTAGAAAATGTGGGAGTAGTTTATATCGAACTAAATTGTTTTGGGATGGTTTTTCCTCATAAAAAACCATACATATGATATGTTGGTCATCTTCTACCTCTAAACCTCTTCAGTGTCATAACTGCCGATGCAATCGATTCACAAACAGTGTATAAGAAAAGTAGTTTCAGTATACTATGTCTGTACAAGAATATGTTGGTCATATTCACATATGATATGATGATAGCATGGTTTAGTGTAGCTTGGTTGATAGCAAATTTAGTGTAGCTTGGTTTATTGCATTTGCTAGCAGTACCTATGTTGATTGCACTTGCTAGCAGTACCTATGTTCAGGTCTTGGGGTTGTGAAATTCTCTGTAGCAGAGCATGATATGTGTTTGTATCCAAGCTTCTTTAGTTGTGGATTATGTTTCCTATCTTATACTGTGTTTTATGAGTACTTGAAACAATACTGTGAAACAGAGCATGATATGAGTACTTGAAACAATACTGTGAAAATATATCTTGCTTTGTCATATTGTTTTATTTGATCAAATCTATCTGGCTTGCATTGCATTGTCAGATAGGCTTGTCCAGTGAGGTTTGTGTATTTCAATTTAAAGTAGTTAGAATGGTGTAGTTGACTGAAATACAAGTTGTTCAGGTGTTATTTCAATCTGATGCTGATGGCTCCATTTGTCCTCTCCTGGGGCACATTATTAGTAGCCTGTCCTTTGCAGCCATGCTGCGCTCCAGTGGGGTCATGTTAGGCTGCCAATTGTGCAATCTAAAACTGCCCAGCTGCTTCTGAACAGCTGATAGAGACATGTTATGGTGTTGATGTTGAGCTGGTCATGCTGGCCTTTTCTTGTACACTTTTTGGTCTACATACAATAGCCTTTACTAATTTTATTTCGAAGCAGGTACTTGCTTTTGCAAGCCCCTTATTTTGTTCAAGTGTCCTGTTCCAGCCAGCTAACATCTCCTAAACAAACACCTGAACAATATATACTACAGACCCTAGTAACACTACCAGAGTACCAGTACTACTACTCACAATATACTACCTGAACAATATATACTGCAGTGCATCTTATATTGTTACTGCAATGCTAGTTATGATGAAACAATGTGTATATAATGATGAAATGCTCCTGCTGAAATCCTAGTTATGATGTATATACTGATGAAACAATGTGTATATTCTAATGAAATGCTCATGCTGAAATCCTAGTTATGTTGTATGGTGTTAGTATTGATCCCGGTGATGGTTTTAGTACTGGTTTGCTTGCCGGTGATGGTCTAGTAGAACTGATCTGTGGTGATATAATTGTAGCACTTGAAATTGTGCTTGTGCTTGTATATGAAGCACTTTATTATGTCGTGTATGCAGGTTCTTGTATGAAATGAGTCCCGATTTTTGCCGAAATATTGATTAACTTCCGTTTCGGCAGAAATCGGGCACTCCTAGTTTAAGAAAATTAGCAAAGGTCATGCTGAATTTTTCTGTGCATTTAACCAATTATTTGTTTTTTATTAGTGCAAAGATGTGTGAGAACGACGAGGCTATAAGTTCTAAGAGCATCAGTGCTGAAGGAGAACTCAGACCTCCGAATAAACAATTGACATTCTGGGAGGTGGCCCAGCGGCTAGAAGACGATGAAGAATACCATCCTTCGGAGAGCGAGGATGATGAGATGGAAGACACGGAGGAAGAATCCGAAGGAACAACGGACAATGAAACCACTGATGGCGGCGAGGGCACAGGGAGTGGTAGCAATCCTCCTAAGAAGAAGAAGAAGAAGCCGAAGGAACGACGCCCGAACACGGTCGGCATGGTCAGGGAGGAAATTACCGAAGTGAGCCCATCAGGGGTTCCTTTGGAGCCCGACCTTATCTTCAGAGGGTACGGTGGACAAGTGGCGGTGATCACTCGGACAACCATCTCGATCAACACCGAGAATCTACGGCATAAAGATAATGGCCACTTGCGCACACTCCTCTTCGAGAAGCTGCACGCAAGATACAAGTTCTCGGCTAAGTATCAGAACACAAATTATCATGGGAACGAAGTAAACAAATCCGCCCTCACAAAGATGAGCACCGCCCTGGCCAGCTGGAGAACCCGAATACAGAAGAAGATCTATAAAGAAGGCAAAAGTCTCGAGGAGATCCAGAAGATTGACCCGCAGATCACCGAAGATCAGTTCCGGGAGTTCAAGGAGAGGTGTGAATCCGAAAGAGCCCTGGCCAATAGTAATCGGGGAAAGGTGCTACAGGCGATGAATATAGGTCATCACCATCTCGGATCTGGTGGATACAGAACCGCGGAGGCCAAATGGAATAAGGAGGACGAAGAGTATAGATCCAAGGGGGTAGAAAACCCCTTTGCGAAATTCGAACCCGGGAAGGTTCGAAACTTCATCAAGGGCCGTTACCATGTGGACCCAAAAACCAAACAACTCACCGCGGATCCTGCGGTGAAGGAATTCGAGGAAATTGGGGTAAGTAATCTAATTACCGCGGATCAACTCGATTGCAATCTAATCGATGATCTAAATGATTCACTGTTACTTCTTCTGCAGGAGGAGGAAATTGTTGCTATTCATGGATCCCAGGGTTCCTCATCCCAGGGGTCTAAGGCGGCCACCCGGTGGGATAACCCTTTTAACAGGGCGATGAACCATGCCAAGAAAATAGAGCCGGTTACGAAGAAGCTGTCGTCAGCTGGCCGTCTGGCCGGCCTCAGGGGTAAGAATTGGGTGGATCATTTTGGTCCACCGTCGAGGACGCATGTGGCACCGTCGGGAAGGAGCGAGGAGGAAAACCGCGAGGTTCAAGAAGTTAAGGAACAAGTGGCGCGGATCCCGTAGATCGGCCAAGATAACCTGGCAATCACCCTCACGTCCTTCGTGCCTACCTTGGTGGAGTCAATAGCGAACTAGAGTGCGGGTGGTTGAGTAGGGCCGTGCCCGATTCCAAGCATGGTCAGCAGCCACTCGAACAACGCGGCACCGACGAATTAGGCGAACTACGTGTTCGTGACTCCGCCTGCTAGCACCGCAGCTCCGCAAGTGTTGGTGACTCCCCCTGCCATCACTGTGGCGTCGGAGTACATGTTGGTGCCCCCTGCCATCGTCGCGGCGGCACCTGAGCTCCAAGCACCTGTCGGTAGGGAGAATACACCAGCGGCCAGCACCGCGCCATCAAGCAGCCCTTCCGTCTCTTGCACGTCCGTCGCCGTATGCGGTGCGTTGACATTAGCCGATCTCGACGCCATCATGGTAAACAAATTTCTTTACCGCCTTTCACGCCATCTATTTTTAGGGTTCGCAGCATAGAAAACAAAAAATTTCCTATGATGGGAACTATGTACCAAGATCTATCTACTAGATACAAACAACGGGCGGATGTATATCCGTAGAGAACATACCCTTGAAGACCGACAAAGCTTAACGAGTCCAAAGTCGTGGTTGATGTAGACGATCTCTTGCCGATCTCAAGATCGAGAGGAAGTCCTAGCGCCGCAAAACAGCAGCGCATCCGTGCTCGCACACACGTTCGAGGCACTGAGCAACCTCCGCCTCCTCGCTCCAGCGATGCAGCGGAAGCACAACTCTTTCTTGCCGAAAAGCCACTGGGAACATGTATCTCGCTAGTCCGAGACCATGGGGAATAAATTCTAGAGGGGGAGAGAGATCCTTCACGAGGAGGTGTGAGTGAGATGTGAGAGGAGGGGCTCCTTATATAGGGGAGGGGGGCAGCCCAAGGGGGCATGGCCGCCGGCCATGGAGGGTGCCCCCACCTCTCCCTCATTCATGTGGGTGGATACTCCACTCACAAAATGGCCCTTCAATTTTCTCCACTCAAAAACCCACTCAAATTTCCATTAAATTTCCACCAAATTTAATGCAAACTCTCATTAAATAAAACTCTTTTATTTTATTCAGAATTTTGTCAATTACTTTAATGACAAACATTCACAAATAACCCCTTGCTAGAATTCTATTTCACATGCATAACCACTTTATGCAATTTCACTCGAAAACCTGTTTCGGTATCTAGTGAAATAAATTCCTGCGCTTGTTCATTCTTTCGGCATGAAACTTTTGCTCCAATTGGATGTCGGTGTCTCTTAAATGTGTCACCCTACGGTTCGTGAATAATGCGGACATGACCGAGACCCCTCTCAGATCAATAATCAGAAGAGGGATCTGGAGACCCATACTGACTCCCACACATTCAACGATGACTTTCTTGTGATCGTCGGAAACTTTTACGGTAGTATCTTAATCCCTTTGTTTCACGATATATTACATGTCCGAGATTCGATCATCGGTATCTCCATACCTAGTTTGATCTCGTTACTGACATGCACTCTTTTCTCGTTCCTGTGATATAACATTCTAGTGATCAAATCACTTGCTTGCAAGCTAATCAATGTGATATCACCGAGAGGGCCCAGAATATATCTATCCATCATCAGGATGAAAAAAATTCCACTCTTGATCCATGAGCCTCAACATAACACTTTATTAGTTCTGAATCCATCTTTATAATCACCCTGTTATGGTGTGACGTTTGATGTTATCAAGAAACTCTTCCGGTGTTAGTGATTGCCATGATCTCATGGTCTAAGGATTAGGATCACTTCATAAGTTGTTATAGCAATAAAACTCAATGACTTTGATCGTAATGCTATACTTCGGATGAATGTTCATCACACCATTACACTAATGTTGTGACCTCGTTAGTAACAATATCCAATGTCCATGATCAGGAAACCTATGATCATCTTGTTAATCAATGAGCTAGTTTATAAGAGAGGCATAACTAGGAACTTCCATTTTGTTTATTAAACACACATGTATTAACGTTTCCGTATTAATACAATTATAGAATATAAAATAAACATTTATCATAAATAAGGAATACGATAATAACCACTTTATTATTGCCTCTTGGGCATATTCCCTTCAGTATCCCACTTGCACTAGAGACAATAATCTAGTTTGAAAAACTTTGCGTATTGAACACATATGGCTTTCTGGTGTTCCATATATGCAATTGCAAGTGGTTAACATAATCTACGGATCTGACACTTCAGGTCCATGTGTATTTGCATGTCTTTGCGTCTTCACGCATCACTCATTCTCCAATGAGATGGCATTGTATAAATTTGGTCTTTCGGTGAGACCTTTAGTTCCTTAGGGTTAAACCATGTCGATACTATTGTCATACAATATATCTTTAGTGTTAGCCCGTTGCGAACCACACCTTAGTTTGATAACAAACTACTTGACACAAATTCCCTCATTTGCTGCTACTATAGCAGTCATATACTTAGCCTTTTGTTGTAGTATCCGTCACAATGTCTTAACTTTGGAACTCAACCAAATCCATCATGGAAACTTTCTTTCCATTTCATTGTGCCACCCATTGTTTAAATTGAGATAAACTTAATTTGTATCTTGTGACAAACCTAGTATCAATGTAACGCTTTACAATGAACTATTTTTAATTTTTTGTCACCTCTACACAAATATATTCTTAGTTCTTTCAAAAAGATCATAAGAATATCCTCACTATCATCCAATGATCATTTTATGATTCATTCTGGTATATGCTCATAACACTTAGAGCATAGGACATATCTGGATGTATACATATCATGGTATGACTGATCAAAACATTCTCGTGATTTCACTCATCAAGTGTCAAAGCACTTGAATCTTGTTTCACTTATCAAGTGTCGATACACTTGAATCTTGATTCAATTCCTTTCCATGCGAAAAGAACCGTTTCTTATCGTTTCTATATTGAACTCCTTTAATATCTCATATATGTACGTTTGGCATAACCATATTAGCGTCACGGTCTATCCACTAAAGACTTTCATGCTAAATATTCGGGTTTTGCCTAAGTCTTTCATCGAAATGAAATTCTTAACCTTTGTCAATAAAAGATACATCATTTCTAATCAACAAGATGTCCTCCACATAATGTATTAGAAATATGTCTCAGCGCTCCCACTTAATTTCTTGCAAATGCAAGCATCTTCATCGTCTCCTGATGAAAAACTCATTTTTCATCATGGTGAAGATTCCAACTCCGCGATGCTTACTTCAACCATTGAAGTTTGCATGCCCCTTTTAGCATCCTTTGAATTAACAAAACCCTTTGGATCGTGTCATGTACACGTCCTAGGTAACCATTCTATTAGAAGAACTTTGTTTTGTTTATTCATCTACCATATAACAAATTATATGTAGTGGTTGCTTCTTTAATCCGTCCAGACTAAATATCTCTATGAAAGATCAAATCTTGTCATAGTCAACTCCTTGAACATTGTCATAAAATACTTTACGACATGTCGATTATTTCATAGATGTGAAACATCCATGTATGTTTCTTTATAGATCCAAATACGACCGATAGGTTTTTACAGCTTTCCGGAGGGTCTTCCAAGTTCAAAACTTGATTTCTCGTGTATGGAACTATCACGGATTTATGGCTTCAAGCCATTTGACGGAGTCAGGGCCCATCATCACTTCTTTGCATATAGTCGGTTCATCATTGTCAAACAATAATGATTTACTCTCAAATCTTAGTATTTGATTGTTTATCCGACCGACTTGGTTCAATCAGAACTTAGACCTTCGTGACCACAACCTTTGAGGAACGTGAGCCATGAGCATTTTGTCTGCCTCCGGAACATTTTCCGGTGCTGCGCAACTCAGATCATATAGCTAAGCTTCGTTAACCTTATCAAAGTTCTATTGTCCTCCCACTTAGCATTTATGAAAAATTCCTTCTTCAAGAAACTTCATGTTTCAAGCGACAAACCCTTTTGTCGTTGGTGTTATGGAGGAATAAATAATTGTTATTCGAAATAACCTACAAAGACATGCTCATCCGACTTCGGTTGTAAACATGTTACTTATGTTTAGCATACCAAAATTTAAGAAATGACAACTTGGGTTTTACCCCAAACCATAACTTCCATGGTGTAATTTCAACGGATCAAGATGGAGCTCTTTTCAGTGTAAAAGCGGAAGTCTCTAAAGCTTGAATCTTTTAAAACATAATGGCAGTTTTATAAATAACACCTTTGATCCAACCATGTCAAACAAGGTTTCATTACAAATCTCAAACACTCCATATTCCTGTGGTGTTTCGGGATATGTAAATCTAGGTGTTTTGCTAAACTTGCAACTCAAATAAATCCCTTTATGGTAAAATCATAATTCATTTATTTTTCTTGTTACACTTGTAACTCAAATAAATCCCTTATGATAAAATCATAAACCATTTATTTTCTTGTCACAATGATTCTCACTTCATCTTGAAAGTCTTTGAAACGTTTTTCAAATATTTCATACTTCTTTCTCATTAAGTGAATATTCACTCAAATTTCCGGAGAAAGCATATGAAGTTGAAATCCATCGCTTACGACTACACATAATGGACTACATACATCGATATGTATAAATTCCAATATTTTATTCGTTCGTTCTTCTTTGGCCTTTGAACGAAGTTTTAATTATCCCTAGGAAAGTCTCACAAGCGTCACTTGATCAGATCAAAGACTCCAAAAATCCATCAATATGGAGATTCTTCATGTTTTCTTTCCAATATAATTTAAACAGCGATGTCACTTCGTAAGTGATCTTTCAATCATTTGTCTTGCGACATTTTAGCATTAGGTTTTATGGATGTGATTTCTCCAACTAGATTTGTAAATCATCCATCTTATATGGAATACGATAATTATTTGAACAACCTTTGTTCTCATAATACCTGATTTAAATAACAATTATTAAAACAAATGTTGAAGTCAAGCTTTGATGTCAACAAGAAATACAAACAACGGTTTGTTTGTTTTCGATGAACATCATCACATATTCTCTTGCTAGTTACTTAGGCCATTGTGGTTCATGAATTGCGTTGTTCCGTATGAAATTTCATACCAACCAATTCAGTATCCAATACCCGAGAACCACATTGTTTAACAAGCAAAGAATACAACCATAACATGTATATGATCCATATACCTAAATTGGATATTTCCAATCTTTTCTTTTCTGCCAAGTATATTTTATAGATTCTCTTCCAGCATTTCCTTTTCCTTTTAAAAGAATATATCAACATCAACAGTGGCGCCATATACATGACACATAGTCCAAAGCGTGTATATTCAAATAATAATACCTTTGGACTTGCACTTTGAAGTAGATCACCATCATCAAAATGATCGGTATTCTTTCAAAATATATTCTTTAGTAATCTTTTAGTGTAGTAAACATTTTACATACATATTCTATTCACCCTTATCATGATGACATTCATGATCAAGCTATTGTAGCTTATAAAGGCGAATCATGAGTATAAAATTACTTTCCAAAACCCTTTTGGATGATTAGGATGTCTAGCATCTCTAACCGTCGTAAATTCTCATCCAATATGAGAACATATATTATACTCTATCATATTGCAACCAAAACATTGTTTCAGATATCGTTATATCTGCCACACATGATGATTTCTTAAATAATTCTTTCAGCTCCTCGATAAACTTGATATTAAAACAATCAAGAATTATGGAGGCAAACATGATACTTAAGATACTAACACTGGAATTGTTACTCTCGATTTAATAACAATTATTAAATTTCACGGAGTAAACAGAGTTTGCTGAAAGTTTGCAATAGGACTTTAAACTTTAGATTGACATTCAACACAATACGATACCAGTTCGTAAAGTATATATCCAGAATTCTATAGTTCTATTATGTCAATTATAACTAAGCATAAGGTGGTGAACGAATGCCAATGACTACAAAAAATCATGCAAATTCACTTTGATTTAATTTATGATAAATTGAGTTCTACTAATCCAAATTAGAAATAAACTCCCACTCAAAACGATATCCCTCGTGTCTTTTTGGTGATTACATGAACCAAATCCACTACACCAAGTCCGATCATCGCGTGATTCGGTATAGCTTCAAAGGAGAGCATCAAATGGGCATCATATCTACTATATGACTCATGCTTAACCTTTCGGTCCGTGTTCCGAGGCCATGTTTGTACATGCTAGGCTCGCCAAGTAAGAACCTTAGTATTCGCGTGTGTAACTGTCTTACACCCGAAATATGGTCGTGGATCCAAAAACACCCGATCATCACGTGATGTCTTGGAGCGACGAGAACATAATCGGTGCATACTAAAGGAAGAACACATTCTTATCTTGATATTTAAATGAGGGATCATCTTATTATGCTAATAAAACGCCAAACAAGCAATATAAGATGCTATCAAACATCACATGTTTATTAGTGGAATGATATGGTTCCCGCATATGATCTCTATCATGTGCACTGTGGTATGATCACTATCATACCTATATGTGTAAGTCCAAGGTCTATGGAGATTACACGTTATGTGTGTTGTAAGAGTATCATCTCATACTTCTACTTACAACATCACCATATCATAACACTAGCCCAGCAACAATCTAAACTAGACGCCTCTAATTTATCTATTGCAAATTTTACGTGGCTTAGGGCTTTCGAGATAGAACCGTTCTTACCTACGAACATGAACCACAACGAGGATAACCAATTTGTTGACAACTCGTTGCAAATTAGATATTGACTATAGTAGGAGAGATAGACACCCGCTAGCCACTTATGCAAAACTAGTTGCATGTCAAGCATGGAACAGGTCTAATGTGCGAGGACATGTAAAGTTTGTCCGGGCCGCTTCATCCCACTATGCCACCAATATCCAAAGTACAACTAAGAAGCAATAAAATGATCATCATCGCCCAAATACTTATATGTGTATTACCCGTGCAAAGTATCTATGCATAGATCCGGCTCTGATACCACTGTAGGGTTCGCAGCATAGAAAACAAAAAATTTCCTACGATGGGAACTATGTACCAAGATCTATCTACTAGATACAAATAACAGGCGGATGTATATCCATAGAGAACATACCCTCGAAGATCGACAAAGCTTAACGAGTCCAAAATCGTGGTTGATGTAGACGATCTCTTGCCGATCTCAAGATCGAGAGGAAGTCCTAGCGCCGCAAAAAAGCAGCGCATTCGTGCTCGCACACACGTTCGAGGCACCGAGCAACCTCCGCCTCCTCGCTCCAGCGATGCAGCGGAAGCACAACTCTTTCTTGCCGAAAATCCACCGGGAACATGTATCTCGCTAGTCCGAGACCATGGGGAATAAATTCTAGAGGGGGAAGAGAGATGCTTCACGAGGAGGTGTGAGTGAGAAGTGAGAGGAGGGGCTCCTTATATAGGGGAGGGGGGCAGCCCAAGGGGGAAAGGCCGCCGGCCATGGAGGGTTCCCCCACCTCTCCCTCATTCATGTGGGTGGACACTCCACTCACAAAATGGCCCTTCAATTTTCTCCACTCAAAAACCCACTCAAATTCCCATTAAATTTCCAACAAATTTAATGCAAACTCTCATTAAATAAAACTCTTTTATTTTATTCAGAATTTTGTCAATTACTTTAATGACAAACATTCACAAATAACCCCTTGCTAGAATTATATTTCACATGCATAACCACTTTATGCAATTTCACCCGAAAAACTGTTTCAGTATCTAGTGAAATAAATTCCTGCGCTTGTTCATTCTTTCGGCATGAAACTTTTGCTCCAATTGGATGTCGGTGTCTCTTAAATGTGTCACCCTACGGTTCGTGAATAATGCGGACATGACCGAGACCCCTCTCAGATCAATAATCAGAAGAGGGATCTGGAGACCCATACTGACTCCCACACATTCAACGATGACTTTCTTGTGATCGTCGGAAACTTTTACGGTAGTATCTTAATCCCTTTGTTTCACGATATATTACATGTCCGAGATTCGATCATCGGTATCTCCATACCTAGTTTGATCTCGTTACTGACATGCACTCTTTTCTCGTTCCTGTGATATAACATTCTAGTGATCAAATCACTTGCTTGCAAGCTAATCAATGTGATATCACCGAGAGGGCCCAGAGTATATCTATCCGTCATCAGGATGAAAAAAATTCCACTCTTGATCCATGAGCCTCAACATAACACTTTTTTAGTTCTGAATCCATCTTTATAATCACCCTATTACGGTGTGACGTTTGATGTTATCAAGAAACTCTTCCGGTGTTAGTGATTGCCATGATCTCATGGTCTAAGGATTAGGATCACTTCGTAAGTTGTTATAGCAATATAAACTCAATGACTTTGATCATAATGCTATACTTCGGATGAATGTTCATCACACCATTACACTAATGTTGTGACCTCGTTATTAACAACATCCAATATCCATGATCAGGAAACCTATGATCATCTTGTTAATCAACGAGCTAGTTTATAAGAGAGGCATAACTAGGAACTTCCTTTTTGTTTATTAAACACACATGTATTAACTTTTCCGTATTAATACAATTATATCATGTAAAATAAACATTCATCATAAATAAGGAATACGATAATAACCACTTTATTATTGCCTCTCGGGCATATTCCCTTCACTATTACTCTTATGGCATCTCTGACGACGCCGTACATGTTTTCCGCAGAAGGATGTTCCTTGCACTCTCTTATGCTACGTGAACAACGAGCTGAGGGATGTTGCCAAGGGTACCATTGTTCAACCCTTGCAGCGCACGTTCCACTCAAGGCCCATGCCAGATAGCGTGCACAGGGTTAAAATTAGTCGGGTGCTAAGGGGCTGCGACGACCTGGAACCTCCCATTCAACCCCTAGGAGCGGATGAAGAAGAGCCGGCTGTCCTCAGAACTTGCTTCGGCTTATTCTTGCAATGGCCAAAGAGCATGATCCGTTTGGGGTCGACAAGGGCCATCACGCCACAGACAACAACACCGCCTGTCGTGCCAGCGACAAGCGGTGGCAAGGCCCCCTTACCGCCCTCGTCGTCACCTCCACGCGGTGGGTCGGATGATCATGTTGATGATATGCACATGGCGCAGGATCCGGCCGAGGATGACGAAGACTGGAATGATCACTTCTTCAACACTCAGTTTAGCAACGAAGACCTAGCTGGTGGCCCCACAGAGAAAGCCACTATCACCAAGTGTCTGTTTGGTTCTCAGGAGACGCCTCCAGCTTGCGCCTTTACAGAGCCAGCTGATACAACCAACCAGACCTTTATTCTATGCCCTGGCACACTATATAGGCCGGCCGGTGCTCAGATTGCGGTGCCTGCCCGCTCTCCAAAAGGAAAAAAAGGGCATGAAAAGAAAATCTAGCAGCTCGAGCCAGCCGGTGGCGTCAACAACTGCGAATCCGATCAGGTTTCGGGACGGGCCACCAAGACCCGAGGGTATTATGTGGAGGATTCATGTGGCGGGTGAGCCCATGCTACCTAAGAATTTGTGGAAGCTCGCCAGTTCGGAACTGCAGAGTGTGCATGACGGCGTGCTGACGATAGAGAGACGCCTTCTATCGGAGAAAGATCCCTCGCACCCGGTATTCGTGGTTAAGGTACCACCAGGCTTGGGCTTCGTCGACAATGCCCCTACGGATCTGTTCTTCCTGCGGTTAGACGACATCTTCAATATGTTCCACCTATACCCGCTGCACTATACCATGGTCTATCTGTTTTCTCTCAGCCTGGCCATGCAGATCATTAGAGATAACACACCGGGCATCGCTATAGTGGACCCCTACTACATGCGTGACGGCTGCTTGGGTTCCCCCTCCGAACGACGTATCGTGGCCTCGTACCTAAAAAGAATCCTCGTGGCGAACAAGACAAAGGAATACATTCTCGTGCCTTACTTTCCCGAGTAAGTCATTATTCACTCGCCACCGTCGATTGGCTTTATTAGATTATCATCATTCTTTTTCCAACACATTCGATTTGAATTTTTTGCGTAGAGATGAACATTGCACGCTCATCTCCTTATCGCCGAAGCATTCCCACGCCACGTATTTCGACTCGGGGAGTCTAGAAAAGAAGAAAAACTACGACAAGAGCAAGGAAGTTCTGGATGATGCTCTCACTGGCTTTGCCTCGACGGAAGGCACCACCTTCATGCGTACGAAGGTCAAGTTCGGCAGGCACGTCTTCAACCATGTAATGGAGTTCCCCTGCGTGAAGCAGGCGGAAAACAGTAAGAAGGAAGCCTACTACACACTCCATCACATGAGGGCGTTCCTACTTGACCAACAGAATTCTATGCTGCCAGATCATCTCAAACAGTGGGCCGAAGCAAAGGCCAAGATCACTGATTCGGATATTAGACAAGAGATGTATCGCATCCAGTAGCAGTTTGGGGCAATCATCTTTCGTGATGTCATGACTTCGGGGGGGGGGGATCTTCTACGGAGGAAATATCCCGAATAACCGTGACATAGAAGATCGCCTAGAGATACAGGGTGACTATAGGAAGTTCATGACGAGACAAGGCGTCCTCCCATTCCCTAAGCCGAGCCAAAAGGCTTGATGTTGGCCTAGTTGTAGTTACAAACTATAGATGACCTTTGGGTGTGTGTGGACAAGTGTACATGCTACTATACTTATCTTATTAGGTTTATGAATCATCGCTTACTTCTTTTGCTTATTATTATTATATATAAATCACTACTTGGTTTTTTTGCTTACTCTTTGGTCCTTTGCTCACCTTGGTCCTTTTTTTTCCTTACTCTTTTTTGAGAATAATGCCGATGATTGAAATGTCGTGGCACACTATATATGTGAATGTGCTACGATGGGATTGTGAGCCTTGTGATATGCACAAGTCCAGGTCTTGTGCATCCTACTTGGCTCACGGTTCCATCGTAACATATTCCTGTGTCCAACGACCTATGTATATATATGAGGCATTGTTTTCGAGCTATTTTTGTCTTTTTCGAGAATAATACCGATGATTGAAATGTCGTGGCACAATATATATGTGAATGTGCTACGACGGGATAGTTAGCCTTGTGATATGCACAAGTCCAGGAATTGTGCATCCTACTTGGCTAACTGTTCCGTCGTAGCATATTCCTGTGTCCAACGACCTAGCTATTTATATATGAGGCATTCTTTTCGAGTTACTTTGGTCTTTTTCGAAAATAATGCCGATGATTGAAATGTCATGGCACAATATATATGTGAATGTGCTACGACGGGACTGTAAGCCTTGTGTTATGCACAAGTCTAGATGTTGTGCATCCTACTTGGCTTACGGTTCCATCGTAGCATATTCCTGTGTCCAACGACCTATGTATATATATATGAGGCATTCTTTTTGATTTACTTTGGTCTTTTTCGAGAATAATGCCGATGATTGAAATGTCTTGGCACAATATATATGTGAATGTGCTACGACGGGATTGTGAGCCTTGTGATATGCAAAAGTCCAGGTCTTGTGCATCCTACTTGGCTCACAGTTCCATCGTAGCATATTCCTGTGTCCAACAACCTAGTTATATATGAGGCATGTTTTTTGAGTTTGGTATTTTTGATCTAGGAGTACTTTCTATAATTGTATCTTCATATGCGACTTTAATTATATATGTTTTTTTTCAATCATCGGTTAATTATTATTGTCAAATTATAGATGACGTGGTACATCGTGTACAAGGGACGGGTTCCCGGAGTCTACGATGATTGGGAAGACTGCCGGAGACAGGTGCACCGTTTCAGCGGCAATAGCTACAAAGGGTACAACACTATGGCGGATGCGGAAGCTAGATACACGCGCTATCTAGCGGGAGTTAGGACAAGGAACCGGATGAAGACCTACACCTTCGTCGAGGCGGTGATCATGCTTATCTTCTTTGGTTGTTTATCCCGCGTTTGGGTCTAGCTAGTTTAGATGTCTAGGCAAGCTTCCGAGCTCTAACTTGTTCAATCGACACATGTATTCGCATGTCACCAACTACTTTGTAACTTGATCGAAACAATGTAACTTATACTATGTATTCATGTATGAGACTTATCTATATATATTTGTTTCAACCTTCTTTTTCAAATTGAGTATTTTTATATATAATTGTATATCTTGTATCTGTGTGTGTATATATGCCTGTAATATTGTATATAATCTATATTGTATATAATCTGGCTCTAAAATTAAAAAAAAAAAAACACCTGTGGCGCACATGACCTAGCTTTTGTGGCGCACGACGTATAAAGCGCACCTCAGCAGCTTAGTGGCGCACTGGGACGTGCGCCACAGAAAATCCAACGCGTAGCGCACCTGCCCACATAGCCGTGGCGCACTAGCAGGTGCGCTACGCCTATCTCGACACAACCGTGGCTCACTAGGCAGTGCGCCACGGCTAGGAGTTAGCCGCAGCGCGAGGCTAGTGGCGCACGGCTAGTGCACCACGGATGGCCATTCCATGTGCGCCACAAACAGGCATTTTCCTAGTAGTGCTTGTGCTATTTGTTTCTAGTCACCCTCGTGAACTTTCAAAGTGTCATATGCATATATATTGCTACTCTATGAGGGACAAGCTGATTGCCACCATGCTATGTTTTGTGTATGTGAAACAAACAAACTTTTTTCAGTGCATGTTATTCATGATCTTTGTTTGTAGCCTTTCATGTTGCATGAATAGTTACTATGTCCTATTGTTAGAACTCCATCTTTCATGCACATGTTTAGAGTTCTTTGATCCCAGCTTTCAATGCTTACAAATGGTTGGATCTTTATTGTGAGGGTGTCACCTAAAAAATTATTCTTTTTATCACTTACCTACTCGAGGACGAGCAGGAGTTAAGCTTGGGGATGTTGCTATGTCAGAAACGTATCTATAATTTTTTATGTTACATGCTTGTTAGTATCTACTTTGCTTTTCTTTGTCTACACTTTGAGGTGCCTTTTACATCTTTTCTGGTACTAACCTATTAACAAGTTGCCACCGTGTGCTGTTTTTGGTTTCAAAAAAGTTAGAAAAGACATATTCTCGGAATTGGACGGGACAAACGTCAAAGTCAATTACTTTACATGGTGAACAAGAAGTCGAGAGGGGAGACGAGGAAGTGTGCCAGGGTGGCCAAACACCCCTAGGCGTGGCCAGGGGTGGGCTCGCGCCTGGGTAGGGTTTGACCCCCTGGTCGCCTCCTCAGCCTCCCCCTTCGCCAATCATAAGCCCCCGATGCTGAAACCCTAAGCACCGGATCAAATCTCCACGAAACCGTCTGTAGCCGCCGCCACCATCGTCCCTAGATCGGGGGGATATGAAGTTCTTCCCGGCACCCTGCCGGAGGGGAGATCATCCCGGAGGCCTTCTCTCCGGCATGATGCGTGAGTAGTTCCACCTTGGACTATGGGTCCATGTAGTAGCTAGATGTTTGTATCTCCTCCTTTGTGCTTTCATGTATAAATCTTGTGAGCTCCGTTCATGATCAAGATCTAATCTATTTGTAATCATGCATGTTGTGTTTGTGTAACACCACGGTTCTGAAAAGACCGTAGCTTCTATGTGACATGCCAATCCCTGGATCGGTTCATTGGCCCACAATAGAATAAGATGAATAACATAGCAAAATATCCGTGTATCATAAATAACGAAGATCCAGAGTACCATTATTACAATAAAAGCTTAGCTCAAGGCTATCTCAAATTATTCAGGTAGCAACATAAATAAAGCAAATCCTCCATTCTTCAAATTGCCCACAAGTGAACAAGTGCCGAGTGGAGTACCGTGGCCTAAATCGATTACTTAGAATCGGAATATCCTGCAACATGAAACGTAGCAGCCCCGAAGGGTCAATACATGGAATGTATGGCAAGTAGAGCTATTAAAGGAGACAATAGTGCTAACACCTACATGCATATCTGGCAAGTGGAGCTGTGGCTAGCTTGCATTTGCAAAAAACCTTTGTCCTACTTTCATAAACAGTTTTTTATTTTCTTTGAAAAGATCCCAATTAAGTTAACCCAACAACGTTAAAGCAATTATGAAATTAGAATGAGCGAGAAACATGTCATGGAATCAATATCAAGCAAATCAGTCATCCATAACCGGGGACACGGCTAATCGATTAGATTATACACCCTACAGGGGTTAGTACACTTTACCCATGTGACTTGGACAGCCCAGCTCGTACCATCACTCTCATTTTGGGTGATGATAGGGAGAAGTCCAAGAAGAGACCGTTCGGGAAGTAGCTCCCCAATCCCGACGCGCACCGGTCCAAACTACCAAAATTCTACATCTCTGGATACGCGGGTTCAAGTTACCACAACCTACTCAGTCCAACCAACCGCCTATTTCATTATTGGCACATGGTTGTACACGTAAACTACAAAATAAAGAAGCCAATCATTTTCTCTCGATACATGGGTGCCTTTCCGCAATGATACCACCAAAAATTATCAATCCCATCACACCCAGTAGATTCATTGATTAAGTTGTTTTAGTTTTCACAAACCAACACTTTTAGAAATAACTTATAGTGACGTAACCCAGCCCTCGTTCATCATAGCATGGCTAAGCACATCTACCAATAGTGGTTCATGTACAGGGAAAATCCTACCACATAATGGGACATAGCATAGCGATAGTATTACCCTACACATGCATCTACAAAATACACGACAATGCAATGAAAATAATAAATAACATCATGAACAAAGTAGCATCTACTTTCCTTGGTTGTAGCGGTCGGAAGAACAATCCACACACGAGCAAGCGCTGCACTCGTCACAATCTACACGATACAATTGCAATCATAAACAAACCATCCACAATCATATGCAAACAAAAATGATGCAAGATTCATGCATGACAAGTGGGTTGATGCTACAGCAGCATCACATAATCTTATTCAGTAAAGCTACTGATTGCATGCATGGAAAAATATTTTTAGCACAAGGAAAACTAGTATGCAATTTATAATGCTCTATACTAGAGCTAGAATCCAAATAATTCACTACTGTTAACTTACTGTTTGTAAAATCTTGGAAAAAATCTACTGTGTAGGCAACACTAAATAGGAACAGTACCAACTGGAATTTCTCAAAAAGGAATTATATAACTCCCTGAGTAATTAAAATACTGCAGAGAGCCATTAAATAGATTCTGCAAAATTTATTACTGTAAGCCTAACTTTTTAATTCACTTTGAGATTCCCCTTGTTCTACTGATTCCAGGGACATATTATTTGCAATTTTTGGAGTTACAGAACTTATTCTACGAATTAATTACTCTAAAAAGGCCATTAACTCATTTAGTTAATCTGGACAAAATCTTGCAGTAAAAGTGTGAAACAAAGGTACAGCAAGATTCTACACGAATTACTGAATCTACACATATTTTATTTGCAATTTTTGGCCCAGTAGATTAATTTCTATGAATTTTACAAGTTTCATCTATTTTCTGCAATTTCCAAAATCATTAAAACTCTTACTGCGCAGTCAACGCGACTGGACGAGCCAGCGCTAACGCGGCGGCGATGTGGCATGCCACGCGGCAGCGCGTAAGTGGTGATACCCCTTCGCGGGTTCCATCTAATCTGGCGCGTTAAAAACAGATCGGACGGCTCACCTCGTCCGTGGCGAGCTCAACGGCGGTGATGGCGTGGCAGCGGCGGCGGAGCTTCGGTGGCGCGGGCGGGCGACGCTCCGGCGGTCCTCGGCGATGGGGGAGTGGTCCACGGAGTGCGGAATTCGACGGTGGTCCTCCTGGTGTCCTCGGATTCCCCTCCTCCTCGCTCCTGTGATCTCAGCGGCTCACTCCTTCCTCGGTTCCGGCGGAACAACGGCGAGGAATCGCCAGCGTCTGACTGTGCGACGGAGAGGTTAGAAGGTATGAGACGATTCACTCCAGTGAGAGGAACACGATGGAAGAAAACAAAGGGCATGGGGTGGTCCAAAACCCCGAGGTCGATGTCGTCCCGAAGCGGCAGCGGCGAGATTCCGGCGAGCTTCGCGGAGGTGGCTAGGGCTCAAGAGGTAGCGAAAAGAACACGAGATACGGAGGGAGGAGTATTTATGGGGGAGGGAAACGTGCGCGAGGGGCACGGGATCGAACAGAATCATGTCGAATCGGGGCAGAAAATCTCGGGCGGTTCCCGTGTTCGTCCCGGTCTCCAGCTCGAGGAGGGAGACGACCGGGTGGGCCCCGTGCGTCAGCAACACAGGGAGAGGGGTGGGCTGCGGCGGTGTTCGTGATGGGCCGGCCCGCTGGCTGGTGCTGTGTTGCGCGCTGCTGGCGAAAAAGGGGGGGCGGCAGGTAAGCGGGTGGTAGATCGTGGGCTCGTGGGCTGGGCCGGGGTGGCTCGGCCGGCGGGGGGGGGGGGGGGGGGGGTAGGTTAGTTTAGTTTTTTTTTGTTCTTCTTATTTTTTCCCTGTTTTAGAAATTCTAATACAACTTTTCCATACGAACTCCAAAATGGGTGATTCTTGTCTCTAAATTTTTGTAAAAACCAGAGGATCATCATAGGATCATTTGTATCAAAACCACTAGTTTCCAAAAAGGGTGGAAATACAAAACCTAGTATGATCCCTTGTAGGAGCATCTCGGTGATTCCAAATAGGGTTTCCAAATAGTGTTTTGTAATTCAAATAATTTCATGAATGCGGGATGTCAATGCAAGTGAATGATGATCATGATGCAGTGCAGTACCAAATCTAGCATTTGGGAATGTTGGGATGTGACAAGACTAACCCCCTTAAGATGAATCTCGTCCCCGAGATTCGGTGCGGCTAGCAAATAGGTGTGGGTGGTCCTCTCGGATGTCATCCTCACGCTCCCAAGTGGCTTCTTCTTCGGTGTGGTGGCTCCATTGCACCTTGCAAAACCTGATCGTCTTGGTACGGGTAATCCTCTCCGCTGTCTCCAGGATCCTGACCGGCTTTTCCTCATAGGTCAAGTCGTTCTCAAGCTGAACCTCCTCTAGTGGCACAGTGTCTCTCAATGGTGTATCCACCATCTCCGGATGGCACTTCTTCAGCTGGGACATGTGGAACACATTGTGGACAGCGGAAAGAGCCTCTGGCAACTCCAACTGATAAGCAACTTCCCCTTTGCATGCTAAGACCGGATATGGTCCAATAAACCGAGGTGCAAGCTTACCGTTGATTCCAAATCTCTTGATTCCACGAACTGGCGACACTCTGAGGTATGCTCTATCACCTATCCCATACACCACTTCCTTGCGCTTGGCGTCAGCGTAGCTCTTCTGCCTTGATTGTGCTACCTTCAGCCTGTTCCTAATCAAGGCGACCTTCTCCTCAGCGTCCTTGATCAAATCAGGTCCAAACAGCTGACGTTCTCCTACTCCATCCCATAACAATGGTGTCCGACAACGTTTCCCGTACAGCACATCGAACGGTGACGTCTTGATGCTGGTCTGATAACTGTTGTTGTAGGAAAACTCGACATACGGCAAATTCTCATCCCAACTTGAACCATGAGTCAAGGCGCATGCTGTCAGCATATCCTCCAAAATCTGATTCACCCTCTCGGTCTGTCCATCAGTCTGGGGGTGGAACGCTGTGCTAAACTCCAACCTAGTCCCAAGTGACTCGTGTAGCTGGCGCCAAAAGTGTGAGGTAAATTGGGTGCCTCTATCAGATACAATACTCTTAGGAACTCCATGTAGGCACACAATCATGTCCATATAAATCTTGGCCAACTTTGCACTCGTATAGGTCGTCTTCACCGGTATAAAGTTGGCTACCTTGGTCAAATGGTCGACCACTACCCAAATGGAGTCATATCCTGACCTGGTCCTGGGCAATCCTGTGATAAAATCCATCCCCACTCTATCCCACTTCCAATCCGGCATGGGCAATGGCTGTAGTAGTCCTGCTGGCTTCTGGTGTTCCGCCTTCACTCGGCTACATACATCACATAAGGCAATATGCTCAGCGATGTCTCCCTTCATGTTGTTCCACCAGAATCTGTCCTTTAGGTCCATATACATCTTCGTATTGCCCGGATGTATGGAGTACGGCGAGTCATGAGCTTCCTGTAGAATCAACTTCCTTATCTCCGGATCGTTGGGAACGCACAAACGATCCCCATACCACAAGGTTCCTTGCTCATCCTCACGGAATTCTTTTGCTCGATCATCCTTCATCTTTTCCTTTACTTCTTCAATCTCTTTGTCTCCTACTTGAGCCTTCCTATTCCTGTCCTGCAGCGTTGGTTGGACTTCCATTGCTGCCAAATATCCTTCTGACACTACCTGTAGCCTAAGGTCCTTGAATTGCTTGCACAAATCCTCGGGCAATTCCCCAATTGTTAATACATTGGCATAGACCTTCCGGCTCAGAGCATATGCCACTACATTGGCCTTTCCTGGGTGGTACTAGAGATTCATATCATAGTCCTTAATAAGTTTCAACCATCTCCTTTGCCTCATATTCAGTTTTTTTTTGTGTAAATATGTACTTCGGGCTCTTGTGGTCGGTGTACACATCACAGTGTTTTCCCATTAAGTAGTGCCTCCATACTTTGAGCGCATGCACAACTGATGCTAGTTCCAAGTCATGCGTGGGATAGTTCCTCTCATGGTGTTTAAGTTGCCGCGAGGCATATGACACCACTCTCCCATCCTGCATCAGCACACTCCCAAGTCCTTGTCGAGAAGCATCACAGTACACTTGGAAATCCTTCTGAAGATCTGGTAAGCATAGCACAGGTGCGGCCACTAGTCGACGCTTCAGTTCCTGAAAGATGGCTTCACACGCATCCGTCCATTCAAACTTCCTCTCCTTCTTCAGAAGTTCTGTCATCGGCTTAGCAATCTTGGAGAAGTTTTCAATGAACCTCCTGTAATATCCAGCAAGTCCCAAAAATCTTCGAATATCTCCCACATTCTTGGGCGCTTCCCACTCAGTCACTGCAGTCACTTTGCTTGGATCAACATTGAATCCTTCTCCTGACACCACGTGTCCAAGAAATCCAACAGTGTTAAGCCAGAATTCACACTTGCTGAATTTGGCATACAGCTTGTGTTCCCTCAGCTTCTCCATAATCAGTCGCAGATGCTTCTCATGCTCAGCATCATCCTTGGAATATATCAGTATGTCATCAATAAACACCACCACGAAATTGTCCAAGTACTCCATAAATACCTTGTTCCTCATGGTCATGAAATATGCCGGGGCATTCGTTAGTCCAAAAGACATAACTGTATACTCATATAAACCATACCTAGTGAAAGCGGTCTTTGGTATGTCCTCCTCCCGGATCTTCAATTGGAAGTAGCCCGATCGTAGATCAATTTTGCTAAACACCTTTGCTCCTTCCAGTTGATCAAACAAATCATTTATGTTCGACAGAGGGTATTTGTTCTTGATGGTCACTTCATTCAGCGAGCGATGTCCACCACCAATCTCTTGCTACTGTCTTTCTT
The DNA here is from genome assembly GCA_910589765.1 of Avena atlantica. Classification (NCBI taxonomy): domain Eukaryota; kingdom Viridiplantae; phylum Streptophyta; class Magnoliopsida; order Poales; family Poaceae; genus Avena; species Avena atlantica. The sequence goes on from OU342739.1 coordinate 438,566,781, forward strand.
CTCCACAAATAGAACAAGTGCACCCCATGACGACGAACTAGGCTGAATGAATCCCTTCTCCAACTGCTCCTTTAGCTGTTTCTTCAATTCTGTCAGCTCATCCACATCCATCTTATATGGTCTCTTTGCTATAGGTCATGTTCCCGGCATCAGATCATTGAGAAACTCCACTTCCCTGTCAGGTGGCATCCCTGGCAGCTCTTCCGGAAACACGTCGAGGTAATCCTTAATCACGGGCACAGTATCCATGCTAACCCCCTTAAGAGAATTCAGCTTACACCTTCCCGGTCGCACAGCCGACTTGAACCTAATTCTCTTACCATCCGGGGTTTTGAGTGAAACAGCTCGCTGTGCACAATCTATGTGTCCCCCATGCATAGACGTCCAATCCATACCCAGAATAACATCTAACCCTTGTGATTCCAACACTACCAGATGTGCAGTGAAATTGTGTGCTCCAATCCTCACAGTTAAGTCACGGCATCCCGCGCTAGCTATCAAATCTCCTCCAGGTGAGCTGTCTCTAATAGACTCTTTCATCGACTCAGTAGGTAACTTATACTTATCCACAAATGCCCTTGATATGAATGAATGCGATGCACCAGTATCGAAAAGTATAAGTGCAGGGTGAGTGTTGATTGGAAACTTACCAATCAGAAGGTCAGGCTCATCTGGGATCTCCTCCACATTCATGTGGTTCACTGTGGCCTTCTGGTTGTTGGTTGTCTTCAGCACCTTCTTCTCCGGACAGTTGTCTGCATAATTCCCCTTCTGACCACACTTGAAGCATGTCACCTCACTCAGATCCTTCTTCACAAAGCTGCGATCACGGTTGCGGTCATGTCCACTGTGTCCTCCGGAATGGTGAGAGTGTCCTCCCTTGTGGCTGTGGTGGTTGCTCTTGTGGTTATCATGGCGATGTCCATCGCATCCATGGTGGTAGCAGTCATGGCTCCCACGGTGCCCATGGTCACTCCCTCCATGCTTTGAGTATCCATCATAAGAGGTGCGGACTTGTGATGAGAACCAGAGTGGTGATTGTTGCTCTTTCTCTTGCGGCTTTCCACCTGCTTGTGATTCCCTTCCAAGATCCTGGCCTTGTCCATAAGCTCCTGGAAAGTGGGACAATAAACCACCAGCAGCTGCACTGAAAGCTCATCACTGAGGCCATCCAGGAATCTCTCCCTCCTTTTTGCATCAGTGTCAACATCCTCAGGTGCATAACGAGACAGGTTGTTGAACTCCTCAATGTACTCAGCCACGGTGCGGTTGGTTTGGCGCAAGTTGCGGAACTCCTTCCTCTTTAGGCTCAGAACCCCTGAAGACACGTGGTTGGTCTTGAAACCTTCCTCAAACATTGCCCAAGTCATAGTGTCTAGCGGGTGGGTGATCTGAAAAGTGTCCCATCAAGAAGCGGCGGGTCCCTCCAGTAGGTGAGAGACAAACCTCACCTTCTCTGCATTAGTGCACCCAACAGTTACCAGATCCTTGTTGACTGAACGCAACTAGTCGAGAGCAACCATTAGCTCCATTGCAGTAGAGAACTTAGCTGGCCTTAGCCTCAGAAACCTGGTGAGAGCATCTCCCTGAGGCTGGTTGTTCCCGTTGTTGTTGTTGTTCTGAGCTTCCATGAACTGGGTCATAACTTGGGTCAGCTGTGCCTGAGCTTCTCCAACTCAGTGGTTGACGGCGGGGAGGCATCTGCGGTTCAGCACAGGTAAGCTTTTAGAAAGAGTCGATAACGAAACAGGATTCTACCCATGCATTATGATCAAACATCAACAAGACAAGTGCAGACAATCTCAAGCAAGGAACACATCAACAAACAAGTGATCCAGCAACATCCCAGGGGTTATCCTAGCAGTATATACCTACTGAAATAGTTTTTAGAGGAGTTGGCAATGGTTATCTATACAATAGATCAACAAAGCAATAAAAACAGCAATCTGCCAGAACAGTCCAGCAGTGTTCACGAATTTTTCTACCTGGCTTAAACTCGTCAGGAATTTTATCTGATTTTTGTGCATATAGTACAAAGAGTTTAGAACCAGACCTATTTTTTTTCAGATTTTTCCCGGGTACCAGTAAAATATGAAAAATCGTACAGTATTGCTGTATCAGCAGAAAACTGCAACAGGAATAACTCAGATATTAACCAATCTTGCCATAACTCTTCCATAAAATTCGCACAAATAATCCTGGGATATTGGAGTACACAAATAAGCAACTAAACACTCTTAAACTAACATTAGTTAAGTTTTACATCGATTGAGACTAGTCCTAACGATTTTACCTAACGAAGGCTAATTGGTGGACTTCTATCTACTTCTTGAAGAGGTTGCGGTAGGTCCTTGCACTCATGCGTTGTCGCTTCTGTCAATGATCCAACCATGGCGGCGGAGTATACACCTCTCCTGAGTCATCACTTGAAATCTCAAACTCCACCTCTTCAGGATCCTCCTCTTCTTCTTCACTCTCTGCTGCGACTGCAATAGCTTCATCTCCTCTACCATCATCGTCTCCATCATCATCATCCTTGTCCTCATCATCATCATCGTTCCCACTGTCATCATCATCATCATCATTGTTGCCACCATCTCCATTGTCATCATCAGAGGGTGGATTCAGCTGTGCTTGGAGAGTGGCAATCTGGGCTGCCATATCCTCAATAGTTTGATCCCTTTCCTGGACGGTCCCTTGCAACTGTTGTATGGTCTGGGTGTTATACTGCACAGTTCCATTAAGCTAAGCTATGGTTGCATCCCTGCCTATCTGGGAATTTTCCAGAACTCCCACAGCTTCATGCAAGGTGTCTATCCCCTGTCCTTGGACCACCATACCATTGCTGGCAAAATCTGCTATCTCCTTTACCATCATCACTTTCTCAGCTAGCGCTCCATTCTCCCTTTCCATGTCCTCTATGTGCCTCCGATGGGGCGGCATGTTGTTCCTGTCGCCCGGGGTAACCACAATGTTCCCATCTTCATCACACCTCCCATAGTCACGGTAGGGTGAATCTGCTGGCAGTAGGTGTCGGACAAGATGGCACTGGCGAGACAGGGCTTCATGCATGGCCAAGTTTATTCCAAGTCCCCAGTTGCAGTATGTCTTGGTATAGATCAGATGCACAGAATTTGGCAAGGCGGCATCCCTGAAGATGAAAGTGGTGATCTCCCATGCATCCTCACCATATCCATAGGTGTACAGCCTTCTTCCCTTGAACATGGGTAGTGGCAATCCCAATGACTGCGAGAGCTGTGCTAACTGTCTTGAATCAATTAAAAGAGGAAAGTGTGAGAATAGCATATGGTAAGAATTTACGAGAGTGAAAGGCATAAGATGAAAGACAGAGTTAATATAAGCTTTAATAATTCTATGGCTTCCTAATCCAAACCTAGGTCACGATCCTACAGTCGACACACGGGCTCTGATACCATCTTGTAACACCACGGTTCTGAAAAGACCGTAGCTTCTATGTGACATGCCAATCCCTGGATCGGTTCATTGGCCCACAATAGAATAAGATGAATAACATAGCAAAATATCCGTGGATCATAAATAACGAAGATCCAGAGTACCATTATTACAATAAAAGCTTAGCTCAAGGCTAGCTCAAATTATTCAGGTAGCAACATAAATAAAGCAAATCCTCCATTCTTCAAATTGACCACAAGTGAACAAGTGCCGAGTGGAGTACCGTGGCCTAAATCGATTACTCAGAATCAGAATATCCTGCAACATGAAACGTAGCAGCCCCGAAGGGTCAATACATGGAATGTATGGCAAGTAGAGCTATTAAAGGAGACAATAGTGCTAACACCTACATGCATATCTGGCAAGTGGAGCTGTGGCTAGCTTGCATTTGCAAAAAACCTTTGTCCTACTTTCATAAACAGTTTTTGATTTTCTTTGAAAAGATCCCAATTAAGTTAACCCAACAACGTTAAAGCAATTATGAAATTAGAATGAGCAAGAAACATGTCATGGAATCAATATCAAGCAACTCAGTCGTCCATAACCGGGGACACGGCTAATCGATTAGATTATACACCCTATAGGGGTTAGTACACTTTACCCATGTGACTTGGCCATCCCAGCTCGTACCATCACTCTCATTTTGGGTGATGATAGGGAGAAGTCCAAGAAGAGACCGTACGGGAAGTAGCTCCCCAATCCCGACGCGCACCGGTCCAAACTACCAAAATTCTACATCTCTGGATACGCGGGTTCAAGTTACCACAACCTACTGAGTCCAACCAACCGCCTATTTCATTATTGGCACATGGTTGTACACGTAAGCTACAAAATAAAGAAGCCAATCATTTTCTCTCGATACCTGGGTGCCTTTCTGTAATGATACCACCAAAAATTATCAATCCCATCACACCCAAGAGATTCAGTGATTAAGTTGTTTTAGTTTTCACAAACCAACACTTTTATAAATAACTTATAGTGACGTAACCCAGCCCTCGTTCATCATAGCATGGCTAAGCACATCTACCAATGGTGGTTCATCTACAGGGAAAATCCTACCACATAATGGGACATAGCATAGCGATAGTATTACCCTACACATGCATCTACAAAATACACGACAATGCAATGAAAATAGTAAATAACATCATGAACAAAGTAGCATCTACTTTCCTTGGTTGTAGCGGTCGGAAGAACAATCCACACATGAGCAAGCGTTGCACTCGTCACAATCTACACGATACAATTGCAATCATAAACAAACCATCCACAATCATATGCAAAAAAAATGATGCAAGATGCATGCATGACAAGTGGGTTGATGCTACAGCAGCATCACATAATCTTATTCAGTAAAGCTACTGATTGCATGCATGGGAAAATATTTTTAGCGCAAGGAAAACTAGTATGCAATTTATAATGCTCTATACTAGAGCTAGAATCCAAATAATTCACTACTGTTAACTTACTGTTTGTAAAATCTTGGAAAAAATCTACTGTGTAGGCAACACTAAATAGGAACAGTACCAACTGAATTTCTCAAAAAGGAATTATATAACTCCCTGAGTAATTAAAATACTACAGAAAGCCATTAAATAGATTCTGCAAAATTTATTACTGTAAGCCTAACTTTTTAATTCACTTTGATATTCCCTTGTTCTACTGATTCCAGGGACATATTATTTTCAATTTTTGGAGTTATAGAACATATTCTACGAATTAATTACTCTAAAAAGGCCATTAACTCATTTCAGTAATATAGACAAAATCTTGCTATAAAAGTGTGAAAAAAAGGTACAGAAAGATTCTACACGACTTACTGAATCTACACATATTTTATTTGCAATTTTTGGCCCAGTAGATTAATTTCTATGAATTTTACAAGTTTCAGCTATTTTCTGCAATTTCCAAAATCATTGAAACTCTTACTGCGCAGTCAACGTGACTGGACGAGTCAGCACTGACGCGGCGGCGACGTGGCATGCCACGCGGCAGCGCGTAAGTGGCGATACCCCTTCGCGGGTTCCATCTAATCTGGCGCGTTAAAAACAGATCGGACGGCTCACCTCGTCTGTGGCGAGCTCAACGGCGGCGATGGCGTGGCAGCGGCGGCGGAGCTTCGGTGGCGCGGGCGGGCGACGCTCCGGCGGTCCTCGGCGATGGGGGAGTGGTCCACGGAGTGCGGAATTCGACGGTGGTCCTCCTGGTGTCCTTGGATTCCCCTCCTCCTCGCTCCTATGATCTCCGTGGCTCACTCCTTCCTCGGCTCCGGCGGAACAACGGCGACGAATCGCCAGCGTCTGACTGTGCCACAGAGAGGTTAGAAGGTATGAGACGATTCATTCCGGTGAGAGGAACACGATGGAAGAAAACAAAGGGCATGGGGTGATCCAGAACCCCGAGGTCGATGTCGTCCCGAAGCGGTGGCGGCGAGATTCCGGCGAGCTTCGCGGAGGTGGCTAGGGCTCAGGAGGTTGCGAAAAGAACACGAGATACGGAGGGAGGAGTATTTATGGGGGAGGGAAACGTGCGCGAGGGGCACGGGATCGAACAGAATCGTGCCGAATCGGGGCAGAAAATCTCGGGCAGTTCCCGTGTTCGTCCCGGTCTCCAGCTCGAGGAGGGAGACGACCAAGTGGGCCCCGTGCGTCAGCGACGCAGGGAGAGGGGTGGGCTGCGGCGGTGCTCGCGATGGGCCGGCCCGCTGGCTGGTGCTGTGCTGCGCGCTGCTGGCGAAAAAGGGGGACGGCAGGTAAGCGGGTGGTAGATCGTGGGCTCGTGGGCTGGGCCGGGGTGGCTCGTCCGGCGGGGGGGGGGGGGTAGGTTAGTTTAGTTTTTTTTTGTTCTTCTTATTTTTTTCCTGTTTTAGAAATTCTAATACAACTTTTCCATATGAACTCCAAAATGGGTGATTCTTGTCTCTAATTTTTTGTAAAAACCAGAGGATCATCATAGGATCATTTGTATCAAAACCACTAGTTTCCAAAAAGGGTGGAAATACAAAACCTAGTATGATCCCTTGTAGGAGCATCTTGGTGATTCCAAATAGTGTTTTGTAATTCAAATAATTTCATGAATGCGGGATGTCAATGCAAGTGAATGATGATCATGATGCAGTGTAGTACCAAATCTAGCATTTGGGAATGTTGGGATGTGATAGTTTGTGGGGATCCGATGGATATTGAGATTATTATGTTGGTTTGATTAATTGTTTTGTCTTTATGATTCTATCATGTCTGTGTTGTTTGTGATCTTGCATGCTCTCTGTTGTTAGTAGCTATCTTGGCCAAGTAGTTGCTAGTGACTCCAAGAGGGGGTATTTATGCTCGATAGTGGGTTCATGCCTCTAGTTTCCAAGGGAAGTGAAAAATAATCTCTTCGGTTGTGGATGTGCTATTGCCACTAGGGAGAAAACAACGGTCTCTTGTTCATGGAACATGTGGACTATTTACCTTACACACTTTGCTTAAAGCAGTTGTCTGTTGCTTGCAACTTAATACTGGAGGGGGTTCGGATGATAACCTGAAGGTGGACTTCTAGTCATAGATGCAGTTGGATGGCAGTCTATGTATCTTGTTGTATTGCCCAATCGAATCTCATAGGATCTTTCTTACAGCAAAACAGTGAGCTTGACAACCTCACTGATTCATTGGGGCAAAGTCTTGATATTGCGTTATGCAGGTCTCCGCGTTGCTTGCAACACCTGTGTGACGTTTTCTTCCTCCTTCTGGTTCGATAACCTCGGTATCTACTGAGGGAAGACTGGCTGTTGTTTTCATCAAACCTTGCTCTTGGGGTTTCCAACGAAGTTCTCCACACCAGCACATCATAAATCAAGAGTAATAAATCCAGTGTTAGTATATATTTATCTTGTTTGTCTCCATGATTCTTGATATTCAAAAGATTGTTTTAATATCAAGGTTTTCTAGGAGCTGAAATAATTGTTTAAAAAACCATCATGTGTGGAAGATATTACGATATCTGAAACGATGTTTTGGTTGCAACATGATATAATATAATATTATGTTCTCATATTTGATGAGAATTTGCAAAAGGTTGGAGATGCTAGTCGTCCTAATCCTTGAAAAGGTTTTGGAGAGCAAGATTATACTCGCGATTCACCTTTATAAGCTAAAGTAGCTTGATCATGAAAATTTCCATTATAAGGATGAATATAAGATATAGGTAAAATGTTTACTACACTAAAATATTACAAAAGAATGGAATTAGAAATAATGCCAAACATTTTATGATGGTGATCTACTTCAAAGTGCAAGTCCAAATATATTAGTATTTGACTATACATGATTTGGACTATGTGTCATGTGTATGGCGCCACTATTGATGTTGATAGATTCTTTTAAAACAGAAAAGAAAATGCTTAAAGAGAATCTCAGAAGTATTTGGCAGAAAAGGAAAAAAATGAAATTGTCCAACTTAGGTATATAGATGATATACATGTTATGGATGTATTCTTTGCTTGTAAACAATTTGGTTCTTATGTATTGGATACTAAATTTGTTGGTATGAATTTTCATACGAAAAAATACAATTCAAAAACTACATTGGTCTATGTAACTAGCAAGAGAATATGTGATGATTTCCATTGAAAACTAACAAAGTGTTGTTGTGTTGCTCGTTAACATCAAAGCTTACCTTCAAGATTTGTTTCAATAATTATTATTTTGATCAGGTATTATGAGAACAAAAGGGTAGTTCAAATAATTTCTGTATTCCATAATAGATGGATGATATAAAGTCTAGTTGGACAAATCACATCCATAAAACTAATGCTAAAAATGTTGACAGACAAAATATTGAAAGATCACTTAGGAAGTGACATCGCCGTTTAAATTATATTAGAAATAAAACATGAAGAAACTCCATGTTAATGGAATTTTGGAGACTTTTTATTTTGATCAAATGACACTTGTGAGACTTTCCTAGAGATAATTGAAACTTCGTTCATGGCCGAAGAAGAACGAACGAATAAATTATTGGAATTTATACAGATTGATGTATGTAGCCCATTATGTGAAGTCATGAGCGATGGATTTCAACTTCATATGCTTTCCCTGAAAATTTGAGTGAATATATGTGTATATTTACTTAACGAGGATGAAGTGTGAAACATTTGAAATTTTTTGAAGACTTTCAATATGAAGTGGAAAATCATTGTAACAAGAAAATAAAGAGTTTCTGATAGGATCATAAAGGAATATATTTGAGTTACAAGTTTAGCAATAGGTCTAAGATTTAAGGAATCGTTCCATTGATTTTTGTTTCCCGAAAAACACCATAGTAGTATGGAGTGTTCAAGATATGTAATGAAACCTTGTTCGACATGGTAAGATCGAAGGTGTAATTTATAAAACTGCCATTATATTTTTAAAGATTAAAACATTAGAGACTACCGCTTTTACACTAAAAAGAGATCCATCGTGATATGTTGGAATGACACCATATAAGTTATGGTTTGGGATAAAATCCAAGTTGTTCTTTCTTAAACATTGGTATACTATGCATAAGTAAAATGTTTACAACCAAAGTAGGATGAGCATGTCTTTGTAGGTTTATTTGAATAACTGTTGGGTATTCCTCCATAACACCAAAGACAAAGGTGTTTTTCGCTTAGAACGTCAAGTTTCTTTAGAAGAAATTTTTCGTAAAAAGTTAAGTGGGAGGACAATAGAACTTTGATAAAGTTATTGAACTTTAGCTAATATGTGCTGAGTTGCGTAGCGCCGGAAAGTGTCCTGGAGGCGGCAACAATGCTCATGTCTCATGTACCTCAATGGTTGTGATCACGGAGGTCTACGTTCCATGGAACCAAGAAGGTCGGGTAAAAATAAAATACTAAGATTTGAGAGTAAATCATTGTTGTTTGACAATGATGAACCGACTATATGCAAAGAAGCAATGATGGGACCTAACTCTTTAAATGGCTTAAATCCATAGAATCCGTGATAGTTCCATGCACGAGAAATCAAGTTTTTGAACTTGTAAGACCCTCTAGAAAGGTGTAAGACCTTACAATCATATTTGGATCTAGAAATAGACATGGATGTTTCACATCTATGAAATAGTCGACATGTCAGGAAAGAGTTCACGACAATGTTCAAGCAGTTTACTATGACAAGATTTGATCTTTCATAGAGTTATTTAGTCTGGACGGAATAATGTAGCAACCACTACATATAATTTTGTTATGTGATAGTTGAATAAACAAAACAAGTTATTCTAATATAATGGTTACCTAAGACATGTACATGACATGATCCTAAGGGTTTTGTTAATTCAAAGGATGCTAAAAGAGCAATGCAAACTTTGATGGTTGAGGTAAGCATCGCGGAGTTGGAATCTTCATCGTGATGAAACTATTGAAAGGTTTAATTTCATCAGAGACGATCAAGATGCTGACATTTGCAAGAAATTAAGTGGGAGATCTAAGATATATTTCTAATACACTATGTGAAAGACATATTGTTTATTGGATGTATATTTTATTGACACAAGTTAAGAATTTCATTTTGATGAAAAGACTTAGGAAAAACCCGAATATTTGGCATCAATATCTATATGGATAGATTGAGGCGCTAATATGGTTATGCCAAATGTACATAGATGAGATATTGAATGAGTTCAATATGGAAATGACAAGAAAGGTTCTTGCCACACAGAAAGGATTAAATATAAATTCAAGTGTATCGACACTTGGTAAGTGAAACAAAGATTCAAGTATTTTGATACCTGGTGAATGAAATCACAAAGAGTATTTTTGATCAATCATACTGTGATATGTACACATCCATATATGTCCTATGCTCTAAATGTTAGGAGCATATAACAGAATGATTCATAAGATGATCATTGGATGATAGTAAGGATATTCTTATGATCTTTTAGAAGAACTAAGAATATGTTATTGTAGAGGGGACAAATAGATAGTTCATTGTAAAGTATTACATTGATACTAGTTTTGTCACATGATAAAAATTAAGTTTATCTCAATTAAAACAATGGGTGGCACAATATAATGGAAAGGAATTTCGATAATTGGTTTGGATGAGTTCCAAAGTTAAGACATTGTGACAGATACTATAACAAAAGGCTAAGTTGATGGGGATGCGCCTACCGGGGTATACCCAGCGGGACGTTTCCGACTGGCCCAAGACCTGGCGAGTGGGCCTGCAGGACGGTGACTGGATCAAGGCCCAGCGTGGATCCAAGCGACTGGAAGCTGAAGGCCCAGGCGAGTAGATAGGCCCAGTCGGATTATGTTAAACGAGTACCGAAGCTTTAACTGAATCGGTTGAGATATGTAAACCCTAGGGGAGGTGAGCCTATATAAACCTCCCTGTAGGGCGAGTAGAGATACGTTCCATCATACACCCAAGCGACTCGCCGCCTAGCCGCCGAGCTCGCCCATTATACCACCTTCATAATACAATCTAGTAGGAGTAGGTCTTTACCCTCCGGGGGGCCGAACCTGGGTAAAACCCTGTGTCTTTGCCCTCATCTCGCACCGCAGATGGTTGGCCGCCCTTGCCCCTCGTTCTACTACTCGCTGCCGATTGGAGCATCTGCCGTGACAATTCCCACGACAGTGGCGCCCACCGTGGGGCCTGGCCGGTCTGGCCGGTGTTCTGCGGCGAGATCCAATCTGCCCATCAACGAGACGGTCGCCACCGGCCGCATGATAGCGATCGGCGAGATGCTCCAAATATTCCCGAGCAGCTACGTCCCGGCGGCGCGACCCGTCACGCACAGCGTGTTCCTGCCGGTCGGCACGATCAGCCTCTTCGTCGACCTCACCGACGTCATCGTCTCGGAGGATTCGGCTCGCATTCGCGAGTCGCCGCCATGCGATCGGCTCTCCGAGAGCCAGATCCGCACGATCCATCGCCTCTCCTCCGAGTACAATTCGGCCCACAGCGCCGTGGCCGAAAACTCAGCGGCCACAGAAGACGCGGCCCTCAACGACGACGCCGACTCGGCGACCCCGGCGTCACTCGCCGGGTCCATCACCGCGGCTTCACCTGCGGGCTCCATCACCCAGGTCTCCAACATGGGGGACTTCGAGGACCCCTCCATCCTTGGGATCTTCGAATTCGACTCCAGGTCGGAGAACTCCGCCGACCTCCGCGAAGGAACCGGTCGCCACGCCGCGACCTAAATGGCGACCGACACCGATCCATCGGAGGATCCATTCTCCACCCCAATCCCTCCTAACGCCACGGCAACGGAGGTCGAGGAACTCCGCCTGAAACTGGCGGAGGCGGTGCGCAAGGAACAAGCCGAGTGCGAAAAAATTCGCCTCGAGCAGGTGACGGCGCAGGAACTATCGCGCTACCACCAGTAGCGGATCAGGTCGCGCCTGAACCCCACCGTTCAGGGGCGCGCCCTGAACTTCGACGAAGAAAACGACCCGACCCGCGTGGCCGAGCGCGCGATCTGCGAGAACGCGCCACCAGGAGGAAGCGCCCGCCCCCCGCCAGGATCAACGGCGATGGGCGCCCCACCTCCACCCAACCGCACACCTCCCAGGGACCAGCCGCGGATAGTAGTCTCCTCACGGGAGAGAGACGCAAACGGCCTCCCACTGTTCTCCACCCCGATGGACAACCTCGTGGCAGGCCGAGCAGCAGCCGACAACATCACGGCCACGGGCGACGGCGCCCTACAGATCCAGTACGTCAGGGCCCTGCTCGCAAAGGCCGTCGAGCAGCAAAACGCGGGCGCCGAGTATACTCGCGTTCGTAGGGAAGCAGGGCGGCCTCAAGCGGCCGCCCAGCGGCGGCAAACACCCTCAACTGCCCGCCACCGGAGCCACTGCAGCTCCAACACCGACCCGCGAACGCGGCACTCTCCACCAACGACCCCAGGCCAGCGACCAACTTCGTCGCCGCCAACGGGCAACCCATCTATGCCCGCACCCACATCATCAACAACCAAAGCTGGCGCGCACGCCAGCCTGATGACTTGCGACACACCCTAACCAATCGCCGCGACGGCGAGCCCATGGGGTCGCTAAGTCGACTCGTCCCCAAGTGCTTCGGACCAATGATCCGAGGTGAGAAGTACCCGCCAAACTTCAAGGCGCCGAAGGAGATAGAAAAGTACGACCCCTCGTACGACCTCGCCGTCTGGCTCGACACATACCTCATGGCAATGGGGATCGATCGCAGGCCACACCGACCTTCTAGCCGCCCGTTACCTCCCCCTGATGATGGAGGGGACGTGCAGGCAGTGGATCAACACCCTCCCTCAGGATAGTATCGATTCCTGGGAGGAGATGCGCAACGCCTTCGTCAGGCACTTCTAGTGCTCCTACACCCGCGCCACCACCATCGAGGACCTGGAGCGATGCGTCCAGGGACCCCGCGAGTCGACCCGGACACCGCGATCCATTGCTTCAAGACCTCGTTCCGCTACGAGCCCCTGGTCGCCAAGCTCAAACGACACTCTCGCACACTCGACAACATCCCCTACCTCCTCGAGATCGCCAAACGGTACGCGGAGGAAGATCCAAACCAGGAAACTGACGACGAGTCAGGAGGTCAACGCCGCACGAGCGGCAATGACAGCGGTCGACGGTCCGACCTACGCTCCAGCAACACTCGCCTCACCGGCAAGCGCCGCAGTGAAGGGCGAGTCGACTTTGTCGCCAACGCCGGACACGCGCAACGCGAACCCAAGAGCTTCCGCCACGACGGAGGACAACGCCACGACGGCGGCAACTCCAAGGCCAAGCCAAGGTTCGACCCCGCGGCCCTCCTTAACCAACCATGTGCGTTTCATAGCATGGAAGGGAAGCCCGCAACGCACACCACTGCCGACTGCCACACCCTCAGGGAGATCGAGAAGGCACGGCGAGCGCGGGAGTACCCCGACAACGACCCGCCAAACGGCGGAAAGTTCGGCAAAGTGGCCGGCTCGCTCCATACCTTCACGGGCTTCAACACGAAGCGCGAGAAGAAGGTCATCGCCCGCGCCGTTGCTGTCAACGCGGTGGCCCAGGTGGACGTTCCCCAGTTCCTCAACTGGTCGGAGCAGCCCATCACCTGGAGTCGACAAGACCACTCACCACGCATCGAGTACCCAGGTCGAGTCGCCTTGGTGGTCAAGCCTAAGGTCGGCGACTACTGGCTCCCCAAGACATTGATGGACGGCGGCAGCTCCATCAACATCCTGTACCTGGACACCTTCAGGCGGCTGCGGCTCCCGCAGTCGATGATCGAGACGACCCACACCATGTTCCACGGCATCGTCCCTGGTCGGAAGGCGTACCCGATCGGCAAGGTCACGCTGCCAGTCACCTTCGGCACACCAGCAAACTTCCGCACCGAGCAGATAGTCTTCGAGCTCGTGCCCTTCGATAGCCCCTACCATTGCATCCTGGGGCTCCAGGCGTTCGCCAAGTTCATGGCAGCGCCCCACTACGCGTACAACGCGATGAAGCTCCCCGGGCCGTGCGGCGTCATCACCATCAACGGCGACCCCGACATGGCCGCCGAGTGCGAGGCCAAAGGAGCCGAGCTCGCTGACGCCGTCATCGCGGCGGAGACCAACCACGCCGATGAGCTCGCCAAGTACGCGAGCGGGGTCAACAACGACGACCCCACCATACTCAAGAAGCCCAACTCGGAGGGCGCAAACACTTCAACCTTCGAGGCAACGACGCACACACGCACCGTCAAGCTGGTCCCAGGCGACTCCAGCTAGACGGTGATGACCGGGACGGGCATGAGCCCAGCGTAGGAAGGCGCGCTCATCGAGTTCCTCCGTGAGAACAGGGACATCTTCGCATGGAAGCCCTCTGACATGCCCGGTGTCCCTAGGGAGCTCGCTGAGCACAAGCTAAATGCCGACCCTAAAGTGCGACCCGTCAAACAGTCGCTGTGGCCCTTCAATGAAGAGCGCCGCCGAGCAATTGCTGAGGAGGTGCAGCGTCTACTCGCTGCAGGCTTCATCCGGCCAATCAAATACTCCAAGTGGCTAGCAAACCCAGTCCTGGTCGAGAAGAAGAACGGGACCTGGAGGATGTGTATCGACTACACAAACTTGAACAGTGCCTGCCCAAAGGAGCAGTTCGTCCTCCCGCGGATCGATCAGATAATCGATTCAACCGCGGGCTCGGAGTCGCTCTGTTTCCTCGACGCCTACTCCGGGTACAACCAGATCAAAATGGCCGTCGAGGACGAGGAGAAGACGACGTTCATCACGCCATTCGGAGCCTTCTTCTACACCGCCATGACCTTCGGCCTCAAGAAAGCAGGGGCGACCTACCAGCGGTACATGCAAGAATGCCTCGCGAGCCAAATTGGCCGCAACATCCACGTCTACATCGACAACGTGGTCGTAAAATCCACTCGCCAGGCTGACCTACTCGCCGACCTGGCAGAAACATTCGCCAACTTGTGAAAATACAAGATAAAGCTCAACCCAGGCAAATGCACATTCGGTGTACCCGCAGGACAACTACTGGGGTACGTCGTCTCCAAACGAGGGATCGAGGCGAACCCCACGAAGATCGACACGATCGCCCGGCTCGGCAAACCCGAGTGCCTGCGCGACGTCCAGAAACTGGCCGGGCGAGTAGCGGCTCTCAGTCGCTTCATCCCCCGCCTTGGCGAAAAGGCGATGCCCCTATACCGCCTGATGCGCAAGAACCCAACCTTCCAGTGGGACAAGGAGGCGGATGACGCGCTCCGCGATTTCAAAAAGGTGCTACTCGCCGCACCTCTACTCGCCGCCCCCGCCGACAAAGAACTCATGCTGGTTTACGTCGCGTCTTCCGAGCGCGTTGTAAGTGCCGTAATGGTCGTCGAGCGACCGGAGGAAGGAAAGGAGCGCCCAGTACAGCGACCGGTGTACTACATCAGCGAGGTCCTCACCGAGTCGCGCCAGCGGTACCCCCAGTACCAAAAACTGGTATACGTGGTGTTCAGAGCTCAGCGGCGCCTACCGCACTACTTCCAGGAACACCCGATCACGGTCGTCTCCTCAGCACCACTTCAAGACATCATCCGCAACCACGAGGCGACCGGGCGGGTTGCCAAGTGGGCCGTCGAGATCGGCGTCCACAACATCAAATACGAGCCGCGAAAAGAGATCAAGTCGCAGGCCCTAGCGGACTTCATCGCCGACTGGGAAGAGGCCCAACAGCCAGAGAAGCTGCCATACCTCCATTACTGGAGCCTGCACTTCGACGGCTCCAAGAACGCGGACGGCGCAGGCGCAGGGATCGTGCTAACTTCACCGAAGGGCGACAAGCTCCGCTACATCCTCTGCCTCGACTTCACACACTGCACCAACAACATGGCCGAGTACGAGGCCCTACTCCACGGCATTCGGGCTGCCAAGAAGATGAATGTCAACCTCCTACGCTGCTACAGAGATTCCGACCTCGTCGCGGGGCAAGTCGCTGGCACCTGCGACGCCGTCTCCCCCACCATGGCGGTGTACCGCCAAGCAGTGGACAAGTTGGGCGGACACTTCACGGGATACTCCGTCGAGTGGATCGACAGGAAGAAGAACGAGGAGGCCGACACACTCTCTCGCATCGGGTCGGCTCGACTTGCACCACCCGCCGGCATCTTCCTCGACACGATCACCAAGCCATCAGTCTCTCCCCCAAGGGAAATCGATATCGGAGTCCCGCTCCAACCAGAGGCAGCCCTGATCGCACTCGTCAACGAGCCAGACGACTGGACCAAGCCCTACATCGCCTACCTGGAAGCCGGCACCCTGCCGGCAGACGAGACGGACGCTCGGATGATCGCTCGTCGATGCAAGTCCTACACCATCATCGACGGCGAGCTCCACAAGCGCAGCGTCACTGGCGTGTTCTAACGCTGCGTCCAACCCGCCGAAGGACGCGAGATCCTACATGATATCCACTCCGGTGACTGCGGCCACCACACCGGCGCCCGCTCTCTGGTCGCCAAGGCCATGCGACATGGCTTCTACTGGCCCACCGCACACGCCAACGCTGTCGACATTGTCCAGCGGTGCGCCGGGTGCCAGAAGTACGCCTACCAGACGCACATGCCGAGCTCAGCGCTCAAAACAATCCCCATCACCTGGCCATTTGCTGTGTGGGGCATGGATATGGTAGGCCCTTTCAAGAAGGCCCCCTCCGGCTACACCCACCTGCTGGTCGCAGTCGACAAATTCACAAAGTGGGTGGAGGCCAAGACAGTTCAAAAATGCGACGGAAAGACCGCCACCAAATTCCTACGCGAGCTCATATATCGCTACGGGTTCCCAAACAGCATCATCACGGACAACGGCACCAACTTCGCCAAAGGATCCATGGCCGAATTCTGCGAAGAGCACCACATCCGGCTCGACCTCGCATCGGTCGCCCACCCGGAGTCCAACGACTAAGCAGAACGGGCCAACCAAAGCATCCTCCATGGCCTGAAGCCGCGACTCCAAGTACCACTCGAGCGCACTGCCGGGTGCTGGGTCGAGGAGTTACCCTCCGTCATATGGGGCATCCGCACCTCGGTCAACAGGTCGACAGGATTCACCCCCTTCTTCATGGTGTACGGCGCAGAGGCAGTCATGCCCACCGATCTCGAGCACGACTCGCCACGGGTCGTCCACTACACGGAGGCTGCAAACGAACTCGCCCGCCAACACGGAGTCGATCAGCTCGACGAGGCGCGTGACCTCGCTCGGTCTCGCACCGCCATCTACCAGCAGGGACTCCGCCGCTACCACAGCCGACAGGTGAGGACTCGCACCTTCCAGGAAGGCGACCTGGTGTTGCGCCTCATCCAGGACAAGAAAGGCATGCACAAGCTCTCCCCTCCGTGGGAGGGACAATTCGCCATCGGGCGAGTACTTGGCAACGACGCCTAGTACCTCATCGACGTCCGCGGGGACGGCGAACTCGACGTCAAGCGACCATGGAATGTAAACCTCCTATGGAAGTTCTACCCCTAGAACCCCACATATCTACTCTCCAGTCGCTGTGAAATAAAAAGAATTGGTTACCGCAAATTGCGCTTACTCTCCATTTCTTGTGCCACTCGCACTCATAATAACAGCGTCAAGCTAACTGCAGAAGTCAACCTTTGGTACAGCGATCGGCACGGCTAAGTAATGCGATGCAAGAGCACTGAGTAACTTCAGGTCTTGCATCGTCCACGAAAAACGCCTACCCGGAGCCCCATTGGAGTCGCCTCGCCCGACTGGCTTTCCAAGCCAAGACAACTGCCTTCGCTTCATACAGCGACCACGGTCCTCCGCATCCTCGGCATAGCGACTCGAACGGATAAGTACCACGCTCGGGGACTGACTACCAGTTCATCGCGAGTGGCTCTGGAAAACGCCAAGTAAGAGATCATGCCCAGGACTCGCCACACGACTGACCCCACAGGCCAGGAAGGAGTGAAGCGCTAAAACTAACGCGCTAAGACCTCACCCACCCTCGAGTCGCGCCTGGAACAACCAAGTACCACGCTCGGGGACTCGGCCACCCGACCTCGTTCGCGCAAGGGAAAACGGCAAAGTACAGAGCGCTCAAGGGAGTCGCCTAGCGACTGGCTCTCCGAGTCCGGGCGAGTCGACCACAGTAACAAAACACAAAAACAACAAACATATCACATACGAGATAAACCCCACAAAAGGGCGGACGCGCTCAGGGACTCGTTCAAAACCTCAATCACAAACACATGACAAATACCAAAATAGACACGATGTCTCATTCAAAAGCATGTCGCATTGTCTCATATTACAAAATATGCCCATATGGCAGACCTTCTACCTAACGCCCCAGGGCAAACTATCCTATTCCGCAGGCTTCGACGAAGACTCGTCAACACTCCGGCGATTGCGGATGAATGGCGTGTATGGATTCGACGGGTACGTCGTCAGCTCACCCGCCATCGCCGCGCGAAAAGGCTGCTCGACCTTGAAGTCACGGTGCGGCGGCTCGGGGTCATTCGGCACGACGACCGTCCCCTGGTACGGAAGGAGGTCGCCCATTGCCCAGACACGCTCCGAGTACGTTGCGGCGCGATCCTGCAACTTGAGGACCTCGGAAAGCTCCACCGCGCCAGTCGACGACGTGTAGCCACTCGTCAAATCGTCGAGGTCGAAGTCCTCGGGGAAGTGGGCAAGTCCAAGACTAAGTGCCGTCGCCGCCCCGCGCCGAAACGCCGATCGCGTCATGAACTCAAAGACCGCGGGCGCCTTCTCCAAATACTTCCACACCTCAACGAGGTCGCTGGGAATCACTTCCGTGGGCGATATCTCTTGGAGATAGGCTCGGATGCACGTCGCCGACAATGTCGCCGAGTCGACAAGCGTGGCTACACACTGCTGCGCGTCGAACGAGCTTGCCTCTTCCGCGTTATCGATGATGCGACCTGCGAGTAGAAGACAATAATGAATACGACGGACACCACAAAAGGCACACCTACTAGCAGAGGTATATGCACTTACCAATCAACGGGCGGGCAAGATCCATGATGAAGCATTAAAGCGAAGTATGGTCGTCCTGAAGCCCAGCAACAAGGGCGTCCGACACTTTGCGATCTTCTTCGGCGGATGCAATGGCGGCCTTGGCTCGCCCATCAGCCGAGCTCGCCTCTTCCTTCGCCTCCCGCAGCTCGCGCTCAAGGTTGGCGATTCGCTGTTCAGCTGAACTCAAAGCCGATTGCGCCGCCGCCAATTCACCCGTGGGGACAAGACCCTGGCGATCTTCCTCTGCCTTCGCGGCAACTGCCTGAAGCCCTTTGTTCGCCTCCTGCACGATGGCCAGTTCCTTCTCCGCGCGGTGCTTCGCTGCCAGTCGGTCAGCTGATTCAAGTTGCAGACCCTGCGCATCACCCAAAAAGTTAACCAAATCAAAATTCCTAAGTGCCCACCCGCTGAAATTCAGCAAGTGCGCATTCGGGGACTGGCAATCAAGAAATTCTCAAGTGCCCACCCGCTGAAATTCAGCGAGTGCGCACTCGGGGACTGGCAATCAAGAATTTCTCAAGTGCCCACCCGCTGAAATTCAGCGAATTGGCACTCGGGGACTGGCAATCAAGAAATTCTCAAGTGCCCACCCGCTGAAATTCAGCGAATGCGCACTCAGGGACTGGCAATCAAGAAAATCTCAAGTGCCCACCCGCTGAAATTCAGCGAGTGAGCACTCGGGGACTGGATGCGGAAAATAAATATACGACACTAAAAGAATCAGGCCGCTGCAAAGCACCGACCTGATCCTCGCGGACTGGATATACCTGGATGGTTGTGCCAAGCATGCCGTGGAGTTGTATCGCGTCCACGGACGCGAGGAGAGCCGGCGTATGCCCACGACGTTGGTCGACTTCAGCATCGGCGACCCCAGGAGCGTGGCTCGAGGGCGAAGTTCCACTCGTCGTGGCCGCCTTGGCCATGAAGCGCGGGAAGGTGGCGATAGAGGCACCCGCCCCAAAGGAGGTCGGCTCGGCCGTTCCAGGCAAGGGAGCGCCCTCCTTCGTGGACGCGGCCGCCTCCGTTACGGGTCCAGCCGGCGCAACCGCCATGTCATCAGAAATCGTGACGACGTCGTCACCCTTGGCTTTCTTGCCGCCATCCGCAGGGACGACGACCTCGTCCGCCTTCCTCTTGCGGGAAGGATCCTCCTCGCTGACGACGGGTGGCACCTTAGCCACGGTCGGGTGGCCCAACCTCTTCACTCCGGTCCTGGACATAAATCATATAAGCAAGATAATCTGGGCTGCTATGGAAGACAAAGGAAGGAGAGTGTACTCACTTGGCGACTGAGATGAAGCGCAGCCCCGTACGGAGGCCGGCTGGCTTCTCTAGTTCGGGGCCCAGTCAGCGGCAGAGCCCCATTTCTAGAACATCGCGTGCCCAAGACACGGACGGTTTCTTCGTCGTCGAGGCCGCAACCGGATCCTCTGGAACATCTTCAACAGGAGCTTCCCTGTGAGGCAAAGCTGCTGCGGCCGGAGCGTCTCCCAGCCCAGAGACTGAGCGAATGGCGGAGGAATCAACGCCAGGGGCACCTCGATGGTGGCCGTGTCCAGCGCGACTGTCGTCGGCGGCGCCTCGTCCTTGGCTGGACTGGGGGCGTCAGAACATCTCGCTGAATGTGGTGGCGAGGCCGGCCTCGTCGGTTTCGTCTTCGTCTTCCTCGGAGGGGCCTTCGCCTCCTTTTCCTTCTTATTCTTTTTCGATGGAGTAGCCTGGCGGCGCGAGGTGGTTTCCGGAAGCTCGTCGTCGTCATGGCGCTCGAGGCTTTTGCTTGCCTCAAGCTCACGTTGACGCTGCCCACGGGTCTTGCGGAGTAGTGGGGCGACCTCCTCTTCGGACTCTTTGTCGCTGTCGCCCTCATCACTCCCGGCATCGCCCTTGGCGGCAGGCGATTCTTCCACGTCCTGGACGGACGAGCTCGAGTTCTCGTCGTCCGAGGGCGGGAGCCATCCTTCCACCACTTGGAATAGCTGCAATGAACACAAGATGAAAACAGAATTTCCGCGACTGCAAAAACTGCGACTCCGAGCGAAGTGAAGCGATTACCGTTGGGACTGGACGCTTTGCGGTATAGGGGGCGACCCCAGCCTGTGCGTCTAGGTACACCGCCTGGGTGATTTTCTTCAGTGCTGGGATGTAGTTCTCTAGCTTCCACTCGCCGAGGCAGGCCTTCGTCGAGTCTTCCCGGCCCGTGTACTGGTACATATAATGCTCGCTTCGAGCCAGAGGGACGAGCCGCCGCCCGAGCCACCAGTTGTATAGGTTGATCGTCTGGAGGCCCTTCTTCTTTAGACCGTGGATGGTCTGGAGCATCTCGTCAACGACCATCCGCTGGTCGTTGGGGAGCTTGCCGACTTGGAGACGGCGCGGCTCAGACCGGTTGGCGGAGTACCGCGGATCGCCGTCTCGCCCTCCGGGGTCACCTCGGCTACGTAGAACCACGACTTCTTCCGTCGCTCGCTGCCTTGGCGGGCAGCATCAGGTCGAAGAATGAAGCCTTCGACTTCAGCTGGAAGGTTAGGCCACCCGCGGCTAGCATTGGGCCGCCCGCTTCCTCGCGGCTGATCCATCCGTGGAACAGATCTTGCCATAGAGGGAAGTAGGGCCGGCAGCCGAAGTAGCACTCGCAGAACGCCACAAAGATGGCGAGCTGCTCGATGCTGTGGGGACCCAGATCCCATGGCTGGATCCCGTAGTAGGCGCAGAAGCGCCGCAAGAACAGGGACGTGGGGAACCCCAGCCCCCGTTCAAGATGGCTGGTGAAGCAGATGAATTCCCTCTCTCGCGGGTTCGGGGTCGTCTCTCCGGCCGCGGGGATGCGCCAGCAGCCAGCTCGCAAGATCCCGGCCTCCTCGAAGGAAGCCAGTTGCGCCCTCGTGCACTTAGATCTACCCCAAGGCTCGGTGGAGAGGGCCATGGCGGAGAGATATGCTGGGGGTCGGGGGATTTCTGGTCGGCTGGGTCACGATGCGAAGGGAGGCGAAAAGTGCGCGCAGTCGGAGGAAATGGTGAGAAGGTGGTTCCCCGATCGCCTGCCATTCCCCTTATATAGCGGATGTTACCCGCCAAATCAGGGAACCGTTACCGCGTGATGATTACGCAAAAAGTTACCGTTGGATTACCCCAACGGCTAGTTTGACCACGTTTAACGGTCCAACTTCAGCCACTCGGCTCGCCGACCCGTTCACTATGACAGTGTTTCGCCGACTCGACTTGCCAAAGCCGCAAGCAGTATGATTAGTTTTTCCTTTATACAGGAGCCCGCCGCCGATTCGAATGGATGTCTACTCAGCAGCCGTATGCTCCGACTGCCAGCAGCCACCTACGTCAAATCAACGACGGCCTCGGGGACTACTGATGGGGATGCGCCTACCGGGGTATACCCAGTGGGACGTTTCCGACAGGACCAAGACCTGGCGAGTGGGCCTGCAGGACGGCGACTGGATCAAGGCCCGGCGTGGATCCAAGCGACTGGAAGCTGAAGGCCAAGGCGAGTAGATAGGCCCAGTCGGATTAGGTTAAACGAGTACCGAAGGTTTAACTGAATCGGTTGAGATATGTAAACCCTAGGGGAGGTGAGCCTATATAAACCTCCCTGTAGGGCGAGTAGAGATACGTTCCATCATACACCCAAGCGACTCTCCGCCTAGCCGCCGAGCTCGCCCATTGTACCACCTTCATAATACAATCTAGCAGGAGTAGGTCTTTACCCTCCGGGGGGCCGAACCTGGGTAAAACCCTGTGTCTTTGCCCTCATCTCGCACCGCAGATGGCTGGCCGCCCTTGCCCCTCGTTCTACTACTCGCTGCCGATTGTAGCATCTGCCGTGACAATTCCCACGACATAAGTATATGACTGTTATTGTAGCGGCAAAAGAGGGCATTTGTGTCAAGTAGTTTGTTATCAAGCTAGGTGTGGTTCACAGTGGGCTTGAACTATAAAGATATATTGTACAACAATTGTATCAAAATGGTTTAATCCCAAAGGAACTAAAGGTCTCACCAAAGGACCAAATTTATACAATCTCATTGGAGAATGAGTGATGCGTAGAGACGCAAAGACATGCAATTACACACGGACCTAAAAGTGTCGGATCCTAAGATCAGTTGACCACTAGCAATCATGTAAATACAACATCGGAAAGCTATAGGTGTTCAATGCACAAGTTTATCAAAACTAGATTATTGACTCTAGTGCAAGTGGGAGACTATTAGAGATATGCCCAAGAGGCAATAATAAATACGTTATTATCATATCTTTATGTTTATGATAAATTTTTACATCCCATGCTATAATTGAATTAACCGGAAACATTAATACTTGTGTGTTTTGTAAACATTAAAGAGTTCCTAGTAAAGCCTCTTGTTAGACTAGCTTGTTGATTAATAGATGATCATGGTTTCCTAATCATGAACATTGGATGTTATTAATAACAAGGTCATATCATTAGGAGAATGATGTGATGGACACACTCCTATAGTCAAGCGTAGCATAAGATCAAGTCATTCAATAGTTCGTTTGCTATAAGCTTTCAAATACATAGTAACCTACATCCTTCGACCATGAGATCATGTTAACCACCATCAACGTATGGATGCTTTGATAACATCAAACACATCTTCATAACTAGGTGGTTATAAAGTTCGCATTTAGTATTCTGAAAGTATGTGTTGAGGCATATGGATCAAGAGTGGGATTTGTCCATCCATATGACAGATAGATATACTCTGGGCCCTCTTGGTGGAATGTCATCAAATTGTCCTGCAAGCATGTGACAAGATCACAAGGGGTCACATATCACGGAATGAGTAAAGAGTACTTATCGGTAACAAGGTTGAACTAGGTGTATGGAGATACCGACGATCAAACATCAGATAAGTAAAGTATCGCGAGACAAAGGGAACTTGGTATCGTATGTAAATGGTTCATTTGATCATGAAGTAATTGTAGAAATATGTGGGAGCCATATGAATTTCTGGATTCATCTATTGGTTACTGATCGGAGAAGTGTCTCGATCATGTCTGCATTATTCACGAACTGTAGGGAGACACACTTAAGGATTCGATGTCGTTTAGTAGATATGGAAATGAGTTGGAGACTCAATGTTGTTCGGAGTCTCGGATTGGATCCAATAAATCACTAGGAGATCCGGAATGGTCCGGAGAATAATATTCATATAAGGAAAGTTCTATTTCAGGGTTCGGAAATTGTTTTGGTGTTTTTACCTGAATCTTCTGGAAGGTTCTAGAAGATCCAGCACCCCGGAGAGGGAAGGTTACATGAATGTGTCATACCAATGTGGAATGGTTGCATCATGTCCTAGGTCACTTTGCCTGTCAATGGGAAGAGAAATAATCAAACTCTATTTTGAATAGTCAAACTCCAATTTGAAAAATCAAATTCCAACATTGGAAGTCAAATCAAGTGGAGGGAGAGGAGGAAACCTAGTGGAGGAAGGTTTCCCTCCCTTGCCACCGGCCTAGGAAGAGGAGTTGGGGGAGGACGCCCGTCCCCCTTGACGGCTCTCCCTCCCATAAAAAGATGGGTAGGGGCGCCCCTTGCCCTACACCACAAACCCAAACCCTAGGACGGATCCCTCAAAACCGCCATTGCCCTAGAGCTCCTCTAAACCGCCGCCGCCTAGTCTTGCCCTACCCGCTGGATACCTCCACCATAACTCACTCTGGCTTAGGCGTAGCCCTGCGGGATCTAGTCCTCCATTTCACGACCACGTCGGCGTGCTGCTAGAATCGAGAGGAGATCTACAACCTCTGCTTCCCTGCTGGAATAAGGGAGAGGAAGGTCTTCATCGAGTACCGAACATGTGACCAATAGTGGAAGCTCTGCCGAAACGTGGTGTCGGAAGGATCGTCTTTGCGATCTTAAGATTGGCAAGTGAACGACTGCAGCAATGAAGAGAATCCGATCTTGTTAAACGCTTTGGATCTTCGAGGGTTAGTACTCTATCAACTCGTTGCACCGATCTAGTAGATTAGATCTTGGATTGTGTGTGTTCATTCGATAGAATTTTTTTTTGTTTTTCATGCTACGAACCCCTACACATCCTCCGTCCATAGGGCCTACTCACAGGCAGTGCGCCCTGGCACTAGCTCCGTCCAAGCCTTGCTCAACACACGTAGGAGAGCGCTCTCGGCGCGGGTATCATGGCGAGCCAACATGTCATTGAGGTTGATGAAGGTCTTGAAAGCGTGCCTCATCCCCCTACCTGGCACGCCAAATGTCGGAGATTTTTCCCGCGAAGGAAACTAGGGTCCAACGATCCCTTGGTTTTAGAGGGGCTGAACACGTGGTTCCAAGGAGTCTCGGCGATGGTAGCGACGTCGGAGCAAGCACACAACAGAGAGGTGACACTAGTTTTTTAACCCAGGTTCGGGACCCTCATGATGAGGTAAAGCCCCTACTCCTGGTTTGGTGTATTGCTCGCATGCTGCACGAGGGTACAATGGAGGATGAAAGTCTATGGTTTTAGATCTTAGGAACCGACCCGTTCTAAGGTATGAGGAGGGCTCCTTATATTGCGGCGACAAACCTCTTCCCCCAATCTTTGGGCGGGAAGGGCTACCATAATGCCGCTCCTCGAGATCACGGTCTATGAGACTACTTTTGGTTGACCAAGTCTTGGACGTCGGGTGCTTCTTCATCCTCCTATAAAGTGGCCTTCTTTAGCATTGTTTGTCTTCGTCCAGTCCTACTCGTTGTCTCCCTTGCACCAAAACAGAAAGGTGGGCGCCTACCATGCTGAGGTCGTCCATCTTCCCCTCAAGTAAAAGGTGGCTGACCGGACCTTCCTTTACCGAGGCGAACAGGGAGCACAGGGCCACTGCACCTCTTGTCGGGATCCGCCATTTCTACGTACCTGGTGAGATTACGAAACAGGCCATAGGCGATCTCTAAGGAATCCAAAGCCGGGCAGCGCAATGGGGCGCTGTAGACGAGTCCTTCTCTCGGACGCATCGTGTAGAGGCCATCTCCTCACAAAGCTGGGTGTAACACCCTTATATCGGACCTATGCAAGTTTTAGCAATTCTTGCCAAACCTTCATAGAAAGGATTCAAAGGTGCCCACCAGGCACTTTCGTGTGGGTGGAAAACGAAGTAATACCATTACACATTAGTCCAGGATGGAACCCATAGAATATATATATGCAACAACGACTCCATGAGTCAATAATACAGATATATGGTAGAAAGATCCAAATCACCTCGAAAACAATACAACATCTGGGTATAGATAAGATGCAAATGGGGCTAAGAGCCCTGAAGAATAATCAATGGCGTCCATAACTAACATGGATATCCCTACGGGTACCGCACATTGATATACCCAGTCCAGCTATCACATCCCAAAATTTTCCAAATTTTGTACTGTGAAAAATAAATAAACAAAATAAATAAATGTTGGAATTTAGGGTGAAAAGAAACTTTTGGTTTCAAAGTGGAAACATCAAAACCCATCTTGAACAAACTTTGAATAAAATTTGAGTCCAACTAAATTCAAATCAAGTGAAATGCCTTCTTCATAAAAGCATCTTGAAATTTAAACACTTGGAAAATAAAACAAAACCCTAAATCCCTAATGGGAGATTTCCAAGATTACTCAAAACCTATGGATTTGATCCATATAAAAATTTGTCAACATACAATTATAAATGATCAAGAATGACAAATGGAAATATTATAAAACCATAGAAATTTATTTCATTCAATTTGGAACCATAGATAAAATCTTATGAATTTAGTAAGATTAGGAAATTGAATTTCCAAATCTAATAAAGCTCCTATCTAAAATCCATACCAAATGGTGAGTAAATAATCCTAAAGAGATTTAAAAGGATAAACATATATTAAATAAAAAATTTACAAGTTGGAATCACCATTTTTGGATCCTTAAATAAAAAGATATGGTTTTTATAAGCAAAGGAGGAAATAAATAAATAAATAAGGACTATTTTAATAGGCCCAATTAAAACTTGGCCAAGCAAATAAAATAAAAGATTTCTGTTTAATAAAAAGAGTAAAGGATTATTTAAATAAAATTATGAGGATTTATTATTATCCAATTTCATTTAAGTAAAGACATTTCCCATTTTAAATAAACATTAAAACATAATAAAGTATTTTAAATTATATTTCAAAGTGTTGTATTTTTAATAAAACCTACTGAAAAGGTTTTGGTAAAAAAAATTAGATTTCAAATAGAGTTTTAAAACATATTAAATCCTATTTGAAATAAATACTAAAGTCTATTTATTTTAATAATTAATAAACCCTAAAAATTAATTATTCTAAATTTGACTTTGGAGTGTGTTAATAAACAGTATTAAAATCTAAACAAAATTTGGCAAAGATTTTGAATTCAAATAGTTGCTTGAAATGTTTAAACAAAATCAAAATAGGAAAAGAGAATAGAAAAAGAAAAATGAATCAGTAAAAAATAAGTAATAACCCAACCCACTAACTAGGCCCAGCAAGCCCATTTCCCTCATCCCCCACAGAAAACGATTCATACTCGACAACGAACCCACACAGATGCTGACTACGTGACCCCACCGCACCCCCTCTCTCTCTTGCTACTGCCAGGTCCCACCGCCAACTCGTCATCCCCAACCTCGCGCTGAGCCCGCCCGCTGCAGTTTCTGGCCGTGATTTAAACCTGTTAATTCGCGTTGATAGCGTAGTAACCCCACCCCGTGATCATGCTCGATAAATCTCCTCACTTCCCTCTCTATTTACCCTCATTTGCCCAAGCCAAAACGCCATAGGGCTGCTCGAATTTCTCGCTTCAAACTCTCTGTCTCCGACGAGCTCAAACGGTAAATTCCGGCGACGCCAGACCTCACCGCTGCCCCTGGACTCCACTTGCCTGCTCCCCATCTCCCTACGCATCTCCCAGCACCAACTACCCCCCCTCCCCGCGCGTGCCCCCTATCGTCAGCAACTACTTCGATTGAACGCGCCATCGTCTGCCATTTACTCCAACGACCTTTCCCGGTATCTTCTGACCTCCCCTCTCCCTCTCTTTCACACGCGCATACTCGCCACGACCCTACGCATCTAACAACATCTTCCTTTTTCTCTGGCGAGCACCATAGCCTCGCCACCGTCTTCAACAGAGAGCACCCGACGGTTCCACAAACTCCGACAAGAAATTTCGGTTGACCTCGAGCGCCCCTTCATCAAACAAGGACACGTTGAGCATCGGCGAAGCATAGTGAACCTGGTGAGCTTCTGCCCACCATCTCTCGCTTCCTGCATCGCCGATGACGCCACTACCAGGCCACTCCGCCGCCAGCCACCGCCTCCAGCGCCGCTCGATTTAGGTCGATCTGGTTTGCACCGTTAGATCTCCATCTGGTGGCTTAGATAGATTCATTTACGCGAAGGGGTATGCTAGATCAACACCGCATGATCCCACTTAAATCCTATGGTCTAAAGCAATCGATCCACAAGAAATGTTTTCGACCAATAATAACAAGACGCGTGGCACTGACTCTGTTATAAAATCAGAAAAATGTTCTATTAGATGTTAGAGGTTGTAAAATTCATAAGTTTTGATACACACGTCCAAATTTTGCAAATTTTTATATCAATGGAATCAGCAAAACAAATTCTATCCAAACATGCACTTTTTTAATGAATTGCTTCTGTAAACTTAGTTGTTTTTGCAGAAACTTGTATAGGCATATTTTGTGTATAAAATTTATTCTAGAAATGTTTTTAGGATAAAATCTTTGAAAAATGTTTAGTTTTGAACCTACTGACCATATAAAACAACTGGTGGAATTAAAAGTGTATTTTGTGAAGTTAAAAGATGAATCTTTGATTTAGAACATTTCTAGTCAGATAGAAATATTGTTTATATGTTAAAAATGCTTTGGAGAAAAACCTTTGGGAAATGTTTTGATTTAAGCTCTCTGACCCTAAAAACCAAGTCTTATGATTGAAAAATATATTTGATGAACCCTATATATTATTACCTTGCTAAAAAGCATTTTCAACTACATAAAATATTGATTTGGTGTAAAAATGGTTTATTGATAAAACCTTTTGCAAATGGTTTCAATATTGAACACTTGACCATAAAACACTAACATTTGTGTTTAAAAATGTACTTGTCAAACACTAGAAGATATTACTTTGGTTTGAACCATTTCTAGCAAAACAAAAATGATTTAAAGTGGCCATTTTGCACTAACTTAATATCAAATGGTTTTATCACTTTTGTAAATGACCAATAGGTGTTTTCAAATGTTTATAATCTATTAGAAACCACTTTTCCAAATAAAACAATCTTTGGCATGTTTGCATGCATTGCCTTGTTTTTATTATTTTATGTGATGATTGCTTGAATGGAAGATTGAATATTTGCTGCTTGATTTAATTGTAGTGGAATTTGAAGAGTGTGACTATTGCAAGATCAAGGAGTAAAATTATATTCTCTACCAAAAAGGCAAGTGGTGCTTCATAGTTATGTCCCAATATTTTTCCTATGCATTAGACATATTTTGTATAGGTCTTGCATGAGTATTTTGCTAAGTATCTATATGCTATGCTTGGGAAATCCTAGTAGTTATATAAATGTTAGAATTTCCTTTAAGTTAAGATACTTGTCATTTCCATGCTTAGCCTAGCTAATATCAACCAAAGGTGGAATATTATCATGCTATAGAAAATATTGTTAATTCTATGACTTATGGTTTTGCTTAACAAAACAACTAAGTGAATGAAACACCTGGGTGGAATGGTAATTGCTTGGTGGTTTTGGTTGAGTGGTTACACAAGGCCCATTTCTATGGTTACCTTGTGTATCTCACTTGTGGATTGCCACCCAGGAACAAAGGGATTTGAGATGCCAAATGTTAAGAAGCTTCTAGTGCAGCCACATGGCAATATAGGCTCTACCTGGATCATATAGGTTGCAATAACTTAGCCAAATGGACAGTTGGTGGTAGGGGAATGATAGGTTTGGAGCGCGTCCATTTTGGTCTAAGGGAAGGCTTCTGAAAGGTCCTGTCATGGTGAAAATCAAGTCTTGTGGGGAAAGTGCACAACCTATGCAGAAGGAAGAAATCTAAGTACTTAGCCATGTCCCTGGTAAAGGACAATTTGAGCATCAAGACATGGAAGCTATCAAGAATCTCCTCATCCCAATTTTCTAAGTTAAAACTTGTGGTTTAACAAGGGTGAAGGTTCACCAATTTCTATTGGTGGTTCCTTGGGAGTTTTTGACAAACAAAAACTTAGTGTTTTCAAATGATAAGGAAAATCTATTTTAAGCGAAGCAAGCCTAAGCTCCACTTACCCAAATGCATATAGATGATTGCTACCACTATAGTACTATAGTATCACTTGCCAATACAATTCAAATGTATTGACCCTTGTGGATGTAACTTGTTTTGTTGCAGGTTTGTTTGATATTAGTGAAGTGTGATGATTAGGATTACAAGTCTACAACCAACATGATTGCCTGTGGTACTTTGAGGTTGAAGGACTCCATGCTATAGTTATTTCTGCTGCATTTTAATGAGATATCCAAATGAGCTATGTACGATGTAACAAATTATTTTATTCCTGGTTATAAAGTTGTATTATGACCTTTGTTTCTTGATATTATATCTTAACTGTGGATGCTAGCTATTAATCCAGGGACTAGCATTGTAGACACAGGGATCTCTACCTTATTAAAGGTTGGGACCTCTATAGATGGTATCAGAGCACTGTGTTTCCTGTAGGATTGTAACCCTAGGATTGGACAAAACCCCTTAGAAAAATAGGAGTTATATTTGTTCCAAAACTTATTTACAAACAATCTTGTAAACTCTTTTCTCAATCTTTTTGGTTTTGATTCTACATCGCTTCCTTTTCAAACTTGATGGACAAGACCTCAACCATGAGCAAAGGACTTCACCAACTCAAATGACTTTAACTTCAACATCATCAAAGACTTCAACTTTAGTTTCAACAAGGACTTCAACTTGGATATCACTAAGGACTACAAGTGAGACAAGAAATGTTACTCAAGACTTGAAGACTAAGGAAACACAACTTAGAAGGAATCATCATCACCTTTGGAGTTTTGTGACCAAGACACAAGAATTTTCCAAGGAAACCATGACCTCATTCAAGAAGAAACAACAAAGGAGAATGGAATGACCTCAAGTGAATCATATAGTTGGACCACCATATTTATTTTAAATCAAACACACCAACTATTGTGGTGTAGCAAAAATATTTTGTTGCCTAAAAATGTGCTTGAAACTTGTTGTTTGAGTGGAATGTTTGTTTGTGAATGTTTGCACATTGCTTGTGTGAATTGTGATGTGTGTGATTAGAATTATTTCGTTAGAAATCCTTTGCCTATTCTAATCCCAATCCAACCCAAATAGATTACTTCCCCAAGAGACTCCAATATCAAGAATGGTGACAACAACAAACAAGATATGCACATGAGAGAACAACTACTAGCAAACCAAACCCAGTTGAATCAGTTGACAACTCAGTTTTTAGCCAACAAAAATGAGTTAGACCCAACCATGAAAAAGTTTTTGTAAATTCAATCCCAATTATTGCAAGGGATAACAACTCAAATGATCAACATGGGAGACAGCTCGTTTCAAGGAGTTTGTGACAACAATGATGTCAAGAATGATATTATGGAAGGAACTCAAGCTTGCAATATTTGTGGAGACATGGATCACACTTCCAAAGAGCATGAAGATCAATGCCCTAATTGTGAAGGGAAACATCCAACTAATCAGTGCCCCACATCTCAAGCTACTTGTTTCCTATGTGAAGGAAATAATCATGTCCCTATCCAATGCCCCATCTATTATATAGTTCAACAAAGGAAACAAGGTGGAGTGCATCAACAGTTTGTGAACCACCATTGTAACATCCCTAAAATCATGTTTCAAACTCATTCATATCATCCATGCATCCATGATCATTTAGGGTTTCATTTCAAAATCATTTAAAAAACAAGAGCATATATTGCTCATTATTTTATGTATGAACACTCTAGCCTTTGGGATACTTGCTATTGAGTGAAGTGCAAATATTCATTCAGTAGTGTTTTGTATTCAAACTTAAGTGATTTCAAAAGCTTGAATAAAGTTTACAAACAAAGTATGAAGTAAAACCAAAGATATGCAAATTATTATATCCCATAATGGCTTGGTTTTATTTTGATTTTTGAAATGACCCAAGTAGGTTTGAGTGAACAGTTGTGTTTGACACTTATTTGAGCACAAGATTTATAGTACAAAAGACCAGAAAATATTTGAATTCAAACAGATTTGAATTGGAGTTTTGAATTCAGTTTAGAAAATCAAACAGAAAAAGAAAAAGTTTAAAAGAGAAAAAAAATAAGCAATCAGACGAATCTGGCCCAACCAGCCCAGAAACCCCACCCCCGCGAACCGTTTTTCTTTACTCGCGAACGAACCCATCGAGTGACTGATGCCAGGACCCGACCCCCTCTCTGTTTCTCTCGCTGACAGCCACGGCCCACACGGCGTCATCGTCTCCACCCCGGCGATGCGTTCTTCCCCAATTCACGCCGTGCGTTTCTTGGTTTGATTCACATCGTCAATTCCCGTTCAATGCTAGAGTAATTCGCGCCCCCATCTCGCCTACTTAAACCCCCTCTTCCCCCTCTCCATTTTCCCCCAGACTTCGAGCACAGAGCGCCCCCAGGCTGCCCGCAATCGATCTTGCACCGCCGTAGACAGAGCTCACTCCGGCGACCAATCCCGGTGAGCCCCGTGCACACCTTCCACTCTAATTCATGCAGACAGCCTTGCAACGTCCTTGCGCTTCTTCTGACACCATTGGTTCATCCTATACTGCCCAGGTCGTCGTCTTCATAAAGCACTGCAAGCTCCCGACGACGTCTTCAACTCCGGCGATTAAATTCGGTGAGCTCCGTGTTCCCCTTCACCTCTGATTCACACGAGTGTGTTCGCCGTAGCCTTGCGCACCCCCTGATGCCTTTGGTTCGTGCTAGGGTGACCAGGAGCGTCGCCAACGTCGCCGTCCACCCGAGCCCGACGCTGTCAGCAACCGACGATCCCGTGCAGCCGTGTCCGTGCGCCCCTTGTCAAGCCGTCGCCACGTTGAGCTTCAGTACACCGACGCGAATCTGGTAAGCACCTCCGATGACCCCAGAAGCCCCTGTATCCACCGCGCCGCCGTAGACAGAGCCGTCGCCGCTTGTCGCCGCCGCCAGCGCCGCCACTTGATGGTCGAGTGCTGAGCGCCGTTAGATCTAGATCTAGTGGTCACGATAGAACCTAGGCGAAGCGGTATGATTCAATCAGAGCCGCACGGTTAAGTTAGATCCAGCGGCTCAGAAGCATGATCCGACGCGAAGTGGTACCAGCCAATGGGATAGCGCCGCGTGGCACAGAGTTCGTTTTAAAATTTTGAATTAGATCTATTAGTTGTTTGATTTTGTTTTAGCCATAACTTTTGATTTCCATGTTCAAATTTGACAAATTATATATCAATCGAATCAGGAGAGCAAGCCATAACTATTAAAATGGTTTTATTTACAGAAACATGTGTAGGCCTATTTTGTGTATAAAAATTATTTGAGAAAGGTTTTAGTGTTTAAATAAATGTTGTTTGGCAAGTTTTGAACTTGTTTATGAACCAGTACTGTGAACTTGTCTTGTTGTGTTTAGAAAATCATCACATATCATATTGCATGCATCCATATATTTTTGCTTGTATTTATTTTGTATGTGATTTGTTGCTATGATTTTATGTGTAGATTTTGGTGCCAATAGTGATTGTGATTGTGAGGAGTGTAACTACTCTCCAAACTACCAAGGCAAATGGTGCTTCATGATATTTTTATCCCTATGTTTTCCACTATGCATTAGAAATATTTTGCTAGTCTTGCATGGTTATATTTTGCTTATATGCTATGCTTGGGAAATCCTAGTAGTGGTACAATTGCTAGAAATTTCTAAGTTAAGATGCTTATCTATGCCATGCTTAGCCTAGCTAGTAGCAACCAAGGGTGGTGAATTATTCATGCTATGGAAAAATATTTCTAAGTCTTTGGACTTGTGTTTTGCTAATAAAACAACTAAGTGAATGAAACACCTGGGTGGAATGGAAGGAATGGTTTATGTTGAGTGGTTACACAAGGCCCATTTCTATGGTTTACCTTGTGTATCTCACTTGTGGAAAGCCACCCAGGAACAAAGGGATTTAGAGGCCAAATGTTAAGAAGCTTCTAGTGCAGCCACTTGGCAAGATGGGCTCTGCCTGGATCACATAAGTTGCAATAACTTAGCCATTTGGACAGTTGGTGGTAGTGGGATGATAGGTTGGAACGCGTCCATTTGGTCTAAGGGAAGGCTTCTGAAAGGTCCTGTCTTGGTGAAAATCAAGTCTTGTAGGGAAAGTGCACAACCACTGCAGATGGAAGAATCTAAGTACTAAGCCATGTCCCTGGAAAATGACAACTTGAGCATCAAGACATGGAAGCTATCAAGAATCTCCTCATCCCAATTTCTAAGTAAAACTTGTGGGTGAACAAGGGTGAAGGACCCCAATGTCTATTGGTGGTTCCTTGGGAAAAGTTTTGACAAAGAAAAACTTAGAGTTTTCAACTAATAGGCAAAACCTATTTTGAGGAAACCAAGACTAACATACACTTAGCCAAATTGTGTATAGTATCTAGTCCACCAAAATTATACTAAGGTATCACTTGCCAATAATATTACAATGTATTGACCCACTGTGGCTGTAACTTGTGATGTTGCAGGTTACTCAGATGAGGATTAGGAGTCATGAGTCTACACTCAACATGTTTGCCTGTGGCACATGAAGATGAAGACTTTTATCTATTTACTTATTTAAACTCTTGTGCTAGGCCTGTGGCCATGGAGTTGTAAAGACTATGTTGTCTCTGGAATGACTGTAATAATGACCTTTGTTTCTGTGTACTTCATCTTAAACTGTGGATGCTAGCATTGATCCAGGGACTAGCATTGCAATCACAGGGATCCTTTTCCTTTATAAAGGAGGGATCTTACAGATGGTATCAGAGCACTTTGTTGCCTATAGGATTATGACCGTAGGATTGGAAACCACTAAGGAAAAAATTTCAACAACTTCCACACTTGTCTATTCTTCTCGTAATCTTTTCTAATCTTCTTTCTCATCTCTATTTGTAGATGAACTCCATCAACGAAGCCGTGAAGAAGGGACCACTCATGACAATGACTTTGGAATGTGAGACAGAGTTCCCCAAGGCTCTCAAGGACCTCATGGTTACAATGGGAATACATGGTGCAGCTGTGTACAAAGGTTTTCCTGTGATGGATGAAAGAGTTGAGTACTGGTGGGTGCAACTTCACTTGTATAAAAATAAGGAAGACAACCACAAGGACTCAGGATTCTGCATGGTCACCAACACAATGATGCACACTACATTCTTTGATTCAACAAGGGATGCAGCTTGGAGGGCCATCAAAGAACTTGGTGATAGAATCAAGTGCAGAATGCTTAACACTCAGAATGATCTTAAGGAAGAGAAGAAACATGCCCAAGAGTTAGAGGCTACCAACCAAAGCCTAAGGAAGGACATCATAGACTTGGCAATGGAGTCTTGTTATCTAGACAAACAGATTTCCTCTAGGGATGCCCTGTTAGCCAACTTGGCAAGTGAGATGGGATTGTCATGTACCACATTAGTTGGACCACCACACTTATCACCTTATTTTCCAAATGTTGCTTGAAATAAGTTGAACCTTGGTTATATGTAATGGATCCATGTATGCCATGACTTGTGTGTTTGATTTCCAAAGTTATGCTTGTGATGCTTTGTCTTGTGACTTGTCGTAAAATTGGGTTAATTCTAACTTTTTCTATCTTATTAAATAGATGCCTAATGTTACCATCAGCACTGTTGAGGACTTCCAAGGAACTCGTTTTGGCCCTCGTATTATTGAGCTCACTACTTTGCTCAATCTCCCTCTTCCTACCATCATGGTGCTTCCTCTCACCAAGTTTGAGAGGAAAGACCTTTGGGGTTTCAAGGTCAATCAGCCAGGACGCCAGACTGAGCCTACCATGGAGTCTATCATCTTCAAGCTCATGCACGATGACAAGGAGAGAGGCCTTGAGGTAGTCATGCAGGACTTGATTGGACGTTTGTTAGGGAGACACTCTTGACAGGTTAGAGGTACTCACCTCCAAGCCTTTGGTAGACGTGATGAGGATGGATAGGCCATCGACTTCGAGGACACTTCGAGGAAGACAGCATAGCTGATTCGTCTATACCTCCAGGACTTAGAGGTTCTTCTTAGGCACGTGGACACTGATAGGACCAACGTCATTCTCAGCAATGACGAACTCCAGGTGCAGCTTCGCGAGAAGGATAAGCTCTTCGCGGAGCAAGATGAGATAGTCAAGGAGATGGAGGCAAAGTTCGAGAGTCAGGACAGAAAGTTCAAGAGTCAAGAGAAACGAGTCCAAGATAGGAACAAGAGGATTCGAGACATGACTGCAGAACTGGAGGCCAAGGACTTCGAGCTCGAGCATCAGCAGACTGTGATTGAGAGGCTTCATTCTTAGAAGAGGGCTCTCAAAGCCAAAGTAGAGACCTTGACTACCAATGTCGAGGAATACAAGACCTCTATGGAGAATGCAGGTCTTACCTTTGTTGAGGAGGAGGTTGATGCTGAGGAGTAGTGACAACTCCTCATTTATCATTTATTTATCATACTTTATTTGAGTCGCAATGACCATCCAACATGTGGATGGCTTGTTATTGGTGTGTTTACTTTGCAAACTTGTTATCTTGTTGTTGAACCTTTATAATTGTGATGCATGTTTGGGATTGTTTATGTGATGTAATGTGCATGTTAGCATCTATGGGTATCTCATTCTTATCTCTATTGAACCAACCACAGATGCCTCCCCGTCGTGCCAATCCCAACCCCAACAACATCACCCCTGAGATGCAGCAAATGATGACAGCTCAAACTCAGATGATGCAAATGATGACTACGTTCATCCAGAACCAGAACAACAACAACAACAACAACAACAACAACAACAACAACAACAACAACAACAACAACAACAACAACAACAACAACAACAACAACAACAACAACAACAACAACAACAACAACAACAACAACAACAACAACAACAACAACAACAACAACAACAACAACAACAACAACAACAACAACAACAACAACAACAACAACAACAACAACAACAACAACAACAACAACAACAACAACAACAACAACAACAACAACAACAACAACAACAACAACAAAAACAACAACAACAACAACAACAACAACAACAACAACAACAACAACAACAACAACAACAACAACAACAACAACAACAACAACAACCCACCGGGTTTTGACATGCTTACCAGGTTCTTGAGATTGAGGCCAGCAAAGTTCTCAGGAACAACTGATCCCATGGTAGCCAATGATTGGCTACGCTCTGTGAACAAATACTTGGTAACAGTTGACTATACTGATGAAGAAAAGGTCAGATTTGCAGCTCACCTGTTGGAAGGACCAGCAGCCACTTGGTGGGATAACTTCCAGATCACCACTACCATTGCAGATGTGACATGGGCTATCTTTGAAGATGGTTTTCGTACTGCTCACATCTCATCCGGAATGATAAGTTTGAAGAAGAAAGAGTTTCATAATCTGAAGCAGCGCCACCGCAGCGTGGCTGAATATATTGAGGAGTTCAACAATCTGGCGCATTATGCACCGGACGAAGTTGACACTGATGCTAAGAGGAAGGAAAAGTTCCTTGAAGGGTTGAATGATGAACTAAACCTGCAGCTATCAGTGGCCTATGTTCCCACATACCAGTCTCTTTGTGATAAGGCTGCTATTTTGGAGAACAAAATGAAGCAAGTTGAGAGTAGGAAGAGAAAGCACTCGGACAAGCACAGCTCGGGATCGTCTCACAAATGTTCCCATTATGATGATAGTGGAAGCTAAGGATCCCACAAGCATGGGAAATTCAACAAGCACCACAACCACAACCGTCATCATGACAGCAAACATCACCGTAGTCATGACAATGACAAGTACAAGAACCACAAGGGTGGATATAAGAGCCACCATAGTGGTAGTGGAAGTGGCAGTGGAAGCCAGCCTGTCAAGAAGGATATTAGTCAGGTTGAGTGTTTCAAGTGAAAGAAGATGGGGCATTATGCAAATGAATGCCTAGAAAAGAAAGTTGAAGGACCTAACAAGCCCAACCCTTTTCAAAAGGGACAAGTGAACCACATCAATATGGAGGAAATTTATGAGGAGCCTGATGTTGTTGCTGGTAAGTTCAAACTCAATTTTGTTCCAGAATTTGTTCTCTTTGATACTGGTGCATCTCATTCATTCATATCAAGAGCATTTGTTGAAGGAAATGAACTACCGGTAGAAACTATTGGGTGTCCTATAAAAGTAAGTTCTCCTGGCGGAGAAATGATAGTGAATTCAGGGTGTCATGATCTAGTCATAGAGTTTGGGAAGTATAATTTTCCCATTAACCTGATAATCCTAAACTCCCAAGGATTGGATTTCATTTTTGGAATGGACTGGATGACTAAACACAAGGGAGTGATAGATTGTGCCAACCATACTGTCTCACTCACAACTCCAGAAAATAAAAGGATCAGATTCGAGACCAATTTTGAAGTAAAAAGGAGTAAGCTAAATTCTCTTAAGGGGGTTAGCATGGACAGTGTGCCAATTGTGAGTGAATATTCGGATGTGTTTCCGGAAGAATTTCCAGGAATGCCACCAGATAGAGATGTGGAATTTCTTATTGATTTGCTACCAGGATCAGGACCAATAGCAAAGAGGTCGTACAAGATGTCGGTTGATGAACTGAAAGAGCTCAAGAAACAACTTGGAGAACAGTTGCAGAAAGGATTTATTCAACCAAGTTCTTCATCTTGGGGAGCACTAGTGTTGTTTGTGGAAAAGAAGGATAGAAGTCAAAGGTTATGCATAGATTACTGTTCACTCAATGAGGTGACTATCAAGAACAAATACCCTTTTCCTAGAATCAATGACTTGTTTGATCAGCTAGAAGGAGCTTGTGTGTTCTCAAAGATTGATCTTCGGTCGGGTTATTTCCAACTCAAGATAAGAGAGCAAGACATACCTAAGACAACTTTCACCACAAGGTATGGATTGTACGAGTATACCGTGATGCCATTTGGTTTGACCAATGCACCAGCATACTTCATGAATATGATGAATAAGGTGTTCATGGAATTTCTTGATAATTTTGTTGTCGTTTTCATCGATGACATTTTAATCTACTCCAAGAGCAAAGAAGAGCATGAAGGGCATTTGCGTTTAATACTTGAGAAGCTCAGAGAGCATAAACTATACGCTAAATTCAGTAAGTGTGAGTTTTGGTTGAATAAAGTTGGATTTCTTGTACACGTTGTGTCAGGAGATGGGGTTGCAGTTGATCCTGCTAAAGTTTCAGCTGTAACTGAATGGGAATCTCCCAAGTCAGTGAAAGAAGTTCGTAGTTTCCTTGGCTTAGTAGGTTACTATAGAAGGTTCATTGAGAATTTATCCAAGGTAGCTAAGCCTATGACGGAATTGCTAAAGAAAGACAAGAAATTTTCTTGGTCTGAAGGTTGTGAACTCAGTTTCCAAGAATTGAAGAAGAGACTAGTGACAGCACCAGTCTTATGCCTGCCAGATTTGGAGAAAGATTTTGAAGTATATTGTGATGCATCTCATCATGGACTAGGTGCAGTACTTATGCAAGAAGGAAAAGTTGTGGATTATGCCTCGAGACAACTCAAAACTCATGAAGTAAACTACCCTACTCATGATTTAGAGTTAGACTCTGTTGTCCATGCACTCAAAACATGGAGACACTATCTTTTGGGAAAGCGATGTGAAGTGTTCACAGATCACAAGAGTTTGAAGTATATCTTCACCCAGAAGGAAATTAACATGAGACAAAGAAGGTGGCTAGAACTCATCAAGGACTATGACTTGAGTTTGCAATACCACCCCGGTAAAGCAAATGTTGTAGCGGATGCTTTAAGCCGTAAGGTTTTTGTGAATGGCCTTACTAAGGGAGAATTGCCAGATGATTTGTGTGCCCAATTTAGAGATCTCAGATTGGAGATTGTGCCTGAAGGACATCTCATGTCTTTGGATGTTCAACCCACTTTGTTGAACAAGATCAAAGAAGCCCAGAAGACTGATAAGGAAATTGAAGAAATTAAGGAAAATATTGGCAAAGGAAAAGACAAAGGATTCCATGAAGACGAACAGGGTACTTTATCGCATGGAAAACGTATCTGTGTTCCACAAGATCCGGAGCTTCGGAAACTGATTTTGCAAGAAGCACACAACTCACCGTATTCCATTCATCCGGGTAACACCAAGATGTACATGGATATGAAAGAAAGATTTTGGTGGAATAATCTCAAGAAAGACATCGCCAAACATATTGCTTTGGGTGATGTATGTAGCAGAGTGAAGGTAGAACACCAAAAACCAGCAGGTTTGCTTCAACCACTACCTATTCCTGATTGGAAGTGGGACAAGATTGGTATGGATTTCATTACCGGATTGCCAAGGACCCGGTCAGGATATGATTCTATTTGGGTAGTAGTGGATCGCCTAACTAAAGTGGCTCATTTCATACCCGTGAAGACAACCTACACTAGTGCTAAGTTAGCCAAGATATATATGAGTAGAATTGTATGTCTACATGGAGTACCCAAGAGTATTGTGTCTGATAGAGGAACCCAATTCACTTCTCATTTTTGGAGGCAATTACATGAGTAGTTGGGAACGAGGTTGGAATTCAGCACTGCTTTTCATCCTCAAACTGATGGACAAACAGAAAGGACTAATCAGATTCTTGAAGATATGTTGAGGGCATGTGCCCTAGACTATGGAGCCAGTTGGGATGAAAGTATGCCTTACGCAGAATTTTCTTATAACAACAGCTACCAAGCCAGCATTAAGATGGCATCATTTGAGTTTCTCTATGGGAGAAAATGTACCACCCCATTGCTATGGAATGGTGTGGGAGAAAGAAGTTTGTTCGGACCAGAACTTATCAAAGAAGCTGAAGAGAAAGTCAAGCTAGTTAAGGACAGATTAAAAATAGCACAGTCCCGACAGAAAAGCTACGCAGATCCTTAGCGTAGAGAAGTCACCTATGAAGTTGGTGATAAAGCTTATCTTAGAGTGTCACCACTTTGTGGAGTGAAGAGGTTTGGAGTCAAAGGGAAGTTGGCCCCAAGATATGTTGGACCATTCAAGATTCTGAGTCGGAAAGGAGAAGTTGCTTATGAAATTGAATTGTCAGAATCTTTGTCAGCTATTCATAATGTGTTTCATGTGAGTCAGCTTAAGAAATGTCATCCAGAAATGGAAGAAACTTCTTTGAAGGATACTATACCTTTGGAAGAGGTTCAGTTGGAGAGTGACCTCACTTATGAAGAGAAACCTATCAAGTTTCTTGAGACTGCAGAAAGAGTCACACGGACTAAGACTATCAATTTTTGCAAAGTTCAATGGAACCATCATTCCGAAGAGGAAGCAACATGGGAAAGAGAAGATGATCTTCTGAAAGACCACCCTCACCTATTTGCTAGCCAATCCGAATCTCGAGGGCGAGATTCACCTTAAGGGGGTTAGATTTGTAACATCCCTAAAATCATGTTTCAAACTCATTCATATCATCCATGCATCCATGATCATTTAGGGTTTCATTTCAAAATCATTTCAAAAACAAGAGCATATATTGCTCATTATTTTATGTATGAACACTCTAGCCTTTGGGCTACTTGCTATTGAGTGAAGTGCAAATATTCATTCAGTAGTGTTTTGTATTCAAACTTAAGTGATTTCAAAAGCTTGAATAAAGTTTCCAAACAAAGTATGAAGTAAAACCAAAGATATGCAAATTATTATATCCCATAATGGCTTGGTTTTATTTTGATTTTTCAAATGACCCAAGTAGGTTTGAGTGAACAGTTGTGTTTGACACTTATTTGAGCAGAAGATTTATAATACAAAAGACCAGAGAAGTTTTGAAATCAAACAGATTTGAATTGGAGTTTTGAATTCAGTTTAGAAAAGCAAACAGAAAAAGAAAAAGTTTAAAAGAGAAAAAAATAAGCAATCAGACGAATCTGGCCCAACCAGCCCAGCAACCCCACCCCCGCGAACCGTTTTTCTTTACTCGCGAACGAACCCATCGAGTGACTGATGCCAGGACCCGACCCCCTCTCTGTTTCTCTCGCTGACAGCCACGGCCCACACGGCGTTATCGTCTCCACCCCGGCGACGCGTTCTTCCCCAATTCACGCCGTGCGTTTCCTGGTTTGATTCGCGTCGTCAATTGCCGTTCAATGCTGGAGTAATTCATGCCCCCATCTCGCCTACTTAAACCCCCTCTGCCCCTTTTCCCCCCAGACTTCGAGCACAGAGCGCCCCCAGGCTGCCCGCAATCGC
The DNA here is from genome assembly GCA_910589765.1 of Avena atlantica. Classification (NCBI taxonomy): domain Eukaryota; kingdom Viridiplantae; phylum Streptophyta; class Magnoliopsida; order Poales; family Poaceae; genus Avena; species Avena atlantica. Next base: position 438,609,281 of record OU342739.1, read on the forward strand.
TCTTGCACCGCCACAGACAGAGCTCACTCCGGCAACCAATCCCGGTGAACCCCGTGCGCCCCTTCCCCTCTAATTCATGCAGACAGCCTTGCAACGTCCTTGCGCTTCTTCTGACACCATTGTTTCATCCTATACTGCCCCAGGTCGTCGTCTTCATCAAGCACTGCAAGCTCCCGATGACGTCTTCAACTCCGGCGATTAATTTTGGTGAGCTTCGTGTTCCCCTTCGCCTCTGATTCACATGAGTGTGTTCGCCGTAGCCTTGCGCACCCCCTGATGCCTTTGGTTCGTGCTAGGGTGACCAGGAGCGTCGCCAACGTCGCCGTCCACCCGAGCCCGACGCTGTCAGCAACTCCGACGAGCCCGTGCCACTACTAGAAATCCCTAGATTTACGACGGTGAATAATGATAACCGACGGGCGGTCGGCTAATATTTTAATAATCGGCGGTAGCTCCTATGACCGACGGTTACCACAAAACTCTCGGGTATGTCTGCTAATAACCGACGGTACAGTCCATTGACCGACGGGGTAAATCTAACCCTCGGCTATTTATTCTGATACCCGACGGTCGACAATATTACCCGAGGGCCCTGTTTTCACGGTCAGCTATTAAGTTTTATAGCCGACGGGGGAAAAGTTACTCTCGGCTTTTCAATGTAATAACCTACGGTTTTATCTTATGGCCGACGGTAGTACTTTGACGGTCGGTAATTAGTTGGTATCGATGGTACATACGGTTGGGATGTTAACGTCGGTTATAAGACCTAGTAGCTAACGGGTATTAGTACTAACTGACGGTTTGACCCTTGGTAATATATTTCAATAGACAACTCAACTAAGCATGAGTGATGGCATAAAAATGTTAATTAATATGTTTGACATACTTTTCCATATGGATGAAGGTTGACTCAACTAATTAAGCAAGCTGACGATGGATGTTGTCTTACGTAGGTCGATGAAAGAAGTGGCCTTCAATAATGATTAGAAATGTAAGATATGCATAAAATGGATATATGAAGGTCCAGCTCATTCTCATCGGTCCATCTCATTCTCTCAGCTCGGTATGGCGAGATTCATCTTCTCACTCCTCTAAATTGCCTCCAGTCGAAAGGCTGCAAGGCTGAATCGTGGCGATGGGGAAGGAAGGCTAGCTGGATGGAGGGAGGAGCCCGCAGACGTCAGCGGCGATGGGGATTGGATCGGAGGAGACGCATGCGTCGGTGGCGTCGGTCTCGCACTGTCAAGTCCGTACCCAATCTGTTCTGTTGGCCCTAATCACCAATTTGCTTTAGTAATTTAGTATATCCATTGCAAATAATTGTAGAGAATACATTTTTGGGGGAATTGCTAAATCAGTGTGAACCGAGACAATTTGATTGCAAAATTGAGATGAATATGTCATGATAAATGTCCACTGCTTTGTACAAGCAACTAATTTTTATTTTTCCGATTGACGTGTAATTCCAAGCCATTTTTGGGTCCTAGGAGTAGCGTTCGCGTTGGACTCAGGGATGACCTGAGCGGCTTATTTTTGGCGTTTTGGCGCTGATTTTGTGGCGCCTAAGCTAAAAGAATCCTGCGCGCCCACGCACCTAATAAGTCCTAAACTGCCATAGTCTCCCCCCTTCCAAAACAAACTCTTCCTCGTCGTCCTTCTCCAGAACCAATCTAGGGCTACACCTGCTTTTCCACGACGAGTTCCGTGTAGTTCCTCTCCGATGGCCGACCAATCAGCACACAACAATCACAGTGGGGAGCCAAGGTATTCCTCTCTTCTTCCCCTCTTCACATGTCTCTATACCTGTCTCACACTGGTCGATTATGACTATGTGCTTTTGTGTGTACCCATTGCACAATGTTTCTTGATTGCAATCATATGTTTTGTCTAGCCATAGATAAATAGTTTGATGGTTGAGTTACATTCTTCGACTAGTAGCAAACTGATACATATGCGTGCCTCTCTTTCCTAATTCAGTTGCATCCATTAATTTCCCAGTTTGGTTGCAAAAAGTAAATTAGGTCTCCCACTGTTACTCCATATGGACATTAAAAGTTCTAAGCTGGAACTAAATTCCCTCATTTTTGGGTTCAAAACCTTGAAGAGTTGGTAATAGATCTGCCGAGAAGTTCACTTCCATATCTAGCCATATTAATTATTGATAATTGTATTTGGTATGGTCAATACGCGGAGGATACAAAATTGTTTGATTGATGCAATTTCAAGTTCCCTAATACCTAATACCGGTCAGTGCATGGAGGATATACATAACTATTATTTTTTCTCTTATACTAAACTTTGGTCTGCAAGTTGGATACTAAATTAAATTGTCCAGATCTACACACTGAATATATGATTTTTTAGTTGCTGATACACTTCTCAGCCATGATTAGTTTGTTCTATACATCCTTCTTGTGTATGAGTAATTGTGAAACCAAACTGTTATTTATTTATGTATCAATGTAGATGACAACCGTAGTTGGATGTATAAAAAGAGAAAAGGAAAAATGATCACTCAAGCTTGGCAACATGGATTGGATAATTTTTTGGAGCATGCATTCTCATTGCCTGATGCTGTAGTAGATGGGGTATCTCATTGTCCCTGTACCAAGTGTTTTTGTCGTCATAAGCGTAAAACAGATGAAATGACCAGCCATTTGTGCCACAATGGATTCATGTTAGGATACAATATATGGACTAGCCACGGGGAGTCTGATACACTTGAAATCATAGAACAGGATAATGATGCGGATATAGATCGTATGGATGACATGCTAATTGATGCAATCGCTGCAGAATAAGTTTCTGTAGGCGATGAGCCAACAGAAGCTGCAAAGAAATTCTATGAAATGTTAGTGGAAGCTGACAAACCTCTGCACGAGAAGACCACACAATCACGTCTATCCATTGTAGGACGGCTAATGACTATTAAAACACAAAATAACCTATCAGAATCTTGTTACAATGATATAATGAGTGTGATACATGACATTGTTGGGGATGATGCGGCAAAAGTTCTCCCGACAAACTTCCATAGGTCAAAGAAGCTTGTGCATAGTTTGGCAATGCCATACGTCAAGATTCATGCGTGCCCTAATAATTGTATGATTTATTATAAGGAGAATGAGAATAAGGATAAATGCACCATATGCAAAGAACCTCGATATGAGGAAACTACCACAAAAAATAACTCTAGAAAGATACCAAGAAAAGTTGTACATGTCGCAAAGCACTGCCAAGCACATGGATTATGATGCAAGGCCTCGTGACAGCAAGCAAATAATGGTTCATCCTTCTCATGGAGAAGCCTGGAAGGAATTTGATAATGAATTCAAGGAGTTTACAGCAGAGGTTAGGAATGTGAGGCTATGCTTAGCGACGGATGGCTTCACACCTTTTGGTATGACAGCAGCGTCATATTCTTGTTGGCCAGTATTTGTCGTACCTTATAACCTACCACCGGAAATGTGCATGAAGCAAAGTAACTTGATACTTGCACTAGTTATTCCTGGTCCAGATTATCCAGGGAAGACCCTAAATGTGTTCATGCAGCCTTTAATTGATGAACTTGCCGATTTATGGAAAAATGGAGTAAATACTTATGATAGTCATCGTAAGAAAAACTTCATCCTAAAGGCAGCTTTAATGTGGACTATTCATGACTTTCCAGCTTATGGACTAGTCGCATGTTGGAGTACACATGGAAAGCTTGCATGTCCTATATGTGGATCTGACATCAACACATTTTCGTTGAAGCATGGGAGAAAACCTTGTTGGTTTGACTGCCATAGGAGATTTCTTCTAATTAACCATGCATTTCGTAAGAGTGTGAAATGTTTTCGTAAGAAAAAACAAGTTTTAAATCCTCCACCAAAGCCCATGTCAGGAGATGATGTTTATAAAGAACTTCAAAGTATTGTCCCCGATGAAACTGGTAAGAGTACATTCGAAGGGTTCGGAGAGGATCACAATTGGATTGCTGTAAGTGGTTTGTGGCAGCTAGAGTATTTTAGTAAGTTGTTGCTTCGCCATAACATTGATGTCATGCACAATGAGAAAAATGTTTCTGAGGCATTATTATACACATGTCTTGATATTCCTGATAAAACTAAGGATAATATCAAAGCTTGTCTTGATATTGCTAAATATTGTGATCGTACAAAGCTTCATTTAACAAAGGATGCAAAGGGAGTGTGGCAGAAACCAAAAGCAAATTATTGTGTTGAGAAGGATGATAAAATCATCATCTTCAAGTGGTTTAAAGAAGTGAAGTTTTCTGATGGGTATGCTGCTAATTTGTGTAAAGCTGTTAACTTGGCTCAAAAAAGATTCATTGGGTTGAAAAGCCATGACCACCACATCATCATTGAACGTCTTATAGAAGTTGCACTACGAGGCTTCATCCCAGAAAGGGAATGGAAGGTCATAGCTGAGTTAAGCTTTTTTTACCGATAGCTATGTGCCAAAGAAATTGAGCCAGAACGAATGCATGAACTTGAGAATGAGATTCCTTTTTTGTTGTGCAAGCTTGAGAAAATGCTCCCACCAGGCTTATTCAATGTAATGCAACACTTGATGGTGCATCTCCCATACGAGGCAAGGGTTGGAGGCCCTGTAGCATATCGTTGGATGTATGTTTTTGAGAGGTATGTTAAAGAGTCTATCATTAATTCGTATATTATAGTATAATACATTTATGTCATTTATCACTCAAATTTCTAATAATTTGTTATAGGGCAATGCACCATCTGCTCTTAAAAGTGCGTAACAAGGCAAGAGTGGAAGGTTCAATCGTGGAAGCTTGCATTGTACAAGAGATCACGAACTGTGTTTCTTTATACTTCAGCGACCATGTCCGCACTATATGGAAGAAAAATCCTCGTTATAATATTGGAGGAACACGGGTGCACAATGATGGGTGTACCTTAGATGTGTTTCAGTACCAAGGAAACCTTCGTGGAAGGGGTAATGCTCTTGACCTCATGCCACAAGAGTTGAATGCGGCTAGGTTGTATATTTTGACCAACTGTTCTGCAGTTGACAGATATATAGAGTAAGTGATACGTAGTTTATCCTTTATGTACTACTTTATGCAAAATGTTTCAAATCACAGGCTATCTACAGAGCTTTTGCTAAAGGAAAATACTCGGAGCACCGTAATTTGACACCTGCGGGCCTTGACAAATTTATGACAGAAGAATTTGTGGAGTGGTTCAAGATTGCTGTAAGCATAGTTTAACTAGCCTTATATCTTTTGCATTCAGTTACTACTATGTTTAGTAACAAAGTGTTTTCCCTTTATGTAGTGTAAAAGTGATCCGGATTCTGATGAAGACTTGTGGAATTTAGCTAATGGATGTAGCTCTAGAGTCTATTCCTATAGTTCATATGACGTGAATGGATTTCGCTTTAGGTCAGAGCTATATGAGAAAAATTGTAGGAGGTTGAAAACGGTGAACACAAGGGTTTGTTTGTCTTCCTTCACCACAGATGGTGAACAACTTGTCTACTATGGTGTCATTGAAGACATCATCAAATTATCCTTCACGGCTGGAAGAAAAATAGAGATGGTACTCTTCAAATGTCGTTGGTTTGACCCCACCAAGGGCATGAGGTCAGATGCAAAATTGGGTATGGTGCAGATAAACTCATCTTCTAGGCTTAAAAATTTTGAGCCGTTTGCCATGGCTCACCAAGCTACACAAATTATTATTTAAAGTACGCATACCCCAAGCGAGATCTTCGTGGTTGGCAGGTCGTGTACAAGATTCAGCCAAGTAGTAGATTGAGTAACCTTGATGATAATGACCTATCCAGTACAGATGATTTTTTCCAAGAGGATGGTCAGCAGGGTAGCTTTTCTGTAGACATTGGCAACTTTGTTGATGAGTTCACTGTGTCTAGAAATGAGTCAGATGATGTGCTTGATCCTGATGAAATTGAAATAATAGAAAATCAAAACAATGATGATAATGAAGAAGAAGATGAAGGACCAGAAGGGGAACTAGAAGAAAGTACTGATGATGAAGAAGAAGAGGAAGGGCAAGAAAATACAGATGCAGATGAAGATGAGGATGGAACAATAGAGCATGACTCTGAATACGACGACGATGATTACTGAGAATTATAACTTCTGCACTTTAGTGTGATTTTGTTTCTTAGTATTAGTTAATATTATAAAACTATATTACTACTAAATAAAAATTATGTCTCTTGGTTATTTATTTGTTTCAAACTATTATGTTTCATTTCATTTGCATGCCTTCGATAACGATTTCTGTGAATTTTTTTATATAACTAATAGCATGGATTTTATAAAATTGTAGGAGGACTGGCCGGCTGAGCCATAGGAGGCCCGTCTCACTAACTAGATCAAACAGATCATCTTCTACTGCCTCTGTGGGAAACGATGGATCATATCAGTCAACTGAGCAAACTAAAAAGGCTAGAACCCCTAGAAGAAAGACAGAAGCTGGTAACAGACTGGAGGAAATTGACCGACCTCTTATAGTTCCTCATGGCATGTTAGTATTAAATATTTCAAATAGTTTAGTTTTTGTTGGAGCAATATCCATATACTAACTTTGTTTACTCTGTCTTTGTAACAGTCTATGGGAGAAGCATCCATACAATGCTCGTGAACCCTCAATGGTGCAAGGTGCATTAGTACGCCAGATGTATCCAGAGCCAATTGGTCCAGCTGGTGAGCAGAAACCGATATTGTGCTGGGAGGACTACAAGTGGTCCCCTAGTGAAGGAGTAAGAACGACAGCTTCTAGAATTGTGGAAGAATTTTGGGCAAGTGTATTCGCCTATGAGTATGGTTTGCATAGATGCTTTTCGACTTCTAAAATAATTCAATGGGTACTAGTAGTCACACTTCTTTGCTTTGTTCATAGCCATGCATAAAGTAATTCCTGCAGCCACTGATTCCCTTAGCATTTTTATGCTCTTACTATGTATGTAATGGATGAAGCTAAATGCTCTTGCCAGATTAATGTTACGTGTGTGAATAAATCTTGAGTTTATTGCCATTGCACTCTTTTGCTTACAGTAAAATGATCATGTTCTAGAATATTTACCACATGACAAGATCTTGATTACTAAATTGTTTTAATTGCATGGAACTGAAGTTCATCTTGTAATGTCACTTGCTTGTATAATAGGAAGTTCACATGGTATATTTGGAGGGGGTGCATTATTGATTTTTTTATAGATGAAGTCTGAGAATTTTTGAAATATTTGAATGTTCTCAAATACTCCTATGTTTACTCTCACAAAAAGAGCTAATATTTTCTGTGTTCTCTCGCAGTGGCGTTTCAAGTGTGACCCATTGAATAAAGAGCAAGCAGATGCTGCCTTGGAGGAGAACTTTACTAATAAAGTGAGGCAGTTGCTACACGAGGAAAAGGCCGCAGCCATCAAAAGATTGAACAAGAAGGGACAAATGCCTACGGAAGTGGATGAGGAGGGTAACCGTTGGCCAACTAAGGAAGCTTTAATTTCTGCTAAGCTAGCTGGTTTTGGTACTGTTATTGGTTGGCGTTTACTTTGTGAGCATTGGAGTACTGCTGCATTTAGAAAGATATCATTGACCAACTCGAAGAACAGACTAGCTCATGGGGAAACAGTCTTCCATTGTAGTGGTGCAAGAAGTGTTGTCTCTACGCGTCAACATCTGGTACTCTTGTTCCATGTTTTTTTTGTTTTACTACTTCACATGCACAAATCTTTGTTATTACTTTTGAGGAAGAATGGACCATTTATATTGGATGATGTTTATCATTCTTAAATCGCAGAAAGTCAAAACTGGTAAAGACCCTGGAATTACCGGTGCATGGCATCACACGCATAATTTGCATCCCGGGACTGATCAAGAGAAGATATGCAGCCAGAGAATTTCTAAACATTGGGTTAGTAGAATCTTTCTAGCTTATGTAATATTAGTCATGCGATGTGAATAATGTCCAAATCTAAAACATAACATTTTATTCGGGACAGGAAGATTTTGATGACGCAATGACAAATGCACATGGAGAAAACTAGGAAGAGGAGCACCCAGAATTAGATGCACAAATCATCTACGATGCAGCAGGTAGAATGCCAGATGGTAGGCTGGGAATAGCCAATGAGTTATTTACCAAAACAGAGAAGTCCAAGATTAAGTCTAGAAGGATGTCGGTCTCACAGCCGATGCGGTCAGCTAGGGAAGATCGTTTAGAAAGAGATAATGACCATCTAATGCGAGAAAACAAGCGTCTTCGAGGCATTGATCTAGTTGTGCGGGTAATGTTTCATTCACTTGTAAATTGTAGTCTATGAGTGAATGGGGTTATGCTGGCTTGTTTATATTTGTAATCTTTGGCTGGGAAAGGAGGAGTGGACTATGATGGAATAATGCAATCAGTTGCATCTGACTTGGTAAGTATAACACATCAGAATGCTAGACTTGCAGCTATAAAATAAAGTAATGTATCTTTTATGATTGATATATAGGCCACGTCAGATTCTGAAGTCGGATTTGAAAGAGGAAGAGATGCTCGCCATCAACATGAAACTGAAAAGGTTAGTTCTTCAAAAAATAAATCAATTATTACTAGCTAACAAGTCATTAGTGTCCTAGTACAAATCTAGGCAAGTGCCACTCGAGCAAAGACATGCTAAGAGAATAATCTAAAACTAATTTTAACACAAAACAAGATTCAGTCAAATTATTGTATGGTCCATGTATACAACTATCTGTGGGCTCTATCCTATTCATAGAAATATACCCCGAGTGGAAAAAAACAGCCACTTCACATTCAAATCAAAGTATATTGCATGAGGAGTCAAAGATACTTGCCTTCAGTCGTGCAGCGCTGCACCATTGTTGCTCCAAGTATCATTGCACTCTTAGAGTGCTAGTTTCTGTTCTAATTTTTCTTGGTGCATACTACTATGTTTAACACATACTTGTGAGCATAGATATAGTTCAAACTTGTAAGCCACTCAACTACTTGCCCTTTCTTTTCCTAGATCTTGTCGCTTATGTGCATATAATATATACAAGCAAAAGGTACTTGATGTGCATAGAGCACTGTTAAGTTATGAGCGGGGCTCCTTAGGGTGTGTTTGGGACAACTTCACTCCACCAATCCACAGGTGAATCTGTCCCAAACACCCAAACTCCGGTTATCAGGTGGAGTGAAGCCGTGACCTCCCACCGTTCATTTTCGTGGAGTGGAGAAACAGGTGCTTCACCTGCTCCACTTCACGTTACTTGTGCTCAAATTACCCACTAATTCCACCGGTGAGTCAGCCCAGCCCGAAACGGTATTCCCCATTATCCCCCGATTCACCCAAGCATCCTTCTCTGTGACGCACTGCTAGATTCTCGTCCGTGGAGCAACCTGGCGCTGCAAGAACAAGCGAAGCAATCGTTTGTTTGCTGGCCGCCATAGCCGTCTCGTTTCCCAGTGAATCCCGCCACCTGCAGATCGCGTCTATAGCAAGAGCACCATCTAGCATTACATGCAGATCTAATAATTTGTACTCTACTTTCTTGTTCAATCTGTAACCAATCAAGTATATGATTATAAAATTATGTGGATAATTCTCGTTCAGTTTACAGTTCATATCCTGAACGGTTTCTTGTCAATTATCTTCTATGATTTGCATAACTGCTGCACATCTGGTATATGTTGCACGTCAAATTCATAGATATATTTTGAGAAATAAAATGCAAAGATTTTAGTGTTGATCGATTGGTAGTTGCAACATTAATGGAAACATACTAGTAGTACACCGAACACTTGAAACAAGGATCTGAAGCTAGCCCACTAGCCAAACAATTTTTTACTGCTCTAGAGTTTACAAGTGGAGTGGAGTTTAGTGGTGAAGTGAAGTTAGGTGGAGTGGAGCTCTCCCAAACATAGCCTTAATATTGTTGCATTTTTATACTGTGATGATCATGCTATATAAGTCCTGCTAAATTCGCTCTAATTATTGTACATATAGTCAGTGATGATTCTACACTAGTGTACCGAGCATTTGTTTGAACTATACGCCATGTTTCATCTATAATGCATTATTTTTTCATTTTTCTTATGGTCTGTCTTATCATTCTTAGGGAATGGGAAGTAACACTAGAGGAAGTCCTAGTCGTGAGAAGGATCGTGATATTAATGTGGATGACATCTATGATGATGGCTATGGTTATGGTTATGGCGAGGGTGGTGATGATGGCTATGGCGATGGTGATGATCAATATGGAAATGGGAGAGGTGATGAAGATGATGAAGATTGGGCCAATTTCTGAAATATTCAGTTCACTTTACTTTTCAGAAATGATTGGATAATTATATTTTAGTTAAAATTTTCTTTTGCATTCGAACTTTTTAGATGGATCATGTACCCTATGAGATTACTATTATCCCAAACGTGTTCTTTTTATCGAGTGTTCTTTATGTCAAGTGTCCAGTTGATAGTTATGAGATATCTTTAAATGTCAATATTATGTAATATGGTTGATCAGAAACATATTTTGTGATGCATAACAATGACCGACTACATAGCTCTCGGTTATACCATATACCGATGGGACTATACTCCCGTTGTTAAATTCTTAAAATGACAGTGTGGGTGACCTCTCAAATATAATCATCCCCGACGGGATAATGCACAGTCAATTACATTGAAAACTGACGGGATCTGGCAACCTTCAGATGCTAAACACCCGACAGGGCACCGTCGGTTGTAAGTATTGCCGAGAGGTGGTAGAGCAGGTGGTGGCCTGAACAGGGTCAACGGTACCCCGTCAGATTATCCGACGGTAATGGCCGACCGAGCAAGGCCAACGGGACATAACCGACGGTACACTATCGGATTTAAGGTTAGCCCACGGTAAACAAAAATAACCGACGGTAATGTCACCCTCGGATAAAAGGTGATATCTAGTAGTGTGCAGCCGTGTCCGTGCGCCCCTTGTCAAGCCGTCACCACATTGAGCTTCAGTACACCGTCGCGAATCTGGTAAGCACCTCGGATGACCCCAGAGCCCCCTGTAGCCACCGCGCCGCCGTAGACAGAGTCGTCGCCGCTTGTCGCCGCCGCCAGCGCCGCCACTTGATGGGTCAAGTGTTGAGCGCCGTTAGATCTAGATCTAGTGGTCACGATAGAACCTAGACGAAGCGGTATGATTCAATCAGAGCCGCGCGATTAAGTTAGATCCAGCGGCTCAGAAGCGCGATCTGATGCGAAGCAGTACCAGCCAATGGGATAGCGCCGCATGGCACAGAGTTTGTTTTAAAATTTTGAATTAGATCTATTAGTTGTTAGATTTTGTTTTAGCCATAACATTTGATTTCCATGTTCAAATTTGACAAATTTTATATCAATGGAATCAGGAGAGCAATCCCTTTCCAAATATGCAATGTGTTTAATGTTTTGTTTTTGTTAAAATGGTTTTATTTACAAAAACATGTGTAGGCCTATTTTGTGTATATAAATTATTTGAGAAAGGTTTTAGTGTTTAAATAAATGTTGTTTGGCAAGTTTTGAACTTGTTTATGAACCAGTACTGTGAATTTGTCTTGTTGTGTTTAGAAAATCATCACATATCATATTGCATGCATCCATATATTTTTGCCTGTATTTATTTTGTATGTGATTTGTTGCTATGATTTTATGTGTAGATTTTGGTGCCAATAGTGATTGTGATTGTGAGGAGTGTAACTACTCTCCAAACTACCAAGGCAAGTGGTGCTTCATGATATTTTTATCCCTATATTTTCTACTATGCATTAGAAATATTTTGCTAGTCTTGCATGGTTATATTTTGCTTATATGCTATGCTTGGGAAATCCTAGTAGTGGTAGAATTGCTAGAAATTTCTAAGTTAAGATGCTTATCTATGCCATGCTTAGCCTAGCTAGTAGCAACCAAGGGTGGTGAATTATTCATGCTATGGAAAAATATTTCTAAGTCTATGGACTTGTGTTTTGCTAATAAAACAACTAAGTGAATGAAACACCTGGGTGGAATGGAAGGAATGGTTTATGTTGAGTGGTTACACAAGGACCATTTCTATGGTTTACCTTGTGTATCTCACTTGTGGAAAGCCACCCAGGAACAAAGGGATTTGAGAGGCCAAATGTTAAGAAGCTTCTAGTGCAGCCACTTGGCAATATGGGCTCTGCCTGGATCACATAAGTTGCAATAACTTAGCCATTTGGACAGTTGGTGGTAGTGGGATGATAGGTTGGAACGTGTCCATTTGTTCTAAGGGAAGGCTTCTGAAAGGTCATGTCTTGGTGAAAATCAAGTCTTGTGGGGAAAGTGCACAACCACTGCAGATGGAAGAATCTAAGTACTTAGCCATGTCCCTGGAAAAGGACAACTTGAGCATCAAGACATGGAAGCTATCAAGAATCTCCTCATCCCAATTTCTAAGTAAAACTTGTCGGTGAACAAGGGTGAAGGACCCCAATGTCTATTGGTGGTTCCTTGGGAAAAGTTTTGACAAAGAAAAACTTAGAGTTTTCAACTAATAGGCAAAACCTATTTTGAGCAAAGCAAGCCTAAGCTACACTTAGCCAAATTGCATATATTATCTGTCCACCAAAATTATACTAAGGTATCACTTGCCAATACTATTCCAATGTATTGACCCACTGTGGCTGTAACTTGTGATGTTGCAGGTTACTATGATGAGGATTAGGAGTCATGAGTCTACACTCAACATGTTTGCCTGTGGCACATGAAGATCAAGACTTTTATCTATTTACTTATTTAAACTCTTGTACTAGGCCTGTGGCCATGGAGTTGTAAAGACTATGTTGTCTCTGGAATGACTGTAATAATGACCTTTGTTTCTGTGTACTTCATCTTAAACTATGGATGCTAGCATTGATCCAGGGACTAGCATTGCAATCACAGGGATCCTTTTCCTTTATAAAGGAGGGATCTTACACCCATGAGGGAACAACTTCTACCAAGAAGGATGAAGACAAAGGAAAATCTCAGCTTACACCTCCATGCACTATGACTCACCTTGATGGACATAAGAAGAGACATATGTATTATCCAAGGAAAAGATTAAGGAGACAAGGAGACTTTCCCACCTTTGAGCATGAACTAGAAGAACTCCTAGCTTTGGAGAAACCCAAGAAAAAGAAGGAGAAAAGCCAAGTGCAATGTTGCCATTGTAAAGAGATGGGACACTATGCCAATGAATGTCCAGAGAAGAAGAAGAAGTATAAGGAAATTAGCCAAGTGTGGTGCAACAACTACAAAGAACTAGGCCATTATGTATCAACTTGTCCACAGAAGATACTTGAAGAACTCAACCTTGTCACATGTTACAATTGTGGTAACCAAGGACATTATGCAAGCAATTGTCCAGAAAAGATGAAGCACAAGATAAACAAGCCTATGAAGGATCTCAGCCTTGTCACATGTTTCAAGTTTGGAAACAAAGAACACTATGCAGATGTTTGCCCAGAGAAGTTTCATCAAGATCCCAAGCAAGCCAAGAAGTAATCTAGTTGGAAATTTTTAAGGGTGGTAGTACCCTAGTTGCCTTGAAGCCAATTTGTAACCACTATCTTTCCCAAATCTCGGGACGAGATTTCTTTTAAGGGTGGTAGCCTGTCACATCCCAAAATTTTCCAAATTTTGTAATGTGGAAAATAAATAAACAAAATAAATAAATGTTGGAATTTAGGGTGAAAAGAAACTTTTGGTTTCAAAGTGGAAACATCAAAACCCATCTTGAACAAACTTTGAATAAAATTTGAGTCCAACTAAATTCAAATCAAGTGAAATGCATTCTTCATAAAAGCATCTTGAAATTTAAACACTTGGAAAATAAACCAAAACCATAAATCCCTAATGGGAGATTTCCAAGATTACTCAAAACCTATGGATTTGATCCATATAATTTTTTTTAAAAAAACAATTATAAATGATCAAGAATGACAAATGGAAATATTATAAAACCATAGAAATTGATTTCATTTAATTTGGAACCATAGATAAAATCTTATGAATTTAGTAAGATCAGGAAATTGAATTTCCAAAGCTAATAAAGCTCCTATCTAAAATCCATACCAAATGGTGAGTAAATAATCCTAAAGATATTTAAAAGGATAAGTAGATATTAAATAAAAAATTTACAAGTTGGAATCACCATTTTTGGATCCTTAAATAAAAACATATGGTTTTTATAAGCAAAGGAGGAAATAAATAAATAAGGACTATTTTAATAGATCCAATTAAAACTTGGCCAAGCATATAAAATAAAAGATTTTTGTTTAATAAAAAGTGTAAAGGATTATTTAAATAAAATCATGAGGATTTATTATTATCCAATTTCATTTAAGTAAAGACATTTCCCATTTTAAATAAACATTAAAACATAATAAAGTATTTTAAATTATATTTCAAAGTGTTGTATTTTTAATAAAACCTACTAAAAAGGTTTTGGTAAAAAAAATTAGATTTCAAATAGAGTTTTAAAACATATTAAATCCTATTTTAAATAAATACTAAAGTCTATTTATTTTAATAATTAATAAACCCTAAAAATTAATTATTCTAAATTTGACTTTGAGTGTATTAATAAACAGTATTAAAATCTACACAAAATTTGGCTAAGATTTTGAATTCAAATAGTTGTTTGAAATGTTTAAACAAAATCAAAACAGCAAAAGAGAATATAAAAAGAAAAATGAATTAGTAAAAAAAATCAACAACCCAACCCACTAACTAGGCCCAGCAGGCCCATTTCCATCTTCCCCGCAGAAAACGATTCATACTCTACAACGAACCCACACAGACGCTAACTACGTGACCCCACCGCACCCCCTCTCTCTCTCGCTGCCGCCAGGTCCCACCGCCAGCTCGCCATCCCCAACCTCACGCTGACCCCGCCCGCTGCAGTTTATGGCCTCAATTTAAACCTGTTAATTCGCATTGATAGCGTAGTAACCCCGCCCCGTGATCATGGTCGATAAATCTCCTCACTTCCCTCTCCATTTCCTCTCATTTGCCCATGCCAAAACGCCACAGGGCTGCTCGAATTTCTCGCTTCAAACTCTCTATCTCCGACGAGCTCAAACGGCAAATTCCGGCGACGCCAGACCTCACCGCTGCCCCTGGACTCCACCTGCCTTCTCCCCATCTCCCTATGCATCTCCTAGCACCAACCACCCTCCCGCGCGTGCCCCTATCATTGGCAACTACTTCGACTGAACGCGCCACCGTCTGCCATTTACTCCGACGACCTTTCCCGGTATCTTCTGACCTCCCCTCTTCCTCTCTTTCACACGCGCATACTCGCCACGACCCTACGCATATAACATCATCTTTCTTTTTCTCTGGCGAGCACCATAGCCTCACCACCGTCTTCAACAGAGAGCACCTGACGGTTCCACGAACTCCGGCGAGGAATTCCGGTTGACCTCGAGCGCCCCTTCATCAGACAAGGACATGTTGAGCATCGGTGAAGCACGGTGAACCTGGTGAGATTCTCCCCACCATCTCTCGCTTCCTGCATCGCCGGCGACGCCAATGCCAGGCCACTCCTCCGCCAGCCACCGCCGCCAGCGCCGCTCGATTTAGGTCGATCTGTTTTGCACCGTTAGATCTCCATCTGGTGGCTTAGATAGATTCATTTACGCGAAGGGGTATGCTAGATCAACACCGCACGACCCCACTTAAATCCTACGGTCTAAAGCAATCGATCCACATGAAACGTTTTCGACCAATAATAAAAAGACACGTGGCACTGACTCTGTAATAATATCAGAAAAATGTTCTATTAGATGTTAGAGTTTATAAAATTCATAACTTTTGATCCACACGTCTAAAATTTTCAAATGTTATATAAGTGGAATCAGCAAAACAAACTCTATCCAACCATGCACTTTGTTTAATGAATTGCTTCTGTAAACTTAGTTGTTTTTGCAGAAACTTGTATAGGCATATTTTGCGTATAAAATTTATTCTAGAAATATTTTTAGGATAAAATATTTGAAAATTGTTTAGTTTTGAACCTACTGGCCATATAAAACAACTGGTGGAATTAAAAGTGTATTTTGTGAAGTTAAAAGATGAATCTTTGATTTAGAACATTTCTATTCAGATAGAAACATTGTTTATATGTTAAAAATGCTTTGGAGAAAAACCTTTGCGAAATGTTTTGATTTAAGCTCTCTGACCCTAAACAAAAAGTCTTAGGATTTAAAAATATATTTGATGAACCCTATAAATTATTACCTTGCTAAAAAGCATTTTCAACTACATAAAATATTGATTTGGTGTAAAAATGGTTTATTGATAAAACCTTTTACAAATGGTTTCAATATTGAACACTTGACCATTAAACACTAACATTTGTGTTTAAAAATGTACTTGTCAAACACTAGAAGATATTACTTTGGTTCGAACCATTTCTAGCAAAACAAAAATGATTTAAAGTGGCCATTTTTCACTAACTTAATATCAAATGGTTTTACCACTTTTGTAAATGACCAATAGGTGTTTTCAAATGTTTATAATCTATTAGAAACCACTTTTCCAAATAAAACAATCTTTGGCATGTTTGCATGCATTGCCTTGTTTTTATTATTTTATGTGATGATTGCTTGAATGGAAGATTGAATATTTGCTGCTTGATTGAATTGTAGTGGAATTTGAAGAGTGTGACTATTGCAAGATCAAGGAGTGAAATTATATTCTATACCAAAAAGGCAAGTGGTGCTTCATACTTATGTCCCAATATTTTTGCCTATGCATTAGACATATTTTGTATAGGTCTTGCATGATTATTTTGTTAAGTATCTATATGCTATGCTTGGGAAATCCTAGTAGTTGTACAAATGTTAGAATTTCCTTTAAGTTAAGATACTTGTCATTGCCATGCTTAGCCTAGCTAATATCAACTAAAGGTGGAATATGATCATGCTATAGAAAATATTATTAAGTCTTTGACTTATGGTTTTGCTTAACAAAACAACTAAGTGAATGAAACACCTGGGTGGAATGGTAATTGCTTGGTGGTTTTGGTTGAGTGGTTACACAAGGCCCATTTCTATGGTTACCTTGTGTATCTCACTTGTGGATTGCCACCTAGGAACAAAGGGATTTGAGATGCCAAATGTTAAGAAGCTTCTAGTGTAGCCACATGGCATTATGGGCTCTGCCTGGATCATATAGGTTGCAATAACTTAGCCAAATGGACAGTTGGTGGTAGGGGAATGATAGGTTTGGAGCGCGTACATTTTGGTCTAAGGTAAGGCTTCTGAAAGGTCTTGTCTTGGTGAAAATCAAGTCTTGTGGGGAA
Source organism: Avena atlantica (assembly GCA_910589765.1). Taxonomy (NCBI): domain Eukaryota; kingdom Viridiplantae; phylum Streptophyta; class Magnoliopsida; order Poales; family Poaceae; genus Avena; species Avena atlantica. The sequence continues at coordinate 438,626,604 of OU342739.1, forward strand.
AGTGCACAACCTCTGTAGAAGGAAGAAATCTAAGTACTTAGCCATTTCCCTAGTAAAGGACAATTTGAGCATCAAGACATGGAAGCTATCAAGAATATCCTCATCCCAATTTTCTAAGTTAAAACTTGTGGTTGAACAAGGGTGAAGGTTCACCAATTTCTATTGGTGGTTCCTTGGGAGTTTTTGACAAACAAAAACTTAGTGTTTTCAAATGATAAGGAAAATCTATTTTAAGCGAAGCAAGCCTAAGCTCCACTTAGCCAAATGCATATAGATGATAGCTACCACTATACTACTATAGTATCACTTGCCAATACAATTCAAATGTATTGACCCTTGTGGATGTAACTTGTTGTGTTGCAGGTTTGTTTGATATTAGTGAAGTGTGCTGATTAGGATTACAAGTCTACAAGCAACATGATTGCATGTGGTACTTTGAGGTTGAAGGACTCCATGCTATAGTTATTTCTGCTGCATTGTAATGAGATAGCCAAATGAGCTATGTAAGATGTAACAAATTATTTTATTCCTGGTTACAAAGTTGTATTATGACCTTTGTTTCTTGATATTACATCTTAACTATGGATGTTAGCTATTGATCCAGGGACTAGTATTGTAAACACAGGGATCTCTACCTTATTAAAGGTTGGGACCTCTACAGGTGGTATCAGAGCACTCTGTTGCCTGTAGGATTGTAACCCTAGGATTGGATAAAACCCCTTAGAAAAATAGGAGTTATATTTGTTCCAAAACTTATTTACAAACAATCTTGTAAACTCTTTTCTCAATCTTTTTGGTTTTGATTCTACATCTATTCCTTTTGGTTTTGATTCTACATCCCTCATTAATTGGCGCCGTTTGTGGGAACTGGGGACTCTGATCGTGTGGTCGTAATGGTCACATCCGCTGCAATCTTAGATTCCTCGGCAATAGAGAATAATCTCCTCTTTGGTGCCCTCGATTTCACCGCCCATTCCCTGGCCATTCGCAAGGATTTCGATTCCATAGGACATGGATTCAAGATGCTGTTCGGGAGCTTCTGCTTCCAGGTGGGCATGATCGGCACCTTACACCTCCCAAAGCGAGTGACACCTCCGTCAACCAGGCCTGCCTCGTTGGTCCCACCAATCGGCGCCGTTCACACGCCGCCTCTAATGAGAAATTCAGATGACAATGAAAGCTGCAACTCCGACATCTATGACCCTCCTTCGGAGCAAGGAACCTATAGTTCCGGATCTGAAAGTTGTAGGAGCAACGATCTCCTCCAACGCTAGATGTGCGCGGCCATCCACAATGGCAACGTCGACGATGGTGCTGATCCACCACCAAATCCTCCTCCCAACCTACAGGCTGGGAACGGAGGAAACAGACCAACCCCACCCTATCCCAATGGGAATGGGGCACCCAAAAACACTGAGGGTATAAACTGTGTTCCCAACAAGATCAAGCTCAACAACGAGGAGTGGGAGAGGGTGCGTGAAGCTGTGCGAGGTACCCACCCTCTACCAATCGACACCCCTCAAGATATGCTGATGGGATACCACTGTCTCCTCATCGAGGAGCACAATCGACAAATCAAACAGCAAAACAAGCTCGATCAGCATAGGCGAGCACCTGACGAATCAAGCGCGTGGCGAGCTACGCTCCCTTCCACCGGTGGCTCTTCATCGAAGGGCTACGACAGCCACAAGTATCCCTCCCGCATGGAGCGCATGGATCCCACCGCACGGCGCGAGGTCACCAAGGCACTCGACATGTCCTTCATGTTGATGGACTCGTAGGACAACATCATGCCCAAAACACCACATGCCGTCGTCATGGCGGCCACCACCTACCTGGCATCCAACCCGCCACCAGCAGGAGACCCACGGCACGCAATCCATAGATCTATGATGGCAGGCCTCGGACTTGTCGGATCTGTGCTGCACAACGAAGCAGCCGCGAATCCAAAGAAAAAATGCACTATTAGATTCACTCGAAGCCGCACACCCTCATCCAAGGAGGAGGAGCATGACCTGCTGCGGCGGCGTCGCAGCCCATTGTCGTGGTGGTGTCACGACAGATGCCATGGTTAGGCTTAAGTTGGGGGCCGAATGGACACTTGAGGTAACCGGGGAGGGAGTGCACGGTCTAGCCGCGCACGAAGAACAAGATGAACTCTCCCAAGAAGTTTACAAGTGCTCCTAGAGATTTTCATGCATAGCCTTAGGGCACTAGTTTCCTACTAGGTCCAACCTTTTTAAACCCTAGCTATGCCCCTCCTTATATAGGCAATGGCCAGCTAGGTTACATCTTTGGGTCCTAGGGTTACTGTTTGGATATTTGTCCTTACTGTGTGGGACGGGTCATGGGCTAGCCCTAAGCCCTTGACCCAATCCACAAAGCTATACTACCAACGGTCCTCACGTACGTAGCCTCCAGCTCTTTGGAGTCATGATGTGACTTTGTACGTCAGCCCTTGCTTTGGGCGTCACCCGATTCCTTTTATGTCACCCGGCGTCGCCCTTCTCTCTTTTGACCATGCTTTACCATGGTCCCTCCTGAATCTCACTCGGAAATCTGCCACGCGTCCTTTCTAACTCGGCCTTCCCTCATGAGACCCAGCTCATTGCTACCTCCAAGAACAACAACTTTTTCCTATATGGGCCGACATAGTATTCATGTTGGACACACATAAGCTTCGTACCCGGCCAGAGGCTTCTCTGAATCGGCATAAGCCAAGCTGGGAAATGTTTTACCCCTTATGACCCTACCGGGGGTTATCCCCCAACATTAGTCCCCGAAGCTGGTGAGGCCTAGCAGTTTTTGCTGCTTGGCGTCTCCAGGTTCCTTTAATGTACTTGTAATTTCCCCTTTCTCTTCTCATTTATTTGGAAGGACGCACTGTTTGACGTAACCTCGATATTTTCTGAGTCTCATCATTGACTTCATGCATCGTACTTGACTCGTGCCGAGTCATTTTTGACGTTTCCGAGTCATTTTGGGCTTGCCTTAGTCACTGGGCTGTAATCATGATTGATTGCCTCAAATTTTGTCTCAAATCCTGACTGCAGAGTAATGGTGACGCAGTTACTCCCGTCACTGTGGCAGTCCCATCGCTTAGCTCCTCGTGTCCTGCGCAGCGTGACATGGCTTTGGATTTTCCGTGTACCGCGTACATGTGGCGCCCGATGATGCGTTTACTTGATCGGGTACATGGCAACACAGCGGCCAGACGACGCAAAGGGATCCCACACCGGGTTTTTTTACTCTCCTTAAGTAGGGGTGTGGGGAAATTAACTGCCCCCGCTGGTTGAATTCCCCATTTGCCTTCTTCTTCCTTTCGCCTCCCAATCTAGAATCGCTCCTTTATAGTTCCTCCTAGTTTCTTCTCTGCTTCAGCGATTCTCGCCTCTTCCTTCCTATTCTCCGACGGGTCTGTGCGTTTCCAGGCCTCTTCCTACGGCGGAAGAGCCAGAGCCGCACGAGATCATGGACGCCCGCAACGGCGGCGAAGAGGTGTAGGAGCACGAGGCCGCCAGCGAGCATGGCGGCTGGGAGGGTTCCAAAGTCACCGTGGAGGAGCTTGAGTGGTTGCGGTCCACCAGGCACATTCCGCTCGAGGTCTATTACCGCCTTCCCTCTAGTGAGATCGTTCCCAAACCCGAGCCTAACGAGCGTGTGGATTTCGTTTGGCATTTAGAGCGCGGGTTTGCTCTTCCAGTTAGTGATTTTTTCAAGTCTTTTCGCTCCACTTTCCTACTGCAAACCCATCACCTGCCTGCCAATGGGATTGGCACTCTCTCCTGTTTCATCTCCACCTGCGAAGGCTATCTCGGCATTTGGCCTACTGTCCTTCTCTAGGAAAAATACTTCAGCTTCCAAATCCAGGTTGTCCCTGATCCCGGTGTTCCTCGCACTGAGAAGAGGCCCACCAAGTGCGGTGCTGCAAGCATCACGCCTAGGAGGGATTCTATATTCCCTCAGGTCATCAGCATTGATTCTTGTAAGAAATGACATAGAACCTTTTTCTATGTCAAGAACATCGTGTCCAATGACTATATTCGGCTTCCCCCCTTCAAGGAAGAGGTTCCCAGCAAGGACCTTTGGAATCTTGATCCGCGCGTCAAGAACAGAGCGGTGAGTGAGGCTCACGGGATCATTGAGAGACTGCTTGACCCGGATGAGAACTTCCACTTAACCGAGGAAGACCTCATGTGAGCCTTCATTCGCCCGCCGAGTCAGCTCCATCCAGGCCAGAAGCCACAAGATGTGCTTAACGAGTGGCCCGTGTGATCCTACTCGGCACTCCACTCTGGATCTCACCAATGATTCAGTGGCCCGCTGAGTCAGCTCAATCTTTAAGCTGAACTTAGCGGGAAACTAGGCTTGGAGTTGTCCTCCTTTCAGCCGAGACAGGCCTGTCCCGTGGGTAAGCATCCGAGTCATTTAGTGTTGCCGACATAGTTTACCCTGCATTTACTTGCCATTCTATTCTTTCCCTGATTTCATTATGTTTGTCTTTCACAGAATCTCGTTCACTAGGTTGATGACAGCATTGTCCCTCTCGGCGGTTATTCCGATGACCGTTTGGATGTGGATGAGGTCGAGTATGACCTGGAGTGCTTCATGCCGATCCCGCACTCTTCTGCTGTACCTGCTTCGGATAAGATCTTTACTCGAAATCCTTTGCAGGATTGGTCAGACGATGACGATGAGGACTGTGAAGTCCTGGAGGTAATTGTCTTTTGACCTAACTTTCTAAATTGTCCCATTGATCATTTCATTTACTCATGCAGCTAGCCAGGTACATGAGGACCCCCCTCTCATTGTAGGCGGATACGGCAAGATCCCTACTGCCAAGTCGAGTAAGCAGCGCGAGGCTTCCTCCAGCACTCAACCCTCGAAGAAGCGCCGAGTCGATCATGCTGCTCCTCCTGAAGCCGCGTCCTCCCAGACTCGCAAGACTACAATGCGCCAGGTCATTCGTCGCGCTCCGCTTGACCCGACCATCTCCGGGTAACTTTAGCTGCTTGTTACCTTCCGTTTTCTTCTACTTTTCTGTATTTGTTTTCTTATAGACCTCTGTTTTTATTTTTAGTGTTGCTATGTCTGCCAGCCAAGCTGCTCCCAGCATGACCTCTTCCCAGTCAAGGCCTATTTATCCTCCTCGCTCTGATTCAATTGTGCAGAGCCCCGTTCGGGTAACTGCCCCTAGTACTGAGGCTCATGACTCTCGGAGTGAGGCTAACCTGGCGGCGCGTCCGATAGAGGGGACTCGGCCTTCTTCTCCATTGCTCTTTCTGATTAGAACCTAGGATCCGGTGCCAGCATTATCGGCACCGAGTCTACCCAGAATACCCCTGTTATCACTCCTCCTGTTCTTAATCTGCCAGTCGATCAAGTTATTGCTCCCATGCTAGTTGTTGAGCCTGCTCAGTCGGCTCCATCATCTTCTCAAACCAGTTCCCGACCTACTCCCCCTGCTTCTACAGTCACAGACAAGACCCGGCCTGTTCCTCAAGGCCAGACTCGCTCTGCGCCCATTAGGCCATCAGCATCCAGGCAATTGACCTTAGTCCATGCCCTAGGCTCTACTCCGCAGATTCGGCCGACACCATCAACAATGACACCTGCTCCGGCGGGTCAGTTGGGCGAATCTGCCACTGCCGGGTCTGGCAGCGTTCCTAGGGCTGGCACTTTGCATGCCAGTGCCGCTGTTGGCCCTGCCGGAGTGGGGGATAGCTTGAAGAAAGGGCAAGTCTTTACTCAGACGCTCAGGGGGCAGGGCCTTGGCTCTGTAGAGTGCTATGCCATAGCTTGGAATGCTGCAGGCGAGCAAGAAGTGAGCTCTAGTTCTGGCCAGTAGATGCAATTGGGCCCCAAGGCCGTCTCGGAGATGACCCAACAGGCCATCTCACTGATGGCCCGAGCAGATCCTGTGAATGAGGTATGTGACATCTTTACTCTTTTGTGTACCGAGTATTTTTATATTCATACATGTTCCCTAGTCCCTGAGGTTACTACCGAGTAAGATACTTACTCGGCTGTAAGCTCTTAGGTAAAACACATCTTTTCTTTTTTCTTGCACAGTTTGTATGACGGACTTTTGATCCCTAGTCCTCAAGGTTACTGCCGAGTAAGGCACTTATTCGGGTGTAAACTCAACCATTTGCATACAACTTTTCCTGTTTCCACCGGGATAGAATTACTTGATGTACTGGGCATCTGTTGATTAAATTTTTTTTGTAGCTCATGCATAACGAGCGTACCAAGGTGCATCAGGCCCTTCTTCTAGAGTACCGAAAGCTTGAGCTTGCTGATCAGGATCTGAAAGCTGAGGCTCAGGGCCAAGGTATTTTTCTTACTCGGCTCGCTTTTACTTAGCAGATATCTTTTGTTCCATCCTCTTTACTTTCTCTAGCTGTTTTTTCTGCAGCTTGTGCCCAATACAACATCGATTCGCTGCATAAGCAGATTAGCGACGCTGAAAGTAACTCCCTTTTCTGAGAAATCTTGTGACGGCTTAGCATTTGTGTTTCCTCATTTTTCCATTTTTTTATCTCAGCAAGGCCGAGATGGTTTAATGTTACTGACGAGTCACATGTTTTGAATAAGCAGACCAGCACCGGGTCGAGCTCCAAAAGGAGTGAGACGAGGTGACTCAGCTAAAGCAGCAAGTGGCGGATATGGAGCAGAGGCACAAGTCCGAGTCGGAGGGCCTGCGCCAGGAGCTTGCCAAGAAAGATGGATAGCTTTCCAGTGTTGAGAAGACAAACCAATTGCTCAAGGATGCCGAGTTATCGGTGTAGTCGGCTCATCAAGGTCTGGAAGCTCTCTAGGCCAAGGCAAAGACCTGGCAGGCCAAGCTCGGCACGATCAAATCTTTCATCGATAGTGAGTTCTTACTCTTTTCATTGTGCTTCTATCCTTGCTCTTCACTTTCTTTTCCGCTGTTTTTGATGCTCCTCCTTTTTGCAGAGAATTTCCCTGAGGCCGACATGTTCACCTTAAGGGCAATCAAGAGAGTGCGAGCCAAATCTGGAGCCCCAGCGGATGGCGAGATCATCATCGACGAGCATCTTGCAACGCTCTCAAAGCGTGTTGAAGTCATGCGGTGTCGACTTACTTAAGTCGGAAATCCATGCATTCAGGATTCTCTGGCCGGATGATCATGTGACCACGCTCGTTGAGCCCTTGGCTGCCAAGCTGCTTCTCACTGAGGAAAGGCTTTATCAATGGCATGAGTCAGTTGGTCGCGTCGCAGCGGACAAGGCCCTTGCTTTTGTGCTCTCATGGTACGAGGATATCAATCTTGATGTCCTCCAGCATATGAGGGCCGAAGGCAAGTGGATCCACAACCATGATCTCATCAAGAAGCGCCAAGAGCGAGCCTACGCAATGGTGGAGTACGCTCTGGTGCATGCCTGGTGTGATGGGCCCAGCTTCCTCGATCTTGCCAAGCCGCTTGTCAAGAATAAACATGAGGGGCAGTCCCCGAGTCAGTTTTTCGAGTCATACTATTTTATTATTAGCACATAGCCGGCATCAGTGTCCGACATACGAGAGTTAAAGAGATACATACATTGCTTCTCCTAAGTGTAGAAAGGACGGAGCAATGCCACATTCCATGGCCTTTTGGTCTCATAACCTGATCTATCCGCCTTGTTCTTTTGTGCTTCGCGAGCATCTATCAGATAGTATGAATCATTGTGCAATGCTTTGCTTACAATGATTTGTCCTTCCCATGGGGGTGATAGTTTATGCATCCCAGTTGTGCGTTGCACTAGTCTGAGCACCATATCACCTTCTCGAAAAACACGAGGTTGGACTTTCCGGCTATGATAGCGTCAGAGAATTTGTTGGTATATGGCGGATCTTGATAATGCCAATTCTCTTGCTTCTTCGAGTAATTCAACTCCATCTTCTCTGTCCTCCTTTACCTCGGCTTCTGAGTAACGCCTTACTCTTGGCGAGTCAAGCTCTATGTCGGCAGGCAAAACTTCTTCTGCCCCATACACAAGGAAGAATGGCGTATAGCCTGTTGATTGATACGAAGTTATCCTTAAGCTCCATAGTACTGAGGGTAGTTCCTCGATCTAGCAACCACGTGATCTCTGGAGTGGTTCCATTAGGCGGGGTTTTATCCCGGATAGAACCAAGCTGTTAGCTCGTTCAACTTGTCCATTTGACTCTGGATGGGCGACTGGCGCTACATCAAGTCTTATCCGATTTTTCCCACATAATCGAGCGAAAGCTCCTTTAGAAAAGTTTGTGCAATTGTCTGTAATCACACTGTGCGGGTGACCATACCTCAGGATTATGTCTTTTAGGAATGTGATAGTTGTTTTTCCATCAAGTTTGATGGGCTTCACCTTTATCCACTTGGTAAACTTGTCAACCATCACTAGTATGTGAGTCATTCCACCCCTTGCTGGTTTGAATGGTCCACCATATCCAGGCACCATACTGCGAATGGCCAGGTGATTGGTATAGTTTTTAACTCGGATGCTCGTAAATGTGACTTTGATGCATAGCGTTGGTAGCCGTTGCATTTCCTCACTAGGTCTTGCGCTTCTGCCAGTGCACTTGGCTAGTAGAATCCATGTCAGAATGCCTCGGGTACTAATGATCTTGACAAGGCATGGTGCCCACATTCTCCTTGGTGAATATCCAATAGTATCTCTTGGCCTTGCTCTAGACTTATGCAACGTTTGAATACACTTGTCATACTCCTCTTATACAACTCCTTGTTAATTATTGTGTATGCTTTTGCTCTTCTTTCTGTTTGTCTTGCCAATATCTCATCATCCGGCAAAGTTTCGTCTTTTAAGTAGTTGAATATTGGTTGTGCCTAGGCTAGTATCACTGGTGCTGGATATGTTTCTCCATCAATTTCCATTGGCTCAGCCGTCATAATTTATGCCGACATAACGTGAGGAGTCCCCGAGTGTGATTCGGCAACCCCTTGGTTAGGCGGAACATGCCCTGAGTTACTCAAACCTGCCCCTGTGTTAATTCCCATTGGCACAGCATCCGACTCCTGGCTTGTCGGGATGAAGATTGACTTGGATTCGGGTGATGGCTTGATTGATGGCTTTCTGAGGTGTTCCAGTGCTACTCATGGCGGGATTTCTTGCCAAGATGAGCCTAAATTGGATCTTATGTCGGCTGCCTCGTTTTCTGCTCTGGGTATGTGATGAAATTCACATCCATCAAAGTATCCCGAAATCTGCTACACATGAAAACGATAAAGAACCATATTTGCATCCAGTGCATCCCAGTATCCAGATACTTGATGAATAACCAAATCCGAGTCACCAAAAAACATGAATCTTTTGATGCCAATTTCTTTGGCCACTTTTATCCCATGGAAAAGTGCTCCATACTCGGCTACATTATCGGATGCAGCGAAGTGGATTTGTAACACATACTTGAGTTGATCCTTCTTGGGTGAAGTAAGTACTATCCCGACACCCAGGACCATCTTTGTCTTGGACCCATCAAAGTGCATTCTCCAGTAATTCGGTTCTGGCAATGGTGGTTCGTATTTCATCTCCATCCAGTAAACGAAGAAATATGCTATAGCTTGAGATTTAATTGCATCTCGCCTGTAGTATTGTGGAGTGTATGGTGCTAGATCTATGGCCCATTTTGCCACTCGGCCACTAGAATCTTTGCTGCCCAATATGTACGAGATAGGTGCCTCGCATATTACCCGGATAGGGTGTTCATGGAAATAGTGCTTTAACTTCTTTGTCTCCATATACACCCTATATGTCATTTTTTGGTAATGGGGGTAGTTTTGCTTTAATGTAGAGAGCACTTTGCTCAGTAATAAACTGGCCTTTGGACTGATTTTCCCTCTTCTTCACGCTTTACCACTATTACCACACTGGCAACTCGATTGGTTGTTGCAACATAGAGCAACATTGGCTCTTTGTGTAGTCGTGAGGCTAATATTGGTGTTGTTGCCAACATATTTTTGAGTTCATGGAAAGCACTATCAGCTTGTTGTGTCCATGTAAATTTGTCTGATTTCTTCATCAGTTGATATAATGGTAAGGCTCTCTCGCCTAGCCGACTCACTAACCTACTCAACGAGGCTAAGTATCCTGTATACTTCTAGAGATAGTTGAGGGTTTTTGGCAATTCCATTCGTTCGATGGATCTGATTTTTGTCGGGTTAGCCTCAATTCCTCGGCTGGATACAAGGAATCCGAGTAACTTTCCAGCCGGGACACCAAAGGTGCATTTTTCTGGGTTAAGTTTCATCCGGAATCTTCTTAAGTTTGAGAATGTTTGACGCAAGTCCTAGATTAGAGTATGACTTTGTTTGGTTTTTATTACCACGTCATCGACGTATACTTGAACATTTTTGTCAAGTTGGTCTTGCAAGCATTTTTGCATGCATCTTTGGTATGTTGCACCAGCATTTATCAATCCGAATGGCATGGTACGATAGCAATAAGCCCCGTACAGGGTGATAAAAGCTGTCTTTATTTGATCATCCGGATTCAGTGGTATATGGTGGAAACCAGAATACGCATCCACAAATGACAACAACTCACACCCGGCAGTAGAGTCAACGACTTGATCGATCTGTGGCAATGGGAATGGATCTTTTGGACACGCCTTATTGAGGTTCGTGTAGTCAGTATACATGTGCCACACCACTGCCATGTTCGGGTCATCCTTCTTCTTCTCAACCAAGACTGGATTTGACAACCAATCTAGATGTAGCACTTCCATGATAAACCCGGCAGCCAAGAGACTGGCTATCTCGGAGGCTATCACTTTCCTCCTATCTTCAGCGAAGCGGCGTAGGGGTTGCTTCACCGGCCTGGCATCTGGTCTTACATGAAGAGAGTGCTCAGCCAGCTCCCTCGGAACTCCCTGCAAGTTTTGTGTGGACCATGCAAAGATATCACGATTCTCACGGAGGAAGCTGGTTCTAGCTCGCTTTCCTATTTGTCAGATAGCTCGGCACCAATAGTAACTGTGCGCTCTGGGAAAGCCTCATCAACCTGTATCTTCTTTGTTTCCTTGGTGGCTTGGAAAGACACACTTCCATGCGGGTTAGTGAGTGCCGGCATAGACATATATGCCGCCTTGGCCAGTGCTACAACTTCCATCATTTGTTGGTTTTCCTGCGCTATAACCAGTGACTCGGCCAGCGAAGATCCGGCTGAGGCGCATGCGATAGATCACTCGTAATCACCCTCGACTATGATAACCCCACATGGACCTGGCAGCTTCATCTTTAAGTAAGCAATATGAGCAGTAGCCATAAACTTCGCCATAGCCGGCCTGCCGAGTAAGGCATGGTATGAACTGACCAGGTCTACCACAGCGAACTCTATGGATTCAGTGCGACAGTTTTCCCTGTTGTCGAATAAGACATCGACCCAGATTTTGCCAATTGGCTCACACGACAATCCCGGCACAATGCCATGGAAGGTCATCTTTGTTGGCTCCAACATGTTCATAGTAAAGCCTAACTTGAGCATGATATCCTTGTACATGATATTGATACTACTGCCATCATCTATCAGTACCTTGGAAAACTTCACAATGATATCTGGGCCCATGAACGTTGGATCCAAAACAAGACCATAACCTCCTAGCTTTGGCATGATCTTGGGGTGATCCTTCATGCTCCAAGTTATCTCCTGTTCAGACCAGTGCATGTATTTTGGTATTGTCGGGATTGTGGAGTTTACTTCCATCATCCGTCTCTGTTGACTTTTCTTGTCATTCGGCTCTGTAACAAACACGACATAGCTCTGGTGATGCTCTATATAGTCATTTCTGGTCCCACAGATGACATGAGCGCCATCAGCTCTTGGGTCATGCACTTGGTGCACAACCTCTCTTCTTTCTTGGTTATGATATCTCTATTATCGGTTCTCATATCTATGCTCAGCTCCAACAGCCTGAGCATTTCCTCCTGTGAGCGGTAGTGGGGGAGGTGGTGGTAGCTACTGAGTCGGCGAGTCTACTCTATCTCCCTTCTGAAACCAAGTGCATTGTCTTGTTGTGTGATTTTTCGCCTTACTCGGACTTGGCATATGAAACTTACATGGTTGATCCAACATCATCTCATAAGTATACTTCTGCCTGTCTTGATATGGCTTTCTCTGTTCATATAGCTTTTTGCCATCATTCTTTGGTATCCATTGTTGTTTCCCACTTGTCCTTTGATGCTGGATGCTTTCTACATCTGGATGATCTCGACTTACGACTGCGACTTGAGTCGAGCCATATATGTAGTCTGGTCTCTCATCTCGTCTTTTGCTTATATATTCGGCCCTTTCTTGGCGCCTTTGCGTCCCGATTGCGTCATAGATCTGAGTCTCGGTCATCCCATCTACCGACATAAGCAGGGGTTGAGTCGGATATCCTAACGCGTACGAGTCAGCATTTCTTATTGTTTCTACCAAGCTTGCCGGCATATCTCTCTGTATCCTTTGCCACAATACACTTTTGTGCCTGCATCCTTGTGCAAACCATGTAATGGCCTGAGACTTGATAACCCCTTGACAAGAGTTGCGCATAGTGCACCACCTAGTGAGAAACTCCCCATTTGTTTCATTGGGCCTTTGTTTGCACATATCCAGTTGTTGTGGGTGATTCGGCCTCTTGTACATGCTTGTGAAATTTCTCACAAAAGCTTCTTGGAAATCAATCCAGCTATTGATGCTTCCGGGTGGAAAATTATTTAGCCAGACCCTCGCTGGTCCTTCTAGCATTTGTGGCACATACCGCACTGCCCATCTCAGATTTCCATTTGTGATCTTCGCTGCAGTTCCATAATCTATGAGCAAGTCCTCTGTTTTTGTGCTTCCGTCATAGGTTTTTGTTCCCCTTGCCAGCTGAAAGTTTGGCACTGGCGGCTCTTTCATGATCCTTGGGCCAAAACATGGTGGGCTCTGTGGACCTTCTGATTCGATCAGCTCTGCCATATTTATTTGGTCAAGCTTTAGCCTTGCATCATCTGGTTGGAGATTTCTACCTCCGAGTCTGGCTCCCATTGTTTGATACACATGATCCAGAAATTTGTACCTATCATTTACCATCACCGAGTAACCATCATTGTACCAGTTGGTGTTCGGATCCGCGGGCTGCTGCACTCCTTTTCCCACACTCTGCTATCTCCTTTCGGGTTGGGCTGGTGGAGGATTTGGAGCTGGGTTTCCTCCTCCTGCTGAGTAAGTTCCACGCCTAGGATGAGGTGCAAATTTTTGCCCTCCATTATCATTTCTTTGTCATGCTTGCCTTTCTCGGCCAGCATTTTCTTGGTTCTCATTCCCTTGAGCGGCATTTCTTCTTTTCCTTGGACACGGGCTGGGTTTCCTTGAACCACCGCCGGGTCGTAGGCAACCATCTGCTTGTTCCTTCCTGAATCCACACTTTTTTATTTTCTCTATCTCGGCTCTACTCCTGGAGAGGAGGCTGTATGTCCCGCTGATCTTATCGGGATTGGAGTTGCCAAGTGAACGAGCTGTGACCTCCCAGCTATACCTGGATTCGCCCTGTAGTATGCTTCATTCAGCATTCCTGCTGCTCTCACCAACTCTTTTACTCATTCTTGTTGCTTCCTCTTTGCCTCACACGTCGGATGGGGTAACTCGGCCATTGCCGCCTCTGCGGCTCTCAAGTTTGTTGCTGATGTGTTGTATGTTGGCCCCATGGCTGTCTCGTTGCTATTTTCTGGTGTTATTTTTTACGTTGCATCTGTCAATTTTTCATTGAGGTTCCTTCCTCTTAACCGGTTTCCATCAAGCCGAGTCTTTTCTCCTTTGACTCGATTTGCCGAGTTATACTCTCGGATGGTGATATCCATATCTTGCTGCATCTGCGCTAAATCCTTTGCCTTCTCCAGAACTTTTTTCCTGGTCTCCTCTAACTCTGCCTGCACGCACACCAGATCAGCTGCTGGTGTTACTGGCTTTGCTAGTTTTTCTATTGCTTCCTGCAACTCTTTGGCTCTTTTACTCCTAGCTATGTTCTTTGGCTTCTCTAGCAGTGCTTTAGCAGTCCTTGTTGCCTTGGCGTTCCGTCTAGGTTTTCTCCCTCAGCATTCTCATTCACTACAGGAGCTACTGGAGGAGCTGGGGGACGCGATGGGTCTAGAGCTGTCATCATTACCTAAGCGGAGACAAGTTGATGAAGCCTCCCCGCTGCACGAACTGCAGGTGGATCCGGCGCTAGGATGACGCGCTTCGGGTACGCGTGCTCCACGCGCACCGTGATGTAGACCTGGTGCTCGCTGAACTTGATGAAGCGACCGCCCTTAGGAATGGCTTGGTCCCGTAGTAGCCCGCGTTGTCGCTTACGAAGTTAAGTGCCCCAAACCTCTGGATGAGGCCGGAGTAGACGCGTTCGACCATCTTGTCGATGATGTTGCCCATCCGGATGATAACTCTAGCAAGCGCCTGCTTCTGCCCCATGGTGGGCGCCAACTGTCGTGGTGGTGTCACGGCAGATGCCATGGGTACGCTTAAGTTGGGGGCCGAATGGACACTTGAGGTAACCGGGGAGGAAGTGCACGGTCTAGCTTCGTATGAACAATAAGATGAACTCTCCACACTTAGGATTTCTATTGACCCAAGAAATTTACAAGTGCTCCTAGAGCTGTCCATGCATAGCCTCAGGTCACTAGTTTCCTACCAGGTCCAACCTTTTTAAACTCTAGTTATGCCCCTCCTTATATAGGCGATGGCCAGCTAGGTTACATCTTTGTATCCTAGGGTTACTATTTGGATATTTGTCCTTTCTATGTGGGTCGGGTCATGGGTTAGCCAGCACTTGACCCAGTCCACAAAGCTATACAACTAACGGTCCTCACGTACGTAGCCTCCAGCTCTTTGGCCTTATGTTGTGACTTTATACGTCATCCCTTGCTTTGGGCGTCACCCAGCTCCTTTTATGTCACCCAGCTCCTTTTATGTCACCCGGCGTCCCTCCTAAATCTCACTCGGAAAGCTGCCACGCGTCCTTTCTAACTCGGCCTTCCCTCATGAGACCTAGCTCATCGCTACCTGCAAGAACAACAGCTTTGTCCTATACGGGACGACATAGTATTCATGTCGTCCACACATAAGCCTCGTACTCAGCTGTTGATACACGTCCAGAGGCTTCTCTGACTCGGCATAAGCCAAGATGGGCAATGTTTTACCCCTTGTGACCCTACCGGGGGTTATCCCCCGACACCCATGGCGCATGAGCAGCAACTACGATGCTCGTAGCGAGCTCGCGTAGCGCAATATCGACAAGTCACGCGCAAAACACGCGTGCTGCATGAAGTCCGAAAACGAGGACACGAAACTGTGTGGTGCCAGGTGCTTCAGCAGGGCCGTATGGCAATCGCGGATGCCCAAGGGCTTCAAACTACTTTCGGACAACCCAAAATTCGACAATGCGTAGGAGCTGAAGATATGGCTCGACGACCATCTATCGTCAGTGAAGCTCCATGGCAGGAGAAAAAACACAGCCATGCAGTGCCTTCAGCTGCGGCTGACAGACACAGCTAGAGCCTGGCTCAACAGCCTCCCCTCCGGATCCATCCGCAGTAGGGAAGATCTAGCATACTCATTCATCCACAACTTCAAAGGTACCATCAAGAGACCGGCTTCAATCGAGGAGCTATGCGCCTGCTGCCAGTGGTCCAACGAGTCTATCCACTCGTACATACTGCGCTGGTCCATCATCAAAAACTCCACCGAAAATATCTCAGATGAAAGTGCAACCGATGCCTTCAATGATGGCGTAAGGCGCAACAAATTCAAAGAAGAGCTCGAGCGCGTCAAGGCCAAAACCATTGATCACTTGATGGACATCGCCAATCGTTGGGCTGATGGCAAAGATGTCGTCTACCAAACATGTTCGGATGAAGAATATGACTTCGGCCATAGGCGCGATCGCCGTGGAAAAAGAAGAACACGCGTCTACAATAACCGCGAAAAGGTCGATATGGTATCGGCTGGCTACGGCGATTGCCGCGACAACGAAAACTGCAACAACGGGTATCACGGTGGCAACTACCACGATGGAGAAAGATCCACAAAAGTGGCAACACCGCAACCGCGACGCCGAGCCATCCTCTATTGAGAAACTATCGGGTCCCTGCACCATCAACTTCTACATCGACAAGCAGAATGACAAGAGGAAGGCCATCCACATGCTCAAGGACTACAGGGAGTTCTAGAAACTCCACGAGGGCTTCGCACAGATGCGTCGCCAAGTGGTGAACCCAGGATTCTCCCCCGCCCTAGGAGCTATCGCACATGGAGCTCCACCTCTGCCACCCGGAGCACCCGCGCAGCCTGCGGCTGCGCTGGCGCAGAATAATAGGGCAGACGCATACCCGCTGCCGCTAGGGGCCTTAATGATACAAAAAGGGCGCCCAACCAACAGGGTACAGAAGAAGATCACCCCCTAGGTTAACTTGGCAGTTACCTCCCCACCAGCCATATCTGAGTACCTTAGCGGCTCGGAGTCATGCATCACATTCGATCGTTCGGATCACCTGCGCCAGATACCTCGCCCAGGTCATTCTGCCCTGGTGCTCAAGGCCCAGATTGGAGAATTCGAGATGAGTTGCGTCTTCATGGACAGCGGCAGCGGTATCAACCTGATGTTCGCCAGCACACTCGCAGCCATGCGGATCCCGCTATGCAGCCTAGAGGCATCAGACACGACGTTCCACGGCATCATCCTAGGGAAGGGAATATACCCCCTGGGCAAAATATGGCTCAACGACATCTTCGGCACCCCCAATAACTTCAGGTGCGAGCGTATTGAGTTCGAAGTGGTGGACTGGCCCTCACAGTACCACGCCATCCTTAGGCGCGTGGCATTCGCAAGATTGCTGGCAGTGCCACACTACACATACCTTCTGCTGAAGATGCCAGGACCCACCGGTGTAATCATCATCCCAAGAAGCTTCACCAGGTCGGACAGCTGTGATAGAGACTCCAACAGAATCTCCCAGTCATTCGGCATGCAGGAGGAGCTCGCAAGGCTAAAGGAGGTCACAGACAACGGTGTGCCCCCTGTCACCAGGCAAAACGCACCTAATATGTTGTTCGTCCACAGTCAACACCAAAAAGGTGCAGGTCCACCCGACGGACCCCTCCAAGACGGCGTTGATCACCAACGATCTGAGTCCCGCATAGTATATCTCGCTCATCGAATTCCTCCGTTAGCGCTGGGAAATCTTCGCCCGGTGTCCTGCGGACATGCCAGGAGTTCCCAGGGAATTCTCCGAGCATGCACTCAATGTGTTTCTGGATGCGAAACCGGTGAAGCAGTCGATGCGTCGACTATCCAAAAAGAGCTGAAGTAATTGGCATCAAATTCAACAGACTGCTCGATGCCAACTTTATATAGTAGATAAAGGTAAGAACCTGGGTATCTAACCCCGTTCCAGTCCCTAAGAAGGACACAGACATCCTGCGGATGTGTTTGGACTTCACGTCGCTTAACAAGCACTGTCCTAAGGACAACTTCCCTCTACCACGGATCGATCAAATCATCGACTCCACTACAGGATGCGGGAGACTCTCCTTCCTTGACGTCTTCTCAGGCTACAATCAAATTTGACTGAAGGTTGAAGATCAAGAAAAAAACGACGTTCATCACACTGTTTGGGGTGTTCTTCTACAACACCATGCCCTTCGGGCTGAAGAACACAGGCGCCACCTACTAGAGGTGCATGTAGGCGTGCTTGAAGAACCAGATTAGTCGCAATGTCCAGGTCTATGTCAACGACATAGTAATCAAGACGAAGGAGGCAATAACACTTATCGACGATCTCCACAAGACGTTCGACAACCTCGATCACTATAATATCAAGCTGAACCCAGACAAGCACGCCTTAGGCGTCCCATCTGGGAAAATACTTGGGTACTTCATCTCTCAGCGAGGCATCGAGGCCAACCCAAATAAAATCAGGGCTATACTAGCCATGGAGTAGCCCAAGAACGTCAAAGGGGTCTAGCAGCTAGCTGGGCGAATCGCGGCGCTTAGCAGGTTCATTACCCGCATGGGCGAAAAGGCTCTCCCCTTCTACCAACTACTGCGCAAGGCCGAAACGTTCGAGTGGATGGCCGAGGCAGATGAGGCATTCAAAGACCTCAAGTGTATGCTCTCTACATATCGAGTACTGGTCACGCCAAAGGAGAGGGAGCCCATGCTGCTATACATTGCAGCCATGCACTAGGTGGTAAGCATTGCCCTCGTGGTCGAACGACCCAAAGACGGCAAAACCCACAGGGTAGAATCCTCAGTCTACTGCCTTAGCGAGGTAGTGATGCCAATAAAGCAAAGGTATCCCCACTACCAAAATCTCGCCTATGTCATGTTCATGATGGCGTGTTGACTGTGCCACTAATTTCAAGATCATCAGATCATGGTTGTCAATGACGCACCACTGTCGAACATCCTGTTTAACCCCAAAGCTACAGGGCGAGTATCGTTGTGGGTCATCGATTTGTCCCCTCGAGATATCATCTATGAGCGTCACACCGCCATCAAGTCTCAGGTGCTTCCTGACTTTTTCATCCACTAGATGCAGCTGTAGCTATCGGACACTCCGAACATGTCCCAGTCCTGGACAATGCATTTTGACGGCTCCAAACGAGAGGCTGGAGCAAGAGCCGGCGTGCTACTGACGTCCCCCAAGGAGATAAGATGAAATAAGTCCTTCGGATGAAGTTTCGTGTATCCAACAAGGACGAGTACGAGGCACTCCTACATGGCATGCAGATGGCCAAAGTGTGCGGCGCCATGTGCCTTGTCATCTACGGTGACTCCAACCTCGTCGTCCAGCGGACGATGAATGAGTGCGACGCTCATAGTGCCAACATGATCGCATATCGTGCGCTCTAGAACTCACTCGAAGGAGACTTTGATGGTTGCGAACTCTGGCACGTCGGTAGGGAAAGCAACGAAGAAGCCGACAGGCTCGCCAACATCAGCTCCACCTGTGCCCCAGTGCCACCAGGTGCGTTCCTCGAGAAAATCTGCGTGCCCTCTATCAAGCGAAAATTCCCAAAGGACATAGCCGAAGCTATAAGACACTCGGGGGTGTGCCACCCGAGAAAGCCGAATGACCCGAAGAGCTCGACACGGAGGTCGAACTGGTGAGCCTCATGCAGGTCCTGGTAGTCGAGCAAACATGGAATCAGCTGTACGTCAGGTACCTGGTGAGCAAGCAACTGCCCAAGGGCCCAACGGAAGCCCGACAAGTCGTTCGCCGATCAAAGGCCTTCACCATACTAACAGCGAGTTATACAAGTGCAGCATTTTGGGTGTGCTCCAGCGGTGCAGCACTAACAATGACGGGAAAAGCATCCTCCTTGACATCCATGAAGGTATCTACGGCCACCACGCAGGCAGCCGCGCCCTCGTCGCCAAGTATCTACGAGCTGGCTTCTACTGGCCAACAGCGATGAGCGACACCAAGGACATCGTACAGAGGTGCAACGCCTGCCAAAGGTACACAAACAATCCGCACGTTCTAGGCTTAGAGCTGCGGCCCATACCATTGGCCTGGCCCTTTACCCAGTGGGGACTCGACATGATTAGAAAGCTACCAAAGTCCTCGCCAGGAGGGCATGTTTTCCTCCTGGTGGCAGTTAACAAAATTCACAAAGTGGATCGAGGCCATGTCGAACCAAGCCGGTGCTTGTGCCGTCAAGTTCTTTGAATCCATTGTCTACTCGTTCGGAGTGCCTCACAGCATCATAACCGACAATAGATCGAACTTCACCTCAAAGGAGTTCCGAGACTCTGCGAAGACCTCAGCATTAACCTCACATACGCCTCCATGTCGCATCCGCTGACCAACAGGCAGGTCGAAAAAGCTAATGGTCTCGTCGGTAACAGCATCAGGAAGCGACTGTAACGCCCACTCGAAAGGCTGGCGGGAGCCTGGGCAGATGAGCTACCCTACATCCTTTGAAGCCTGCGCACAACGCCAAACATCTCAACCGGCTACACGCCCTTCTTCATGGTGCACGGGGACGAAGCTATGCTGCCCACCGAGGTACGCTACAAAGCCCCACGGGTTGTTGAAGGGATACGGGTAGGCTACACTAGCGCAAATCAAAATTTTCTACAGCGTAAACCAGGAATACTATTGTCATAGATCACGGGATTACCACTAGACGCGCAGTTGCGGAATTGATGAAGCGCTTAGAGGCAGTGCAGACGTTCCACGTCTCCTCCTTGTCCTCGTTCCACGATAAGTTCCCCATGCGCGGCTCGTCCAAGTGTCACAGATGCAGCACCTCCGAGGTATCCACACGTGCGGGGTGGAAGCGTCAGACGCTGCACTGCTAGGTCCGCGCGTGCAACACAGGCTTGAGGTGTGGCGGCTGGGTGGAATGGTCTCTCCCTGGTCAGCTCGCCCCATCCTCTCTTATATAGGTATCCCTGATGGGCTTCTACATTAGCAGCCCATTAGTACCCTAAGCCTGGTCTAATTCGGATGCAATCCTCATTAAGCTTCCATCCCCTTAAGTGTGTGACCCTATAGGTTCATATACGTATAGACATGACACAAATACGCTTATTATATCAATAGTTGGTAGCGGCCTCTAGCAAGACGTGCCAACTCCTAAACGCATACAAAGATCATATCGGACGAACCATCACAAGGTTTAGTACATGTATTTCCCTTTGCCTCACGATATTTGGTCTAGCTCCAAGCTGACCTCCCTTTCTCGATACTGTGATTCGGAATCCCTTTACTAGGTTAACTCTTAACCATATGTAGCACGACCATGCATTTCTGGATCCGATCACTCGAGGGGCCTAGAGATATCTCTCTCAAGTAGAGAGGGGCAAATCCCATCTCGATTGACCATGCCTTGTAGCATGCTTCAAGACAAACCCGAAAGTTACCTTTATAACTACCCTATTACGGTGCAGCATTTGATAGCCCCAAAGTAGGTCGATCCACATATCAAGTACATGCGACAATCTCAGGTCTAAGGACAAAACGTACATGATGTATAGAGAGAGATCTGCAACTAATTTCCAGTCTCAGGTTGGGTAAGTCCAACCCCATGTTCATAACATGTGTCCACATCATTGGTTTGACATCTCCATGTCTATGACTTGCAAAACATAGTCATCAACCAATTGATGTGCTAGTCTAATATCCACGTGTGTCCTCACATGAACTCCGACTAGGGACAACTATTTAATAACCATACAAGTAAAGAGTTTCACAAACAATTCACATAATTTCCAATCAATACAAGTTGCCTGATATGGATATTGAAGGAACATTACAATTACTCATGGATACATATGAATTATAATCATCTCTATGTTTGCCTCTAGGGCATATTTTCTTCAGTCTCCCACTTGAACTAGAGTCAATCTAAAATGTATCTAATACCAATTGCTCTTGTGTGCGCTTCATGTGCGGGCTGCGGGAGAGGCTTAGTCAAGGGATCAGCAACATTTGAGTCCGTATGTATTTTGCATATCATGACACTACCATCCTCAACGATCTCTCGAATCTGATGGTAAGGCATGCGAATATGTTTGTTCTTCTGGTGCTGTCTAGTTTCCTTGGCTTGTGCAATAGCACCATTGTTTTTACAATAAACGTCCAAGGGATTGGACGCGCCCTGAACCACACCGAGAGCGATCAGGTTATTTCTAATCCAAATAGCTTCCTTTACGGCCTCTGAGGCAGCAATATATTCAGCTTCTGTTGAAGAGGAGGTCACCATATCTTGCTTGGAACTTTTCCAACTCACAACACCACCATTCATGACAAACACATAACCTGATTGCGATTTCGAATCATCTGAGTCGTTAAGGTAACTCGCATCTATGTAACCCTTTACACTGAGTTCATCCTCACCTCCATAAACTAGGAACACATCCTTAGTCCTTTTCAAGTACTTAAGGATGTTTTTTACCGCTGTCTAGTGACCTTCACCTGGATCATCCTGGTATCTGCTCGTAACACTTAGAGCATAGGAAACATCTGGGCGAGTACATATTATTGCATACATGATGGATCCAATAGCCGAAGCATACACTCATCTGTAGTCGAAGGACACTGAGTCTTGCTGAGTTTTATGTCGTGAGACATGGGAAAAAACCCTTTTTTGCCTCTTCCATGCTGAATCGTTTCAACACTTTGTCAATGTATATACTCTGGCTTAATCCAATTAGCCTTCTTGATCTATCTCTATAGATCTCGATGCCAGAATATATGCCGCTTCTCCCAAGTCCTTCATCGAAAAACTATTTTTTAATGAGGTCTTAACAGACTCGAGCATAGGAATATCATTTCCAATCAGCAATATGTCATCTACATATAAGATTAGAAATACCAGCGCTCTCCCACTTTCCTTCTTGTAAACACAAGGTTCTTGTTCGTTTTTGATGAAGCCAAACTCCTTTACAACTTCATCAAATCGAATGTTCCAACTCCGAGATGCTTGCTTCAGCCCATAAATGGACTTCAGAAGTTTGCATACCTTTCTAGCATTGTTTGGATCGACAAAACCTTTGGGCTGCATCATATACACGTCCTCAGTAAGGATTCCATTTAGGAAAGCCGTCTTGACATCCATCTGCCATATTTCATAGTCGAAATGTGCAGCAATGGATAGAATAATCCGTATAGATTTAAGCATCGCTACGGGCGAGAAAGTCTCGTTGTAGTCAACTCCTTGAACTTGTCGAAAACCTTTTGCAACAAGTCGAGCTTTATGGATGTGAACATTTCCATCCATATCAATATTCTTCTTATAGATCCATTTGCACTCGATGGCTTTAAAACCATTAGGCAGGTCAACCAAGTTCCAAACTTGATTGTCTCCCATGGACTCTATCTCGGATCTCATGGCGACCAGCCATTTCTCAGAGTCTGGGTCCACCATCGCTTCTGCATAGGTCGCAGGCTCATCATTGTCTAACAATAATAATTCTCGTGCTTCACGGAGCCTCGCCGACCTTCGTGGTTGTGGTGCTTCTGTTGCCACGGGTTCCTCAACTTATTCTGCTACAATAGCATCACTCGTAGAAGCATCCCCAACTGTCTCATCTTAAAATTCTTCAAGTCGCACCGACCTTCCAATTGTTCCCTTTGCGAGAAACTCTTTCTCTAGGAAAACACCGCTACGAGCGACAAACACTTTGCCCTCTTATCGGTTGTAGAGGTAATACCCTAAGGTTTCCCTCAGATATCCCATGAAAATGCACTTATCCGATTAGCTTGTCCGACTAAAGACGCTTGACAAATGCATCACAACCCCAAATCTTTAGAAAAAAGACAAACTGGGATTCTTTCCAGTCCACATCTCATATGGTGTCTTAACTATGGATTTAGATGGTACCCTATTAAGTGTGAAAGCTGCCGTTCCTAGAGCGTAACCCCAAAATGACAATGGAAAATCCGACTGGCTCATCATCGATCGAACCATGTCCAACAAAGTTCGATTACGCCGTTCGGAGACCCCGTTCCTTTGAGGCGTTCCGGGCAGCATAAGTTGTGGAACAATTCCGCAACTCTTAAGATGATCGCTAAACTCGTGACTCAAATATTCACCTCCATGATCAGATCGCAAGGCCTTTATTTTCTTGCCACATTGATTCTCTACTTCACTCTGAAAATCCTTGAACTTTTCAAAAGTTTCAGACTTATGCCTCATGAAGTAGACATAACCATATCTACTGAAATCATCAGTAAAAGTAATGAAGTAGTGATATCCTCCTCTGGCTGTCGTGCTCATTGGTCCACATACACCAGTATGTATGAGTTCCAATAAGTCTGTCGCTCTCTCGGGTAAACCCGAAAAAGGCAAATTGGTCATCTTTCCAAGTAAACAAGCTTGACATGTCTCGTATGATTCAAAATCAAACGAAGTTAGAAGACCATCACCATGGAGCTTCTTCATGCGCTTTTAACTTATATGCCCCAAACGACAATTCCATAAATAGGTAGGACGAAGCCATTTAGAACTAACATTGTAAACAGATACATCATCAAGATTTAAAATAAATAACCCATTTACAATGGGAGCATTAGCCATAAACATATCATTCTTAGAGATTACTCAACCATTGTTTGTACTCGCAAATGGATATCCATCCCTCATCAAACATGAAGGTGATAAAATGTTTCGACCTATACTAGGAATGTAAGAACAATTATTCAACTCCATAATAAATCCTGACGTAAGGTGAAGTTGCATGATGCCGACGAACAATGCAGCAACCCTTGCTTTATTTCCGACGCAAAATCCCACTTCACCTTTCTGCACTTCTCTAGTCCTTATTAGCCCCTGCATCGAATTGCAAATATGAGCAACCGATCCGGTATCAAAACCCAAGAGTTAACATAGGAATCAGCGAGAAGAATGTCCACAACATTTACAACAAGCGTACCTGAGTGGTAAGTACTCTTACTTCCACTCTTCTTCAAAGAAGCCTGGTACTTGCTGCAGTTTCTCTTCCAGTGGCCATGTTCATGACAAAAGAAGCACTCAGTGTCTTCTACAGGTCCAGCCTTTTGCTTGGGTGCAGGCTTAGGGATCGTATCCTTATCCTTGCCCTTCTTCTTCCAAGAAGTACCTTTTTTTCTTGAAGCTAGGCTTGTTCTGCACAGCCATCACATGGATATGCCCTGCACACTTCTTCATGTCACTTTCTGGTGTTTTTAGCATCCCGCATAACTCATTAAGGCCCTTCTCCACCCCATGCATATGGTAGTTCGAAATGAACTTCCCATAGCTGGATGGAAGAGACGCCAAAATGAAGTCAGTGGCCAACTCTTGGCCTAGTGGAAAACTAAGATTTTGCAAAGTCTGACTGTAACCAACCATTCTGATCACATGGGGGCCTACAGATGCTCCCTCCGCTAGCTTGCATTCGACAAAGGACTTGGCAACATTGTACCTCTCAGTCCTTGCCTGATCTTGGAACATATCCTTAAGCGCCACGATCATATCGTACACATCCTGATCTTCAAACTTCTTTTGGAGTTCAGGTTCCATGCATGCAAGAATAAGGTAGCTAACCTCAAGAGAATCATCACATGCTCTCTTGTAGGAATTCTTTAGGGCAGCAGATGCATTATCAGCAGGTTCATCAGTGGTTGGGGTATCCAGAACCGTTTCCTTTTTATCAGACCTGAGAATAATTCTCAGGTTACGGACCCAGTCCGTATAGTTTGTTCCATTAAGTTTATCTTTGTCAAGAATCGAACGCAAAGAAAAAGGTGATGCAGTGTTTGGTGCCATTGATCTACAACAGAAAACATGCAAAATACTAAGCCATGTAACCATGAAAGAGTAAAACATATTAAACAATTTAATAGCATATACTCCCACTTAAATCAGTATCCCTATATTGATACTAAGTGATTCAAGATCAACAATTAACAAGTCGACTAGTGAGCTTTAGCATCATTTCTAGAAGACAAGGTAAATCGGTAAGCAACACTTGCTAATAATATGACATATGACTCTTGTTGTTGGGTGAGATCTCTATGTCAAAACTAGGCGCCCAACCTTTATGCCCCAAGGTCCTTAACTATTAAGATGACCTTATCAAGCTCACCAACCCTGATGCGTGTAGGTATCCGATACAAACCCATCCAGCCAAGGGAAACCGCGGAACCCTAATTTCATAGGCCCACCAACGATTGTACAGGGCATAGGATGGTGCAAGGTTTGGTTGGGAGGGCATGGTTAAACTTAAACTTTATGAGGGATCGTTCTACTTCTATCATCTAAGCATGCATAGTAGTGAAACACATAAGAATAGCATTCACATAGATGTGACACAGTATGGCCCATTTTCTCATGGTGATCTCCATCGCCATAGAACCTATCCACCATGATGATCTCCATCTTCATGTTCCATGTGAGACATCTTCCAAGTGATGAGTCCTCCAAGAACTAATACAAGCTATTACTCCTAACAGCTAGTAATCAAAATTACATAGTATTGGGATCATCACAAGTTGGCACGCATGCCATTACAATAAATGAAAACACATATGGCTCCAGCCGTGTTGCCCTACTCACGACACGCAGGTCATGAAAATTTTCATACATGCATCACATACACATATGGGCCACACCGATCACATACATCCTGCAAAAAACAAGTTATGCATAGAATCGCATTCTACCGGATCATGTGACATCGCAGCACCTAGTTACCTTAACGAGATACAAAAGATGCTACGATTAAGGGGGGTCTCCCCTTGCGGGGTTCGAAGGGGCAGCATCCGAAAGACCGTGAAAAATGAGAGATCGAATCTACACAATTTTCTTTAAGGATTTTGATCGGCAAATCAAATTTACCATAAACCAACTCTTGTTCCGATTCAATCAAACTCCTTTGATCACGGTACATCGATTTTATATCTAGGTTCCGATTCGATCAATCATATTGATCTACGCGTGATTCAACAGGATTTATGTGTCACTGTCTACCCCAATGGCGGAAACCGGCCGGTAGGGGTAAGTCGTTCGACTACCTTAGAATCACGATCACGGAAAGCAAGATCATAGATCAATCCTGAACCACCGCAATATAAACTATCACATCATTCATATCAATCTGCATATCACCATATGCAAACATCCTGAACCTATAACTGAACAACATCGGCTCTGATACCACTGAAGGGATACGGGTAGGCTACACTAGCGCTAATCAAAATTTTCTACCGCGTAAACCAGGAATATTGTTGTCATAGATCACGGCATTACCACTAGACGCGTAGTTGCGGAATTGATGAAGCGCGTCGAGGTAGTGCGGACGTTCCACATCTCCTCCTTGTCCTCGTCCCACGAGAAGCTCCCCTTGCGCGGCTCGTCCAAGTGCCACAGATGCAGCACCTCCGAGGTATCCAAACGTGCGGGGTGGAAGCGTTAGACGCTGGACTGCTAGGTCCGCGTGTGCAACACAGGCGTGAGCTGTGGCAGCTGGGTGGAATGGTCTCTCCCTGGTCAGCTCGCCCCATCCTCCCTTATATAGGTGTCCCTGATGGGTTTCTACATTAGCAGCCCATTAGTACCCTAAGCCTGGTCTAATTCGGATCCAATCCTCATTAAGCTTCTAGCCCCTTAAGTGTGTGACCCTATAGGTTCATATACATATAGACATGACACGAATACACTTATTCTGTCAATAGTTGGTAGCAGCCTCTAGCAAGACGTGCCAATTCCTAAACGCATACAAATATCATATCGGACGAACCATCACAAGGTTTAGTACATGTCTTTCCCTTTGCCTCACGATATTTGGTCTAGCTCCAAGCTGACCTCCCTTTATCGATACTGTGATTCGGAATCCCTTTACTAGGTTAACTCTTAACCATATGTAGCATAACCATGCATTTCTGGATCCGTTCACTTGAGGGGCCCAGAGATATCTCTCTCAAGTAGAGAGGGGAAAATCCCATCTCGATTGACCATGCCTTGTAGCATGCTTCAGGACAAACCTAAAAGCAACCTTTATAACTACCCTGTTACGGTGCAGCGTTTGATAGCCCCAAAGTAGGTCGATCCACATCTCAAGTACATGCGACAATCTTAGGTCTAAGGACAAAACGTACATGATGTGTAGAGAGAGAGCTACAACTAATTTCCAGTCTTAGGTTCACTACTAGGAAAACACATGTTCGTGGCGCACCTAAAAAGGCCTTCCGTGGCGCACTAGCAGTGCGCCACAGGCCACGCGCTACGGCTATCTCCTAGCCATGGGGCACTTCTTGGTGTGTGACGGTTGTGTTGAGATAGGCATGGCGCACTACCAGGTGCGCCACGGGTAGGGGTATAGGGTGCGCCACGGATGTGTTTTTCAAAAAACAAAAAAAAAATGCAAAGAACACCCTCGTTTTGAATTGCAAAAGCAATCGGGTCCGTGCATCACCATTGTCGTGTCACCTCGCCGGAGCATGGTCGTGGCCACGACCTACCACCGCAGGGAGGTGCGGGAGGCCGTGACCGCTCTAGTCCTCGCCGGCGTTGAGGTGGTAGGAATGGAGTGGTTGTAGAAAGGGAGGTAGGAAGAGAGGGAGGTAGGAAGGGAGGTCGGTGAGGAGAAGGATGCCGTCGTCGCCCGTTGTCACTGCGAGGAGGAGGAGAAGGCCGCCGTTGTGCTTACGTCACTGCAAGGAGAGGAGGAGGCCGCCGTTGCGCCACCGTAGAAATGACGCGGCCATGCAAAGAGAGGAGGAGGCCGAAGAAAGGACGCCGGAGCAAGGTGGACAGAGAGAGGAGAAGGGGAAGGAGGAGAAGGAGAAGGAAGAAGGAGAAGGGAGAAGGAAGAAGAAGAAGGGAGAAGGAGAAGGAAGAAGGAAGAAGAAGAAGGGAGAAGGAAAAGGGAGAGGGAAAAGGGGAAAGGAAAAGGTAGGTGTGGGCGGGGTGGGGATTCAAATTTTGAATCCTGCCCAACTTACCCGTAGCGCACTAGGTGGTGGTGCGCTACGGGTAAGTTGCCCTTTATTTATTTTTTCTGCAGGAAAAAATGGTCTTTTGACCGTAACTTTTTACTCTTTTCGAATTTTGAAAATCTAAATAATCGCTAAACGACCGGAGTGTTTATCATTTTGCGAGCGGATGCGAAATCTCGTTCTCATCATTTTGGTATATTATACGATTTTTTTCGAGATCGTATGCAAAAGTTACGGCCATTTTATCGTGGCATGACTTTTTTTGCAGAAAAAGTCAAAACTCATGTTTGTCAATTTTCCTAGAAACTATACCACATTATGTACCTAAATATGAAAGGATTTAATTTTTTGAAGTGTTTATCATTTTCTTTTATTTTTGCAAAGCCTAAAAAGGCGATCCACGGGGGGGGGGGGGGTGGGTGGGTGGAGTTGGTGCATGATAGTTAGGCGTAGGGCACTAGGGCAAGGTGCCCTACTACTAAGTTTATACATCTGTGGCACACATGGCATAGTGCGCCATAGAACTTGCCACAACCGTAGCGCACCTACCCCATGTGCGCTACGGGTACGTGGCATGCGGCTGGCAGGCCCCTGGCCCATACATATCTGTGGCGCACATACCCCATGTGCGACACAGTTGTTCTAGTTACTAGTAGGGCACTGCCCACAGGTGAGCCACGCCTATTTTACCCGTAGGGCACTTCAACCATGTGAGCCCCGTATGTGTGGATTACCTATAGCCCTTTTCCTATTAGTGGTTGGGTCAGTCCAACCCCATGTTCATAACATGTGTCCACATCATTGGTTTGACATCTCCATGTCTATGACTTGCGAAACATAGTCATCAACCAATCGATGTGCTAGTCTAATATCCACATGTATCCTGACATGAACTCCGACTAGGGACAACTATTAAATAACCATACAAGTAAAGAGTTTCACAAATAATTCACATAATTGCCAATCAATACAAGTTGCCTGATATGGATATTCAAGGAACATTACAATAACTCATGGATACATATGAAATATAATCATCTCTATGATTGCCTCTAGGGCATATTTCCTTCAGTTGTCGCTTGTAGCGAAGTCGAATCCTCAACTGCACTCGAACGGCATCGACACGCTAGACAAAGATCGCTACATCGATGTAGCCCGTTCGAAGGTGTACCAGCTAAGTCTCCGCAACTACCACATCCATCGGCTACGCCCAAGGTCCTTCGTCGAAGGAGACCTCGTCCTACAACTCAAGCAGAAGGGGCGCCTGAAGCTCGAATCTCCTTGGTAAGGACCCTACATAGTCACCAAAGTAATCCAAGGTGGATCCTACCGCCTTAAGGAGGTCAAGTCCAGAGTCGAATACTCCAACCCCTGGAACATCGCGCAACTGCGACACGTCTACCCTTAGTTGTATTTTACTTTTAATATGGCTATTCAGCCGAACACTATACCCCTACATTACTATGAATAAAAGCTAAGTCTCATGGCCCAAATTCTCTCTCTTGCATACATTTACATTGTAAATACGCTCGGGGTTGCGCCTCACCTTACGACTTTGTCGATTGAGAACAACAATGCATAAACCCTAAGTAGTTAATCACGTCAGGCTAACGAAAAGGACATGCACAACTCATAGTCAACAATGTAATACGTGCCAATACATACAACTTTACAAGGGCACCAAATCCCACTCGATAATATACAGACTTTACATTGTTCTATTTACTATTCACAGTACTCGGCTATTTCTAAGCAGGACGTTCGTCCGCTCCTCAAAGACACCTACTATTTACTTAGAATACTGCGCCACTTCAGCATAATGTGGACACATGTCCCACGCCATGCCATTTAGGGGAGCAGGTGGCCCAGCTGCTATCTCAGCAAGGTACACGTCGCGACGATGTAGCCGAACGAGTGCTAGAGCCACTTCCACAACTACCACCATCTAATGATGCACAAGCTCCTGCACGGCGTCCCCATCACAAAACTTTCCCAGCAAGCCCAAGAATCCGGAGGGAGCCACGTCCAAAGGAAACATCGTGTCCCAAATAGCCGTGAGTGATGATCTTGCGCACTTCAGCACCCGAAGCACTTGGTGGACGCGGTCTTGCACCATCGTGACAACAGTCGCCTAGTCGCGATCCATCCAGAAGATGTCGCCTAATGAGTGCATATTAGAATTATGTTTTACATTGTTATTTTGCATTGTAGATGTAGGATATTGTTATTTTATGGCGTTTGCACGCACTTTTTATGTTTATTTTCACTAGGATCAGATCAGATGATGGACTCAATGGACACAATTCTTGGAGCAGTTGTGCTAGAGAGAAAAGGAGCAAAAAACTACGTAAATCGCTTATTTGGGAAATATTAATAATACCAGAAGAAAGCCCGAAGCGAGAAACAGAGACGGAATAGTTGACGACCAACTATACGGCGGGAGGCCGTATAGTTCCCGCCATATAGTTTGCGCCACCCCCGCCTCCACAAATAGTGTCAGCCCGTGCAACTGGTTTGGAGAAACGACATACAAAACACCCAAAAATCGTGAAAACCTCACCTCCGGAAGGGATCTAGAGGGGGAACTTGCCCTAGGGATCCATCTTCGCCCTAAGCAGATCTGGGAGGCCAAGGCATCGATCTCCATCTTCATCAACCACTGCATCTTCATCACCACCATCATCTACATCGATCACATCTAGATCTTGTTGTAATTCTTGCACTAGTTGTGGATTTATAGAAGTACTATTCATTGATAATCATTTCCATTACCATTGTCATGATGTTGATTGCCTACATGTCTGAGTAGATTATTAGTTATTGGGGAGATGGAGAAACCCTAGTATATGATTGAGATGAGATAGAGTTTATTATATTATACATCATTATATGTATGTGTTAATATTCTTCATCTTGATGTTGGGAGTTGTGCACCTCCTCAATATTTGCCTCTTATGGGGACTCGATGAAGGGGATTACTTGTTGATAGATGGAGTGATGATAGCACTTACTGTGACTATAAAGTCGTTTTCATCCTTTACGTACTAACTTGGGGAATCAAGGAGAACTCATTAAGCCATGTCCATGTTGTGGGAGAAATCCCTTAATAGTGGGGTAATAAGATTGATGTTGTATATCTGTCAGTTGTGGTTATGAAGGATGGTGTGAGCAGTGGTTACTGTCTCATCATTCATATATGGAGATCCTCCCACATACATGCATATCATGAGAAAATTCACTATAACAATCTTGATCACTTGGTCTAAATTTCTACCGGCGTATCCACCACTCCCTGAGAACACCTTTTCCCTATTACAGTTTCAATCTTTATTACACACGCGATTACTATTTTCTGCATTAAGTTTTACTTTACTTCACTTTACTTTACTGTTTTAATCAACCAAAAACCCCAAAACAACTCTACTTTCTTGCACCTTAGAATTATTCCTACAGTACTTCGTTTAGTTTTAGTTAAAATCATTTGTCTTTCGCATACTTCTCCCTGTGGGATCGATATCTTTATTTCAAAACTAGCTATAAACGATCTGTGCACTTGTAGTCATCAAGATATTTTCTGGCGCTGTTGCCGGGGAGCTTAGCGGTATAACTCACTTTACTTTCAGTTATTTACTTTCGTTTTACTAATTTTGATTTGAGTTGCAGGGCCATAACAATGGCAACACTCAGCATTTGATGCATCTTGAGGCAGTAAGGAATATGGTCTCACCCATGGACGCTTTTATAACTATCAATAGAAGCATAAACCACGATGGTATTAAGATCCATCCTTTATTATTTGAGTTACTTAACTCTAAAAGGTTTGCAGTAACCCATGAAGAGAGTCCATATGGACACTTACAATTCTTTGAAGATATTTTTGGTTCCTTTATATTTGATGACTATAACCTTGCTAATGTTAAAATCCAGTTGTTTGGACAAACTCTCTCTAATAATGTTTGCAACTGGTATAAATCCTTTTGTGCAGAGGCACCAAGGATGTGGACGGATTTGACAACCAAATTCTTGTAAAAATATTACTCAGAAAGAAAATCTTATAGGATGAGAGGTATTATTATAAGTTTCAAAAATAATCCTAATGAGAATTTACATGAAGGCTATCTAAGGTATAAAATCTATCTAGACAATTGCCCCCATCACTGTTTGCCTGATTTTTTAATTACCCATACTTTCTATGGAGGGCTTAACAATAAAAATAGAGCAAGCCTAGATACCACTTATAATGGTAGTTTCCTATCTTATACTTATGACGAAGCTTGGAAATTAATAATGAAAATGAAAGAAACAATAGAAAGTATTAAAAATGAGGAGAGAAATATGAAAGATTCTTCTAAATATGCTTGTGTTAATGACTTTATTGCAGATGAAAGGACTTGTGCGATGATTAAAACCCTTGGAAGTGATTATTATTTGGTAAATAAAATTATTGAGAATTATGCAAGGCATCTATAGGTACCTTCAGAATGGGGACTTCATAAACCCCTCAAAGAAAAGAAGCGAACAAGAGAGGACGCATCATTGATAGAATTTTCCTCTGAATCTATTCAAGATAATATTAAGAAGAAGTGCAGGGAGGAATAACGTACAAAGAGAAGACCAAAGAAAGTAGAAAAGAACCCTGATGCTACCAATGCAAATATTGTTATATTTAAAGATCTTACAGAAGCAAGAATCATGGAAAATTAAATAGTTATGCTAGATTCTGAAACTTTAGACTTCATTAAAGGTAGGATACAAGGTAAACAAACTTCTAAACCTATCACTCCTATATATTGTGGAGAAACTTCTCTACATGGAATTTGTGAGCCGATGTCCACTATAAATATTATTCCTTCATCACTTTATGATGAACTTCGCTACAATTAGAATAATCCAGATGTGGAATTGGTAGAAACTACTATTAAACTGTTTAATAGAACTAATATAAAACCGAAAGGTGTTATTCGAAATATCTATGTTTTTGTCGGACCACTCATGTACCCTGTTGATTTTCATATTGTTGATATGCATCGAGATACTTTTTGTCCTATTCTCTTAGGCAGGCCTTTTGTCTCGATAACCGAAGCTCGAATTGATAATAAAGAGGAGACTATTTACATGATGTTTGGAGAGGAGGAAATGACATTCCACTTCGCCAACCTAAAAAGGAGGCCATATGAAATAGAAGATATCAAGGAAGACAAAACAATTGCCGAGCTAGACTCGATTCATTTCAGCACTCCCCAAGATGAATTAGAAAGAAGCTTAATTAATTGGGAAGAGGCACTAGATGATGAGGAAAGAGATGAAATAGATGATTACCTTGACTCTATCCCGGAAGCACAAAACCCACATGATTATGACAATATGAGGTATGAATTTTTAGGTAATGAAAACAAATGTCTTGTTATTATTAGTATAAATTTATAAGAAAATGAAACAAATAAACTTATTTCAGTTTTGATCAAGCATCGTGAAGCATTTGGGTATACTCTAGGTTACATTAAAGTAATAGATCCATCCATTGTGACACATAAGATTACCATGCTTGAAGATGTTGTACCTATAGTTGACACACAAAGAAGGCTTAACCATAAAATGAAAGAGGTAGTAAGAAAATAATTTATACGCTTATTAGATGCCGGCATAATATATCCTATTTATGATAGTAAGTGGGTTAGCCTAGCTCATTGCATACCAAGACATGGCGGTCTTGATGCTGCTATGAATGAGGATGGTAAGCTAATCCTTGGGTATCGCATGTGCATCAATTTTAGAAAACTCAACCGTTAAATACAAAAAAATCATAAACCTATACCGTTCATGGATATAATTCTAGAAATACTAAGCAATAATTCTTATTTTTGTTTTCTTGATGGTTATTCTCAAATTGCTATATAGCCCGAAGATCGAGAGAAAAGGAATTTCACATGTCCTTATTGTACTTATGCTTATAGATTAATCTCGTTTGGCTTATGTAATGCAGCTGCAACTTTTCAAGAATGTTGTTTAAAAATCTTTGACGATCTTGTTGAGAAGACCATGGAAGTTCTAACAAATGATTTCGTTGTTTGTGGAACAACATTTGATTATTATTTTTACAATTTAACGAAATTTTTGCAGAGATGCAGGCAATTAAACTTAGTTTTGAATTGGGAGCAATGTAGATTCATGGAAAGAGAAGGTAAAGTTTTTGGACATAAGGTTTCAGAAAAAGGTATAGAAATAGATAATTCTAATATAATTGTTATAGAAAACCTTCCCATACCTCAAGACATTAAAAGCGTTTTATATAGGATTTTGCTAAAATAGCTATGCCTCTTACTAACCTTCCTGACAAAGAAACTCCGTTCTACCTAGACCATGACTGCATTATAGTTTTTGAAAATCTTAAAAACAAATTAGTTTCAGCACCTATCATGCAACCCCAAAATGGGATGAACCATTTTAAATCATGTGTGATGCTAGTGATTATGCTTTAGGAGTTGTATTAGGACAGCGAGATGGGAAGAATTTAAATGTTATTCCTTACGCTCATAGTACTCTTAATAAAATTCATAAAAAATATGCTACTACCGAGAAAGAGTTCCTTGCAATAGTTTTTGCCTTTGACAAATTTAGATCTTATATTATTAATTCTAGAGTAATAATTCATACAGATCACCAAGCTTGGCGTCACCTACTTGTTTAAAAGGATGCAAAGCCTAGGTTGATTAGGTGGGTGTTACTACTAAAAGAATATGATTACAAATAGTAGATAGGAGAGGTAAGGATATTCTAGTACCAGATCATCTATATAGGATGGAGGGAAGAATTATTGTATACCTATAAATGAGTCATT
This sequence comes from Avena atlantica, assembly GCA_910589765.1. NCBI lineage: Eukaryota > Viridiplantae > Streptophyta > Magnoliopsida > Poales > Poaceae > Avena > Avena atlantica. Next base: position 438,661,871 of record OU342739.1, read on the forward strand.
TCTGGGAGAATACTTCGCAAAAATTGAAGCAATTAATCCATGGTATGTAGACTATGCTAATTATCTAGCAGTAAAAATTGTAGCCCCCGGTATGACAAGAAACAAAAGAATGAAATGCCTTAATGGTGTTAAATATTACTTTTGGGATGATCTGTTTCTTTATCGTACTGGACCCTATGGAATGATTCGAAAATGTGTTCATATCCATGAAATGAATGAAATTTTGAAAGCTTGTCATGGCAACCCCTATGGAGGACATCATGCAGGCAGGTGAACTGCGGAAAAGGTACTTCAATCCAGATTCTATTGGCCCACCTTGTTAAAAGATGCAAAAAGGTATGTGGAGTATTGTGATGCTTGCTAGATAAGAGGTAATATAGGCAGAAGACAAGAGATGGCAATGAATTATAGTCTTATAATTGAACCATTTGATGTATGGGGAATGGATTACATGGGACCCTTTATAGAATAAAATGGTTACACTCATATTCTTGTTGCTGTCAATTATCTTACTAAATGGGTTGAAGCAATCCCAACTAACCATGCAGATGCAGCCACTTCTGTCAAAATGATCAAGGATGTCATATTTCCTAGGTTTTGAGTTCCTAGATTTTTAATTACTGATGGTGGTTCTCATTTTATGAAGGTAACTTTCAAGAAAATCTTCGGAAAATATGGATTAACTCACCGCGTTGCTTCACCATATCATCCCCAAACAAGTGGTCGAGTTGAACTCTCGAATAGTGAACTTAAGACCATACTCGATAAGACGGTGGATAAATTAAGAAAAGATTGCTCATACAAGCTAAATGACACTCTTTGGGAATACTGCACTGCATTTAAAAATCCGATGGGTATGACACCATATGTCGTGGTGTGGAACACGACAGAGCCATCGGGGATGGAAAAGAAGGGACAAACGAATGCATTCGGTGGCTCACACAACGGGTTGGGAACGGTACACTGCAAATACAAGGGCGTACCCAGGTTCAGGGCCCTCTTGGCGAGGTAACATCCCTACTCTAGCAATATGAACTATGTATGGGAGATGATGCTCAGTACAAGTGCTCCTCGAGCTGTTTCCTTAGCTACTATCGAGAGCTAGAGGAAGATGGAAACTTGATGCTAAGACTTCTATCCTTCTATTGTTTCCTTACCTAGAACCCTAGCTCTGCCCTCCCTTATATACTGGTCTAGGGGGAAGATTACAGATCGGTTCCTAGGTTTTACTGTTTGGATATGGGTTTGCAGGGCAGGGCCAGCTGCAGGGCCCAACCGGTGGGCCAGGACCCAGTACGCCCTTCTTTTAGTGCCACCCCTCTCTTTAGCGGTCACCCGGGCTTCCTTTGGGCGTCATCCTCGCTTTAACGGCCACCCTGACCGCTTTCGCCAGTCCTGTCGACCATCTTGCTTTATCTTTATCGGGTAGCGCTGGACATGACGGCATGCCAGCTTCCTTGATGACGAGGGAGAGCCAAAAGCGTACCCCGCACGGAGCGTCAGCCCTTCCGTGCTCTCCATCGAATCCGAGGTGAGCCGGGTGGAAACGGCCACCCAGCCGGTTCTTCTGGCCACCGGCTAGACGGGCTAGCCGGGAAGGTTATAAGCCCAGCCGGGCTTGCTTGCCAGTCGGCTAGAGTTGTCTTTGCTGGAGGCCAGGCGTCCTGCACCTTCTGGAGCCAGCGTACTTATGCCTGGCTTTCCCCACCCGGGGGTTATCCCCCCGACACTAGTCCCCGAGCACGTATGGGCTTGGCCGGTGGGCAAGATCTTCCGTGCTCCTTCTTGTCCTGAGAGAGTTGTTTTATTTCCTCCGGCTATGGCTTTTGCTTTTGCTTTCCGGCTGGAATTATCCGGTTGTGGAATCGATGGCCATCCACTGGGTGTAAACAGCAAAGGCAGGTACCGGATGGCGCAGCTGAAGACGAAGCGTTTGGGTGGATGACGTCATTGATGTCTTCACCCACGATTGTGGCTCTGGGGCACGTCGCGTCATTTTGACTTCCGTGTCACTGCGTCAGTTTTTGGCAACTACGCACGCAAACTTGCCGCAGTGATTCCTCGGGGCAAGAGCGCACGCCTCGTCTCCCGCTTACGCCCGGGGATCTTCTATGGCAATTACGATGGTGCAGAGGATCTGAAGCCGAAGCGTCGTGCTATTGTGGCTCCGCGATGCCATGCGTCGCGCAGAAGCCGAAGGGGTGACGATGCCGCTTGCGGGGATAAATAGAGCTCTGGGGGATCGGTTTCGCACTTGTCCATCCTTCGGCTCATCTTCCCCTCGTACCCCAGCACTCTTTGTTCTTGCGCGCCCTCTCCTTGTCGCCGCCAACCACTTTCTTTCCATCCACCACGGCCTCCTCCTCGCTCGAGATGCTGTCGGAGCAACGCGACGGCTGGTGCGGGTCCTTTGTGACTGATGAGCTCATCAACAAGTATCAGCGGGGGAGGTTTCTTCCCTCGTCGTTGCTGGTGAAGCACAGGCTCGCGTCAGAGGGGGAGCAGGTGCCGAACCCTCGTTCGGAGGAGCGCGTCGTCTTCCTCGTGCATTTCGCCAGCGGCTTCGGCCTTCCCGTCTGCCCTTTCCTCCACCAGCTCTTTCTCTTCTTCGACCTCCAGCTTCATCACTCAGGCGCCAATGCCATGGCGCAGCTGTCGCATCATGCGGCCTGTTGCGAGTCATATCTTGGTGTGTCGCCTGAGGTGGCGAACTTTCTCAAGTTCTTCCACTTCAAGGCCCAAAACATCACCAAGGGTGGCCAGCTGACGCAGACAGGCTGCTGCGCCGTCTACCCGCGGACTTCCTCGCTGATGTCACGGTTTGAGCTCCCCGACACCGTCAAGCTGTGGTAGCGCTCATATTTCTATGTGAGCAATGCCACAGAGATTGACTGGATCTAACTTCCACCCTTCACTGACGTGCCCTCGACGCAGAAGGGCTGGACGACGAAGGGCATGGGTGCTGTGGCGGAACTCGACCGGATGGCCACCTGGCTGGAGACGATGGTGGAGACGGAGAGGCTCACTGCCTGGGACATCACCTTGTCGTGGATAGTGTGTCGCGTGCTTCCGCTGCAAAAGCGGTCGCACAAGATGTGCCACCTCTCGAGCGCCAATGATCCGACGAGGACATCGTGGAAGGACGTGCCCTATCAGGACCTGTGGAACTGGATCTCCATGATCTCCAAGTTCCGCATCGAGGCCAACTGGGCATACTCCTGCCCCCCGTACCATCGCGGCCGCCTGCCGCCTCGGGTAAGTTTCTTTCTGGTTGTCTTGCGTCTCGCTTCTTGTTATTGATAGCTTTCCTTGGGTGCCTTATGCTCCCCTTTTTGATTAGTTATTCACGGAGCAGCTAGCTGAGGATGGCATGGGTGACTTCCCGCTACCGTCCTTCTTGGAGGACAGGAAGCCAAAGAAGTACCCCCAGACGGAGCCCAAAGGGTTTCCCGTCCGGGCGGACGACGGCCCCTCGAATCCTCATGGTAGGTTGCTGATCGTAGCTCTTTCTTTTCTCCTTTGTTTTTGAAGTTGTGGTTTTGATTCCTTGCTTGTGCCACAGTCGATGTCACCGACGAGGAGGGCAGCCGAGAGAAACCCGCGGCGAGAGCCCGGGGAAAGAGGGCGGGACCTGTTGCCGCTCCCGCTCCAGTTGAGACGAAAAAGACGCGCTGAGGGCGTCAGGTTGTTGCTGCACCGTCCGTCGCTGGGTTAGTATCTCTCTTACCCTTGCTTGCCGCTCTGTGGTTTTGCTGGTTCCTCCTTTGATTCTTCGCTCCGCGCAGCGAGGCCATGGTGCTTGGCGATGGTGGCGCCGCCGTCATGGCTCCTCCTCCTCCTCCACCGGTTGAAGAGGTAACGAGGTTGCCGGCTGCGTCCGCGCCGGCTGCGGCTGGCTCGGCTATGGCCGGTCTGGCTGCGCCGGCCGTGCCATCTCCGCCCAGGGCGCCTGAGGGCTCCCCGACCACGAGGCTGCTGCACCAGACGCCTGCATCTTCGCGGTTGGGCCAGCTGTTTGCGGCTGCGCAGGACCCGGAGACCCCCCTCCTTCGTCCCGGGGCTGGCGTGAACCCGGTGTGGAGCGACGCTCCAAGCTGCTCTGCCAGGCCCGTCATTACGGAGGTGATGGAGGAAGCTGGGCCTGCCCAGGCGGCTGCGGCGCATGGCGGCTAGCCGGATGGTGGTCAACCGGCTGGGAGGGAGTTTGTGGTTGCAGCGCCTTCAGGTGCGGCCGCGGATGGTGATGAGGTTGTCATCACCGGCTCGAGGCCAGCTCCGGATGTGCTGACGTTGGGTGTGATCCTCGCCCAGCTCTCTGGCTCGGCGCCTGTCGCACTCAGCCAGGTTCACCACCTGGTTGAGGGAATGGAAAAGGGCCTTGGTGAGGCCAAAAATTTGTCTGTTTTGATGGAGGTAAGTCGTTGCCCTTCACACGTTTTGTGTTCTTCCATCCGGTTTGCTCCTCTGTTGCTCATTTGGTTTGTTGCTGTAGAAAGCATTTGCGGAGACTGTGAAGAACACTCGGGACCTTGGCCGTAAGATTGCTTCTTCAGATCTGTCTTGGCGATTGGCTCCCTTTTCCCGTTTTTTGTTGACCATCGGGTATCCTCCTACAGCCATGATCCAGGACAAGGAGAGCGAAGTGGAGCGCCTCAAAGCTGAGGTTACCCGGCTGGAGGAATCAAACAAGGCGTCACAACCCCAGTTAGATCAACTTGCCGCGGCCAAGCATCAGCTTGATGTTAGCATGGAGCGGGGAAAGAAGACAGCGGACATCCGGGCGGAAGCGCTGAAGAACTTTGAGATGATCTCCACCCAACAGGAGGAGACGATCCAAGTTCTTTGCTGCAGGGAGGAGGAGCTTACTTAGCACCTCCAGAACATCTCGGAGATGGTCATTAGTAAGTTCTTTAGTTTCCTTCTCCCGGTGTGTTGTTACTTGCTCGATGTTGTCCGTTTATTCTGCTTTGCACTTGGCCGCAACTCATTATCCTGAGCGACCAAGATGGCTATGGAGAAGCTGCCCGTGGACGAGGTTGGACGTGACCTGACTGCCCTCGATCTGGTCAAGGTGGTGGCGGAGGAGAGCAATGGCCTGCGCGCCGTTGGCAACAATCTCTTCCACTACATGTGGCCGGACGCGGGTGAGGTGCACGACATTGCTAGCCTAGCTGTAGCCCTCTCCCGAGGCATCGATGTGCTGGACATGCACAAATAATGGGCTGCTCGAGGAGGGGTGGAGATGGTGCTTGCTCGGGTGAAGTCCTGGTATCCGGGTGCCGACCTGAGCATGCTCACCCGCGGCTTCCGTATGGGGACAAGCTATGAGGGCCTTCGCGCCAGCACTCCTGTGCTCCAGGCCTGCGGGGTGAAGATTGGCACCTACGTGGACTTGGAGCGTGACTTCAGTGCCCCTGGAGAGCCGCGGCCAATCCACTAGGCCCCGGCGCCTTGGAATCCCATTGACGTCGCCTCCAGCAGCCAGCCTCCTTCCACTAATGTCGGTGTCGCCCCTGCTGACCCAGCTTCTCCTCCTGCTCCTTCCACTTCCTTAGCTCCAGACTCTTGATCCCCGAGATGCCGAGTGTATTTGTGAAACTTGTTACTTTGCTGTGCTACACTTTGGCTGACTTCTGTCGCTGACTTTTAAACCTGTGCGGAGCCTTCGTGCTCCGTTTTATGGATTGGTGCCTTTTGCTTATCTCTGTCATTTGCGGTCTTTTATGCTCGGGCCGGCTGGGATAGACAGCCGTCCTGACTTAAGTTTGCGGTTGCACGGGAGCGCGTTCGCTGGGTGTAGTCCTCGAGGTTCGGGCCGGCTGGGGTAGCCAGCCGGGTCGAAGCTCTTTTGGCTACCTTGACTTGAGTTTGTGGGTGCGCGGGAGCGCGTCCACTGGGTGTGGTCCCCAAGGTTCGGGCCGGCTGTGGTAGCCAACCGGGTCGAAGCTCCTTTGCCACCTTGTTTCCTGCCAATTTGTGGCTCGGGTCGTGCAAGACAAAGCATTGCTTTGGGTTAGTTTTGTTGTGCATATGCGCACTCGTTAGTTGGTACTTATCGTAGAAGTAAAATAGGCACGCGCCCCTTCGAGTTAGGCCGTTAGCAACTCCCCTTTTCTCAGCGAGTATTGGCCCTTCGAGCATTTATCCTTGCCGGCTGACAGCCGGGTTGCGGTCTGCAGCCGGAACCGAAGGATTGGATATGTTGGTGTGCCTAGCGATACTTCGGTTCGCTGTTATTGGCTTAACTTATGTGGGGCGCGACCGGTTCGCCTGGACTCCCTTTCTTTCTACGTTGTCATCTTCTTGCCACGTGCTCTTTGAGTTTTTGCTCTTGCCGGGTTGACCCCCGACATGCGAACTGAAGCCGGAACCGAAGAGGTTACTCTAAATGCCGCACGCAATATTATGCCGTCAGTAGAAATCGTGGGGCCTAGGTCAGCCGGTACGAAAATGCAGATGGTGTGCGGAATTGGGACAAAGTCCTTAGTGTTGCGCTAAGGCTTTCAATCTTGTCCACTTGTTACATAAAAAGAGAAGATACATACACTTTTCTAAGTGTAAAATGGTCGGAGTAGACTTGCATTCCATGGGCGCTCCATCTCCTCATCTGAGCGATCTGCCTTGTTCTTCGTCGGCTGCTGCGCGTCGATCAGGTAGTATGAATTGTTGTGGAGCGCTCGGCTGATGATGAATGGTCCCTCCCATGGTGGGGATAGCTTGTGCGTTCCTTTGGTGCTCTGGACCAGGCGCAACACCAGGTCTCCTTCGCGGAAAGAGGTGGGCCGAATCCGGCTAGCGTGGTATCGGCGCAAGTCTTTCTGGTAAATTGCTGATCTGGACAGGGCCAGCTCGCGTGCCTCCTCGAGCAAGTCCACTCTGTCCTCCCTTGCTTCCTTGGCTTCCTGCTCCGTGTAGAGCCGCTTGTGGGGCGCGTCGAACTGGATGTCTGTGGGAAGAATGGCCTCTGCCCCATAGACGAGGAAGAACCGCGTGAAGCCGGTTGAGCAGTTGGGTATGGTGTGTAAGCTCCAAAGTACTACCGGCAGCTCCTCTATCCAGCAGCCAGGTGATCTGACGAGAAGTTCGATGAGCCTTGGCTTGATTCCGGCTAGAACCAGACCGTTGGCGCACTCGCACTGTCCGTTGGACTGTGGGTGCGCGATTGATGCCAGATCCAGGCGGACCATTTTTTCCCCGCAGAAGTGAGCGAAGACTCCTTTTGCGAAGTTGGTTCCATTGTTAGTAATGATGATGTGCGGGTAGCCGAACCGGATGATGATGTCTGTGAAGAACTTGATCACCGTCGCTCCGTCTAGCTTCTTGATTGGCTTCACCTCGATCCACTTGGTGAACTTGTCCACGGCTATGAGTAGGTGCGTCATACCGGATCGAGCTGTCTTGAATGGTCCGACCATGTCCAGGCCCTAGACCGCAAACGGCCAGGTGTGTGCTTCAGCTGGCGGAATCGCTGGCAGCCCTTGCCTGCCTTTACTATTTCTTCGGCATCCTTCAGTGCCTCGGCCAGTAGAAACCATGCCGAAGGTCCTTGGCTGCTATTGCCCTTGACGAGGCATGGTGGCCACACTCACCCTGGTGTATGTCCATTAGAAGCTTGGCTCCTTCCTCCTGATTGACGCATCGTTGCTAGATGCCTCCGACGCTGCGCCTGTATAGCTCATTGTTAATGACGGTGTAGGCGCTTGCCCTTCGTCGCACTTGTCGTGCTGCCACTTCTTCTGTTGGGAGTTCTCCCTTGGCCAGGAAATCCATGTACGGCTTTCCCCAATAGGGCACCTCTCATATGGTGTGCACCGTCTGTATGATGAGCTTGATATCCTCGCGGACGACCGGCTCCACAATGTCGGGAGGCCTGCCGGGTGGGAGGGTGTTGATATCGACCACAGGTTGTGTCGTGGTAGTTTCCGGATGCGGCAAAGCGGTCCCCGGGTGCGGCGCGGTAGTCCCCGGGCGTGATGCGGCAGTCCCCGGGTGTGATGCAGCAGTCCCCGGGTGTGCCGCGGCACCAGCTGTTCCTGGGTCTGCGCTGAGCATGATGGAGTCGGATTCTGGGGAGGGAGTGATGGAGGGCTTGCGCAAGTGCTCGAGGGATACCCCAGGCGGTATGGCTTGTCTTGTTGACCCGACCCTGGCCAAAGCGTCAGCAACTTCATTATTGGCTTTGGGTACATGGTGAAACTCACATCCTTCGAAGAAGGCACACAACTGCTGGACGAAGAAGCGATAAAGGGCCATGGTCGCGTCCCTGGCATCCCATTCGCCAGATACTTGTTTCACCACCAAGTCCGAATCTCCGAAGCACAGCACCCTCTGGATGCCTATCTGCTTGGCCATCTTGAGCCCATGGATGAGTGCTTCGTATTCGGCGATGTTGTTGGAAGCTTTGAAGTGGATCTGGAGAACGTACTCCAGCTGGTCTCCTTTGGGTGAGGTTATCACGATTCCGGCTCCAAGTCCTCCCCTCATTTTCGATCCGTCTGTCGGGGGGTTAACCTCGGGTAGGTCAGAGACGGGGAAAGACAGAGGTACTGTCCTCGTCTGGTTTCCGAGCTACGGCTTAGGTCGGCCGAATCATGGATATGTCGGCCGATGAACGGAGGCAAGAAGCCCATGTAAAGGAATCAAGTGGATACCCGGCCGAGTAAATGAGAAAGTCGGCCGGGTTACCCAAATGATCTTCATGCAGGTGAGGAACGAGCCGAATAACACTAGGTAAGGCCGAGTGATACGAAGCTTGCAGGAGAAGGAGAAGCTCAGGGTCAAACCATAGCTGCAGGCTAGAAGGAATCAGAGCAGGGCCAAGTGCAAGAGACAAGGATGCGCAGCGTCAGAGGGGCAGAAGGAGGTCACGGAGGTGACAGTCCTGGAGCCCGAGGCACGCAGAAGGGGGGCCACTGGAACCTTGCCGTCATTAGAAGAGCCGCAGGGAAAGGAGGCCGCCGAACTACTATCTTGGGACAAGCATATTCCACGAATATGCTTGCCTCGTCAGCCCTAAGGGCACCCAAGGCACCCCTTTATAAGGGGAGATTGGGACCCTGAGGGGGGGATCGATTCGAGGAGCACCGTTAGGCTGGGGAGATTCACATTGTCCCCCTGTATACAGCTCTAGGAGCACTTGTAACCCATCAAGAGAGAAATAAAGTTCATCACTTTGGCATCTTGAGTGTAAAGACAGTCACATCTTCCCTCCCCAGATCCCACTAGCATCCATTGGCCCCGTACTTTAGCCTACCCATGGCATCTGCCGTGCCACCACCACGACAGTTGGCGCCCACCGTGGGGCCAGCAGCGGTGCTAGCTGGAGTTGTGATCCGGACGGGAAACTTCATCAACACCGGCGAGCGCGTTGTTTCTGGCTTGGTCGAGAGATTTGGTCTCTGTGATTATGTCAGAGACAATGCAGGGAGCTTCAGGGGGAAAACACCCCCGTGCAACGGGATCTTCATCGGCCTGGGCAAGCACAGGGTCTACGTCGGCGTCGACATCACCGGCATTTATCCTCACCAGGTTGTTGTTGCAGGGGAACCACCTCGAAGCGCGGCAAGCTGTCCATCAGGAGAGCATCTGGCGGGCAGCGTCGAGGTGATGGTCGCAGCAGGGACTCAAGCAGGAGCAGCATTAGCCGGGGCAAGCAGAGAACCTGCCGCAGGCGCACAGGGTCCGCCCAAGCAGATCGCACTGCAAGCCACCGAGGTAATTCCGCCAGTGACAAACCCGGCCGAGCTACATGACACCACCCCTAAGGCACCAAGAGTGAGAGGACCACCTCTGGAAAGACCAGAGAACATTCTTCAGGCGACTATAGAGAACTTAGCCACACCTGTAGCGCCGATACTTGATCCGGCAGATGCTCAGGCAGAGTTAGAAAAAACCAGGCAGAAGGTGCTGGAAGAGGCCAAAAAAGTATCAGCCCTGCGGGAGTCCTTGAACAGGACACTGAGAGAGTATGCAAAAGCTAATAAGCTTGATATCGCACCCGAACGGGTGGACGAACTGAGATTAAGAGGAAAGAACCTCATGAATGATATTAACAAAGAGCATGAAGGTCACATAGCCGAATCAGGCGATTTGGGGTTGCCGAGGTACAGTACCCCGACGAAAAACCTGAGAGCGGCAAATGCCGCGGCAGTGGAATTAGAGGGGTTAACAGGGGAAGCTCGGCAGAAGCAACAAGAAAGAGTGAATGAGCTGGTGCGCATCGCGAACCAGCAAAATGAAGAAATGCTCAGAGCTAACCCGGCAAGACCAGGGGCTTCACGGATGGTTCATTCGGCAGGGGCAGCACCTGCTTTATCTGCAGCAGCGGCATCTTCACCCGGAAACAACGCTAGAAAAGAAAAAGCAGTAACCTCAGGGAAGAGGAACAAACAGATTGTTCCATATGACCCAGCAATAGTTGGAAAGGTGAATGAGAACAGAGGCAATGCAAACCGAGGTAATAGTGGGGAGAGAAACCACGGCCGCATGGAAAAGGACGGCGGCGGCCGAGGTAATGGGGAGCACGGCCGGAAAGAACCTGCAAGAGAGAATCATGAAAACCAAACCCCGGCCGAGGTAAGAAGAGAAGTGCCGCTCAACCCGCAACCAAGACATGAGCCTCGGCGCGAGAGAGAAGTGAGGTCGGCTTGCTACAATCAGATGAATGAAAGGTACGATGATGGATATTCCGAGGTAGAATACGCAAACCAGGGTGGAAACAATCACTATGGGATGCAGGATAGAATCCTGTACAGAGATTTGCCAGCAAATGATGCAAGAGAAAAGTTGGATCGGCTATACCGGTCCGAGCTATTGGAAGAGCAAGGTCCGCCAGGTCCGGCATGTTTTGGACCACGGATCATGGGTGAGCCGCCAGTGCCGAATTTTCAGCTGGCAAGAGGCACAAAAACGTACAATGGAAGTACTAAACCACAAGACTGGTTGATTGATTATGCCACCGCTGTGAAGATAGCGGGTGGCAATTTGAGATGGGCTGTACGGTATGTCCCACAGATGTTGGAAGGACCAGCCAGGCTATGGTTGAATAATCAACCAGCTGGCAGTATCAACTGCTGGTTAGTTTCGAAGAGATGTTCGTCAGCAACTTTACCAGCACATACAAGAGACCGAATAGACCACAGCAACTAGCCATGTGCAAGCAGAGGCCGAATGAAACAGATAGAGAGTTTTTAACTCGATGGTGTAACCTAAGAAACTCATGTGAGGGAGTTATCGAATCGCAAGCGATCGCTTGGTTCGCGCAAGGCTGCTGTTATGGCAGCGTGCTGTGGCAACGCCTGCAGAGAGATATGCCGACCACACTGGCAGAAACTATCAGAATAGCAGACTCCTATGCATTGGGTGACCCAACCCAACCGGAGTTAATGTCGGTAGATCATCGTGAGCAACAAGACCAGTACACGAGAGAGTTGGCCGGGTCATCTAGGCGTGATTTCAGAGGAAGAAGAAGAGAAGAGAGGCCGGATTATAGGTATAATTCAGCCCAGGTGGCGGCTGTAGCTCAAGATCAGCCGAGTCACGGAGCAACTCAACGACAGAAAAATGGACCTCAACAGTGGACGTCAAGAAATGAGGGAAAGAGGCAATGGACCCCAGAACAAAAGAAGCAATGGCAAGAGAGGCCGAAGTATACGTTCGAATCCATGTTAGATCAGCCGTGCAAATTTCACACATCAAACCCATCTAGACCGGCCAATCATACAACCCGGCAATGCGCCTGGATGAAAAATGCGATGGGGAACCCGGCGGGAGTTCAGGTTCCCCATCAGGTGCAACAGCAGCATCAGCCACAATTAACTGGAGCAAATACACAGCAACTGATGCTACCGCCCCCTCCCCCGAGGTACGATAACTCGGATCGAAGGGATGCAGTGCATCAAGTAATGAACCAGGGGCAGGACGGAAGGATAAATCCGGCGAATGCTGGACGTAACGATTACAGGGAACATCATCAATCTTATTGTGTGTTCACGACGGAACAGCAGGACAAGCAGAGTGTGCAGCGCCGGCATATGGAAGTGAATGCAGTTGTACCAGCAGTGCCAAGATACCAGCCATGGTGTGATCAGGAGATGACCTGGAGCATGAAAGACCACCCTAGAATAATGCCGAGTCCAGGATCATATGCACTTGTGTTAGATCCAACGTTTGTAGGACCAAGCATCAATGTGAAATTCTCAAAAGTACTCATCGATAATGGAAGCAGTATCAACATCATGTACAAAGATACCATGCACAAGCTCGGAATATCGCAGAACATGCTGCAGTCCACAAGGACAACTTTCCATGGGATAGTGCCAGGACTTTCATGTGAGCCCATCGGTAAAGTCCGAGTGGACGTGTTATTCGGCACAAGAGATAACTGCAGAGCAGAAAATTTAGAGTTTGAGGTGGTTGATCTCGAAAGTTGCTATCATGCTCTACTTGGACGGCCCGCACTAGCCAAATTCATGAGCAGCTGTCATATAGGTTATCTAAAGATGAAGTTACCCGGACCACAAGGGGTGATAACAGTTGCAGGGGATTACAAGAAGTCAATGTAGTGTGCTTCGGCCGGGTCAAACTTGGCCGAGTCATTGGTAATAGCAAGAGAAAAGAAAAGGATTCAGGAGGTAGCAGCCCTCGCTCAGTCAGCACAGTTAAGCATGCCGGCACTAGCCAACCCTCATGGCAGTGTTTCTTTTCAGCCGACCAAAGAGACGAAGAAATTTCAGATTGATGAGCAGTTCCCAGAGCGCACTGTTACTATTGGTGCAGGCCTTGACACTAAATAGGAAGGCGAGCTCACCAACTTCCTCCGTGAGAATCGGGACATATTTGCATGGTCAACTCAAGATCTGCAAGGTGTGCCGAGGGAGTTGGCTGAGCACTCTTTAAACGTTAGGCCAGGAGCACAGCCGGTGAAGCAACCTCTCCTCCGCTTCGCCGAAGACAGGAGAAAAGTAATAGGGGATGAAATAGCTCGGCTCCTCGCAGCCGGGTTCATCATGGAGGTGCTGTATCCGGATTGGTTGTCAAATCCGGTGCTAGTAGAAAAGAAAAAAGATGACCCAAATGTAGCCATTGTGTGGCGAATGTGTATCGACTATACTAACCTGAACAAGGCATGTCCAAAAGATCCTTTTTCTTTGCCTAGAATAGACCAAGTCATTGACTCGACCGCTGGTTGTGAGTTGTTATCATTTGTAGACGCGTATTCTGGTTTCCACCAGATACCGTTAAATCCGGCCGATCAAATAAAGACTGCATTTATTACCCCGTACGGGGCTTATTGTTATCGCACAATGCCATTCGGCCTGCGAAATGCAAGAGCAACGTATCAAAGGTGCATGCAAAAGTGCCTACATGATCAGATAGGAAGAAATGTACAAGTATATGTGGATGACGTAGTCATCAAAACTAAGGAGAGCGAAACCTTGCTAGAAGATACACGGCAAACTTTCGCGAACCTGAGAAGGTTCCGAATGAAACTTAATCCAGAGAAGTGCACATTTGGCGTGCCGGCAGGAAAATTACTCGGTTTCCTTGTGTCCAGCCGAGGTATTGAGGCTAATCCAACGAAGATAATAGCAATAGAAAGAATGGAGTTGACGAGATGCTTGAACGATGTACAAAAATTCACGGGCTGCCTGGCCTCGCTTAGTCGATTTGTATGTCGGCTAGGAGAAAAGACACTGCCACTTTATCAGCTGATGAGAAAGTCGGACAAATTCAGCTGGACTCCCCATGCGGACCTTGCTTTTCATGAGTTGAAAAAGATGCTAGTTACGGCACCTATTTTAGCTTCTCCATTATCGAAAGAACCTATGCTACTCTATGTAGCGGCTACCAACCGAGTAGTTAGTACTGTGGTGGTAGTGGAACGACTTGAAGAGGGTAAGTCAGTTCAGAGGCCAGTATATTATCTAAGTGAAGTATTATCCACTTCAAAGCAGAATTATCCGCACTATCAGAAGATGGCTTATGGAGTATATATGTCGGCGAAAAAGCTTAAGCATTACTTTGAAGAGCACCCCATCAAAGTAATCTGTGAGGCACCCATAGCCGACATATTGAACAACAAGGATGCAAGTGGCCGAATAGCAAAATGGGCGATCGAGTTATCACCGTACGCTCCACAATTCGATAGAAGAGATGCGATCAAATCTCAGGCTGTCGCCGACTTTCTCGTAGACTGGGCCGAGGTGCAATATGAGCCACCACAGCCAGATACAAATTACTGGACAATGCATTTTGATGGTTCCAAACTAAGGAACGGTTTGGGAGCAGGAATAGTGCTAACCTCGCCTAAAAAAGATTAGTTGAAATATGTGCTACAAATACATTTTGCCGCATCCAACAATGTAGCTGAATATGAAGCACTGGTTCATGGATTGAAAGTGGCGAAGGAAATTGGTATACGCCGAATCCTATGCTATGGTGACTCGGATCTTGTGGTACAGCAAGTATCGGGCAGTTGGGACGCATTAGATGCTAATATGGCCTTATACAGATTCCATGTGCAAAAGATAAGTGGATATTTTGAAGGATGTGAATTCCACCACATACCACGAGCAGAAAATGACGCTGCTGACACATTGTCAAAATTAGGATCAACCCGGCAATCAATTCCGCCGGGTATTGCCCTGGAGCACCTCAGAAAACCATCAATAAACCCATCACCAGAGTCCGAATCAATCTTTATCCCGGCAAGTTCTGCAGAGAATCATACGCCAATGGAGGTAGATCCGCAGAAAGATTCGGAATCTCTAAAGAAAGGGACAGCCGAGGTAATAGCAATCCTGGAGAGAGCCGAGGTATATACGTCGGCAGAAAACATGGAGATAGACAGTGGGACCACTGCAGAAAGAGTAACGCCGATATGGGCGCAACCCATATTTTCGTACCTAAAAGACGCGGTATTGCCGAGTAACGAAATATTAGCCAGACAAACCATCAGAAGAGCAAAAGCCTATACAATCATAAACAATGTGTTATATAAGAGAAGCGTAACAAACATATTGCAGAAGTGCGTGAGTTCCACAGAAGTTCAGGAAATCCTTCTAGACATACACCAAGGAGAATGTGGGCACCATGCCTCATCTCGCGATTTAGTAGCCAAGGCTTTCAGGCATGGATTTTACTGGCCATCAGCGTTAAAAGAGGCAGAAGAATTAGTTAAGAAGTGCAATGGGTGTCAGAGATATGCAACCAGAATACATATGCCGTCGGCCGAGTTAAAAACAATACCCATCACTTGGCCATTTTCTGTATGGGGTTTAGACATGGTGGGACCTTTCAACCCGGCGAGAGGAGGAATGACCCACATCTTGGTTATGGTAGACAAGTTCACAAAGTGGATTGAAGTAAAACCAACCAAAAAGTGTGATGGGCACACAGCAGTGAAATTTCTCAAGGATATCATCTTGAGATACGGATACCCACATAGCATTATTACGGATAATGGCACGAACTTTGCAGAAGGAGCCTTCGCCAGATTTTGCCAAGAGAAACACATAAGACTAGATGTTGCCTCGGTGGCCCACCCAGCATCCAATGGGCAAGTTGAAAGATCTAATGGACTGGTGTTATCAGGAATAAAACCACGACTTGTTGAACCTTTGCAACGGTCGACAGGATGTTGGATCGAAGAAATCCCAGCCGTGTTATGGAGCCTCCGGACTACTCCGAATAGATCAACAGGTTACACTCCATTCTTTCTGGTATACGGGGCAGAGGCCGTACTCCCAGTCGACATAATCTATGACTCGCCAAGGGTTGCTCAGTACACAACATCAGAAACAAATGAAATAGCTCGGCAAGATGCCGTAGACCTGTTGGAAGAAGCCAGGGAGTTGGCGTTATCAAGATCGGCCATTTATCAACAGAACTTACGACGATATCACAGTAAGAAAGTGAATCCAAGAGTATTCAAAGAAGGAGATTTAGTCCTCCGGCTGGTGCAGCGCACGGCCGGCATGCACAAATTATCACCCCCATGGGAAGGACCATTTATCGTGAGCAAAGCATTGCACAACGATGCATATTATCTGATCGATGCTCAATCCCCTGAAGAGAACAAGGCAGACAAAGCTGGTGAAGAAACGAAGCGCCCCTGGAATGTGGCTTTACTTCGGCCATTTTACTCGTAGTGTTATATCTCAAGGTCAAAAACTAGTGATGTATTTGCATCTCGGCACCCAGAGCAGTAACTCGGGGACTGCTGTAGGATATATTTATGACATATCATGTATTTCAAGCTTTGGTACCCGGAGCAGTTACTCGGGGACTACGATATGTTATGTTATTTCATGTTAGATGTTTAAACCTCGGAACCCAGACCAGTTACTCGGGGACTGCCATATGTAATGAATATTTCGTATTATATGTTTGAACCTCGACACGCAGAGCAATGACTCGGGGACTACCATATAATACCTCAAATCAATGCTAAACGCAATCATATCAGTTTTATACCACCTCCGAAACGTGATTTATATAAGAAAGTTCCGGATAGTAAACGACGATCCAGCGATTATTGCTTACTCCCACAACGGAATAGTTAAATTATATTCAAAACATGTCAATAGTGTAGATGTTCAGCGCTAATGCCTGGATAAGACCATCAAAGTAACGGCAAAGTTGAGCCCTAAAAGATAAAGAAACTACCGGCCAGTAAGGCAAGAATTCGGACGAGCATCCAATTAACAAGGAATCTCAACAACACATAGCAAAAGAAGTTCGAATCATACGAGTTGACAAATTTTCCGTCTACATTATACGCCTGGCATACCAGGGATCACAAATAATCTAGGCGTTGTTTGTTGGAGGGGCAGCTCCTTGCTCAGGCGCGGGGCACTCCGAAGTAAGAGGAACTTCGACTGAGGTCGCCTCGCCCTCCGCCGACCCAGGTGTAACGTCGGCGGTATCACGGGGTTGTTCAGGAGCGTCAGTGCGCGCGGTAGAATGCCCGGTGCCTTTGGAGGAAGATCGCGCGTCACCGTTGCTATCTGAACTTGAGCTGGAGCTATCGGATGTGGCCGAATCATCTTCACCTTCCCCGTGCTCAGCTGAATCATCACCCGAAGCACCTTCAGCCGCGACCTCCTGATCCGGATCTGGGAGAAAACTCGGCCCTTCGTTCCAAGTGTGCACATCGGCATACTCAACGAGCTGGAAAGCCCGAGCTTGCCGAAGAGCAACAAAGGTGGGATCTTCAACCCAGCGGGAGCCAGTGCGCAGATTCCTCAGAATGTCAAGAGAAATGTCTTCATACCATGACATGATTACAGTAAGGGCCATGTCGGCACCAGCACGCGCAGCAGATTCTCTCCAAAGACTCAACTGTCTCTCAGATGCCATCAGCCTGGTCACCAATAACTTAACCTCGTTGATATCAGGAGTCCCTGAGGTATTCGGCCAGAGTACATGGTAAGCTCGGATAGCGGCCTGTACCAAGTCCCGGCCCATAATTTTCATCGGACCAACTGCAGCACCAACAGCAACCAAAAAATCCTCCATCGAATATTCAAACTCAACAGCAACAGGTTCACCTCGACGAGCGCGAGCTGCAAGAACAGCTTTAGAACTCACGGGTTTGGCCTCGGGGAAGTGATCTGCGCAAAACATGGACGTGTCAAAAGATAGCAGCGACGACAAAGAAAAAATATAGTTCGGCTAGGCCAACTAACTTACGATGAATGTAGCTCATCATTATCTGAAGGTCTTTGGCCCAAGCAGCTTTACTCTTCTCGAAACGAGCAATTTCCTCGCTCAAACCGCGAGTTTTAAGTTCGGCAGCTTCGAGGAGTTCCTTGTTCTTCTGTAAATCCAGATTCAGCCGACTCTTTTCCTCGGCAAATTCTTGGTCGACTTTTTCTAGCTCGGACTTTTGAGAGAGCTTAAGTGTGTTCACCTCGGATCTCAGGCGAGCTATCTCATCATCTTTTTCTTGTAGTTGCGCCGAATGAACTGCGCTTTGTTCTAAAAAATGAAGCATCACGTCAGGCATGGGCACGCAATCTTGTTGCGCCACGGCAAAGTCTTGCAACTCGGCTATACCACAGCCCGACGCAATAAGGAAACTTAGCATAGATATTAAGAGGAGGAGGAGTAACATAGAAAGGAAACTAACCTTCTAGGTCCTTGACTTTCTTTTGCAGGCGAATATTGAGGTTATTAATATTACCTGTTCAACAAGAAGTAAGCTGACAGTCCGTGGACGAACAAATGAAAAAGTTCAGAATAAGGAAAAGGAACTATCAACGTACCAGTCTTCTTCGCCACAGGCAGAACCTTTTCGTACTTCTCTTCCAGTTTGCGATGCGAAAAAAGCAACCTCTGGAACTCGGCAGTTCGCCGGTCATGTGCAACCTGAGTAATGAGGCACAATGATGAATCAACGAGCAAAACTAAACCAGATCCGAGTTAAGCAGAACTTAACTCAGATCTAGGTGGCTGGATATTCAAAACTAAACCAGATCCGAGTTAAGCAGAACTTAACTCAGATCTAGGTGGCTGGATATTCAAAACTAAACCAGATCCGAGTTAAGCAGAACTTAACTCAGATCTAGGTGGCTGGATATTCAAAACTAAATCAGATCCGAGTTAAGCAGAACTTAACTCAGATCTAGGTGGCTGGATATTCAAAACTAAACCAGATCCGAGTTAAGCAGAACTTAACTCAGATCTAGGTGGCTGGATATTCAAAACTAAACCAGATCCGAGTTAAGCAGAACTTAACTCAGATCTAGGTGGCTGGATATTCAAAACTAAACCAGATCCGAGTTAAGCAGAACTTAACTCAGATCTAGGTGGCTGGATATTCAAAACTAAACCAGATCCGAGTTAAGCAGAACTTAACTCAGATCTAGGTGGCTGGATATTCAAAACTAAACCAGATCCGAGTTAAGCAGAACTTAACTCAGATCTAGGTGGCTGGATATTCAAAACTAAATCAGATCCGAGTTAAGCAGAACTTAACTCAGATCTAGGTGGCTGGATATTCAAAACTAAACCAGATCCGAGTTAAGCAGAACTTAACTCAGATCTAGGTGGCTGGATATTCAAAACTAAACCAAATCCAAGTCAAGCAGAGCTAAACTCGGATCTAGATAACCGGACATTCAAGGCTAGGCTAGATCCGAATAAAACACGATTAAACTCGAATCTAAACAGCCGGATTACCAAACCTTAGAAATAAAATTAGATCAAACTTCCAAGTATAGAACAAGTTATTTCCTTGCAAGTTTCGGGGACTAGAGCATATGGTAACATCGACAGAATAATTCAAGACTCAGAGGAAAAAATAATTACCTCATTCATTTTGTTGGTTTCAATGATGAACTTGGCAGCGTGGTCAAAACGGCCGCTGATATCAGAAAGCTGAAAGGACTGGTTGGCCGGGTTACCCTCGAACTGATCAGCAGCATTCCAGTTGTTGGCATATTCAACCAGCGCTCCAAGGCTGTTCCCACTAGCTGTCCGAGTCAAAACTTTACCCCAGGCAGGCGGTCCGACGACGGCAGTCGCAGGGCTCTTATGAAGAGCAAGCTGGCTGCCGGTGGCCGAGGTAACAATGACTTTGGCAGATGCAGCTCCCTTACGCAGCGCGTCTGCAATACTGGGCTGAGAAGAGCCGACAAGACCTTTCTGAGAAGAAGTCTTGACGGCAATAGCACGTTCCTCCTTAGAAGAGGCACCAGCAGGAAGTTGCGCTTCCGAAGTGGGGACGGAGTCCTTAGGATCAGCGGAGGATAAGGTCGCAGAGAACGCCGGGGCAACGACCCTCTCGGCCGAGGTCGGGATGACCGTAGAAACTGCCGGAATAGATGGAGGCTCAATGGTAACGCTGGGGCCCATAGAGGGGACAGCTGGCTCAACGAAAACGTCGGAGGGCTGGATCGGATCCAAGTCAATGGAAGAGGCCTCAGGGGCATCACGGCGAACTGGCGACATATTCGGAGCAGGGGGAGAAGCAGGACGAATAGGACTAGGAATTCTGGCGTCATCAGCGGGAGGAGGAGATGGCGGCCGAATCGGACGGCTGGTCATGCTAGGACCGCCGGGTTTAACAGACAGAGGAGCGCTGCAAGAATAAGAAAGAAGATTCGTCGGTATGAGAAACAGAAAGAGAGGAACAAGAAATATAGGCAAAAGAACTTACCCAGCAACCCCGGGCATGGTCTTGCGCCTGGGAGGATTCGGAGCGGATCTCTTTATTCGCTTCTTAGGAACCGCCTCCGAGACACTAGCGGGAGCCCCGCGCTTCCCCGAGGTAACGGGAGGTCGGGAAGCGATAGGTTCGGCGTCATGAACCTGACCGGCCGGATTAGCTGGGAAAGTAGAATCCGGAAATGCATAAGAAATAGGCATGGCGGCAACTACCTCAAGAATTTGGACCTCGTCTGAATCACCTTCCTCCTCTTGCGCTGAAGTTTTGCCACGAGCTCGAGCCGGAGCAGGATCCGACTTAGGGACGAACTCCTCGGAGTCCGGCTCGCCAGTATCCGGGGTACTCCTGTCTGCGGGCCAAGGGAGCTGCAGAACTTCGGCATCCTCGTTCTTCTGCTCCGCGAACCTCTACAGGACAAGGAGAGAGAAAATCATGTAAACCAGTCTCTAGGAACTGAAGAAAAATAGAGTAATGGAGATTAAGCATACCTCGGGAGGCGGACGGTCGCGGGTGAATGGTTTTAACCCCCAAGACCAGTCCTCAGGCATCTCAGTCTTGAAGATAGCTCGGACGCGCTTATGAATAAGGTAGCTGTCCAACTCCACGGTCGAGACTCGGTTAGGGTCAAGAGGACCACTCATGTATCATAGCTTGTGGGTCTGCTGCTGGAAGGGGCAGATCCGGCTGCTAATAAAAGTTGCCATCAGGTCTTCGCCGCACAACCCGGCCCGGATCAACTCTTTTAGCCGAATCTCGAAGGCCTCGGCCAGGGCATGAGTTTTCCTCGGATTATAGAGCCAGTTCACCTTGGAAGGTGGGCCAATTGAGAATGGAGGGAGCCGAATCTTGTCTTCCGCTCCTCTGTTCTTGACATAAAAGAAAGACTTGTGCCATTTCTTGCATGACTCCAACCCAGTGACACGGGGGAACACGGATTTCCTCCGAGGTGTGATAGACGCCGCCCCACATTGGGTGAGCAACTTCTCGGAAGGATGCAGAGATTTGTCGGGAACGACGTTGGAACGGATCTGGAAGAACTTCGACCAGACATGCACTGACGGCCACAGGCCAAAGTAACCTTCCGAAGCAGAGATAAAGGCAGAAAGAGAAGCAATGGCGTTCGCAGGAAGATGGTGCGGCTGGAGGCCGAAGTAATTAAGAAATTCTCTAGCGAAATTGCTGAGAGGGAGGCCGAATCCGCGGGCAAAGTGAGACATGAAAACCACATACTCGCCCTCTCTGATAACTGGAGAGGACTCGCTGCCGGGTAAACGACAGGAAACCTCGGCAGGAATCCGTCGAGTTCGGATGAGCCACTCAATCTCACGGCGCGTGACTGAAGAGCCCTGCCACGATCCACGCTCGGGCCCGGATCCAGCGTCATCATCTTCAACAAGGGCACCGCTAAACGAACTAGACATGGGTGCGCCGGAGAGATCGCCGGAGGAAAAACTGGCGGCGGAGGGGAGCTTAGAGCTACAAGGCCCCGTCGGAACTTAGCACGAAAACAATGGCGAAGAGAGGAGGAACCGTCGCCTGAGCAAGAAAACGGAGCAAATCGATCTATGGCAAGATCGGGGCAAGATGGTCAGAGAGGACTCACCGGCGGCAGAGACACAGCCGTAGAGCGCGGGCGAACGACGCGGCGGAATCCACGCCGGCGGAGGCTCTGGCGGATGAACAGCAGCGGAGCCGCAAGGGAGCACGCAGGCGAAGGGAAGAAGGATAGCGGACGTGAGCGATAAGGGGAAAGATGAACCTTGCGGGCGCGTTTCCCCTCTTTATAATCGAGCCATGAACAGGGAGTGGGATCGTGGGTGTGGCAGTTACCCGTGTAGATCGTGGGAACAGCGTGAACGCGCGACGGTAAGTGAAGCCACACCAACGGCCACAGACAAAGAAAAGTTGTAACGATCCCGAGGGGAGCGGCGCACGAGGCGTCGCGGCGACGGCGCAGCAGGAACAGGGTTTACTGTAGCTTGTCAGTAAACACTGTAGAGGGTCCTAAAAATTAGAAGAGCAATGATGAGGTGACACGTAGGACGTGGCGTACGATGGAAGGGACGAAGAGACCTCGGACGATGCAATAGCTCAGAAACAAGACTGAAGAAAGCGATGAAGCTGATATAACCCGGCCAAAGCTATTGACAGGGCCACACCAGCTTCGGGGACTAATGTCGGGGGGTTAACCTCGGGTAGGTCAGAGACGGGGAAAGACAGAGGTACTGTCCTCGTCTGGTTTCCGAGCTACGGCTTAGGTCGGCCGAATCATGGATATGTCGGCCGATGAACGGAGGCAAGAAGCCCATGTAAAGGAATCAAGTGGATACCCGGCCGAGTAAATGAGAAAGTCGGCCGGGTTACCCAAATGATCTTCATGCAGGTGAGGAACGAGCCGAATAACACTAGGTAAGGCCGAGTGATACGAAGCTTGCAGGAGAAGGAGAAGCTCAGGGTCAAACCATAGCTGCAGGCTAGAAGGAATCAGAGCAGGGCCAAGTGCAAGAGACAAGGATGCGCAGCGTCAGAGGGGCAGAAGGAGGTCACGGAGGTGACAGTCCTGGAGCCCGAGGCACGCAGAAGGGGGGCCACTGGAACCTTGCCGTCATTAGAAGAGCCGCAGGGAAAGGAGGCCGCCGAACTACTATCTTGGGACAAGCATATTCCACGAATATGCTTGCCTCGTCAGCCCTAAGGGCACCCAAGGCACCCCTTTATAAGGGGAGATTGGGACCCTGAGGGGGGGATCGATTCGAGGAGCACCGTTAGGCTGGGGAGATTCACATTGTCCCCCTGTATACAGCTCAAGGAGCACTTGTAACCCATCAAGAGAGAAATAAAGTTCATCACTTTGGCATCTTGAGTGTAAAGACAGTCACATCTTCCCTCCCCAGATCCCACTAGCATCCATTGGCCCCGTACTTTAGCCTACCCATGGCATCTACCGTGCCACCACCACGACACCGTCGAAGTGTAGCTTCCAGTAAGTTGAATCTGACACTAGGGGCGTGTATTGTGTCTCCGCCTAATCGACGATTAAATGAGCCAATGCTTGCGACTTGATTGCTGTGCGTGGTTCATACTAGATGTTATGCGCAGCGATCTCAATGGCCCATTTTGCCACGCGGCCAGTGGCATCTTTGTTTCCGATGATTTCCGTGAGTGGGGCCAATCCTACCACCTGGATGGAGTGCTCCTGAAAGTAGTGCTTGAGTTTCTTGGTGGCCATGTACACGCCGTACACCAGCTTCTGGTAGTGAGGGTAGTTCTGCTTGGATAGCGAGAGCACCTCACTCAGATAGTATACGGGGCGCTAGACCATCTGAGCCTTTCCTTTCTTTGGTCGCTCTACGACCAATACCACGCTAACCACCCTGTTTGTGGCAGCGATGTACATCAGCATGGGTTCCTTTGCTGCTGGCGGCAACGGGTGGCGAGGTGAGCATGCGCTTGAGGTCTCGGAAAGCTTCATCCGCCTGAGCTATCCAGACAAATTTGTCTGTCTTCTTCATCAGCTGGTATAGGGGAAGAGCCTTTTCTCCCAGCTGGCTAACGAACCGGCTGAGAGAAGCGGGGCACCCGGAGAACTTCTGCACGTCGCGCAGGTTCTGCGGCAGCTCCATGCGCTCGATGGCTCCAATCTTCTCCGGGTTCGCCTCGATTCCACGCTAGGAGACGAGAAAGCCCAGGAGCTTGCCGGCTGGGACGCCGAACACGCACTTCTCCGGGTTCATCTTGATCTGGAATGGCGGAGGTTGTCGATGTTTCCTTCAAATCCTCAAGGAGCGTGTGTCGTTACTTGGTCTTGATGACGACGTCGTCGATGTAGGCGTGTATGTTCTTTCCGATCTGTGTCTGCAGGCATTTCTGCATGCAGCGCTGATAGGTTGCTCCTGCGTTCTTCAGCCTGAAGGGCATGGTGGTGTAGCAGTATGCTCCATACGGGGTTATGAACGATGTCTTTATTTGATCGGTTACATTGAGCTTGATCTGGTGATAGCCCGAGTAAGCATTCAGAAAAGACAACAAATCGCACCCAGCGGTGGAGTCGATGACCTGATCAATCCGTGGCAGGGCGAAAGGATTCTTGGGGCAAGCCTTGTTGAGACTGGTATAGTCGACGCACATGCGCCATGTCTTGTTCTTCTTCATCACCAGCACCGGGTTGGCGAGCCATTCCGGGTGGAAAACTTGAATGATGAAGCTGGCCATGAGCAGCCATGTGATATCCTCACCGATACTTCTGTTTTCTTCTGCGAAGCGGCGCAAAGACTGTTTGACCGGCTTCGCGACCGGTCGAACATGAAGAGAGTGCTCGGCGAGTTCCCTCGGGACACCTGGCATGTCTTTGGGGCACCATGCAAAAATGTCCCGATTATCACGGAGGAAATCGACGAGCGCGCTTTCCTATTTTCTGTCCAGGCCGTCTCCGACTAGGACGAACTTTCTTGGGTCCTCCTCGTTCAGCAGGATCTTCCTTGTCCCCTGCGAGGGCTTGAACTGCGATTCCCCAGCCGGTTTGGGCTCTCCAGCCGGCATGTCCTTCTGCATGGCCGCCACATTCTGCATTATGACGCACTTCTCTTCAGCGATGATCATTGCTTTGGCTAGCTTAGAGCCGTTTGATGCGCACTCGATCGAACGCTTGTAGCATCCATCGACAGGGATCACTCCCTTTGGGCCCGGCAGCTTCATCTTGAGGTATGCGTAGTGTGGTACTCCCATGAACTTGGTCAGAGTTGGGCGCCCTAGTATGGCGTGGTAGGCACTGGAGAGATTCACGACCTCGAACCAAATTGGCTCGCGGCAGAAGTTGTTCTTGCTGCCAAAGATGACGTCCAGACGGATCTTGCCGATTGGGGAGTGCGATGGCCCTGGTTCTGCTCCGTGGAATGAAGTGCTTGAGGGTTCCAGCTGGGACTCGCTGATGCCCAGCCTCTCGAGGCTGATCCGGTACAGGAGGTTGATGCTTCTCCCTCCATCGATCAGTTCCCGAGAGAAGCGACATGAATGCTTCTTGGAGATGATGATGGGGTCCAAGACCAACGCGTAGCAGCCAGGGCTTGGCAGCACAGCCGGCTGATCCTCCTTTCTCCAGGTGATCGCTTGGTCGGACCAGTGTAGGTACTGGGGGACGGGTAGGATGATTGCGCTCACCTCCGCCTCGCGTCTCCGCTTGGCGTGCTTCGTTTCCGGCTCCGCCAGGAATATGTGGTAGTTGCCCACCTACCGCAGGTAACCATCCTCATCGTCCTCGCGGCGGTTGCGCCGTTCCCTGTTATCCGGTGGGCCTCTGGCTGGCTGTGGAGGTGGTGGTGGGAGTCCACCGGTTTCGGCCATTTTATTTGTCCAGCTGCATTGGCGCGTCGTGTGATTCACGGGCTTGTTGCCTCTGCTGTGAAACTTGCACGGTCCATCCAGCATGGACTCCATGGTGTACTTAGGTAGTGGCGGCCTGTCGTCCGGCCTCTGCCTCCAGCTGCCCCTGCAGCCGGATCCTCATGCACCGCGGCTACTTGTTTGGTACCATACCGGCTATCCGGCTGGTCGTCTTTCCTCTTGCCGTGGCGGTTGTCGTGCCCGTGCCGCCGGGGATGATGGTTGCGAGGCTGGCGTCGCTCCGCCTGATCATCCGTGACGATTTGTCCTTGGTCATCCACCACGATGGGTTTCTTCATTGCTGCGTCCGCGGTGGCGTACTTGTCCGCGATAGCCATAACCTGGGCCATGGTTTGCGGGTCTGCCCGGCTGAGCTTGTGCTTCAGCATGGTGCCGTCTCGGCAGTCGATGGTGAAGAAGTCTATCGCCTGGTGCTCACGCACCCCTTCACACGAATTGTGCATGCTGGTCCACCGGGTGAGGTAGGCGCGATCCGACTCGTCCTTGCCTTGTACACAGAGGGCAAGTTCGCGAGGCCGACCCGACCGCTTGTATGTTCTGGTGAAGTTGCGGATGAACGCCTCTTCGAAGTCCAGCCATGCGTTGATGCTATTGTCGGGGAGGCTATTGAGCCACGTCCTTGCCGACTCGACGAGCATGAGGGGGACATAGCGAACGACCAGGTGGAGGTTGCCATTGGCGATTCTCATCGCGGTGGTGTAATCGACCAACCAATCCTCGGGCTTTACGGTTCCGTTGTACTTTGGCGTGTCCCTTGGGAGCGAAAATCCCTTCGGGAACGGCTCGTTCCGCATGCGCGGGCTGAAATATTTCGGGCCAGCCGTACTTTCCTCCTCCAAGGTGCGTGACTACACCAGGAGGTCGATGTACTCCCGTGCGTCAGCCGGTTCTCGGGGACCGAGCCGGCCCTTCAAACGCGACGTGGGCGGGTCCTTGTTCGCATCTGCTTCCTCCTCTGGTGCCCGCATCTTCTTCCCCTGGGAGGCTCCGCCTGCGCGACTTACGCTTGAGGCAGCGGCGTCCCAGTTGTGGAGACCGCGGTTGCTGGATTCGCCACACGGGCGGCTGTTTTGGCCAACCCCTCCTGGAGAAGAGGCTTATTGATGCTTGCTTCCTCCGTGCGCCGTCTGGTCTGCGCCTTTACAGACGACGATGTCGCGGGAGTTGCCCACCTGGCTGGGGACGCCCTCGGCTTGTTGCTTGTTCACGGTGGCCCTGAGGAGCTGCATACGCTCCTGCTAGCGACGAAGTTCCTCGCCCTCTAGGTGCTTTAGCTCCACGGCCGCTGCCTCGGCTGCCCTCATGTTCTTGGCGGGAGTGTTGTAGACGGGCCGCGCTGCACCTGCATGCGAGTTAGCAGCACGGTCCAGTTCCGACGCCAGATCGCGCCGCCGGTGCTGGATCTTCCTGGCGAAGCCGTGATCTGCGTTGTACTCGTGCATGGTGGCGTTCAGCCGATGCTGGTTAGTCGCGACCTTGGTGGCTTCCTCGAGGAGTTTTTGGCGTGTGGCTTCGAGTGCTGCCGCCGCAGCCGCTGGATCCGTCTCAACGACGACTGGAGCGTGCAGGTGCTGGATGGAGGCGGTGAGCGGGTCTTGCTCTTGCTCAGGCGCGGGGTTTTCTCCTCCTGCCCGACGCTCTTGAGGCTGCCGATGGTTTTCTCTAGCATTTACCATCATGACTTCGACGCGACCACTCCCTACGGCTGGTATGCGAGCGAGGGGCACGTCGAAGACGGGGTGACCACGCTGGGAAAACCCTCAGCGACAGTGGTGACGTAGACAGGAACGTCTCCAAAATGCATGATGGAGCCGTCGGCGGGGAAGGTGTTCCCGGCGAAACACGCTGCGTTGTCGATAACGCAGTCGAAGGTACCTAGCATGAGAATGAGGCCAGAGGCCACGCGTTCTCCGGCGACGAGCGGAAGTCCCGTGCGGAAGATGATCCCAGCCGAAGTGTTGTGCCCCACGGTGGGCGCCAACTGTCGTGGTGTGGAACACGGCAGAGCCATCGGGGATGGAAAAGAAGGGACACACGAATGGATTCGGTGGCTCACGCAACGGGTTGGGCACGGTACACTGCAAACACAGGGGCGTACCCAGGATCAGGGCCCTCTTGGCGAGGTAACACCCCTACTCCTGCAAGATGAACTATGTATGGGAGCTGATGCTCAGTACAAGTGCTCCTCGAGCTGTTTCCTTAGCTACTATCGAGAGCTAGAGGAAGATGGAAACTTGATGCTAACACTTCTATCCTTCTATTGTTGCTTTACCTAGAACCCTAGCTCTACCCTCCCTTAGATACTAGTCTCGGGGGCAGATTACAGATCGGGTCCTAGGGTTTACTGTTTGGATATGGGTTTACAGGGCAGGGCCCAGCCGGTGGGCCAGGACCCAGTCCGCCCTTCTTTTAGCGTCACCCCTCTCTTTAGCGGTCACCCGGGCTTCCTTTGGGCGTCATCCTCACTTTAACGACCACCCGGACCGCTTTTGCCAGTCCGGCCGACCATCTTGCTTTATCTTCATCGGGTAGCGCTGGTCATGACGGAATGCTAGCTTCCTTGATGACGAGGGAGATCCAGAAGCGTACCCCGCACGGAGCGTCAGCCCTTCCGTGCTCTCCATCGAATTTGAGGTGAGCCGGGTGGAAACGGCCACCCGGCTGGTTCTTCTGGCCACCGGCTAGACGGGCGAGCCGGGAAGGTTATAAGCCCAGACGGGCTTGCTTGCCAGTCGGCTAGAGTTGTCTTTCCTGGAGGCCTGGAGGCCTGCACCTTCTGGATCCAGCCTACTTATGCCTGGCTTTCCCCACCTAGGGGTTATCCCCCCGAAACCATATAAGATGGTATACGGTATGATGTGCCATCTACCTTTAGAATTGGAACATAGAGCCTTTTGGGGCAATCAAGAATTTAAACTAGGATCTTAAGGCAGCAGGAGAAAAGTGTTTATTAGATATCCATGCTTTATATGAGTTTAGGAGTGAGGCTTATGAAAATGCTAGACTATTTATGGAAAAAGTAAAAAGATGGCACGATAGAAAAATAGAGGATAATGTTTTTTAAAATGGAGATAAAGTACTGATCTATGATGACCCACAAGTATAGGGGGTGTACCGTAGTACTTTCGATAAATAGGAGTGTCGATCCCAATGAGGAGCAGAAGGTGTTGAACATTGATATGGAGCAGGAAATCCCTGTGAATACTTAGCAAACGGATTTTTAGTGGTTTTCTGATAAAGCAACAAAACAAAGAGCAAGTAACAAAGACAACGAACAAACGGAGCAAGTGGCCCAATCCTTTCTTAGCAAAGGACAAGCCGGTGGAAATACTTATAAGGACCAAACGTTCTCGAGGACACATGGGAATTCTGTCAAGTGCTTTCGCTTCATATAGTTGAGTACTCTTCTCTAGTGTTGTAAGTGTTATGTGGGTGAACCTGTGCTAATGTACCGACCTTACTTGGACTAATACATACTTGTGATTAAACCCCCTGCAAACATCCGTAACTACAGGAAAGTAATTAAGATATAAATGTAACCACAGCCTTAAACTCTGAGATCCTACACTCCCTTGTGGAAAGGTGTCCAAATGGGGGTTCAGGTTTCTGTCACTCCGGCAACCCCAAATTAGTAGCCAAATACACAATGCATCACCCTAGGCCCATAAATGGTGAAGTATCATGTAGTCGATGTTCCCATGACACAACTAGAAGAATAGCACCACAACTTAAATACTAAACCATTGAATAATAACTAAACACAAATCCACTACTAACAACATGACTTCTCCCATGTCCTCAAGAACACAACGAACTACTCACAAGACATCATATGGATCAAGATCAAAGATGATATGGTAATGGATAACAATCTGAACATAAATAATAATCCAATGGTTCCACTCACAAGAATCAACTACAATAGTAATCAACACCGGGAGAGTTTCCGCTATTGAAATAAGCAATATCCAACACAATTGTTACAGCAGGAGGAGTGGTGATGATGGTGCTGGTGGAGATGATGGTGTGGATGATGATGATGATGATGATCCCGATGAAGCCTAGCTTCACGATGGTGTTAATGGCGACGGTCTCGCCTCTCCGGGAAGGTATTCCCCCGGTAGAAATCTATCTTCCAGAGAGATCTTTCTCTCTCGGTGTTTTTCGCCCCCCAGAGGCGGCGGAAATCTATCTGTGGTCGCTCTCCCAGGCTTAGGGTTCCATAGGGATGATATAGGCGAAGGGGCATAGTTGGGAGACAGGCAGGTGGGCCACACCTTCCCTAGGCGCGGCCCGGGGGGGTGCGCCTAGGGGTGTGGGCCCCCTACAGACCCTCTTCGCTCCTCCTTCTGGTTTCCTTCGTCTTCTGGGAAAATAATATGTTTCCATATTTTTCTGGTATTTTCTGATCCAGGAGAAATTGCACCGAAACGCCTTCTTTTCCATCACAATCCAGACTCCGGCAGTTCATCCTTGAAGCATCATCCACCATGCATAAACAGATGAAAAGCCATAAGTAATACCTCATAATAAGATAAATATCAATGAATAAAGGTAAATTATGATATAGAATGGTGATGCAAATTGGGCGTATCACTCTATAACTCTCATCTTAAGTTATTTCTAGAAAGCTCAGATCAAACTAGGAAGGCCCCTATATAGTTGAAGAAGCTTATGCACCAGGAGCATTGAAGCTCCAGGGGAAAACACCTTCTCTTTCATGGATAGTGAATGGACAATTTTTGAAGCATTATCATACAAAATAAGATGTAAGTGCAATCACCATACGAATAATTACTCCAGAAGAGTTGATTGAGAAAAAATATGGAAGTAATAGAAACCGGAAGAAGTACAAGATCGAGACAAAGTGAGTAACACTATGGTCAAGATACGGACCATAAAAGAGCGCTTCATGGGAGGCAACCATGTGAAATAAAGGGGCAAGTATGTTTTAAAAATTTCCAAGGTAAGTTTTAGTTAAGTTGGAGATTGAATAAGGAACACATGAAGATTTTGAGAAATAAAAGAAATTTGGCTATGATAAAATCTAACTCAATCGATGTTAATGTTGGTAGAAAATTTAAGCTATCATTTGTCTGTGAAAACTTGGTATTACATTAATTTTCAGACTAATAAATAATTCTCTAAGAAAAAGTTAATTTTTGGTGATTCTAGAAAGCTTAACGACCAACTATATCGCCAGAATAAAAATTCTGGATATATAGTTCTGGCCGTATAGTTATCTACACCATCCCAAAAAATTATTCCTTAGTACTGAAAGCTTAACGGCCAACTATACGACGGGAATAAATTTTTTGGCTGTATAGTTGTTCCTCGCATTCTCAAGTTTTTACGCCAAGGTACTGAAAGGTTAACGACCAAATACACGGCGCGAGGAAATCTCCCGGCCGTATAGTTTCGGCCGTATAGTTGTTACCGTCTTAGATAATAAAAAAATATATAGTCGGTTTGCAACTATATGGCGGGCTCTATAAGACCAGCGCCCATGTAGTTGCTCATTAAGCCTGGCAGCTAGGTTTTTTGACCTGCCCTTTTAAAGACGGTTAGATCTAACCTTTTTCATTAAGTTTTCGCAGAGCTAAAGCCTCTAGACTCGAAAAACCATCGCCATATCCATACACCCCCTTCTAAAAACATCCGTGCAGCGAAGCCATGCAGCCTTTCCATATCAACAAGGTTTGGAAGAAGAAGCAAGAGAAGACCGTGAAGAGGATCAGGAGGTGGAACTAAAAGAAGCACCCTCGTCATCCAGCTCGGAGATCAAGCCTCTCCCAAATTCGAAGGACATGTTCCTGCAAAGGATGGAGATGGTGCGTCAATTAGATCAGAAAAGGAGCAAGGATGAGTATCTCCCTAATCCTTACCGTCACAACATAGGATCTTATTATGTACTTCCTCTTAGTCCACCACCTCTTCAACCCAAGAAGGTGCGACAAGACGAGATTCATGATAAAATCTATCAGTTGCAAAAATCTTCAAAAGCATGTGTTGGAACTATTGGAGTAGGAATTGACTCCTACTGGATGATGAGCAAAGACCTTGAGAAAAAGGTCAATGACATCGATGGTAGAGTTGGTTTCTTTATTGAAAATATTTTTGAGTTGACAAATGTGAAGAAATTCCTTCAGATAAAATTTTTGAAGCTTCAATACGACATGGCCAAACTCAGCATCCGCCTCGCAAGCGTGGCTAAAGTTAGCAACACAGGATAGGAAGACAGTTCTCTTCCTACCCAGGAGGAGGAATAGGTACCAGCAAGGAGTTATTTGATCCCTCCTGGCTTGATTCCAAGCTTGGGGAGATCTCTAAAACCTTATAATCAATCTTATAAGTTTATTACTTTTAGTTTCGCATTAGTTTGATTTTAGAAATAAAAATTGCATCATTAGGATCCCTTCAGGAATAGTTGATACTATTTGTGAAATTCTGAGTTTATTATAATATATGAAGCATTATTGAGTTTGAGTTTATCTCATTGGATACATGAATTGCTTGAGTATGATTTTACTTGCACTTGATGATAGCAATAGGAGTCTTCCACACCATTGGTATTAATGGAGCATTTAAAGATAGTTTGATCAATATGTTCTAGGTCAATGGTTTGATTTACAAAAATAAGAAACTATCTAATTAATTAAGATGAAAAGGAAAAATCTTGAGCAAAGGAGAAATTATACGTGCTATCAAATAGAGTGAGAACAAGTTTGAGGTAGAATACTCAAGTTATAAATATGCTTCATATATAATAGAATTTGATAATTGAGATCGTTAACCTTTAAAATTCCTACATGAAGTGGAATATATGGCTATCTCCTTTGCACAACAATTAAACAAAAGTTTGAGCACAAATATATATATAAAAAGAAGAAAAAGAAATATGTAGAAAAAGAGCGAATGTGGAAAGAGTAAATAGGCATATACCACTATATTGTAGTGAGAAAAAGAGACGTTTGAGATTTTGAATCCCAAGTGAATACATTAATCCTAAAAACACTTGGGACTACCTCACTAACTCATTCGGTTGAACCAAATATTTTTACATCATGTAGAGAACAATATTTTGTGAACTATTAATTGCTAAGGTGTGGAAGCCTGCTAATATTATTCGGATGGTCGAGTAAAGTACTACTCATAAAATTATTTATATATATCATATATGATAAACACATTCTACATTTGCCTCATTCATTTTATCGACTCAGCTAAATGAATATGAGAATCACATCCATTAAGCTAAAATTGCTCGGGACAAGCAAGAGTCTAAGCTTGGGGAAGTTGATGAGTGTATATTAGCATCATGTTTTACATTGCTATTTTGCATTGTAAATATAGGATATTGGTATTTTAGGGTGTTCGCACACACTTTTTATGTTTATTTTCACTAGGATCAGATCAGATGATGGATTCAATGGACACAATTCTTGGAGAAGTTGTACTGGAGAGAAAAGGAGCTAAAATCTACGTAAATCACTTATTTGGGAAATATTAATAATACCGGAAGAAAGCCCGAAGCGAGAAACGGAGACAGAAGAGTTGACGACCAACTATACGATGGGCCTCCGTATAGTTCCCGTCGCCTCCGCCTCCTCAAATAGTTTCACCCCGTGCAACTGGTTCGGAGAGACGACATACAGAACACCCAGAAATTGCGAAAACGTCACCTCCGGAAAGGATCTAGAGGGGGAAGTTGTCCTAGGGATCCATCTTCACCCTAAGCAGATCTGGGAGGCCAATATCCATCTTCATCAACCGCTGCATCTTCATCACCACCACCATCTCCATCCATCCTATCTAGATCTTGTTGTAATTCTTGCACTAATTGTGGATTTATACAAGTACTATTCATCGATAATCATTTCCATTACCATTGTCATGATGCTGATTGCCTCCATGTCTGAGTAGATCATTAGTTCTTGGGGATATGGAGAAACCCTAGTATATGATTGAGATGAGATAGATATTATTATGTTATACATCATTATATATATGTGTGTTAATTTTCTTCATCTTGATGTTGGGAGTTGTGCACCTCCTCAATATTTTCCTATTATGGGGACTCGATGAAGGGGATTACTTGTTGGTAGACGGAGGGATGATAGCATTTACTTACTATAAAGGCGTTGTCATCCTTTACGTACTAACTTGGGTAAACAAGGAGAACTCATTAAGCCATGTCCATGCTGTGGGAGAAATCCCTTAATAGCGGGATAATACGATTGATGTCGTTTATCTGTCAGTTGTGGTTATGAAGGATGGTGTGAGTAGTGGTTGCTGCCTCATCATTCATATATGGAGCTCCTCCCACATACATGAATATCATGAGAATATTTGCTATAATAATCTTGATCACTTGGTCTAAATTACTAGCAGCGTATCCACCACTCCTTGAGAACTCCCTTTCCCTATTGCAGTTTCAATCTTTCTTATGCACCTGATTACTACTTTCTGCATTAAGTTTTAATTCACTTTACTTTACTGTTTCAACCAACCAAAAACCCAAAAACAACTCTACTTTCTTGCACCTTAGAATTATTCGTCTAGTACTTCGTTTAGTTTTAGTTAAAAGCATTTTAGTCTTTTGCATACTGCTCCATGTGGGATCGATATCTTTATTTTGAAACTAGCTACAAACGATATGTGCACTTGTAGTCATCACCGCCGGCCTCCAACTCTTGTTGCGTCCAGCGATTCAGTCGAATTGCAACACACTCCTTATCTTCCTTTGGAAGAAGATTCACAACTGCACGCAAAAGCAATAGATCAGAATACATGAAGGTCAGGCAGAGTCGAAAAGAAAAGAAGCTCACAGTAACTTACACTAGAGTTGCTCGCCGACGCGCTAAAATTCCTCAATGAGGAATTCGTCTCTCGCAACGGCTCGTTCGGTCCTGGACTTCTAAACTTCCGCATGGCCACGGATCATGAGAACATACTTCTCCAGGCTTCGGATGCGGTCGCGTAGTAGAGGCAGCTGCGACGTCTCACTCATCGGTGGACGATCACCAATAAAGAGAGGAGGCGCGGTCATCAGTTCCACGTTCAAAGGACGCTAAGAGTGCATAGGTGACAGAGTACAAAACCAAGGCAATTGATAGCAGTCAAACAAGACACTTATATTTACATCGATATACCACTACGTGGTAAAGTCATAATTGTCCAGCGCGAGGCATTAGATGCATGTTGGCAAAGCAAAATCAAAATACTACTAAGTAAACTACAAAGCAGAAGACCTAAGCAGCCGCATACGGAGTAGCTTCGGACTCCGAGACCCTAGCCTTGGCTGCCCGCTGCTACTCAAGCGCATACATGGCCAGAAGGTCAATAAGCTTTGGGCCAAAATGCTTGCAGCAGGAGGCGAACGGAGCAAAAGCTCCCTCGGTGCCATCCACTGTCGTCGGGATCCTGGAGGTGATCTATGGAAGATCCAGTTGCGCTCCAGACGCCACCACCATCGCCAGCCCCATGGAAGCAACCACAACCTTCTGAGCCCTCTTGTAACTCGCAGGGGCATCGCCCGCCAAGGCCTCCGCTAGGGAGTCAACATCGTCAAGAGCGATGCCATTTGGGTTGATCTCCTTGTAGAAGCGGGCGAGGACCTCCTTGGCCTTGCCGAGTGACTCCACGGCAGAGCTGCAGCGATCTTGGATTGTTGCAACGACATCCTCCATAGTATCCCCATGCTCCAAAACGCTGCGATCAAACGCAACGCCGGTAGCATCTGCATGATGCGGCAAAACATTCCAATGAGACAAAGGAACCATAGTAGAAGAAAAACAAGCTGATGAAGAGGAATGTAGTGTCACTTACCGGACAACTGATGCGGCTTAGTTGACTGTAGAGCCTTGTTGGGAAACCCCAAGAGCAAGGTGTGATGAACACAACAACAAGTTTTCCCTCAGTTATGAAACCAAGGTTATCGAACCAGTAGGAGCAAGGAAACAACTCCAAGGTGTTGCTAACAACTTGGAATCCTGCACAACACAAACTCAAGACTTTGCCCCAACTTATAGTGAGGTTGTCAATCTCACTGGTTTGCTAAAAACAAAGGATTAAACGTATAGTTTGGAAGGTAATACTTGCTTGTATAAAGTAAACGGTAACAGTAGATGATGTATCAATGGTAAAGATTGGACCGGGGTCCACAGTTCACTAGAGGTGTTCTCCTTAAGGTAGATAACATGATGGGTGAGTAAATTACAGCGGGGCAATTGACAGATTGAGCAAACATAACAATGCAA
Organism: Avena atlantica; assembly: GCA_910589765.1. Classification (NCBI taxonomy): domain Eukaryota; kingdom Viridiplantae; phylum Streptophyta; class Magnoliopsida; order Poales; family Poaceae; genus Avena; species Avena atlantica. The sequence goes on from OU342739.1 coordinate 438,697,703, forward strand.
ATACTAGACATCATGATTCCTATGAGATTTGATTGGGCATTACAACAATATACATAGACCGTAATCCAATTGCATCTATGACTAATAATCCACCTTCAGGTTATCATCTGGACCCCTTCTAGTATTAAGTTGCAAGCAACGGATAATTGCATTAAGCAATGTGTGTAAAGTAAACAATACGAATGTTCCATGAACAAAAGATTGTTGTTTTCTCCCTAGTAACAACAACACATCTACAACCTTAGATATTCATGTCACTTCCCCAGATTACTAGAGGCATGAACCTACTATCGAGCATAAATACTCCCTCTTGGAGTCACAAGAATCTACTTGGCCAAGATAGCTACTAGCAACGGAGAACATGCAAGATCACAAACAACACATACATGATAGAATCAATAATCAATATGACATGGTTGTCGTGGTGGTGGCACGGTAGATGCCATAGGTAGGCTTAAGTTGGGGGCCGAATGGGTGCTTGTGGTCACCGGGGAGAGAGTACACGGTCGAGCCATGCACGAAGAACAAGAAGAACTCTCCAGACTTAGCAATTTGATTGATACCCCAAAGATTACAAGTGCTCCTTGAGCTGTTTAGGCTAGAGTTCACAGGAGTAGTTTCCTACTTGGTCCAACCTCCTTCTACTACTACTATGCCCCCCCTTATATAGGAAATGCTAGCTAGCTTATACCCCTTTGGGTTCTAGGGTTTACTGTTTGGATCTTGGTCCCTACAATATGGGCCGGGTCATGGGCTTGCACTAAGCCCAGTGTCTCGGTCCACAAATCTTGACAGCTAACGGTCTTCTGTTACGCTGCTTCTTGTTCTTTTTGGCGTCACGCTGTTACTTTGTACGTCAGTGCATGCTTTGGGCGTCACCCGGCTCCTTTTGTGTCACCCGGTCTCGCCCTTCTCTTTTGACCATGCTTTACCATGGTCCCTCCTGAACGTTACTCGGAAGGTGCCACGTGTCCTCCTTGACTCGGCCCTTCCTCGGTTGACTCGGCTCGTCGGTTCCTGCAAGGGTTACAGCTTTGTCCTATGCGGGCCGTCATAGTTTGTATGTCGGCTTTCATTCTTATCTTACCTGGCCGTTCTTACCCGGCCTGGTTCTTTCTTTACTCGGAGCCAACCCAGCTGCGCTATATTTCCCCTCTCGTGAACCTACCGGGGGTTATCCCCCAACATTAGTCCCCGAAGCTGGTGAGGTCTAGTACTTCAAGCTGTTAGGCGTCTCCAGGTTCCTTTTGTGTGAGTGGAACTTAGTTTTTGTCTTTATCTGTCGCAATTTCGCACCTTGTCGGGTTAGTCTAACAATTTCGTATAGACTCTTTGACTTCTTGGCTCATTTTTGCCTCGAGCTGAGTTACTTTGGCCAATTCCAAGTCATTTTTGGCGCGCTTCAGTCACTGACAGCTGGTAATCATGATTACTTGCCTCAATTTTTGTTCCAAGCTCTGGCGGCATAGTGACGGCTGCGCAGTTATTCCCCATCACTATGGCAGTCCCATCGACATGTGCCTCTTGTCCTTCTAGTCCTGACGTGGCACGGGATTTTTCGTGTATCCTTGTCTATGTGGCGCTTGCTGACTAGCTTTACTGGCCTGGTACACGGCCACACACTGGCCGCACGGCACAGATATATCCCACTACCGGTATTTTTACTGCCCTTAAGTAGGGGTTGGGGGTTTCCACTTCCCGCACGCCCGTTCTGTTTTCCCTTGGCCTTTCTTCTTCCTCGCGCCCGCAAAATCAAATTGCCCCTTTGCGGTTCCTTCTTCCTCCTGCTCTTGCGTTGCGATTGCCCTTGTCTTCTTTCCATTCTAGTACGGGTCCACGCTGTTCCAAACCTCTTCCTACCGTGGAAGAGACGGACTCTGCTGATCTCATGGACGCTCGCGACGGAGCTGATGGTGCTGAGGAGCAGGAGATTCCCGCTGGCGAGCGCGGCGGCTGGGAAGGCTTGGAGGTCTCCATCGAGGAGGTGGAGTGGCTCTGCTCCACTAGACGCATTCCGCTGCAAGTGGATTGCCGTCTCCCCTCTGGTGAGATCTCTCCCAAACCTCAAGCTGACGAGCGGGTGGTTTTCCTTTCCCATTTTGAACGCAGTTTCGCTCTTCCTGTGAGCACCTTATTCTCGTCGTTTCTTTCTACCTTCCATCTACAGACCCATCATCTTCCTGCCAATGCGATTGGCTCTCTTTCTTGTTTCAGCTCCGCTTGCGAGGCCTACCTTGGAATTTGGCCTACAGTTCCTTTGTGGGCCAAATATTTTGGCTTTAAGGTTCAGGTTGTTCCCTAGCCTGGTGCTCCTCGATCCGAGAAGAGGCCGACCCGGTGCGGTGCTGCTAGCATCACGCTCAGGAGAGATTCTATCTTTCCTCGGGTTACTGGTATTGACACTTTGAAGTGGCATAGAACCTTTTTCTATGTCAAAAACGGCGGGTCCACTGATAACATCTGGCTTCCCCCTTTCTCGGATGAGGTCCCCAACAAGAAGCATTGGCAGCTTGACCCGTGCGACGAAGACGCTGCGGTAAACGAGGCTAACGCAATCCTGGAAAGGTTGCTATCGCCGGATGAAAACTTTCATCTTGCCGACTCTGACTTCATGTGCACCTTCGTCTCACGCTGGGTAAGCCCCATCCAAGCGAGGAGCCACAAGATGTTCTTCATGAGTGGCTCTCACGATCCCACTCGGCACTCCACTAAGGACCTCACCCATGACTCCATTGCCCGCCGAGTAAGCTCAATCTTTAAATTGAACTTGGTGGATGATTGGGCTTGGAGCTGCCCACCGTTTAGCCGGGTCAGGCCTGTCCCCTGGGTAATTTTTCCGAATTAATTTCTCGCTGAGTAGGCTTTAGCTCTTTTGCCACTCTTAGTTTAGTTTTTAGTTTCTCATTCTGTTTGTCCTCCGCAGAATCTCCTTCACTAGGTTGATGACAGTATTGTCCCTCCTGCTGGTTATCATGGGGACCGCTCCGACTCGGATGAGGTCGAGTATGACCTGGAGTGCTTCATGCCCATCCCGCACACTGCGGCTTCAGCTTCAGGTAAGAGTCAATCTTGCAATCCTTTATAAGATTGGTCTGACGATGATGAGGATGATGATTGTACGCTTTTGGAGGTATATGCCTTGTGACCTTAATCTCTTAGCTTATCCGAGTAAGCCTGTTATTTACTTATGCAACTGGCCAGGTACATGACACTCCTCCTCTCGCCGTAGGCGGAGTCGGCAATATTCCTGTCGCTAAACCGAAGCGACGCAGAGCCTCCTCCAGCACTCAACCGTCCAAGAAGAACAAGCCCACTCTGGCAGCTCCTGCTGCCTCTGCTGCTGCCAGCCTGGCTGAGACTCGCCAAGCTGCTCGGCGTCGAGTCACACGCCGAGTCGTCTGTGACCCGGTTATCACCGGGTAAGCTTTTTGTACTCTTCTTGCTCCGTTCTTTTCTTTTTCGTCACTAATGTTCTCTTATATATTTCTCGTTGTCTTCAGCACCGCACCTTTGTCGGCAAGCCAGGCTCTAGCATTGCCTCGCAGCTAAGGTCTGCGCCTCCCCAACTAACTCGGCGGTGCCGAGCCCCGTCCGGGTCGAAGCTCCCACTATTGAGGCTCACGCCTCTCAGTGTCAGTCAGACCTGGTGGGTCATACGGCTGAAGCCCCTGACGCTGGCCAGGAGAAACTTCCTGATCTTGGTGCCCGTGAATCCGGCACGGAGAAACCTTCTGCCACCAGTTCCTCTAGCATCAGCCCTCAAGCTGATGCGAATGAACAACTTCCTGATCTTGGAGCCAGCAAAACTACTGAGCCCAGTCAGGCGGATCCACGTTCTTCTCCAAATCCTTCTGCTCGCTCTCCCATTCTGTCAAAGGGCCAGACCCATCCCAAGGCTTCTGGTTCTACCCGCCCCTCATTTGGCAAATCCACCTCTTCCAAGCAAACTACGCTAGTCTGCGCTCCGGGTTCTGCTCCTCAGATCCGGCCTCGGACGTTGGTGACAATGATCGCTTCAACGGGTAAGGGGGACGAATCTGCGGCTGTCGGGTCAGGTGATGACTCCAGGGCTGTTACCCTCCATACTTCTGCTGCTGCGACCCGTGCCACTGTGGGAACCGCCCTGAAAACGGGTTGATTTCTCACTCGGACGCTCAGTGGCAAGATCCTAGGTTCAGCTGAGCCTTACGCCGTGGCATGGAATGCAGCAGGCGAGTAGGAGGTCAGCACTCGTGCTGGCAAGAAGCTGAAGCTGGGCCCCAAGGCCGTCTCCGACATGACCCAGCAGGCCATTGCTTTGATGGCCCGCGCCGACGAGGTGAACGAGGTAAATTAACTTCTTACTCTTTTGTATTACTTAGTATTTCCTTTATACATATCACCTAGTACCCGAGGTTGCAGCCGAGTAAGAAACTTATTCGGCTGTAAGGTCTTCAATATTCACTTAGTCTTTAAATCCTTTATTCCAAGCTTGTATGTTAGAGCTTCGATTGCTAGCCCTCGAGGTTACTGTCGAGTAAGAAACTTACTCGGCTGTAAGCTCTTAAGCTCTTTGATTTCCTTAATCCAAACTCATGTGTTAGAGCTTTAATCCCTAGCCCTTGAGGTTACTGTTGAGTAAGGAATTTACTAGGCTGTAAACTCTTAAGCTTTTTTATTCGGCGGGTTACTTGATTTGACTCTTCCTTATTGTATGTCTTCTTTGATTAGCTCACACATAACGAGCACACCAAAGTGCACCAAGCTCTCGTCCTGGCGCATCGCAAGCTCGAACTTGCGTATGAGAAGCTACAAACTGACACCCACGGCCAAGGTAATATCTTTGCTCTTCCTTTTTTCTATTCGGTGTAATTTTCCTTGGTTCATTTTCTCATTTTTCTCTCGCTCTTGTTCCATAGCCACTTCTCAGTCTAACATCAATGATCTTCACTCGCAAATCAGCGAGGCCGAGAGAAAATTTCTTGCCTCCCTAAGCCAATAGCTGAAAGTTTTCTGTTGGTACTGACAAATATTTGTTCTGAATAAGCAGAGAAGCACCAAGCCAAACTCCAGAAGGAGCGCGATGAGGTGACTCGGCTGAAGAAACGGATGGCCGAGATGGAGCAGAAGCACTTGGCCGAGGCGAAAGGGCTGAAGGAAGAGCTTTCCGAGAAGAATGAGCAGCAGGCCGCCAGCGCCGAGAAGACCAAGAGGCTGCTTGACGAGGCCGAGTCATTGGTTGAGTCGGCAAATCTGAACCTCGACGCCCTCCAAAACAAAACCAAGACTTGGCACAGCAAGCTTGCCGCTATCAATTTCTTTCTCGATAGTGAGTCCTTATTCTTTTTGCACTATATAAGTCATTCTAGACTTCTACCATCTTCTCTTGTTATTTTGCTAATTTCTCTTTTTGCTTGCAGAGAATTTTCCCAAGGGCAATATGTTTTCCATCCGCGAGCCATGAAGAAAGTGAGAGTCGAAGCTGGTGCTCCTGCTGACGGCGAGGTGTCCATGGAGGAGTTACTCGAGGCGATGTCGAAACGGGTCAAGATTCTCAAGTCTTGTGGAGTGGACCTTCTTAAGTCGGATATTCATGCGTTTCGCATGCTCTAGCCGGATGAAGACGCACCCGAACTCATCGAGCCACTTGCCGAAAGATTGCTCCTTACTGAGGACCGGCTGGATCAATGGCATGAGTCGCCCGGCCGAGCTGCAGCGGACAAGGCTCTCTCCTTCGTGCTTTCATGGTACGAGGACATCAACCTCGATGTTCTTGCTCGCATAAGGGGTGATGGCAAATGGCTGAATGACCCGGAGCTGATCAAGAAGCGCCAGGAGAGGGCTTATGCGATGATCGAGTACACCATGGTGCACGCTTGCTGTGAAGAGCCTAGCTTCCTCGACCTTGGCGACCCGCTTCTCAAAGTTGTTGATGAAGAGGGTAGCGACAGCGAAGCAACCGAGTCAGATGACCTGGCCATAGATGCCCCTCACCCGGCCGATGCTCCAAGCACCACTCCTGGCTCCGAGAATGCTCCTCTGAGTTCTTCCGCTCCCTATGCTAACCAACACTCGGACTTTGATCAGATCCCCGGCATGTCGGGTACATATATAACATACATTGCACTTTTAAGTTTTTGATTATGTGCCTTTTGATAAGCTTTATATGTTTTTGTTATGTTCTAAGTGCGAATAATTCAAGGCAAGTCCCCGAGTTTCATTTTGTCGTGTCACCTTTCCCTGCATTTGGCCCTTATCTACCTTTTTCGGTGTTCGACATTAGGGTCTCAAAGTACGAAGGATATAGTTAGAGGGTATGAAACTTGGATAACTTGGCCGAGATTACTCGACACGTAGTATAACGCGACCTGTAGAGAGTTAGGAAAAAACTAAAGCCGACTCGCGTTTCTCCTTTGTACTTATCCAGCGTTTGTGTTTACCCGTCTTACATCTTTTTCTCTTTCTTGCCATGAAGCCGTGTTTTCGGACAACAGCATAGTCGAAGAGTTGATTTCTTCCGAGTAAACACTACTTGTTCCGAGATAAATTTCGGGTATCACGCCAGCCGACGTAAAATAATTGAAATGGAAAACTTAAGGGGTAGTCCCCGAGTCAGTTTTTCGAATCATACCATCTTATTATTAGCACATAGCCGGACAACACGTATGACATATGAGAGTTCGAGTGATACATGCACTGCTTCTCCTAAGTATAGAAGGGACGAAGCAGTGCCACATTCCATGGCCTTTTTGTTTCATCTCCTGACATGTCCGCCTTGTTCCTTTGCGCTTCACGAGCGTCTATGAGATAGTAGGAATCATTGTGCAATGCTTTGCTTACAATGAATGGACCTTCCCATGGAGGTGATAATTTATGCATTCCTGTTGTGCGATGCACCAGCCTTAGCACCATATCTCCTTCTCGAAAAACATGAGGTTGCACTTTTCGGCTATAGCAGTGTCGGAGATTTGTTGATATATAGCGGATCTGGAGAATGCCAGTTCCCTTGCTTCTTCGAGTAAGTCTACTCCATCTTCTCGGGCCTCTTTTACCTCAGCTTCCGAGTATTGCCTTATCCTTGGCGAGTCATATTCTATGTTGGCAAGCAAAACTGCTTCAGCCCCATATACGAGGAAAAATGGCGTATAACCAGTTGACCGATTCGGAGTTGTTCTTAGGCTCCACAGTACTGAGGGTAGTTCCTCTATCCAACAACCAGGTGATCTCTGTAGTGGTTCCATTAAGCGGGATTTTATCCCGGACAGAAATAAGCCATTAGCCCATTCAACTTGTCCATTTGATTTTGGATGGGCGACTGATGCTACATCGAGTCTTATTCGGTGTTTCCCATAGTAGTGAGCAAAATCTCCTTCGGCAAAGTTCGTGCCATTGTCAGTGATCACACTGTGTGGGTAACCGTATCTGAGGATTATATCCCTTAAGAATGTAACAGCTGTTTTACCGTCCAATTTCTTGATTGGTTTCACTTCTATCCACTTGGTGAACTTGTCAATCATGACCAAGATATGATTCATGCCTCCCCTTGCTGGTTTGAATGGTCCTACCATATCTAGGCACCATACTGCAAAAGGCCAAGTAATTGGTATAGTCTTCAACTCAGACGCTGGTAAATGCGACTTGGACGCATAGTGTTGACAACCACTGCATCTTTCGACTAACTCTCACAAATAGAGAAAAGCCTATGCGAGGCGCACCTAAAAGCTTATGCGAGGCGCATATCATATGTGCCTCTATCTTCAAGCCTCGGGTATTTTTTATGCGAGGCGCATATGATATGCGCCTCCTATACTTCACATATGCGATGCGCATATCAATATGCTCCTCGCATATGTGAAGTATAGGAGGCACATATCATATGCGCCTCGCATATGTTTTACAATGCGCCTCGTATATTTATACTGTATGCGCCTCCTATAGTATCCTATATGTGCCTCCGGTAATATTTTCGAAATTCAAGTTTTACAGACCGCTATAAATAATAATATACAGATATTCAAATATACAATATAGTCCAGAATACAGTATAAAGAGCACAGAATTTTTCAGAAACTTGCAATTTGCCAAAGCATAATAGAACCAACATGAATACAATACATTATACATCAATCATGACATACAACAGGATACATGGTATCAACAACTATCCCAGAATGAGAACAAATGACATCAGGAGACGAGACATAATTAAAACATGGCATCACGATAATAAGATCACTATTCTCAGATCGATGGGCTGCTGCCATTCGATCGTCCACATCATAGATAGATAGATGCAGATACATTACATTACCCCACCCAGAATCAAGCTAGCTAACCGAACAACAGACAGTAGACTAACCGAACTGAACTAAAATCGATCACGAGGTTGCAAATTATAGTACTAGTAGGTAAATTGAAGCGCTGGGCTTGGTTCAATAATGCTGCAAAGGGATCCCACCACCTTCATCACTTTCCAGCCTCGATCGACCAGGTGATGGCCAGCATTTAGGCAATCGCTCAGTCTGATGGATAAGGTCCGTCCTGCAGTGAAAACGAGCAAAATCAAAAATTGCATATTGGTTAGATCAACGAACTGATTCATGCAAATATTGGAGATACATACACATCGGATCTGGCACTCGTGTATGATGTAGATACCTGAGAGATGAAGACGGTTTTGTCGGTGAAGTCGGAGAGGCTGGCGACCTCCTTGGGGTCGAGGAATCCGGAGAGGACGGCGACGGCGAGGTCCATGTGACTGACGGCGAGGCTCATCAGGGAGCACACGCGGTGGAGGTAGGTCAGCGCCTGGGCCGGGTCCTTGCTGCTTCTGGCCACCTTAGATGTGTTACCAGTGGCCCTGCGACTGGCGGCCTGCGCTGCCTTGGCCAGGTTGGGGAGGCCGTGCTTGGCGATGTGCTCGGTGGCGGCGGCGACCGTGTCGTCTGAGTAGCCAATCATGCTTCTTTCCTCCGGTAGCTCGCGGATGTGGCTGGGCGGCCGCACGCCGGCGAGGAGCTCGATGCAGCACGAGAGGTGGTGCTCCTGGGCCAGCTTCACGGCGTTGAAGGCGGCCTCGACGCGGGACAAGGCCTCGGCCTGCGTGGTCGGGCGTGCGGGGAGGCCGTGCGCGAGCAGCATGGCGTACTACTGCTCGTCGGGGATGACGGCGAGGGCCATGTTGAAGTCGAAGCGGGCGCCGCCCTAGAGCGCCGTCTGGATGCAGCAGCCGAGCAAGCGAGTGCCGGCCTCGATGCCGACGAAGTGGACCTTGAAGAGGTTCACGGCAAGCTCCTTGAGAAACGCCGCGTCGTCATCGTCGTCGCCGCCGGGGCTCTGCTGCTGCTGTAGCCGGCGCCGGAGGTGCAGGAGGCGGTCGCGCTGGGGCCGGAGATTCTTCTGCGCTCGCATGGACTGCATCAGGACGTCCCCTAGCTTCTCCTCGCTCACCAGTCCAGCCATGGCCGCCGCTTGTTCTCGCCTAGCTGGAGTCAGGGGAATAGGCTCGAGGAAGGGAAGCAAAATGGAGAGGACTCGTGGTGTGTTTCCAATGGCAGCACAGCGGGCTGCTGCTAGCTCTGCAGGCTGGCCCCATGAAGACCGCCAGCCTTTGCTTCCTGTTGACCATGGTCCTAGTGACACCGGCTCACCCATGCTTGACCATAGTCATGCACTACAAGACAGTTTTCTTTTGAAAACGGCAAAAGATGTTCCTATGGTGAATCAATGGGGGAAAAGCTGGGAAAAAGTGGTGCCAGGTTATGCGAGGCGCATATTGCACAATATGCGCCTCCTATAATTTAAACTATAGGAGGCGCATATAGCAATATGCGCCTCGCATATGCGGCCACCTATCACCGCCCGGGCCCGCAGGAGTTACTTGAGGCGCACATGACCATATGCGCCTCGCATATTATCAAATATAGGAGGCGCATATAACCATATGCGCCTCGCATATTCGTGCACCTACCAACACGCGGGCCCACACAGATTATGCGAGGCGCATTCTGTCCATATGCGCCTCGCCTATCTGATATATAGGAGGCGCATATGACTAGAATGCGCCTCGCATAATATGGGGCTGCTAGATTCCATCCGTACAGGGATTATAGGAGGCGCATTCTTATCATATGCTCCTCGCATATTTTTATACTAGAGGCGCATGGAGAAGGAGCGTGCCTCACCTATTATATAGGAGGCGCATATGGTCTAAATGTGCCTCGCATAAGCATGTCTCCTATAGCCTTTTCTCTAGTAGTGTCTTGCGCTTGTGCCAATGCGCTTGGCCAGTAGAATCCATGTCGGAATGCCTTGGCTACCAATGCTCTTAATGACGCATGGTGCCCGCACTCTCCTTGATGGATATCCAATAAGATCTCCTGGCCTTTCTCTGAGCTGATACAATGCTGTAGTACACTTGTCACACTTCGCTTGTAGATTTCCTTGTTGATTATGGTGTACGCTTTTGCCCTCCGTGCTGTTTGACTTGCCAATGTTTCATCACTCGACAAGGTCCCATCTTTCAAATAGCTGAATATTGGATGTGCCCACGTTGGTATTAATGGTTCCGGGTCTACTTCAACATCAATGTCCATTGGTTCCGCTGACATATGCTCTGCCGACATAACCTAAGGAGTCCCCGAGTGTGATTCGGCGATCCCTGAATTGAACGGATCAGTCCCGAGTGACTTGAACCTACCCCTGATTCGATGTCCATTGGCACTGCCTCTGATTCCTGACTCGCCGGGATGACCCTGATTGATTCGGACTCCGGTGACGGCTTGATCGATGGCTTCCTGAGATGCTCCAATGCTACCCCTGGTGGTATTGCTTGCCTAGATGATACTAGTTTGGATAATACATCTGCTGCCTCATTTTCTGCTCTAGGAATGTGATGAAATTCACAACCGTCAAAATATCCCGAAATTTGTTGCACGTGGAAACGATATAATGCCATGTTTGCGTCCAGCGCATCCCAATGTCCAGACACTTGCTGAATCACCAAATCCGAATCGCCAAAACACATGATCCTTTTGATACCAATTTCCTTGGCTACTTTAATGCCATGGACAAGTGCTTCATACTCGGCAACGTTGTTAGAAGCAGCAAAATGAATCTGCAACACATACCTCAGTTTGTCCCTTTTTGGAGATGTGCGCACTATCCCGGCGCCTAGACCCATTTGCGTCTTGGACCCGTAAAATGCATTTTCTAGTCATTCAGATCTGTCAGTGGTGGGTCGTACTGCATTTCCATCCATTCTACAAAGAAATTTGCGACAGCTTGAGATTTTATTGCATCTCGCCTATCATATTGTAGAGTGTATGGTACCAGTTCGATGGCCCATTTGGCGACTCGGCCGCTGGCATCTTTGCTGCCCAATATATCCGAGTAGGTGCCTCGCATATTACCCGGATTGGGTGTTCTTGAAAATAATGTTTCAGCTTCTTTGCTGCCATATATAACCCATATGTCATCTTATGATAATGCGGGTAACTCTGTTTTGAGATAGAGAGCACTTCGCTCAAGTAATACACCGGTCTTTGGACTGATTTGCCCCCTTCTTCACGTTCAACCACTATTAATGCACTTACAACTCTTTGGTTGCGGCGACATAGAGAAACATTGGCTCCTTGGATAATGGTGACGCTAATATTGGTGTTGTTCCCAACATTTTCTTTAATTCATGGAAAGCGCTATCATCTTGCTGTGTCCATGTGAATTTGTTTGATTTCTTCATCAGCTGATATAATGGTAGGGCTTTTTCACCTAGCCGACTAACAAACCTTCTCAACGAGGCCAGGCATCCAGTAAACTTCTGGACACCATTGAGGGTTTTTGGAAATTCCATTCTTTCGATGGCCATGATCTTTGTCAAGTTAGCTTCGATTCCTCGACTGGATACAAGGAATCCGAGTAACTTGCCAGTGGGGACACCAAATGTACATTTTTCCGGCTTAAGCTTCATCCGGAATCTTCTCAAGTTTGCGAATGTTTGACGCAAGTCCTCAATTAGAGTATGAGTTTGTTTGGTTTTTATTACCACGTCATCGACGTATACTTGAACATTTTTTCCAATTGAACTTGCAACCATTTTTACATGCATCTTTGATATGTTACGCCGACATTTCTCAATCCGAATGGCATGGTGCGATAGCAATAAGCCCCGTACGGGGTCATAAAATATGTCTTTATTTGATCATTTGGATTCAGTGGTATCTGATGGAATCCTGAATATGCATCCACAAACGACAACAACTCACACCCAGCAGTAGAATCTATGACTTGATCAATCCGAGGCAGAGGAAATGGATCTTTTGGACACGCCTTATTGAGGTTCGTGTAATCAATACACATGTGCCATACTACTGACACGTTCGGGTCGTCTTTTTTCTTCTCGACCAAGACTGGATTTGACAACCAGTCCGGGTGCAGTACTTCCATGATGAATCCAACAGCTAAAAGTCTTGCAATCTCGGCAGCTATTACTTTCCTCCTATCTTCGGCAAAGCGGCGGAGGGGTTGCTTCAACGGCTTTGCATCTGGCCTTACATGAAGATAGTGCTCAGCCAGCCTCCTCGGAACCCCTTGCAGATCTTGAGTGGACCATGCAAAGATGTCTCAATTCTCACGGAGGAAGCTGGTGAGCTCGCTTTCTTATTTGTATGTAAGGCCAGCCCCAATGGTAACTGCGCGCTCTGGGAAAGTTTCATCAACCTGCACCTTATTGGTTTCCTTGGTAGCTTGAAATGACACACTGCCATGCGGGTTGGTGAGTGCCGGCATGGACATTTGTGCTACTTTGGCCAATGCTGCCACTTCGAACATCTGACTTTTCTCTTGTGCTATGACGAGTGACTCGGCCAGTGAAGATCCGACTGAGGCACAAGCAATAGATCTTTTGTAGTCCCCTTCAACTATGATCACCCCACATGGGCCTGGCAGCTTCATCTTTAAGTAAGCGATGTGATGAGTAGCCATGAACTTTGCCATAGCCGGCCTGCCGAGTAAGGCATGATATGAGCTGACAAAATCTACCACCTCAAACTCTATAGCTTCAGTGCGACTATTTTCTCTGTTGCCGAATAAGACGTCGACCCAGATCTTGCCAATTGGCTCACAGGACAGTCCCGACACGATACCGTGGAAAGTTGTCTTAGTCGGCTCCAGCATGCTCATGGTAATGCCTAATTTGAGCATGGTATCCTTGTACATGATGTTGATGATACTGCCATCATCGATCAATACCTTTGAAAATTTCACATTGATATCTGGGCCCGTGAATGTTAGATCCAAAACTAGAGTGTATCCTCCAGGGGTTGGCATGATCTTGGGGTGATCTTTTATACTCCAAGTTATTTCTTGATCAGACCAATGCATGTACTTGGGAATTGTCGGCATCGTGGCATTCACTTCCATCATTCGTCGCTGCTGGCTCTTCTTGTCATTTGGCTCTGTGACAAAGACAACATATCTCTGGTGGTGTTCTCAGTACTCATTTCTGGTTCCGTGGCCGACATGAGCGTCGTCACCTCTTGGATTGTGCACCAGGTGCACAGCTTCTCTTCTTTCCTGATTCTGATACCTCGGCTGCCTGTTTTCATATCTGTTATCTGCTCCTACTGCTTGAGCATTTCCTCCTGTAAGTGGTGGAGGGGGAGGTGGTGGAAGCTGCTTATTAGGCGAGTCCACTCTATCTCCTTTCTAAAACCAAGTGCATTGTACACCTTCACAAGAGTTACGCATCGTACACCACCTTGTGAGGAATTCCCTGTCTGTCTCATTCGGTCTTTGCTTGCACATTGCTAGTTGTTGTGGGTGATTCGGCCTCTTGTAAGTGCTCGTGAAATTTCTCACGAAAGCGTCGTGAAAATCGATCCAACTGTTTTTGCTTCAAGGTGGCAAATTGTTCAACCATACCCGAGCTGGTCCTTCCAGCATCTACGGCACGTAATGTACTGCCCATCTCAAGTTTCCCTACGCGATCTTCACAGCAGTTCCATAATCTATGAGCCAGTCCTCTGGCTTTATGCTTCCATCATACGTTTTTGTCCCTCTGGCCAGCTGGAAATTTGGCACCGGTGGCTCCTTCATGATCCTTGGGCCAAAGCACGGTGGACCCTGCGGACCTTGCGATTCAATTATCTTTGCCATTTTTATGCGGTCAAGCTTCAGCCTTGCATCATCCGACTGAAGGTTCCTGCCTCCGAATCTTGCTCCCATTGCTTGATATGCATGATCCGGCAGTTCATACCCGTCATTTACCATAGCCGAGTAACCATCATTATACTTATTCGCTTTCGGGTCAGCAGGCTATTGAACTGCTTTTCCCGCGCTCTGCTGTCTTCTTTCTGGCTGAGCTGGTGCGTTATTCGGAGATGGATTTCCTCCTCCTTCCGAGTGAGCTCCGCGCCTAGTATGAGGCGCAAAATTTTGCCCTCTGTTGTCATTTCTCTGCCCAATTTTTTCCTGGTTTTCATTTTCTCGGGGATTATTTCTTTTTCCCCCTTGCGCATGCGCCGGGTTTCCTTGAACCACTGCCGGATCATAGGCGACCATCTGCTTGTTTCTTCTAGAATCCACATTTTTTTCTTTTCTCGGCCTAGATGCCGCTCCGGGTGAGGATGCTGTGTGCCCAACCGATCTTGCCGGGATAGGAGTCGCCGAGTGAACCAGCTATGACCTCCCTGCTATACCCGGATTTGCTCTGTAATACGCCTCATTCAGCATGCTGGCTGCTTTTACTAACTCATGGACTCGTTCTTGTTGCCTTTTCTTTGCTTCCCCTTCCAAGTGGGGTAATTCTGCCATTGCTGCTTCTGCTTCTCGCAGATTAGCTACTGTTGTGTTTTACATTGGACGCATGGCCGTCTCATTGCTGTTCTCCGGTGTTATCTTCGATGTCGCATCTGCCAGCTCTTCGTTGAGGTTCCTTCCTCTCAATCTTGCTGCATCAAGCCGGGTCTTTGCGCCCTTGACTCGATTTGCCGAGTTAAGCTCTCGGATGGTGATATCCACGTCCTGCTGTAACTGTGCTAGCTCTTTGTCTTTCTCCAGGACTTTTATCCTGGCTTCCTCCAACTCAGCTTGCACACGTGTCGGGTCAGTTGCATGTGCCACTAGCTCTGCCAACTTGTCTATCGCTTCCTGCAGCTCCTTAGCCCTCTTGCTCCTAGCTATGTTCTCTGGTTTTTTCAGCGGCGCCTTTGCTGTTCTTGCAGCCCTTGGCGTCTCCTCATGATTTCCTCCCTCTGTGTTCCCATTCACCACTGGAACTACTGGAGGAGCTGCGGGGTTTGGGGCTGTCATCATTACCTCCATGGAGACAAGTTGACGTGGTTTTCCCGCGACAGGAGCCGTTGGAGGATCCGGCGCCAGGACGACGTGCTCAGGATATGCGCACTCCACGCGCACTGCGACGTAGACCTGGTGCTAGCCAAACTTGGTGAAGCGACCACCCCTTGGGAGCGGCTTGGTCCCGAAGAAGCCCGCGTTGTCGCTGACGTAGTTGAGTGCTCCAAACCTCTGGATGAGGCCGGAGTAGACGCGCTCGCCGGTCTTGGCGATGATGTTTCCCGTCCGGATGAAGACTCCATCAAGCACCTGCTTCAGCCCCACGGTGGGCGCCAACTGTCCTGGTGGTGGCACGGCATATGCCATAGGTGGTCTTAAGTTGGGGGCCGAATGGGTGCTTGTGGTCACCGGGGAGGGAGTACACGGTCGAGCCATGCACGAAGAACAAGAAGAACTCTCCAGACTTGGCAGTTCGATTGATACCCCAAAGATTACAAGTGCTCCTTGAGCTGTTTAGGCTAGAGTTCACATGACTAGTTCCCTACTTGGTCCAACCTCCTTCTACTACTGCTATGCCCTCCCTTATATAGGCAATGCTAGCTAGCTTATACCCCTTTGGGTTCTAGGGTTTACTGTTTAGATCTTGGTCCCTACAATATGGGCTGGGTCATGGGCTTGCCCTAAGCCCAGAGGCCTTGTCCATAAATCTTGACAGCTAACGGTCTTCTGGTATGCTGCTTCTTGCTCTTTTTGGCGTCACGCTGTTACTTTGTACGTCAGCGCATGCTTTGGGCATTACCCGGCTCCTTTTGTGTCACCCGGCCACGCCCTTCTATTTTGACCATGCTTTACCATGGTGCCTCCTGAACCTTACTCGGAAAGGTGCCACGTATCCTCCTTGACTCGGCCCTTCCTCGGTTGACTCGGCTCGTTGGTTCCGCCAAGGGTTACAACTTTGTCCTATGCGGGCCATCATAGTTTGTATGTCGGCTTTCATGCTTAACTTACTCGGCCGTTCTTACCCGTCCTGATTCTTTCTTTACTCGGAGCCAACCCAGCTGCGCTATGTTTCCCCTCTCGTGACCCTACCGGGGTTTATCCCCCTGACAATGGTAGAATCAATAATCAATCTGACATAGTATCTCAATATCCATTGGATCCCTGCAAACACAACATGCATGATTACAAATAGATGATATTGATCATGAACGGAGCTCATAAGATCTAAACATGATAGCACAAAGGAGGAGAAACAACCATCTAGCTACTGTATGGACCCATAGTCCAAGGCTGAACTACTCACGCGTCATACCGGAGGCTGGCATGATGATAAAGAAGGCCATCGGGATGATATCTCACCTTTGGCAGGGTGTCGGGAAGAGCTTCAGATCCCCCCGATCTAGGGACGATGGTGGCAGCGGCTACGGACTATTTCGTGGAGATCTGATCAGGTTCTTAGGGTTTCTGCATCGGGGTGACATTATAGGCGAAGAGGCAAGGTCGGTTGAGGGACAGGTGGCCCACACCCTACCCTAGTGCGTCCTAGGGTGGACCCATGCCTGTGGGGTGGCCACCCTGTGGCGCCCCTCCGTCTCTCCTCTGGACTCTGTGTTCTCTCTAGTAAAATATTGACTTTGGCTTTTGTCTCGTCCAATTCCGAGAATATTTCTATACTTGCTTTCCTGAAACCAAAAATAGAAGAAACCAGGCAACTGGCACTGCGGCATATTGTTCATAGGTTAGTCCCATAAAATGTATAAAAATACCTCAAAGTGTAGAGAAAGCATAGCAAAGTTGATACTAAACAAGCATGGAACATCAAAAATTATAGATACGTTTACGACTTATCAACAACGCTTAGGCAGGACCCATAAGCTTCTCTGCCATGGCTTTCTCCTCAGATGTCGTGGCAGCTGCAAGCTGCTTCTCATGATCCTGGGCATCTTGTTGGTGGCGCTGAAGGGCCTCCATGGCATCCTTTACCTTGGTCTCCACTTGGCTGTGACTCTTTTCAAGGGCATTCAGCTTGCAGAGTGCCTCATTGTTCTTGTATGCAACATTCAATAAGGAAAAGGTCAGTAAAACCGATATTCATCAATACTCACGGTCAACCATAAGAAATAAATACAACTCGGAGTTGCTGAAGTTCGCCCTCCAAGGCAAGGTATTGCTGGCCAAGGCGATTGATGTCGCGGATGAAGGGCTGCAAACGGGAAACGGGAAAAAACATATGAACAAAAGGGCTTGGGGGCTTGCCCATGAGAATTGAGAAACTACTTACGTGGTCACCCGAAGACTCCGAGGGTTTAGCTTGCGTCTTCCGAGCAATAACAACACGAGTCCTTGGCCTCAAGGAGCTCGAAGCTTCGTCGTCGGAGTCGGCCACCGTCTTTGGGGAAGCAGCAGCAACCTTTGACTCCCCGTGCATCTTGTCAAGTTCCTCCTTGAGAGATTCATCTGAGGAGTTTCTCCTCTAAGCACACGAAATATTCCAGGCTAATCAACAAAACAGTAAGCTAATAATTAGCATACTACAAATGCAAAGGTGATAGAAAACTCATGACACGATGTCAGAGAGGTCGAAGATCAGTGTCTCCTTCTTCCTCTTCTTCTTGGCCGGTAGCTGAAGAGCCACAGACTAGAGGGAAATGGCGGGAATGGGGGAGGATGCACCTCCATCCCCAGTATGATGCAAAAGGTAGGCAGGCCTCCTCGACGTTGGTGGTGTCGCCCCATCCGAAATTTCGCTTCGGGACATCTTTCGAGATAGGACTTCGCTAGGCTCGGGGCTTCCGTCATGGGCGACTGTGCAGGGGGGAGCGTCGAATCAGATTCCACGTCCCCATGGGTGCAGCTGTAAACTTCTTAGGAAGAGGCGACATCATACCCGCCACCTTAAATTCCTACGAATCAAGAAAGATGAAAACATTAGTCAAAGAATATCAAATAAGGGCACTCGAAAATGCATTACATGCAACCGCAAGATTCACCTGAGGGACTTCCTTCTTGGCATGAAAGGGGGAAGTCAAAGACTTCCCCAGCAGCTCCTTATCGGCCTTATGCTTCAACAGAGGTCGAAGAGCTCGGGCGAGGTCGGTCGAGGACATCTCTGCCAACACTCTCATCGGGTCACTGGCGCCAGAGTACAGGAACATCGGATGCGCCCTCGCTTGGAGAGGCTGCACCCGACGCTTAAGGAAAGTGTGGATGATATCGACGCCACTGGCCTCCTTGCCTCACACTAGCTGGAGCGCTTCCACCCAATGGTACAGCTTCTCCACCTCCGCGGTGTCACCCCCCATGATGTCATTCGACCATGAGCGCTTTCGGTTGACCACCTTGCTGGAGTCAAAGGGGGCCAACCCATAGTGTTGGTCGTCGATCTTGACGTCGTAGATGTAAAACCATTTGTTCCACCATTGCTAGACAGACTCGTGGAGATAGAAGGAGAAGAATTGGACAGTGGGCGGATAGGAATCCCGCACCCACCTAGTGGATAGACGCCGCCAGTACTAGACTGCCTCTTCAGAGAATACAGTTTTCTGAAGAGGCCGAAGTGTAGCTAGATACCGAGCCAGCACTCG
Source organism: Avena atlantica (assembly GCA_910589765.1). NCBI lineage: Eukaryota > Viridiplantae > Streptophyta > Magnoliopsida > Poales > Poaceae > Avena > Avena atlantica. The sequence continues at coordinate 438,716,560 of OU342739.1, forward strand.
CAAAGCATTATAAAACACATGATGTGAAGAAGAGAATTGGGCGAAAACTGGTGGGTTGTAGCCCATAAAGAAAGAGAAGCCCACAAAGAAATTCATGGGCGGGCAGAGAAATACCACGAATGACAAAGGCATAAAACATAACTCGAAAACCTTCGGGTGGGTCCAGAATTACCTCCTCGCGAGGAAGGAGGGAGTCACTCTTGTTCTGCAAGATGAGACCAGCCTCACATAGGCGGCGCAGGTCCGCATCCCTCATTTGGGAGCGCCGACACCCACCATCAGTGAGACGGCCGGCGGTGGAGGCCTTCTTGGTAGCACCAGTGGCACTTGTCCCTGCAACAACAAAGGAGGAGGACTTCTTGGACTTTTCCATCTTGGTGGCGTGACGCGCAACGCGATGAGAATGAAGGAACAAGGAAGTAAAGACATGCAGGACATCCAGTGCACAATACGAGAGACCTCTAGGAATGGTAGAAGAAGAGGAGAAAAAAGCAAATGGCAAAGGGGGAAAATTACTTTGATCCCTTTGTAGTATAAAAGGACGGAGAAGAAGAAGCGAGGTCGTTGATTCAGAAGCCCTAATGCGTGCCCATCATTGCACCATACACGTGTCATGAGCCGCCCGAACCGTCGCGAGCATTCCGCCCACTATGCACGGGAATCGAGGAGACGCTGTAATTATCGCAAAAATTACATGTGAATAGTCAAATATAGGTCAGAAAATGGGGCTCACGGTTGTCCCGTCACATCGCTACTGCTGCCGCAGACGTTTGAGCTCACCAGGTGTCAGCAAATGACGTCATCAAAGCAAAATCTAGCAACGGTTAGATACTTTCGACTCAACAAAGTACTTACTCGAGTCTACGACTAAACCAACTACTCGGGGGATACTCCTATCAGGAGCGCTGGCCACGCACCTAAGAAAATAACATGGTGGAAGTACTTCTTTGAAGAAATCTTCAAGTCCTTCGTCGAGTCTGTGACTCCACTACGGACTCGGGGGCTACTCCCATTGGGAGCGCGGATCGCGCATTCGAAAAAGTCTCCGCTCGAGTCTACGACTCGAACAGAGACTCGGGGGCTACTCCCATAGGGAGCACTGGTCGTGGACCCTATGAACTATTCGGATGAGATCCTTCGGATCACATGTGACAAAAAACAGAACAAAACAAATCTTCTTGGCAACTTTGCCTAAAATAACACTGAGAAAGATATCGTCTCCTTGGTCACCTGAAACACCTCCGCGGTGATAAAATTTGTGATATTGTGTCTGCGATGCAAAGATAAGACCTACAGATATCATCTGACGGCCTAGTATCGCACCTGACTGAGCTCTGCCAGTGACATACCGTGTCAATAGGCACGACGAAAAATCCCGACGGACGGGTTGGGTACTCAACTTAATCATTGGAATTTGACTCCTATAAGACCTCAACGGCCTGAGTCGAATTATGCCAGCATTATTCTGTATTCGAGTCTGGGGACTCGAGTCTGAAGTAGATCGTGTTGTTTTGTCCAAAGACAGTTAACTATTAACAATCCCTATGAACTAACCTATTCAACCAAAAACAGGTTCGGATGAGAAGCACCCGAAAGACTATAGAGTCTCCAATCAAATCTACGATTCGACTGAACACTCGGGGGATACTGCCATGGATATGCCCTACGGGTACCTCGCATTGGTATACCCGGTCCAGCCCAGTAAAGGCCCACGCGAAGACTTGTTGCCCAAGGAGACTCCGCATGGCCCAAGCCTGATAGAAGTTCTACTCCTTGGAGAACACGGCCAAGCTGTAGATAGAATTTTGAAGGGTGAACCCCTAAATTGTAACCAGCTTGACCTACCCCGAGACCTGGCCTCCTCATATAAAAGCCAGGAGGGCACGGCGAGGAGGATCTCTCCAACTCATACACACACCTCACGCCAGATTGCATCTGCGCATCCCCTGTAACCTTCGGTTCCACCATCAATCAAGAAAAGACAAGCAGGAGTAGGGTTTTCCCTCCGGGGGCCTGAACCTGGGTAAACCTCGTGCCCCCTTGTTGCATGTTTGTTAACCATCTCGCGATCTCCAGCATCCCCATCTTCTCCAAACCCAAGTCCATAACAATGGGCATTGACGAGTCAAACCCTCGTCAATAACCCTGCCTAGGCCAAGCCGGAAGGGTAACCCTGCTAACGATGTCGATCTCAAACATTCTTAAACAAAATGTGTGCCGTCAAAGGGCAAAGGAAAAAAGAGAGCGGTCAGTACTGAGGCCAGTACATGGCGAGACTTAGAATTTGTGGCTCTCGCCTACATAGGTATGGTGCGGTGACCTAGCATACCACTGCACGTGTAGTACACTATAGTCGTTTGTTCGGTAAATATCACATCCCTCAGAGTGGTACAACAGAAACATTGCAGGTCCATATTACAAAAGTACACACATTATTATTACAATACCGGAAGTTCAAGACTTCCAAAAGATCCATCTTACAAACCAAAATATAAAGTGTTCAGCGGAATTTTAAAAGTAGTAACTCCGACTAGGAGTTGAGCTCAACAGCTTATTCTATAGATTTCATGCTACGGCTCCGTTAGTTACTACTAACTAGGTACTTAGTTGGACTCGTTCTCATCGACACCGTAGCGGATCTCGTAATCCATGCCTTTAACTCCTCTGGACAGATCAGGTTCCTCGTAGAACACGTCTTCTTTGCATTCGGCTGCATACATTGGCACGTCTTCGAGATCCTCAGAGTCTAAGCAAGGGATCAAAGGAAATAATGCGTAACAGCATTACCCAACAAGTTCATTATATGCAAGGTGGGAAGTTTGATGCTCTAACTACCACCTCGGATTATAACTCCTTGGCACTATGCAATTTTTGTAAATCTTTCTTCAAAGATTGATTTTATTCCGAAAAAACTATGACAATCAGCCTTCATAGGTTGACCAGAACTTTCATGGAGTTCCTTTCCTGCCGCGTTCGTAGATCCTTCCCGGAACAGGGAGTAACAAGTTACAGTTCTTACACTCTGCAGAGGTGCATTACTTTACCCATGAGAGATCAACTCCTTGTTGCACAATCGGGTGTACTTTCTCATCCAAAATTCCATGATGTGAGGCCCATTAGTTGGTCCAAGCCAATCACTCCCTCTTCGCGACCCCACATGCCTCCTTGGTGTACACCATGCCCACATAATGAATTACGGAAATGGTTTGTACAAACCGTTATATGCCAGAACTATCGTGGGACGATGACGGTTCACACCCATATGCTGCATATCCTCTATGAATTACCAATTAATATGCACGCTACGAGGATAACAGCCATGACCTGCACATCCGGCTTCATGCGAGAGGAAGAAGATACATCTGACTTCTCTGTCCCATTCCAAATCTCATGGCTAATGCGTAATATACGGCGCTAGAATCACTGATGTCAGGGGTTATTAAGTCCTTACTTTATCATCATTGTTGCAAATAGAACTCTAAGTTCTATTGCTCCATTATATCATCACTTAGGATGATATCTATGATTTCTTTATTTATGAAAATATTATTTTCTTTCTTTTATAGCATATATGATAACACACAATCTGCAAACACTTTGATAAATACTCTTCAAAGGTAGTGAGGTCTGATGCTTGCACTGGACCTTGAGCTTCTAGTTCTACAAAAACATCATTATTTCCCGGTAAGGACAATATTTAAACAAGCAAAATGATTATGCAAGTAATGTAATGCATTTTTTGAATTCTATATGCATTTTCCCTATATAAGGTGCCTTTTAATCAATCATTTAAATGTTATCCTTTTATATTTATTGCATATATTGAATTATTTATTTTATTTCCCTTTTATTTGATTTTTATTGATTTAATAATTCTTTTAGGAATTATGAATTATACATTAAAGTTTATTATTAAATATTTATTTAGTATTTTTCAAAAATACTATAATATTAATGTATAATGAAAGTGATTTTTATTTATTTTTATCACCTTTCAATAATTTTGTAAAATTCCATAAAGTATATATAAATTACAAAATTCTTATAAAAATTTAAATTTCCAAAATTTTATATTTTATTTTATTTGGACAGAGTGGATTATTGTGAATCCAAAAATATTTTATTTATAATTTTTGGACTTTTATTTTATTTTCTAGAATTTTATTGAGGTGAGGGGCATTATGGTCTTTTCTAATTGATTAAAACAGTTTTTAAAACAACTTGGGCTGGCCTTTTGGGCTTATTGGGCCACTGGCCCAATAGGGCAGGGTCAAAATATAACCCTGAAGGGTTTTGGCCCACCCAGCCCAGTATTTCTGCCTCCCTCTCTCCCTCGACCTTATCCTCTCCTCCTCTGACCCGACCCTGTGGACGGCGATGCCGCCACCGTCGATTCTCGCCGCCGTCGGCCATTCTAGTATCCGTCGTGGTGCGATTTGGGGTTTTCGACAACCCTCGTTCGTTCTATCCAATTAGATTTGGCTCCGGGGCTTCCCCGTGGCCAGGTCCACCCCGTTCCTGAACCCTGATTGTCGCCATAGCCGTGGTCCCGTCTGCGGTGGTGCGCTGGGCTCGTGTGCTGTTGTGGCTGCCGTCGTGGCTGGTGCAGGTTGCAGTGCCCCTCTGGGTGCTCCCTGTGCCACCGCGGTTCGTCGGCCAATATTCTTCCTCTTCAATGCGTCAGCGAGGACCTCGGGTAATTTGTTTCTGTGGTTCTTGTTCATGCAACTGCCATGAATCTCTCTATGTATCTAGTGGCTTCTCATGCCTAGTGACTTTGTGCTGATTAGGGTTCATCCCTTAATTAGGGTTCTTGTTTTGATTAGGTTTCATAACCCCCTATTGATCATGCCCATGGTGCTTGTAGATCTATTGATGATCATACCTAAGCATGAAGAATGATTGTTTGTTGTGGTTAATGATTTGTAGTGGCTTTGATGATGCTAGTTGCCTGTCAGATTATTCTAGTGATGAATCACTATGATCCTATGCTAGTGTTTCTATGGAATCCTTGATTGGATTATGTTGTTGATTTGAGAATTTACTCTACTATCAGAATGCTTGTACTGACAGTGGTCTCTCTCAGTGGTTGCTTACTGTAATTATAATGGTAGCTTGTATGAGATTATACACACTGAATCAAATCATTACATGTAATGATTTTCTATGGATGTATGGATGAATATAATATTGATTCCTGGCACTTGGCTTCAGGAAGATGATATGTATTGGTTTGTGCCTTTTATCTGTGGGAACTAAGCAAGATTGGTTTTAGTTCATTTAGAGCATGTCCTTGTGATACCATTATGTTCTGGCACACAAGTGATTGAGTTTTATTTCTGGGCTTAGCTTGATAATGCTTGTGATTAATACTGGCAAGATGAAATGAAAGCTTTTCTTAACTTTCCTGCCTATGATGTTGGTCCGAGGCTCTAGGATTTAATTCCTAGTTAGTTGAGCAAATAGTTTATTTGAAACTTGTAAGATTAGAGGTGCTACTCTCTCTCTCTCTCTGGGAGATGTTCCCTCATCTGATAAGATCAAATGAAAAATGATTTAAGTTGCAAAAATAACACTGAACTCTATGATGCTGGTATGAGAGATTAGTGCTTGTGGCTGAGCTTGATTTCTTATCTTTATACTTGGAATCTCTAGGATAGATTCACCTCTCTTGGGTGATTATTGAGAGATCATTTCATAAAGCAACACATGCTTTTGTTTAGATAATATGATGAATTCATGTAATGGTTTTATGAGGATCACCACAAAATTTGATGTTGGTGTAGTAGATTGATGATGATCTTGATATTGATCTTGATCTTGATCTGCTTTTGCTGGGCTCCTGAGCTTGCTCTTGAGCTTGCCTGCTCCTCCTAGCTTCTGGGCTTGACCTTGCTGTCCACCAGATTCATCCCCTCCTTATGTCACCATCCTGGTGATGTTTGGGTTGATCTGGGTGGTTTGGTTTGGCTGTTGTTCTTGGTTTAGCTGCTGTTTACCCTGGCTGTGCTGGTGTGCTGTGTAGTGGAGAGATGCACTAGTGCTCCCCACGGCTGTGCTGTGGTTTTGTGTGATCTGGATGTGCTTGTGAGGTCGACAGCACACCATTTGCATGCTGGTGTGTGTCTAGCTTGTATGCCTGCTATGCACATGTGGATAGGTTCAGAAATTTTTAACTTACTATTACCAGCTTACTTTCACCTGGATGGTGAATTGATCCCTCTTGGCTATCATTTGCATTCTGTCTTTGAATTTATGAGAGATGAAATCTTTCATATTGGTGAAACTTGCCCCTTTTATAACATTTCTCAATGATGAGTTTGTCAAGTGTACTTCACTGACATATCTGAGAGAAATATACTAGCACTAATCTTATTTTGTTTCTATTTAGTCTTTGTTTTGCAGGTTCAAAGATAAAGATGAAGATTTAGTGTAGATTTAGATATAGGATAGTTAATAGATTTTCAAATGTAATTTTCTTATTCTTTTGTAATTTTTCTTTTATTGTCCTTGTAATCTTTATTTTATTTAATTGTAATAAAGATTATATTATTGTTAATAAAGAATATTCTTATTCTTTATTTCTTTTATAAATTGTGAAGTTTGGAATGACCTCAGTAGTTACATTCTTTGTAACTTATTTAGGTGCAAATCATATGAAATGAATTTCATATTCAATATTGTTTTTGGATAAGATTTTAGTAATAATACTTATTTCTTAATTAATTTAGATTCAAAATTTATATCTAAATCACTTAAATTATTATTCAAACACTTAAGTTTTAAAATTCAAACTCATTTCAAAACACACATAATTCCTTTAAGATCATATCAAAGTTTATAGCAATCCTCCTTTAAGACTAAACCTAATCTCAAAGTAAGAAAGAAACATTGATCACTCAAGGTTTTATTTGGCAAAAAATTTACCCACATTTTTCACAAATGAATGCATGCAACAATACATATTCCTAAATCTACCCTTCGTTAGGTCCTAAATACTGGGATGTTACAGACTTCCCCCCTTAAATTAAACTTCATCCCGAAGTTTGCGGAGATGTACTTGAATAGTTCTGGATATGCTTTTCTTAAATCCTCTTCCTTCTCCCATGTGGCTTCTCTCTCAGGGTGATGTTCCCACTGTACCTTGCAATATTTGATTGCTCTGTTCCTCAATCTTATCCAGTTTTCTTCCAAAATCTTACAGGGCTTTTCAATATAAGTCAGATATGCTTGTAGTTCTATCTCTTGATGTGTTATTGCATCATCTAGAACTTTTAAACATTTGCGAAGTTGTGACACATGGAAAATATTATGCACTTGAGCCAATCTTGATGGTAACTCTAAAGCATAAGCTATAGTTCTGTTTTGACTCGGTATCTTGAATGGTCTGATATATCTTGGACTCAATTTCCCTTTAACTCCAAATCTTTTTACTCCTTTCATTGGACTTACTTTCAAATAGACCATATCTCCCACTTCTGGATGCCATGATCTTCGGCTTTGATCCGCATAAATTTTCTGCTTGCTCTGGGATATTTTCAGTCTATCGCTGATCTTATCAATGATGTCTTGTCTTTCCTTGATATAATCTGGTGTAAATTCTTTGCTGCTTCCAGGTTCATACCAACATATTGGTGATCTGCACTTTCTTCCATACAGAATCTCATATGGAGCTGCCTTCAGACTACTCTGATAGTTATTGTTATAAGAAAATTCTGCCAATGGTAGGTGATCTTACCATGTTCCTCCAAAATCTAGTGCACAAGCTCTCAACATGTCTTCTAGTATTTGATTTGTTCTTTCAGTTTGACCTCCTGTCTCAGGATGATATGTCGTGCTGAAATCTAACTTTGAACCAAGTGCTTCATGCAATTGCTTCCAAAAGGCTGAAGTAAAGACTGATCCCTTATCAGTTACGATCTTTTTGGGTACTCCATGCTTACTTACTATCTCTTTCACTTATATTCAACTAACTTCTCGGCATTATCCTTTTGATTCACCGGAATAAAATGTGCACTCTTAGTGAGTCTGTCCACAATTACCCATATCATATCCTTCCTTTTTTGGGTTTCATAGGTAATCATGTGATGAAGTCCATACCTATTTCCTCCCATTTCCATTCAGGAATTTCTAAGGTTCTAATGGTCCTGCTGGACTTTGATGTTCATCCTTCACCCTTTGACAAGTATGGCATTCAGATACATATTTAGCAATATCTATTTTCATGTTATTCCACCAGAATAGTTCTTTCAAATCCATATACATCTTAGTACTCCCTGGATGTATAGAATATGGTGTATCATGTGCTTCTTTGAGTATGATATTTCTGATCTCAGTAACATCTGGAACACATAGACGGTCTTGGAACCATAAAGACCCATACTCTCCAAGGCGAAAAACTAATTTTTGCCCTTGAGATATTCTCCGAATTTCCTCAGCAATAAAAGGATCTTCTTCTTGATGTCTAAAAATGTCTTGCTTAAGATCACTGTCCTGCTCTGCAACTACCTTCATAGTCGTTAAGCCTTCAAGAACCTCTATTCTGATGAATTGAAGTTCTAATCTTTCCAAGTCCATTTGTAATTCTTTTGGTAACTCCCTATTGCTTGGATGAATATCTGCACTCTTTCTGCTTAAAGCATCTGCTACAACATTTGCTTTCCCTGGGGTGTAATTGATTGTTAAATCATAATCCTTGATTAATTCCAACCAACGCTTCTGTCTCATGTTCAACTCCTTCTGAGTGAAGAAATATTTGAGACTTTTATGGTCAGTGTATAACTCACATCTGGCTCCATAAAGAAAATGTCTCCATCCTTTCAGTGCCAAAACTAATGCTACTAACTCTAAATCATGAGTTGGATAGTTGACTTCATGTGGTTTCAATTGTCTTGAACCATAAGCAATCACTTTCCGATCTTGCATTAACACACATCCCAAACCTTCTTTAGACGCATCACAGTATACGGTGAAGTCCTTCCCTCTTTCAGGAACTGCTAAGATTGGAGCTGTGGTTAATCTAGTATTCAACTCTTGGAAACTTGCTTCACATTTCTCATCCCACTTGAATAGTGTATTCTTCCTTAATAAATTAGTCATTGGTCCAGCTATTTTGGAGAAACCTTCAATGAATCTCCGATAATAACCAGCCATTCCTAAGAAACCTCGAATTTGCTTCACATTGGTCGGTGCAGTCCACTCTAGTACCGACTGAACTTTAGATGGATTCACAGCAATCCCATCCTTACTGATCACATGACCGAGGAATTCTACCTCATCTAACCAGAACTCACATTTACTGAACTTAGCATAAAGCTTATGTTCTCTTAAAGTCTGCAATGCTATTCTCAAATGGTCGGCATGCTCTTCCTTATCCTTGGAATATATTAGAATATCATCACTAAAGACGATGACAAACTTGTCCAAATCTGGCATGAAGATCTTGTTCATCAGATTCATTAATATTGCCGGTGCATTGGTCAAACCAAATGGTACCACCAGATACTCATGGTGTCCATATCTTGAGACAAATGCTGTTTTTGGAACATCTTCCGGCTTGATTTTTATTTAATGGTATCGAGATCTCAAAACGATCTTTGAAAATACTCCAGGTCCTTTTACTTGGTCAAACAAATCTTGAATTCTTGGTAAAGGATACTTATTCTTGATAGTCACGTTGTTCAGATTTCTATAATCACCACACATCCGTCTTCCACCATCTCTATTATCCACAAATATTACTGGTGTTCCCCGCGGAGATACACTTTCCTGTATAGATCCTTTTCCCGCTAACTCATCAATTTGCTCCTTGAGTTCTTTCAACTCTTTGGGTCCCATTTTATATGGTTCTTGAGCTATTGGTGTTGTACCAGGTATTAGGTCAATAGTGAACTCTATCTCCCGGTCTGGTGGCATTCCCGGTAACTCTGTTGGAAAAACATCTTGGAATTCATTAACTATAGGAATCTCTTCTAATTTAACTTCTTTCATTGAATTCAACTGCAGATCTACCATGATATGATTGTGTTTATCTGCTTGGTAAACTATCCTTGCTCCACTTGGAGTTTTGATTGAGACAGTTTTCTCCTCACAATTTATCTGAGCTCCGTGTTCCATCATCCAATCCATCCCCAATACTACTGCAATTACCTTCAAAGGAATCACATATAGGTCTGCGAAATATGTACAACCACAGATCGAGATAACCTGATCTTGTTTTATGTGGCGTACAATCACATTCCCTCCTACCGTAACTACGGTCATAGGACTTTCTAACGTTGCCCTTCTAATCCCGAACTTATCACAAAATTCTTCAGAAATGAATGAAGTAGTTGCACCAGTATCAAATAGAACTTTGCCGGGATTGGTAAGGATATTGAGCGTACCTATCACTCCATGCTCCGAATTATCCACCTCCTCGAGGGTTGCGCAGTTCAGTTTTCCGGTAGGTCGATTTCTCTTGCCATTGTTGTTCTTGCCATTGTTTCCTCCTTTATTGGGATGTCCATTACCTTCACTAGCTTGTCCTCCTCCTTTGGTAGGCCATCCTCCCGGTGGTTTGCTCGGACAATCTGGCTTGATATGTCCCTTCTAGCCACAACCGTAATAGATCACTACAGGCTTTTTGCATTCCCTCTAGAAATGCCCTGGAATTCCACAATTGTGACAGATAACATTCCTTCTCAGATTAGATTGATTTCCACCACTGCCCTTGTTATTGTTATTGTTACTGTTGTTGTTACCAAAATTCTTATTCCAAGGTTTGAACTCCAGGTTAGGTTTAGGTTTTCTTGCCTTAATCCTTTTGGTTTCCTTCTTGGCTCTCTTCCTCTGATCCTCTTGGACATTCTTGTAGTCATCTTCAAAAGTAATGGCTGCATCCAACAACTGCTGATAAGTTTGCTTATTGGCTAACCTTAGCTGCATCCTCACAAATGGATTTAATCCATGCAAGAAATGCTTCTTCCTCTTCTCTTCAGTGTTAACATCCTCCTCAGCACAACGAGATAGTTGGCTAAACTCCCGGATGTACTTCATGACACTAGTATATCCTTGCTGAAGCTCCTCAAATTCTCGCCGCTTCAACTCCATGACAGTTTCCGGAACATGATATTCACGGAATCTCTGCTTGAACTCCTCCCAGGTAAACTCTCTTCCTGGTTGTTGCATGGCTAACTGATTTTCCCACCAAGATGCTGCAGGTCTAGTCAGCAGATGGGTTGCATACCTCAATTTTTCCTCATCATTGCAACCCACAGTTTTCAGCTTCTTTTCTGTATCTGCTAGCCAGTCTTCTGCATCCATTGGTTCAGGAGCTGATGCAAAAGGTAACGGTCTTGCATTCTGGAAATCAGATAGACTCACTCCTCCACCTTCAGGTGCCCTCTGATTTGCTTGCCCCAGCAGCTCTTCCATGAACTTGTTCTGGGTCTCTTACATCTTTTGCATGCATTGCATAATGTTCTGCTCCATTAACGGCCTCATTGGTGGTGGTGGTGGTAATGCTTCTTGGTTTGCTATATCTGCATCGGCCTTTTCCTTGGCCTGTCGCTCCATCTGTTGCTTCTCAGTTTCCATTTCTACACCCGTATCCATGACCCCCTAGTCCTGCAACATAAAGCGAATACTCATAATTACATCATGCACATGTGTTCTGAGCTCGACTTTACGCACAGAAGTAGTCACACAATGAAGATCCAAAGAAAATCCAAATATGCATTTCACATATTATACATAATGATACAAGGTTCTTACAACATATACCATATAGGTATAATCACAAAACTAACGTATTCATCTCACTACCTTATTACTTGGAGTACAATACATGATACTTGATATCACTAACTAGTTGCCTCCTTCTAGTAGTAACTACGCTCATCATACAAGCCTGATGTCCAACCGTGATGACGTGTTGTTCGCCGCACAGTTTGTGGAACAAATGGCCTTCCAGAAGGAACATACTCTATATCTGAAGTGTCAGGACTTGAGTAATTACTCAACCTGAGCGCATCGACTCCCTCCATCTCAGCTGAAAAGTCTTCAGAAGCATATTCAACATTATCTCCAGCCTGCATTTCCTGAGCTTCATTCCTTGAGTTGTCAACAGGATACGCAGTCCTGCTGCTTCCCAGGTGCTCTCGTGGGCAAGATAATGTAATACTGGATAATGTATATTCCCTGGGTTTTGAGAACATGTTGATGATTCAAACACTCTCTCTTCAGGATCTTCTTCCTCATCTGATCATCTATTGACCTGGTATATCTACTACTATTATTAGGGTTCATTCTTGCACCCATCCAACTAGATTGTCCAACATTTCTGTCAGAACCATCTGTGGACATCTGGTGTTCATGAGATCCATTATATGATCCCATCCTCCAACCATCTGAATTCTCAATAGGAAGTTCTGAGTCAGAACCAAACTCTGATCCATGTGGTACTACATACCGCATATCTATAGTAGGATTATGTGTAGGTTCAGGTCTTGGTGAATAAGGATATGGTATAAAAGATTCCGGATCTATAGGTATATCCTTAAAGATAGGTGTTGCACTACTACTTGCTTCTTTCTCTAACTGGAATGCTAACTTCTTCCTCCTTTCTGGATCAGTTAGATCCTCTAACATGTCATTTTTATCTTCAACAATCACTTGATGGGTCTTATAAAAAGACGCAACGAGTATTCGGTATCTATCCATAAACTTGGAAGCTAACTTAGGATGCTTCTTAACCAAAGTAAGATGATCTGGTATAGGCTCCGAGTCTATAGAATCATGAGGTATCACAAAGAATGTGCTACCTTCTAACTCCTTAGTTTTCTGCTCCCGTATATTAGCTATTGCCTCCACAAGGATTTAAAATTGGTTTTGGACAAAACCCTTTTGCAAATGACTTTTCCACTTTGGAAAAATGACCACTTTGAACCTTAAAAAGTTTAGAAGCCTAGTGGAGACCATCCTTGCAAATAGAACCACCTCTTGCATGCTTACATGCATGACTTAGATCCCATTGTTTTATGTGTGTGAATTGTTTGATTGATTATTGGTTTGGAATGCTTGTTGATATTGTGTTTGCTTGATTGATTGTAGTGAAGTTAGTAAACTGTGATACTAGCAAGATCAAGGAGTGAACCAACATTCCCTACCAAAAAGGCAAGTTACACTATCATCTAAAGTCCTACTATTTTTCATTATACTTAGTGGATTTTGAAAACATGCATGAAAAGAATTTCTATACTTATGCTATGCTAAATCCTAAATAGAACTCCCTATACATTCCTTAGAGAAAACAATGTAGTTGTTACATGCTTAGCCATGCTATATTTTGAAAAGAGATACATGTTGAGATTTTATGAAGATTGAGAAAAGGACTTGTAATTTTATATAATAAAACAAGGACTCAATGAACCACCTGGGTGGCCAAGGATACTTTGAGTTTTGGAGAAGGTGGCAACAAAAGGAACCATGTCTATGGCAATCACTTTGTGTTATGCTCCAAAGGAAACCACCCAGGAAACTTAGAGATTGAACATGTTTCTCCAATTGTGGCTTTCGTGTGCAACCACATGCTATTATGGCTCTGGCTTAGTCCACTACATTGGGAAGACCCATGCATTGTCTTCAGGCTACTGGACATGAGGACCTGGAATCCTACATGGGTACTTGAAGACAAGCTAGCAATGGTGTATGGGAGGACCCTCTAGAAAGACTTCGTCACATTCTCAATCTGTCGGTACTCCATCTTGGTGAGCACTAATCCAGTGGACACTGGTGGCAAAAGGATGGGATTGTGACATGTGGGTAAAGTGTACTACTTCTGCAAAAGATAATAAAATCTAAGTACTTAGCCGTGTCCCGGTTGTGGACAATACTGAGCAACTAAAGTTTGAAGCTATGGGAGATCTCGACATTCTAATTTCTAAAAGAAAACTTTTAAAGACTTGATGCACTTGGGGGTACCAAGGGGCTCAAGAGACTTTGATAAAACTTGATGTACTTGGGGGTACCAAGGAACTCAAGAGATTTTGATGAAAACATGAACACTTGGGGTTACCAAGGAACTCATGAGATTTTGATAAAACTTGATGCACTTGGGGTTACCAAGTAGCTCAAGGGATTTTGACAAAGACTTGAACACTTGGGGATACCAAGGAGTTCAAGGGATTTTGATAAAGATATTTGACAAAGGAAACAAAACCATTTGAAAAGATAGGATAAAATATTGCTTTCTGCAAAGAAGCCTAAAACCCTACCTAGGCAATTATGCATGTAATGATAGGATCCACTTACATTCCACATAGTAGTGAAACTTGCCAATACAATTCAAATGTATTGACCCTTGTGGCTGTAACTTGTAATGTTGCAGGTTTGATTGATTTTAGTGAAGATTGATTGATTAGGATTACAAAGTCTACAACCAACATCTGTATGTGGCACTTTGAAGATGAAGGACCCCATGACTATAGTTATTCCGCTGCAATGTAATGTAATAGGCAAATGAGCTATGTATGATGTAATAAACTTATGATATTCCTGCTTATAAAGTTATATTATGACCTTTGTTTTTTGATATTACATCTTAACTGTGGATGCTAGCTATTGATCCAGGGACTAGCATTATAAACATAGGGGACTCCACCTTATATTGTTTAAAGGTTGGGACACTCCCTCTACAAGGAAGATGAAATGAAAGCTTTTCTTAACATTCCTGCATATGATGTTGGTTTGAGGCTCTAGGATTTAATTCCTAGTTAGTTGAGCAAATAGTTTATTTGAAACTTGTAAGATTAGAGGTGCTACTCTCTCTCTCTCTGGGAGATGTGCCCTGATCTTGATTTCTTATCTTTATACTTGGAATCTCTAGGATAGATTCACCTCTCTTGGGTGATTATTGAGAGATCATTTCATAAAGCAACACATGCTTTTGTCTAGATAATATGATGAATTCATGTGATGGTTTTATGAGGCTCACCACAAAATCTGATGTTGGTGTAGTAGATTGATGATGATCTCGATATTGATCTTGATATTGATCTGCTTTTGCTGGGCTCCTGAGCTTGCTCTTGAGCTTGCCTGCTCCTCCTAGCTTCTGGGCTTGACCTTGATGTCCATCAGATTCATCCCCCTCCTTATGTCACCATCCTGGTGATGTTTTGGTTTATCTAGGTGGTATGGTTTGGCTGCTGTTCTTGGTTTAGCTGTTGTTTACCCTGGCTGTGCTGGTGTGCTGTGTAGTGGAGAGATGCACTAGTGCTCCCCCACGGCTGTGCTATGGTTTTGTGTGATTTGGCTATGCTTGTGAGGTCAATAGCACACCATTTGCATGCTGGTGTGTGTCCATCTTGTGTGCCTTCTATGCACATGTGGATAGGTTCAGAAATTTTGAACTTACTATTACTAGCTTACTTTCACCTGGCTGGTGAATTGATCCCTCTTGGCTGTCATTTGCATTCTGGCTTTGAATTTATGAAAGATGAAATCTTTCATATTGATGAAACTTGCCCTTTTATAACATTTCTCAATGATGAGTTTGTCAAGTGTACTTCACTGACATATTTAAGAGAAATGTACTAACACTAATCTTATTTTGTTTCTATTTAGTCTTTGTTTTGCAGGTACAAAGATAAAGATGAATATTTAGTGTAGATTTAGATATAGGATAGTTAATAGATTTTCAAATGTAATTTTCTTATTCTTTTGTAATTTTTCTTTTATTGTCCTTGTAATCTTTATTTTATTTTATTGTAATAAAGATTATATTATTGTTAATAAATAATATTCTTATTCTTTATTTCTTTTGTAAATTGTGAAGTTTGGAATGACCTCAGTAGTTACATTCTTTGTAACTTGTTTAGGTGCAAATCATATGAAATGAATTTCATATTCAATATTGTTACTGGATAAGATTTAAGTGATAATACTTATTTCTTAATTAATTTAGGTTCAAAATTTATATCTAAATAACTTAAATTATTATTCAAACACTTAAGTTTTAAAATTCAAACTCATTTCAAAATAGACATAATTCCTTTAAGATCATATCAAAGTTTATAGCAATCCTCCTTTAAGACTAAACCTAATCTCAAAGTAAGAAAGAAACATTGATCACTCAAGGTTTTATTTGGCGAAAATTTTACCCACATTTTTCACAAATGAATGCATGCAAAAATACATATTCCTATATCTACCCTTCGTTAGGTCCTAAATACTGGGATGTTACATATGGTGGACTGAAGCGGCAGCGCAGCATGCACTAATCAACCTATAGAGACTCGATACAACTATCGGCTATCAGAGAGAGCTAAGAAAGACCTATGCAGGACCAACCTGATACTAACACCAATCATACCTATCTTGGTAATTCCCTCTCAAGACCAAACGAGAAAGTCCTGCCAAGGAACTCACACGGTTGGCAGTTTTATTCATTCTGTTATAGTTGCAGCACTTACTAATCAGTATAGATAGAGTCATCCTGATATCATAAGCAATGGGCAGTTTTAGTTAACCATTCTGTTATATTTGCAATATTTACTATTCAGATACATATAGCATGAGGAATCCCAATTATAGCAGTTGTTGGTACTATTATTTAGCCATTCCGTTGTAGTGAAGTTGATCACTAGTCATTCCAAAGTCAAATTTACAGCACTACTTTAGTTATAGTTGTCTATGATCGAGATAATATGCTCCAAGTCGTCCATAACCGCGGAATGGCTTTCCGAAAGATTTACCCTGTAGGGGGCACAAATAGCAACACATACATGACCAACCTCAGAAAAACCAAATGAAAACCCAACGAGGTATCATAACAAAGCAATCGCAAGATTCATATAATATTTCAGAGGGCCACCCCACTAAGCTACCCACGAAAGTTGGCCGGCTCCGAGATGGACCCAGAGGTTTGTGTCTATGGCTGTAAACAACTGGGAACCCGAAAGTTTGACTGGGATTGTCAATACAGCGAAAAAATTCCACTTACCTAAACAGTACATTAGTAAACGCTCTCCAGGAGCAATAGTAGTAAATAAAGCAGTAAACATTGCATAGGCATGGCATAAGTACAAGATAGTTATAAAACCCTAAACTAGTTTGTGTCCCCAAGAAATAAGATATGATTCAAGGTATGGCTAAGGGCATTCATGGTCCCACATGCGGATAATGCGATAGTCAAGGAACAGGTTTCAAGTACTCACGGTCCTACGGGACACCAGTGAGCGGTCAAAAATCAAATGACATATATTTCCCAATGGTGTCTCTGCATTAGTTATATTTATTACAAGAAATTTAATATCAAGTTGTAATTTAAGTCATGATCATCTCCAACATAAAGCATATGGCAACCTTCCAACAAATGTGGTACTTGACGACACACAGCATCACCTAAGCAAGTGACTACGACATGCGAGGCTGACTATCTACCAAACAACAAGTAATAGGAGGTGTCCAAGGAAATATAGTGGTTGCAAGGGATATCACGGATACGAAAAATAGAGCATCACAACACAAATAGCAATATATGATTAGGAGGAAGTAAAGACTATAAAGATAAAATAGGTAGAAAGGGGGAGAATGCTCGCCTGGAAAACACTGTCGAAGGTTCATTCGAAGACCGGTGCGACACTCGCATCAACTCATCAACCTAACCCACAGAGAAGCAAAGCACTAGAAGAAACACCGGATGCGCTATTCAATACTAAGACAGAAGATTGAGCATGATGCATGAATGATGTATGTCATGAAAAAGATGCGGTGCAATTAGGCAATACTAAGCAGGATCGGGGTCTCGACAATTAATTAGAGGGTTCATGTTGTTTAGGTACCCCGAAATTTAAATGTCGTATTAACAAGGCAAATATGACATCGGTTCGCTACACAAATTTAAATGGGGCCAAAATAAGACTAGAAAAGCCCTCATATGGTCTACATATTTAATTATTAGATGAGCCAACAAAATACCCCAAAACCACCAAACATGTATGCAAGCATGATAAATTATATACAACAGGTGTATATCATTTATAAAATAGGGGATCAGGAGGGGTCACACATATTGGTTGGAGGATCTATGGCTCCGAGGGGTTCGACGGGGTTCGGGTCTTCGGGTCAGGGCTTTGGATCTTCGTACTCCGGGATCGAGGCTTCAAATTCTAGGAAGGAGATCTTGTCATATGGTAGGCTTAGGCCAAATGTCGACATCTTCGATTCATCGGATCCATGAAGGCGATCTCTGGGTTTCACCTCATTCATCAGTGGAGGGCTCGCATCACTAGTCATGGAGTCAAGGTCGATCTAGTCTTTAAGAGTGTGGTGCTCGCATCGCATCAACACTTCTAGGCAATCTTCATATGATCAAAACAGCACTATTACCTCGACACTAAGGGCAGCCACAATATATGGCCAAAGTAGTTCCATATCTAATATTTGGCTTTTGGAACTAGTTCCCTACGTTGTCGGGCTAGTTCCAAAATCACAAAAAGTGGGAACCGGAGCATGTTGCTGCTCCGATGCCAAATCCCACTCCCTCAATAGAATACTATATTTCTTCCAATTTCCAACAGCTACAGCTTTCAATTTCCAACCGTTGGCACAGTTCAGATTACAACCGTTGGAGGCATATACACAAAAATAATATATGAAACTAGAAACAACAATTTGACCATTTTGTTCATAGGTCCTATATATTAATCTTTGCACAAGCACTACTAGCAGCAAGAAATACACCTCTGTCAAACATAGATCATTCGTCCTCCTCCTCCATGAGTTATACAGACATGCTGAACTCCTCAATCCCATCACATGATCCACAAAATACAAGTATCCTGCCACCAAACATGGATCCTTCAAATTTTCACATGAACCATCCATCCTCCCAGTTTTCTCCCAATCTGCAACACTATACCCTACCATGTCAATCTGAAAGGATACGGATGTCGCCTAGAGGGGGGGTGAATAGGCGATTAAAACTTTTCCTAGAGTGGCTCAACAAAGGCGGAATAAAACTAGTGTTTACTTTGTTAAGCACAACCTAGAACAACTAAGGTTCACCTATGTGCACCAACAACTTATGCTAAGCAATACAAGCAACAAAGTGATAGCAAGATATATATTACTTCAAGCACAAAGGCTATCACAATGTAAAGTGCATAAGTAAAGAGCTCGGGTATAGAGATAACCGAGGCACGCGGGGACACCGATATTTTACCGAGTTCCTCCCAACATGGAGAACGTCTCGTTTGGAGAGGGGGTGGTATCAAACCACCAACGCCACAAAAGGCCTCCCTTATTCTCTGGTGAATCTCACCCCAACGGGATCGATCCACGCTTCCACTATCGGTGCACTTGTCGGTGGCAACCGGAACCTCTCATAAGGTTGGGGCACTTCTCCACAACTTAATTGGAGACTCCCAACAAACTCCACCAAGGCCACAATGCCACCAAGGCCACAACCTGCAACACCAAAAAACCGTCTAGGGTTCCAAGAACCCAAGAGTAAAAAGCTTCTCAGCTTTCACTCACCAAATCCTCCGGGGAGAACTCAAACCGATGCACCAAATGCAATGGCAAGAACACGAGTAGTGCTCAAATACTTCTCTCCCAAATTCCACCTAAGCTACAAAAGCTTGTGGGGGAATAAGAGAGGAAGAACAATGGAGGAAATCCACAAAAGACTCCAAGATCTAGATCCCAAGATATTCCCCTCACTTAGAGGAGAGATGGATTGGTGGGATTGTAGATCTAGATCTCCTCTTTCAAATCCCTAAAGTATATACAAGAATCAAGGGAGGGATTGAAGGGGGAGCAATCTCAAGAGGGTCAAGAATGGAGGAGAAAGCCTGTAAAACTCGAGCAGTTGCATTAGGGAAGAAGGGCCCCTTTTTATAGGCCCACAGATTTCTGACCGTTTTCTGCCCGTTGGGGAAAGTCAGACCGGAGACTCCGGTCTACACCGGAGATTCCGGACCAACCTCCGGACTGCCCATCTGAATGACCTGGGCCATCCAAGACCCAACAAGACTGGAGACTCCGGTCTTCCAACACCGGAGACTCTGGACTGAGGAAACACCGGAGACTCCGGGGTAGCCTCTAGACCTGGCTCCGGACCCCCATACAGTATGTCCTAGCCCTGATTCTGAAGTCACCACCGGAGACACATCCGGAAACTCCGGACTACACCGGAGACTCCGGTCCACACAGACCGGAGACTCCGGTCATGACCAAATAAGAGGCAAACTTCAAATGGCGATATCTAGAGTTTGGAAACTCCGATTGACCCAAAACCAATTTTGTTGGAAAGAGGACAACAAGGGCTACCCAAAAAAAAGTGGAAATATTGGATACCACCAATAGAGAACATTTCATGTATTATAATGTGAGATACCTCTCTTGGTGAGAAACCGTAAAACCTCAAAGATCAAAAACGCAATATGATATAAAAGGGAAATCCGTTTTTGATGAACTAGAGCTTGTTATGAATATTACCACAAGCTCTAGAACCTCACATGGATAATATCCAAATAATCAACCAAGAAAGGATGATGCTAAGTATGCAAAGGTTTGAGCTCTCTTTGAAAGATATGATCGAGTTACTCACTTGAGAGCCCCTCTTGATAGTACGGTTGTCTATCCTATAAACCGGTCTCCCAACTAACACCACGAGACCGGTAAGAAAAAAACCCTATCAAAATCATACCTTTGCCTTGCGCATATTCCAATTGATCTTGATGTATACGATCTCGTCCTTCTCAAGATGGAACAACTTTCTTGATTGCTCTTTTATGCACTTGCTTGATGAAGACTTGCAAGTTAGTCGCCCATACAACATGGGGAAACCTTTATATTGACCTTTTCTTCATCGATCCATGTTCACCGAGGATGGCAAGCTTTAAGCATGAGATCTTCTAGATATTGCACATATTTAGCTTGCACATCATTTCTTCTTTTCTTCATTATGTTGATGCCTTGAATATACACCAGATATATTACTCCATCTTATTCTTCAAGACATACTTGCCATAGGATTAACTCTCACATGACCAATATGTGGATCATTCTTTGAACACCTTGGTCACCACATGATCCTCTTCACTTCTTCTCCAAACCTTCAAGCCAACAAATGGTTCAAGCATTGCCTATGGACAATTCCTACACGTACAACTTGATACAAGCATTAGTCCATAGAGATTGTCATTAATTACCAAAACCACACATGTGGGCCCACATGTTCTTTCAATCTCCACCATTTTGGTAATTGATGACAATCCCTTTGAGAGGGTTTATATAAGGAATTTTAACAAATAAAATGGTAGCGCCAATATCAAATACTACACAAGTATGTGATATTGGTACCATCACCATATATAGAGCAAACTCCCCCACAATCTATGCATGCGTGATGAACTTGAATTTCATTGCATATATTGCCAATCAATATCATTGGTGGAGTTTACTCTATATACCACATGCTAAGCAACAACAAAGATGCAAGAGCATGAAAGGCAAAATGCTTAAGAACAAACTCAAGGCATAAACCATTTCCCTTAAACCCTCTAAAACTTCTCCCCCATTGGCATCGATTGCCGAAATGGGTGACAAGTCCTAGAAGACCAATATAGTGATAAATCCTCCAAAGGTGTGCATTCGGACATATCCAATGATGAATACTTGGGAGAAAGTAGAACTATATCGAGGACCCAAAGATTTCCTAAATAAATAAAATAAAAGAAGCATCAACAAATGATGTATGCAATCACAAGATCCGACAAACCAAATGAAAACAACAAAATGAGTCCAAATGGAAACAACAAGATATTATGATATGAGTAGATGAGTGTTTTAAATAACAACTATAGAAGCTCCCCAAGATTTGTGCATAATTTAAAATAAATGCATTGGAATACATAATGCACAAATATGTAATCCTTGCTCCCTCATAAACATTTAAGGCACAATAAATGAGAAAGAAGACAAATGAGCATTATTAAATGAATTAGATGAGCTCCCCAAAGATAATGCACCCATTATGATAATTGCATTTGGGAACAAAGTGCATAATCATGGAATCCTCACTCATCCAACTCCATTTTAACAATACAAGGCATGAGAGAAAAAATATGATAAGCACAAAGTGATGCTATAAATGAAACTAGGAAGCTCCCCAAGGTATGTGCAACATTAGGTTTTTGTATGTGAATACAATGTGCACAACATGGAATCCTCACTTCCTCTATTTTACTTATGAAACAGCTTAGTGCAAATGAGCAAATACCAAGGCATAAAATTTGCAAGAAACAAATGGTTGAGCAATAAGTAAGAGACAACATATTAGCGGGCTCAACCACAAGGATGTGTGAGATGCATGACAAAGCATATTATAAGACTAGTACAAGGATGATCATTGCGTATCCACATAGTCTTCAATGAATGATATTGCTTAGTATGACCATACAACACACACGAAACAAGGAAGATATCAAGAAAAAATTGAGTAACCTCTTTCATGTGTATAAGTTTCTAAGTAGACAATCTTGCAAATATATTGATCCACAAAGAAACATTTACACACAAAGTAGATACTTAAAATCAATAGAGAAAGATATCCAAAATGAAGTCATGACAATACTAATAAGATTTTTCTTGAAAGCATGGCCAAAAGGCTCAAATATCTTATTGTACATCGATGAGCTTCAACAACCAACACACCCCATACATTACAACTATCACCAAGGGAAAAGGAGAAAGTTGGAATATATGGAGAAAGGCAACAAGTATCACAAGGAGAAATCAACTAGCAAAATGTCACTATTGCACATGAGATAAGTTGAGGAAAAGATAGGCAATAAAATTGCTAGATTGACATATTTGGGATTAGTGGATCATATGCATGATTTTGTATAGTCCCAATTATATGCACTCATCTCAACTTATGCACATATACAATAGAGAGTCCTATTAATTCCATGTCTAGAGATACAATCAATAAATATAATAACAAAAATTCATGCCAAGATACAACCTAAAAAAGGTTGGAAGCAATATAAATATGCATGAGGAAGAGATACTTGTTACCGAGATATAATTGGTAGGATGTAGAGGATAGGAATTCGTTGATCATCCTACAGCTTGCCTCAAATTTTCTTGTAAGCACTACTTCTTCAAAATCGAGAGACAAGCATCCAATATATCTCCAATGTACCTAAAACACATTTAAGTACAAAATGGTCCCCAAACTTATTGGGTCCAAAGTAGTTAGTGCAACTACAATATATAGGAGAGACTCCACATAATTATGTGCATATTGATATGAAATTGAATTTCATGCACAACTTAGCCGATGGGAATCGGTGGAGTTTTCCCTATATATTGGATCAAATAAAGCAAACATGCCTTAATATAAACATATAGTAAATATACATGCATAAAGCTTTCAAGAACCAAAAATGAGATACAATTTGAACAAAAACACCAAGTAAACTGAGTTGGCACACACAAGAGTGTAACATCCCAAAAATACTAAACTTAGATCATCAAACACTAATCATCAAGATTAGGGTTAACAAAAAAAATTCTAAATAAACTCATGAATGCATGTATATGTGTATGCATGGATTTTGAATTTCTTTAAAAACCACCTTGTTTGTGTGATCCATTGCTTGTAAAATGTTTCTTAGGTGAAATGAACATCATCTAAAACATCTCCCACACTTTTCCTAAAGACAAGTAAATCAAAACAAATATATGAAGTGAATGGTCATTTTGACAAATTTAACTCCCATGCCTACTTTGGCTGTCTCAAACTTTCAAAACCTAACAGAAACTTTTCTCGATCTTTGCACCCCTTGAATGTACTCATAACAAGGTATCAAGTCCCACTTTGTGATCATCCAAAAACTTTCAAATGCATAGTTTAAATGACAATTCAAAATTGAATCTTCTTCATATGGGAAGATCCCACTTTTCCAAAACCCACTCAACCAAGCTCAACTTTAAAAACCCAAGCATCTGCAGACTCACCAGCACCAATCTAGCAAACCCACCAAAAATCATTTCAAAATTCAGAACTTGATTTCATGCGGCCATTTCATCAAACAGGTTGCAGACACAAATCAAACAAAACATCAAACACTATAGTGTGCAGTGATTCTTGCCTAACTTGTTCCCTAGTTAGCTCACACACAACTCAGTAGATCATCTAGAAAGATTAGCCCAACACTAGCACCCCTGTGATCTTGCCATTGTCATTAGAACAGCCGAGCACCCCCATGTCACCCCATTGTGGACAGCAGGCTAGAGGAAGAACTAGCCGTGCCAACCTTGTCTGGGAGGCAGCCCACCGTCCACCGCCACTCCCTGTCCTAGCCGCGAGCGTTGCCAAGCCCTGGACCACGCGCACAAGCCGCGCACAGACCATGCCGAGCGTGCGCCAGAGCGCCACCCTCGACCAGCGTCCACAGACCGCGCGCCGCCCTCACCGCGTGCACACACGATCACCACCGACCCAGGAGACCGCCAGACATCCCTGTTTGCCGCCCGTGCCATACAGCCACCGCCCGCCGTCGAAGACGCCGCCTCTGCCGCGCAGAGCACCGGCCGTTCCAGAGCAAACCACACCGCCCCATGCCTCGCGACCATGTCGTTGAGCATTGCCAGGAGACACAGCACCGTCCCCTACCCTTGCCCATGCCATTAGCCGCTTGTAACATCGCCCCCGACGAGCTCACCGTGCGCCCCAACGGTCCCCTCGCTCGACTATAAATAGAGGCCACCCCCGCTCGATTTCTTCACACCATCTCACTCCCCTCTCCTCACTGATCGTGCCACAACATTCTCAGAGCAAGGCGAGCACCACCTCGCCGGAATTTCACTGGAGCCTGCCGCTGCCGGAGAAGAAGGGAGCCAGCGATTGGAGCCGCCCCAGGAGAAGCCACCGGTACCAGGTGGTTCGCCGTCATCGACTTCGTCGTTCGCCCACCTCGCCGACCCTCGCCCGTACCCCGGTGAGCCCCCAGCACCCCTCACTGGCCTCTCTAGGTTTCGTTCTCGCCGGAGTTGTCTCGCGTCGACGATGACACTCAGCCATTGGATTAGAACTAGATCGAACGATCCACGTTGCCCCATACCGCTTCGCCCAGCCCCGTGTCAGTGACGAGTGGGGACACCCACTTAAGCAGCCCGCGGGAGCACTGCGCTTAGCAGGCCGGCCCGTTAGAATTTCCCGCGCAGCCCAGCAATTCAAATTAAAACTTTCTCTATTTCAATTCAAACACACTTCAGCACCCAACTTCAAAAATCAACCCAGATCGATTCAGTACACCAAATTGGATGAAACCAATTTTGTTGGAAAGGTCTGTGAATTCTTAATCCAAGCCCGTTGGATTCAAGTCATTTGGATCTGTAGATCACCCAGAGTAAAAATAACAAGGCAGAAGCTTTTCTGCATTCAAACATTTTTCAAATTTAAACCATAAAAGCTTTTGAGTTGATTCCAACTCTCAAAAATCACATTTAACCATACCTTTCAGAATATATAAAAATATATAGGTTTAATTGCAGAACTAATGTTCAAGTAATAAAAGAATGCTACATAAGCATTTCTAGCCACTTTAATTAATCAAAATAAAAGGGTAAAACCTTATTAAATTGTGACACCACTTTAAATCACATTCCCATGGACTACAATATGTGGCGATGACATGTGTCAACATGATCCCATATTTGGTTTGGAGAATATTAAATCTTAAGTAGTTTTTCAATGAGTAGAAATTACTTTTATAAAAATAAAAAGATCTAAACCAAGCTTTAACCTTGTAATATTAGAGATGATGCTAGATCATCTATAGGACCCTTGTGTGTGATGAGTGCAAGTAGTTAAGAATTTTTTGGTGATTGTGTACCTCGTATTTATTCATAGACGCTAGTACCGACCAGGGATACTACGAGGAGGAAGGAGGATACTACAAAGAGGAAGCCGAGGAGAACTTCAACCACTGGTCTGCACAAGGAAAGCTAATTACTATGCAAGCCTTACTAATCAAGTTGACCCTATGAAAGTTAGCCCTTGCAAGACACCCTACTGATGCCACAAACCCATACTTGTGATCCTACCTACTTGTTAAACCAATCCTAGTTTTATGGCAAGCTTCTTACTTTATTTATTTATCAAAGCTTACTTAGAGTCTACCTAAGAGTTTGGTAGATACCAGACAGTTGTGCTGAAGGTTGCATAAAGAGCATTAAATTGGCCTAAGTTAGAAACCTTGATATTAGCCTCAGATATAAGGTTGTACTTAGTTGAAAACTCCACTAGTTACCACCCATCATTAGTACTACCCCCACCTGTAGATGCTAGTGCTAAGCATAAAATTTGATCAACTCTAGATGGGAATACTTTGTGGAAAAATGGTTATGAAAACCTTGGAATGATGGATCATTCTATTGAAATGTTTTGGACATGTGTTTTCAAACACTTGATGATTCTGGTGATAAAAATGTTGAGGCATGAGCCTTAGCCCTATATAAAACTGATGGTTGTCTGGATGCGATACCATTCCAATTTTAACGTACAACCACAATACCCGAATATTGGGTAGGGCTTGACTGGAAACTTATATACCTTAGTATCAGTTCCCTCACGGCCAAGGTCTGAGCTGAGGCTACCTTGTGAAGATTGTCCACCTGTGTAGTACCCAATATGACAGTGGTCATGGTTGGGAGGCCAAACTCACAGGAGAGGTGCTTATACTAGGGCGTGTAATTGAAAGGTTAGGATTTATTATCCGCATACTGAGTATGGTGAATTCAGGATTTGTTCCTGACGGATGTATCGAATGTTGTGGTGAAAGTGTACAATCTCTGCAGAGTGTCAAACTATTCGAATAGCCGCGTCCGCGGTTATGGACAGTTGGAGTGGCCATACTGTTCCCCCGTCAGACTTCTCAAAAATGACTTGGGAAATGAATTGAGACTTTGACTTGACCACAACAGAGTTGTGACCTGAATTACAAGATCCCATTTAGGAATTATAAAATTGTTACTAGCTTTGGAACTTAGTAAAGATAAACCTGGATTTTTGCAAAACAACCCTAGAGCCTAGTGTCCTATTATCCAAAAAACCCCTTTACTTGTTAGTATTAGTTTGCGAGTACTTAAAGAGTACTCATGGCTTTGTCCCTGGCTATTCCCATGGCCAGACTATGAATAGGAGTACCTGGAAGATGGACCCCAGGAAGGTTACAAAAACTAGGATCATCTCCCATCGTCAGCATTGCCTGTGACCCCGAAGATGGAGCTTCGCCTACGCTATCGTTATTATTACGTATTCCGCTGTTTGATGTTGTATTAAGAACTGGATCATGAGATCCCTATTTGTGTAAGAACTTATTTATCGTTTGTAATGGATGAAGTACTATGGTATCGAATACTGTTATGTCTCGCAAAAATGGTAATCCTGGGATTGCGATGTATGGCATAACAAGCATCTAGGATTGAAAAATCCGGGTGTTGACAAGTTGGTATCAGAGCCATCCTGACCATAGGAGACCCTAGTTAGATTGGACGTTAAACCAAAAACTTAGTTTCAAAACCAAAAAGAACAAAAATATTTACGAAAACTTATTCTCATTCTTACCTCTTTAATTCTTTAATAAAACTTCACGTTCCTCAAAAACTCTTGCAAAATAGATAAAATTTTGACACACTTGATCACTCTGCTAATCTACTCATCCTCTATATTTATAGATGGACGTGAAGTACAACAAGTTTTACCAACTCGGGAATGGAGGAGACCTTATCTTTGAGAGGGATCTAGATCAGCTTTCGGAACTTCTGGAGCGTCCGCATCCCGAGTTCTATGGAGCTCAGCTCAATGATCAAGGAGGAGAAGAACTGCAGTGGCTAATTGTTGCAAGTCTCCGAGGAAAGATTGACCCTCCCACTGCGGAGGGAATTCAGTTTACCTTGATTGAAAACAACTGGCTCGATGGACTTGCCAGAGCAATGCAGGAAGCTCTTTCCTGTTTGTGTCGGCAGAGCATCAATCAGATCAAGGGTACTCGCTTTGAGTTTTGCCCAGGCGTGATGCAAATGGCCAACCACTGGAAGCCCCATACCACCCCGAGCTGAAGACTCAATTGGACCACCTTAGCTTCATGATGTATGATCGTCAACAGGAGTTGGACAACTGCCGTGACTATTGCAACCACAAGTCTGCCATTATCAAGACGAAGGACCAGACCATCGCCATGCTAGCAAAGGATTGCAAGTCTCGTCGCCGTCAGCTCGACAAGAAGGACCGCATTATTGCCCGTCTTCGCCATCGCATCTCATCTCTGGAAGAGACCATCCACGAGAGAGACATGCAGTTAGAGGAAAGGGAGAATGCCGGAGAGGATCTTCGTGGAGACCCTTACTCCTATCTCAGCGATGACGATGATTTTCTGGAGGATCAGGCCATGGACTTCTTCACCGATGAGGATGATTTCGCCTTCATCGATGATGCTGAAGATGATGAAGCCACAGACTCCGAGGAGTAGTAGCACTGAGCACTAGCGTAGTAAGTAGTAGTCGGTCCCATTGTATCGTAGATTCCAGAATGGTTCTTAAAACCATCTGTTTTTCCTTGCTGTGGTGTGTGTTGTACTGTGTGCTATGAGTGAATGAATGAAAAAGCAAGTTGCTAGAAAAACCTGAGTCAAACTCTAACAACTTTTCAAAAACCCAAAACCTTAGCAATTTCCCTCTTTTCTCATAATCTATATCAATCTTCAGATGCCACGTGGAGGAAGTGGTTCAGCCCCGGACCCGATGTTGCAGATCCTGCAAATGTTGACTTCTGACCGCGAAGCTGAAAGAGCGGAATGTCAAGCCAACCTAACCACTCTGCAACAGATAGCCCAGCTAGCCCACAACAACCAAGGCCACGGAAATCAGTACAACCATGGATCTAAGCTCAAGAATTTCCAGAATACCAGCCCACCTGTTTTCACCAAGTCAGAAGAACCCCTAGACGCCGATGATTGGCTGCAAACCATGGAAAATAACTTAGAAGTAGCAGGAGTGGAAGCCAACAAGAAAGTCCTGTTCGCCACCCATTATCTAGCCGGAGATGCCAGGGCATGGTGGAACAGTGTTCGTGCCATGACCGGAGGCCAGATGATGACCTGGCAGGAATTCAAGGTCAAGTTTAGCAGAACCCATGTGCCACCAGGTTTGATCAAGAGAATGAGAGACGAGTTCAGAGAATTGAAGCAAGGAAGGATGACTGTAGTGGAATACCGTGACAAATTTTTGTCATTAGCTAGGTATGCCCCGGACGAGATAGACACTGAAGCCAAGAAGAAAGAAAGATTCCTGAATGGTCTGCATGACGAGATGCAGACAGTGTTAGTCAATATCCCCTTTGTTGATATTGAAGCCCTTATCGACTCTGCTATCCAGATGGAAGGAAAGATCAACCAGGCCAATGAGAACTGCAAGCGTCGCATGATGCATCAACCAGGAACCCATCAGACCCCAAACTATCGCCCCAACCCATCTCCAGGATTTGCCCCAAGAACCAACAGACCCCCTATGACCCGTCCAACCTATCCCAACCATGGAAACCCTAGACCCGTAGGAAATCACAACAACCCCGGCAACTCCAGCAATTTCACCCGTGCCCCACCCAAGTTCAACACCAACAATGCTACCGCCAACCCCAATACTGCCCCGAGGACTGGAAGCAATGTTGTGCCTGTCGCAGCTAAGGACAAGTCACAAGTGACCTGTTACGACTGTGGAAATAAAGGCCACTATTCCAACGAGTGCCCCAACAAGAAGAATGCTACAGCCCCCAACGCCAATGTCCCAGCTCAGCAGCAGCGTCGTGTCCAGCCAGGGAGAAGATTTGCCCCAGGAAATTCACTCAACCGCAATGGACGTCTTTTTCTCATGCATGCTGAAGAAGCTCAGGAAGCGCCAGACGTCGTGATGGGTATGTTTTCTGTTAATTCAGTACTTGCAAGAGTGTTGTTTGATTCTGGTGCATCGCATTCATTTGTCACCGAAGAATTTGCCTGCACTAGTAAAATTCAACCAACCAAATTGAAGCATGTGATGATTGTACAAATTCCCGGATCAACCACCAAGGCTAGGCAAATTTGCAAGGCCGTCCCTATCCGAATCCATGGCATAGATTTTTATGCTAACCTAATAGTAGTCGAAACTAAAGGTTTGGAAGTAGTACTAGGAATGGATTGGATGTCCAAACATAAAGGATTGATTGACTGTGCTAAGAAGGCCATCACCATGACCAGTACCACCGGAATATCAGTCGAGCATATATCTGAAACCTTACCTCGCCAATTCAAGTGTAACAAGAGTCTAGCCCAACCTACCATTGACCAAGTTCGGATAGTCTGTGAATACCCCGATGTATTTCCAGATGTTTTGCCCGGTATGCCCCCAGATCGGGATATCGAGTTTATCATTGAACTAATCCCCGGAACAGGACCCATAGCCCAGAGACCCTATAGTATGAACCCGTCAGAACTAGAAGAACTGAAGAAGCAACTGGATTCCATGTTAGAAATCGGATTGATTCAACCGAGTGCGTCCCCATGGAGATCACCTGTCTTGTTTGTGGACAAGAAGGATGGAGGTAACCGTTTGTGTACGGATTATCGAAAGTTGAATGATGTCACCATCAAGAACAAGTACCCCTTGCCTAAGATAGAAGATTTGTTTGATCAGTTGACCGGTGCCCAGGTGTTTTCTAAGATTGATCTTAGAACTGGCTATCATCAACTCAAGATTCGTGCAGAAGATATTCCAAGGACTGCCTTTACCACCAGATATGGATTGTATGAGTATACAGTCATGTCTTTTGGATTAACCAATGCCCCCGCTTATTTCATGAATCTCATGAATAAGATTTTTATGGACTTCCTGGATAAGTTTGTCGTTGTTTTCATCGATGACATTCTGATTTATTCCAAATCATAATAAGAACATGAGCTACACCTAAGGACCATTCTTGGAACCCTTAGAGAGCATCAGTTGTATGCCAAGTTCAGCAAATGTGAATTCTGGTTACAGGAAGTAGGATTCCTCGGTCACATTTTATCAGCCGGTGAAATTACCATTGACCCTGCCAAGGTGAAAGATGTAGAAGATTGGCAAGCCCCAACCACTCAAACCCAAGTTCGTGCTTTTCTCGGATTGGCGGGATATTACCGCAAATTTGTAGAAGGATTCTCTAGTATCGCCAGACCCATGACCCAATTGCTGAAGAAGGACAAGAAGTTTGAATGGACCGACAAATGTGAAGCGAGTTTTCAAGAACTCAAAAGGAGATTGATTTCAGCCCCAATCTTGATCATGCCAGATATCACGAAGCCCTTCGATGTGTATTGTGACGCATCCAAGATTGGTCTCGGATGTGTGCTAATGCAAGAAGGCCAAGTTATATCTTATCTATCGAGACAATTGAAGCAACATGAACAAAATTACCCAACCCATGACCTCGAACTCGCAGCCGTAGTTCTAGCCCTGAAGACATGGAGACATTACCTGATGGGAAATCGTTGTGAGATTTATTCGGATCACAAGAGCCTAAAGTATATATTCACTCAGAAGGAGCTGAATATGAGGCAGAGAAGATGGATTGAGATAATCAAGGATTATGACCTGGACATTCACTATCACCCTGGTAAAGCCAATGTGGTAGCCGATGCCCTTAGTAGATTGCCGTGCCGCTTGAACTCCATGATTTTGAAGGAGCAACCAAGTTTGCACAAAGAGATGGAAGATTTTCGAATGGAATTAGTAAGTGAAGGATTTTTGGCTAGCATAGAACTTCAGCCCACTTTGATCAGTCAGATTAAAGAGGCGTAGAAAGGAAATGCTAGTATCGACGGAATCAAGCATTGTATCGGTACAGGCAAAGTACCCGGATTCACCGAGGAGGAAGAAGGAGTTTTGTGGTACAAAGGACGCCTTTGTGTACCAGCAGATTCAGAGTTGAAAGAGGTTATCTTGAAGGAGGCTCATGATACTCTTTAATCTATCCATCCCGGAGGAACTAAGATGTATCAAGATTTGAAAGAGCAATTTTGGTGGCATAAGATGAAGAGAGAAATCGGAAGCTATATCGCCAAGTGTGATATATGTCAGCGAGTCAAGGCCGGACATCAAAGACCCGCTGGATTGTTGCAACCTTTGCAAATTCCGGAATGGAAATGGGATTATGTAGGAATGGACTTTATCACTGGACAACCTACTTCTAGTAGGGGAAATGACTCTATTTGGTTCATAGTGGACAGATTGTCCAAAGTCTCCCATTTCTTGCCCGTCAAAACCACCTATCAGAGTTCGAAGCTAGCGGAGTTGTACATCGCTAGAATCGTTAGTTTGCATGGAGTCCCCAAGAACATCGTATTGGATCGAGGAACTCAGTTTACCTCGAGATTCTGGAAGAAAGTCCAAGAAGGTTTAGGAACCCGCCTAGATTTCAGTACCGCGTATCACCCTCAAACCGATGGACAAACGGAGCGAGTAAACCAAATACTCGAAGATATGCTTAGAGCATGTGTGCAAGAATATGGATCCAAGTGGGAAGACTATCTGCTGTTTGCAGAATTTTCATACAACAATAGTTACCAAGCCAGTTTGCAAATGGCCCCATTTGAATTCATGTACGGAAGAAAGTGCCGCACCCCTTTGAACTGGTCGGAAGTAGGAGAGAGTCAGATCTTCGGACCCGACATCCTACGAGAAGCAGAAGAGAAGGTTCACAAGATTCGTGAGCACCTCAAGACAGCCCAATCCTGACAAAAGAGTTACGCCGACAAGAGACGTCGAGACCTCGCCTTCAACATCGGAGATTTTGTTTATCTGAAAGTGTCGCCATTGAAGGGAATGCAGCGTTTCCAACTCAAAGGAAAGTTAGCCCCCAGATATATCGGACCTTTCAAAATTTTGAACCGTCGAGGAGAGGTATCTTATCAATTGGAACTACCTGAAGAGATGTCAGCTGTGCACAATGTGTTCCATATCTCGTTACTTCGCAAGTGTCTCGAAGTCCCCGAGAAGATCGAAGTGTTCAAAAATATCGATCACCGGACCATAGAGATCAACGATGACCTAACCTATCCCGAAGTACCCATCCGTATATTGGAAGAAGCCTTTCGAACTACCAGAACCCGAAGCATCAAGTTTCTCAAGATTCAGTGGAGCAACCACACAGAAGAGGAAGCTACCTGGGAACGCGAAGATCACATCAGGACGGAGTTTCTAGATCTCTTCAAATCCTAGGTAATCTTTTTGTCCTTTTTCAAATCTCGGGACGAGATTTTGTTTAAGGTGGGAAGGTTTGTAACATCCCAAAAATACTAAACTTAGATCATCAAACACTAATCATCAAGATTAGGGTTAACAAAAACTTTTCTAAATAAACTCATGAATGCATGTATATGTGTATGCATGGATTTTGAATTTCTTTAAAAACCACCTTGTTTGTGTGATCCATTGCTTCTAAATTGTTTCTTAGGTGAAATGAACATCATCTAAAACATCTCCCACACTTTTCCTAAAGACAAGTAAATCAAAACAAATATATGAAGTGAATGGTCATTTTGACCAATTTAACTCCCATGCCTACTTTGTTTGTCTCAAACTTTCAAAACCTAACAGAAACTTTTCTGGATCTTTGCACCCCTTGAATGTACTCATAACAAGGTATCAAGGCCCACTTTGTGATCATCCAGAAACTTTCAAATGCATAGTTTAAATGACAATTCAAAATTGAATCTTCTTCATATGGGAAGATCCCACTTTTCCAAAACCCACTCAAACAAGCTCAACTTTCAAAACCCAAGCATCTGCAGACTCACCAGCACCAATCTAGCAAACCCACCAAAAATCATTTCAAAATTCAAAACTTGATTTCATGCGGCCATTTCATCAAACAGGTTGCAGACACAAATCAAACAAAACATCAAACACTATAGTGTGCAGTGATTCTTGCCTAACTTGTTCCCTAGTTAGCTCACACACAACTCAGTAGATCATCTAGAAAGATTAGCCCAACACTAGCACCCCTGTGAGCTTGCCATTGTCATTAATGGTGAACAGCCGAGCACCCCCATGTCACCCCATTGTGGACAGCAGGCTAGAGGAAGAACTAGCCGTGCCAAACTTGTCTGGGAGGCAGCCCACCGTCCATCGCCACTCCCTGTCCCAGCCGCGAGCATTGCCAAGCCCTGGACCACGCGCACAAGCCGCGCCGAGACCATGCCGAGCGTGCGCTAGAGCGCCACCCTCGACCAGCGTCCACAGACCGCGCGCCGCCCTCACCGCGTGCACACACGATCACCACCGACCCAGGAGACCGCCAGACATCCCTGTTTTCTGTCCCGTGCCATACAGCCACCGCCCGCCGTCGAAGACGCCGCCTCTGTCGCGCAGAGCACCGGTCGTTCCAGACCAAACCACACCGCCCCATGCCTCGCGACAATGTCGTTGAGCATCGCCAGGAGACACAGCACCGTCCCCTACCCTTTCCCATGCCATTAGCCGCCTGTAACATCGCCCCCGACGAGCTCACTGTGCGCCCCGACGGTCCCCTCGCTCGACTATAAATAGAGGCCACCCCCGCTCGATTTCTTCACACCATCTCACTCCCCTCTCCTAACTGATCGTGCCACACCATTCTCAGAGCAAGGCGAGCACAACCTCGCCGGAATTTCACTGGAGCCTGTCGCTGCCGGAGAAGAAGGGAGCCAGCGATTGGAGCCGCCCCAGGAGCAGCCACCGGTACCAAGAGGTTCGCCGTCGTTGACTTCGTCGTTCGCCTGCCTCGCCGACCCTCGCCCGTACCCCTGTGAGCCCCGAGCACCCCTCACTGGCCGCGCTAGGTTTCGTTTTCGCCGGAGTTGTCTCGCGTCGACGATGACCCTCAGCCGTTGGATTAGAAATAGATCGAACGATCCACGTTGCCCCACACCGCTTCGCCCAGCCCCGTGTCACTGACGAGTGGGGACACCCACTTAAGCAGCCCGCGGGAGAAACTGCACCTAGCAGGCCGGCCTGTTAGAATTTCCCGCACAGCCCAGCAATTCAAATTAAAACTTTTTCTATTTCAATTCAAACACACTTCAGCACCCAACTTTAAAAATCAACCCAGATCGATTCAGTACACCAAATTGGATGAAACCAATTTTATTGGAAAGGTCTGTGAATGCTTAATCCAAGCCCGTTGGATTCAAGTAATTTGGATCTGTAGATCACCCATAGTAAAAATAACAAGGCAGAAGCTTTTCTGCATTCAAACATTTTTCAAATTTAAACCATAAAAGCTTTTTAGTTGATTCCAACTCTCAAAAATCACATTTAACCATACCTTTCAGAATATATAAAAATATATAGGTTTACTTGCAGAAATAATGTTCAAGTAATAAAAGAATGCTACATAAGCATTTCTAGCCACTTTAATTAATCAAAATAAAAGGGTAAAACCTTATTAAATTGTGACACCACTTTAAATCACATTCCCATGGACTACAATATGTGGTGATGACATGTGTCAACATGATCCCATATTTGGTTTGGAGAATATTAAATCTTAAGTAGTTTTTCAATGAGTAGAAATTACTTTTCTAAAAATAAAAAGATCTAAACCAAGCTTTAACCTTGTAATATTAGAGATGATGCTAGATCATCTATAGGAACCTTGTGTGTGATGATTTCAAGTAGTTAAGAATTGTTTGGTGATTGTGTACCTCGTATTTATTCATAGACGCTAGTACCGACCAGGGATACTACGAGGAGGAAGGAGGATACTACGAAGAGGAAGCCGAGGAGAACTTCAACCACTGCTCTGCACAAGGCAAGCTAATTACTATGCAAGCCTTACTATCAAGTTGACCTATGCAAGTTAACCCTTGCAAGACACCCTACTGGTGCCAAAAACCCATACTTGTGATCCTACCTGCTTGTTAAACCAATCCTAGTTTTATGGCAAGCTTCTTACTTTATTTCTTTATCAAAGCTTACTTAGAGTCTACCTAAGAGTTTGGTAGATACCAGACAGTTGTGCTGAAGGTTGCATAAAGAGCATTAAATTGGCCTAAGTTAGAAACCTTGATATCAGCCTCAGATATAAGGTTGTACTTAGTTGAAAACTCCACTAGTTACCACCCATCATTAGTACTACCCCCACCTGTAGATGCTAGTGCTAAGCATAAAATTTGATCAACTCTAGATGGGAATACTTGGTGGAAAAATGGTTATGAAAACCTTGGAATGATGGATCATTCTATTGAAATGTTTTGGACATGTGTTTCCAAACACTTGATGATTCTGGTGATAAAAATGTTGAGGCATGAGCCTTAGCCCTATATAAAACTGATGGTTGTCTGGATGCGATACCATTCCAATTTTAACGTACAACCATAATACCTGAATATTGGGTAGGGCTTGACTGGAAACTTATATACCTTAGTATCAGTTCCCTCACGGCCAAGGTCTGAGCTGAGGCTACCTTGTGAAGATTGTCCACCAGTGCAGTACCCAAGATGATAGTGGTCATGGTTGGGAGGCCAAACTCATAGGAGAGGTGCTTATACTAGGGCGTGTAATTGAAAGGTTAGGATTGATTATCCGCATACTGAGTATGGTGAATTCAGGATTTATTCCTGACGGATGTATCAAATGTTGTGGTGAAAGTTTACAATCTCTGCAGAGTGTTAAACTATTCGAATAGCCGCGTCCGCGGTTATGGACAGTTGGAGTGGCCATACTGTTCCCCCGTCAGACTTTTCAAAAATGACTTGGGAAATGAATTGAGACTTTGACTTGACCACAACAGAGTTGTGACCTAAATTACAAGATCCCATTTAGGAATTATAAAATTGTGACTAGCTTTGGAACTTAGTAAAGATAAACCTGGCTTTTTGCAAAACAACCCTAGAGCCTAGTGTCCTATTATCCAAAAACCCCCTTTACTTGTTAGTATTAGTTTGCGAGTACTTAAAGAGTACTCATGGCTTTGTCCCTGGCTATTCCCATGGCCAGACTATGAAGAGGAGTACCTGGAAGATGGACCCCAGGAAGGTTACGACAACTAGGATCATCTCCCATCGTCAGCATTGCCTGTGACCCCGAAGATGGAGCTTCGCCTACGCTATCGTTATTATTACGTATTCCGCTGCTTGATGTTGTATTAAGAACTGGATCATGAGATCCCTATTTGTGTAAGAACTTATGTATCGTTTGTAATGGATGAAGTACTACGGTGTCCAATACGGTTATGTCTCGCAAAAATGGTAATCCTGGGATTGCGATGTATGGCATAACAGGCATCTAGGATTGAAAAATCCGGGTGTTGACAAAGAGTGTGACAAGACAAGCGGTGTCCAAATTGTATCAAATAACCAATTCAACACATGAAAGAGCATAAGTTCAAAAATGAACTTGGCAAAAGCCAGAGAGCAGAATATAGATAAAAATACAAATGCTCAAGGATTTATCTCATTCTAAAATGGTCAAAGTGTGAAACAAGGAATGAGACAAAACCAACTCCCAAAAAGAGTAAGGTTCCAACAAGTAAACCAAACTCTCCAAACTTTTCATGATGGCACAAAATACTAAAACGAAAAGATCAAACTTCCAAGCACATAAAACCCGACATGGATCAAACAAGGAAGCATAAAAGGATTGTTCTAGATAATATAGGAGACCTCACCCATAAGTAGTACA
The DNA here is from genome assembly GCA_910589765.1 of Avena atlantica. Lineage (NCBI taxonomy): Eukaryota > Viridiplantae > Streptophyta > Magnoliopsida > Poales > Poaceae > Avena > Avena atlantica. The sequence continues at coordinate 438,754,291 of OU342739.1, forward strand.
TTATATAGAATTTTGCTTTTGAATGCAAAATGCACACAAATGAGATCATCACTACTACCTACATTAAATAAAATACACGTGAATACCAATAAAATAAGAAGATTCATAAGAGGCAAGGAAAGAGTGGGAGCACACAAAACATTTACTTGGACAAAGATAGGACATGGTTAAGCAAAGGCCAAATTGACTATGATCAATAAATTCTACCATAACTTGAGTACTCATTGTCCAAGGACAAGAAATATTGGGAATAATTTTCCCAAGGTAGCTTGCATGGATATCCAAGATCATAGTCACAACAAGAAGCAAATAACTAAATTTAAGAATTGAGCATGATACTTCAAGCAAGATTCTTGGTAGCTTCCAATAGTCACACAATCACTAGTGATTAGAGTAACTTGAAGCAAATGGTTTCCATGCGAATATATATATCTAAATATGAGGAAACACATACCAAGAATCATTCTCATATACAAGATCCAAAATAAGATTAATAAAGGCATTCAAGCAAATTGGAACTTGTATGAGCAAATGTGTCACATAGGAGCTAGATAATTATCAATATCAATTCTAAGTGACACAACCTCTAATATTCACATTTTCTAGGATTGTAATATGCACTAAGCATATGACTCCCCCATAATGTGATACTACCATAAAACCAACACGAGGCAAAAGGATACAAATAGAGATAATTAATGGACATTATAAAACTTAAATTTCTCATGAGAATTATACCACATAGATACTAGACAATAATCCAATATAAATACTAGGTGGTATTCCTCATGTACACACAATTTTAGGATTGTGGAATGCCCAAGCATAACACTCCCCCAAAATGGGATAATCCATTAATTTCTCACAAGAGACAAATAAGATATCAAATATAATCAAGAAAGGCTCAACCACAAGAAACACACATACATGGAGTGTCACCTAATCATACATAAATATATGCTTGATTCCTCAAGATAATTAAGTGTATAGAACAACATGTTCAAAAGCATGGAAGATACAAAACCAACACATGCACAAGGGGGCGAGTAACTTTCAATGTAATGAGTTAAGCAAATGTTACCGCAAGGAGGAACATTGGATATATATAACATAATCATGGTAATCCAAGTGGCTTGGCTTGACACAAATAATTGATGAAGATCCCTCAATTCTTTATAATGTAACCAAGTCTCCAATGCCCTCCATCAATACCTATTGATCAAGTTTTGGCTTGTTGGTCCCCAACCAAGTTGGGTCCTAAGAGGTTAGTCACAATAGGCTTGGCAACCCAAATGGTTCTTTTCTTGAACCCATATTGAGCACCAACAAATTTGGAAAACACATTGCCAACCTCATCCTTACAAAGAGAATAAGAATCATCAATAATGATAGGGTTGGATGAGGAGATACCAATAGTGCATGAGGAAGAAATATGCCCCTTTGCACGACATATGTAGCAAGTTATTCTCTTGCCATCTTTCTTCTTAGGTGAAGCCACAACTCGAGGAAGAGCTCGAGTAGTCCTCTTAGGAAGAGGCTCATTAATGACTTGAGATGGAGCCTAAGGCTGCTTCCCTTGTTGCTTGACACTAATAGGCTTTTTCTTCATTGGGCAAGATCTAACATGGTTCCCTTCTTCCTTGCACTTGAAGCAAACAATGTTGGCCGGATTCTTGACTTGATCTTGGCCATTCTTCTTTTTTTCCTTGTGCTTCAACTTGATAGTGGACTTGTTCTTGACATTGGAGTTGAATCCAAGCCCACTCTTGTCATTGGGGGATTTTTGCACACTCAAGATTTTGTTGAGTGTGACCTTCCCTTGATGACCCTTTTTCAAGTCATTCTTCAAAGAAGTGACTTGAGCCTTGAGCCTTTTGATTTCCTCTACATGGTTAGTTTCAACAAAAGTACTAGAGGAAGTAGATGCTACATTGTTAGAGCAACAAGGCACGAAATGTAATTCATCACGAGATATAACATGGTTGTGAGAGGATGAATTACAAGGACTAGCACATGGAAATATAACATTTGGAGTAGATGTAGTGCTAATGTCCACATGAGGCACACTAGATGTTACCTTTGATACAATGGCCTCATGAGCTAACTTTAGCCTACCATGGGAGACTAGAAGATCCTCATGCGAGCTCGAGATCTTAACATGACTTTCTTCTAATTTCCCATAGTTGCTAGTTAGCAAAGCAAGTTGAGCCTTTAGCTCAACATTCTCCTTCAAAATAGATGCTTCACAAGAAATAGAGTTAGTAACACAAGCATCATTATTATTATCAAGAGGTGAGGGAAACTTGTCAAGCTATTTTAAATATGAAGCTTTAAGTTGCTCATGTGACTCGGTGAGTTTGATGAGCTCACCCTTTATGACCCTAGAGCCATTTTTGAGGTGCTCAAAATCCTCAAGGAGTTTAGCATAAGCAACTTGTGTCTCATCATTTTTACTTTTGAGATCATTTGCCACCTCAATTTGTGTTTCTAACTTATCAATATGTTCTTTGCTCTTAATAGAAAAGTCCAAGACTTCAACAAAGTTAGAGCAAGCAATATCCTTTTTAACAACGGCACGATACACAATATCACCCTTTTCATATAAATCATCAATATCAAGCTCTTCTTCCACATTATCCACATCCTCCTCATCACAAGAGGTAATGGGTTCCAAAGTAGGAGTTACCTTAGAATCCCTAGCCATAAGGCATAGGTGGGTACCGGAAGAAGGTGAAGATGAGATTGCAGTTGTGGCTTCATTCAAAACCATGTCTTGGCCCATAGAATCTTCGGTTTCCTCTACATGGTTAGCAACACAAGCACTGGAGGAAATGGAAGCATTTTTATCATGGCAACAAGACAACACAAGCATATCATCATGAGATTTATTCAAGTAATTTATACATGATATGCAAGGACTATTAACACAAGCATGTAAGAAGTTGGTAGTGCTAGAAGTGTTAAAGTCCAAAGATAGATCATTGCAACTAGATAGATTTGAGGGATTACAAATAGTAAGCACACTATCCAAATTGCAATTTCTATCACCACTCACAATATCATTACCTTGTGAAAAGTCACATGTTGGTGAAGTGGTAGAGGATGAGAACTCATCTCGACCGGAAGTGGAAGCAACACAATCATCCTCAATAATGTTGGACACAACATATTTATCTTGAAGTTTTGTCCATAACTCATGAGAGCTCCAAAAAGGAATGATTGAGGAGGTAACTACATAGCTCAAAGCATTAACAAGCACATTAGAAGCTTGAGCATCGAGATATAAGTTTTTCTCGTCCTCACTAGATAGATTTTTAAAATCCATAGGAGGAGAAAAACCTATATCTACAATACGCTCCAAATTTGGGACCATGTCCCGAAAATGAATAAGCATATGAGTTTTCCAAATATCATAATTTGTGCCATCGAATATGAACATATCATTGTGCACTAATCCTCTAGCCGACATCTTTAGTATCAAGGCAGTGAAGCCTAAAATGAGAGACCGGGCTCTGAAACCAATTGAAAGGATACGGATGTCGCCTAGAGGGGGGTGAATAGGCGATTAAAACTTTTCCTAGAGTGGCTCAACAAAGGCGGAATAAAACTAGTGTTTACTTTGTTAAGCACAACCTAGAAAAACTAAGGTTCACCTATGTGCACCAACAACTTATGCTAAGCAATACAAGCAACAAAGTGATAGCAAGATATATATTACTTCAAGCACAAAGGCTATCACAATGTAAAGTGCATAAGTAAAGAGCTCGGGTATAGATAACCGAGGCACGCGGGGACACCGATATTTTACCGAGTTCCTCCCAACATGGAGTACGTCTCGTTTGGAGAGGGGGTGGTATGAAACCACCAACGCCACAAAAGGCCTCCCTTATTCTCCGGTGAATCTCACCCCAACGGGATCGATCCACGCTTCCACTATCGGTGCACTTGTCGGTGGCAACTGGAACCTCTCACAAGGTTGGGGCACTTCTCCACAACTTAATTGGAGACTCCCAACAAACGCCACCAAGGCCACAACCTGCAACACCAACAAACCGTCTAGGGTTCCAAGAACCCAAGAGTAAAAAGCTTTTCAGCTTTCACCCACCAAATCCTCAGGGGAGAACTCAAACCGATGCACCAAATGCAATGGCAAGAACACGAGTAGTGCTCAAATCCTTCTCTCCCAAATTCCACCTAAGCTACAAAAGCTTGTGGGGGGATAAGAGAGGAAGAACAATGGAGGAAATCCACAAAAGACTCCAAGATCTAGATCCCAAGATATTCCCCTCACTTAGAGGAGAGATGGATTGGTGGGATTATAGATCTAGATCTCCTCTTTCAAATACCTAAAGTATATGCAAGAATCAAGGGAGGGATTGAAGGGGGAGCAAGCTCAAGAGGGTCAAGAATGGAGGATAAAGCCTGTAAAACTCGAGCAGTTGCATTGGGGAAGAAGGGCCCATTTTTATAGGCCCATAGATTTCTGACAGTTTTCTGCCCGTTGGGGAAAAGTCAGACCGGAGACTCCGGTCTACACCGGAGATTCTGGCCCAACCTCCGGACCAGCCTCTGGACCGCCCATCTGAATGACCTGGGCCATCCAAGTGTCACATCCCAAGATTTTCCAAATCTTGTAATGTGAAAATAAATTAATAAAATAAAACTTTGTTTGATTTTCAGAGTCAGAAGAAACTTTTTGAATTCAATTGGAACTTCAAACCCATTTGGAATTAAACCTAAAAAGGATTTAAAAAGATAAACAATTAACAAAGGAAATTAAAATATTTTGGAAATACTATTTTAGATCTTTTAATAAAAGGATTTGGTATTCAAAAGAAAAGATGAAGTTATAAATAAGGATTATTTTATAAAGCCAAATTAAACTTGGCCAAGATTTTGAAACAAAAGAGTTTTCTTTGATTAAAATAATAAAAGGTTTATTTAAAAATAATAAAGGATTGTTTAAATAAAATAATAGGGATTTAATATCCAAATTTTATTAAATTAAAGGCTTTTTCCATTTTAAATAGACATTAAAAAAACCTATTTATTGATTTCAAATAAGTTTACCAAATAATTTATATTCTCAAATAAAACCTACTGAAGAGTTTTGGTTTTACTTTTAGTTTTCAAAATAAAGATATTAATAAAATAAATCCTAATTGATTTAATAATGAAGTCTATTGAAATTAATTATTAAAGGATCCTAAAATAAAAGGTTATGTTATTTTGTTTTAAACAAGTTTCCAAATATTCTTTGTTTCCAAATAAAACCTACCGATTGGATTATGAAAGTGTTGGGAATTCAAATGAAGATTTTATTAAATAAATCAAACTATATTAAATAAGTAAAGGACCCTTTTATTTAATTAATAAAGGGATATTAAAACATTATTTTATTTTGATAATTAAATTATGTTAATAAACAGAACTATTTGCAATATCACAAAGTTTGGATGTCACTTGATTTGATTTAAACATTGTTTGACTTGAGTGAAGGATTGAATAATTGATTTGAATTTCAAAACAGGAAAATAGAAATAGAAAAAGAAAAGAGTTCAGAAACAGGAAAAATATAAATACAGGTCGACCCAACCCATCAGCCCACTAAGGCCCAGCGAGCCAGCCCACTTCTCTTCCAGAAAGGAAAACGTTTCGCACCAATTAGTGAACCCACTCAGTCACAGACAACCGGGACCCATTCCCCTCTCTCTCTCCCTCACTGCCAAGTAGACCCCACGCAGCCAGCTCATCGTCTTCAACACCCGCACGACCCCTTCTTCCTCCTCTCTCCCGTTTCTGCATGTGATTCCGCGGAGTAAATTCTCGTTAATGCTGTGATTAAACGCCCCTGCGATCGTGCCTACTTAAGAGTCCACTCCTCCCCTCCATTTCCCTCTGCCCCCTCCCCAAAGCACGCCCCCAGGCTGCCGTATTTCGCCAACCACTCTCTCTGTCTCTGACGAGGTACATTTTCAATTCCATCCAAACCTGACCACCCCATGCCACACTGAGCACACGAGCAAGTTCCCCACTCCCAGACGCTTCTCCCCGTGCCCTTCCTTCAACCGCGGGCGCCCCAGAGCTTCGGCTTGGACTAGCTCTGACAGCGCCGCCGCCTGATTCTTCTCCGACGACGACCCCCAGGTAAACCAGACCGCCCCGCATCTTTCCGATCACACAAACGTCCTCGCCTTGGTCTTGCGTACCTAACTACGCTCTCTGTTTGCCTCCGCATGATCTGCAACGTCGACTTCGACCACCGACAGAGCCGCCCGATGTTGTCTTCAACTCCGGCGAGCAATCAAGCCCTACCCAGTGCGCCCCTTCACCAACCAGTACCACGTTGAGCATCAGCGAGCGTCAGCGAACCCGGTGAGCACACTCCCCCTCTGCTTCTCTTCCTGTATCGCCGGCGCCGCCGTGAAACAGAGTCGCCGCCGCCAGCAGCCGTCGCAGCGCCGCCCGACTATGGTCGAGCACGCAACAGCCGTTCGATTCAGATCGGACGAATAGGATAGGTGCACTTAAACGTGAAAGGGTATGCCTCCAGAGCCGCACGATTTATTTAGATCTAACGCCCAGCAGCACGCGATCCAGACGAACCGATACCGGCCAATCACGACGTGACGCGTGGCCAGTGTTTGAATTAAAACAGGTTTTGAATCAGATTTATTTGCAAACTTCAAACCCTTGTAACTTTCAAACCACACGTCCAAAAATTGCAAATTTTATGTCGTTGGATTCAGGAGAACAAGCCCTAGCCAACCATGGCCTTAGTTTGGAAAATAGTATCTGTTTGTTTGCTTGTTTTTGCAGATTCTTTTGTGAGCTAGTTTAGAGTATAAAAAAATTGTTTAAAATTGAATTTAAGGATAAAACCTTTGCAAAATAATTTGTAGTGACCATACTGACCCTAGGAACCAACCCTTAGTGTTAAAAATGATTTTGGTAGAATTTAGGTTGAATTATTTAACTTAGCCATTTTCTAGCCAAATAAAATTATTGATTTCACTATGGAAATGTTTTTGCAAGGAAAACTTTGTGAAAATGCTTTGGACCAAACTTACTGACCCAAAACACCAAGCTTTGCCAAGAGCAACTCACTTGGTGAAAAACATAAAGTTTTGAGTGATAAAAATAATTTTCACCACATAAAATGATGAATGGATTTTTAAAATGGTCTTGAGATAAAACCCAAATTGCAAAGGACTTTGCCATTTTGGTAAATGACCAATTTGGAACCTTACCAAGTCATAAACCTAGTAGAGACCATCCTTGCAATAGAACCAACCTTTGCATACTTATGCATGACTTAGATTCCAATTACTTTGTGAGTATGAAATTGTTGTTTGACTTTGGTTTGGAATGTTAGTTGATTTGGTGTTTGCTTGATTGACTTGTAGTGAATTTAGCAAAGTGTGAGACTAGCAAGATCAAGGAGTGAACCACCATTCCCTACCAAAAAGGCAAGTTACACTATCATACAAAAGTCCTACTACTTTCATTATACTTAGTGGATTTTGTAAACATGCATGAAAATGTTTTATACTTATGCTATGCTAATCCTAATAGGATTCCCTATACACTCCTTAGTGAAGTTGTACATGCTTAGCCATGCTATGTTTTGAAAAGAGATACATGTTGAGATTTTACAAAGGTTGAGAAAAGGACTTGTGTTTTTACATAATAAAACAAGGACTCAATGAACCACCTAGGTGGTGGACACTTTATGTTTTGGAGAAGGTGGCAACAAAAGGGAACCATGTCTATGGCAATCACTTTGTGTTGTGCTCCAAATGAAAACCACCTAGGAAACTTAGAGATTGAACATGTTTTTCCAATTGTGGCTTTCGTGTGCAACCACATGCTATTATGGCTCTGGCTTAGTCAACTACATTAGGAAGACCTATACATTGTCTTTAGTTACCGGACATGGGGATCTGGAATGCTTCATGGGGGCTGAAGACAAGGTAGCAATGATGTATGGGAGGACCTTTTGGAAAGACTTCGTCACATTCTCAGTCTGCCAGTACTCCATCTTGGTGAGCACTAATCCAGTAGGCCACTGGTGGCAACAAGATGGGATTGTGTCATGTGGGTAAAGTGTACTCCTTCTGCAGAAGTTAATAAAATCTAAGTACTTAGCCGTGTCCCCTGTTATGGACAATACTGAGCAACTAAAGTTTAAACCATGGGAGATCTCGACATTCCAACTTCTAATATAAAAACTTGATGCACTTGTGGGTACCAAGGAATTCAAAGAGATTTGATAAAGCTTGTTGCACTTGGGGTTACCAAGGTGCTCAAGAGCATGATGTACTTGGGGTTACCAAGGAACTCATGAGATTTAATAAAACTTGTTGCACTTGGGGTTACCAAGTAGCTCAAGGGATTTTTGACAAGGACTTGAACACTTGTGTTTCTACCAAGGAGTTCAAGGATCTTGGAAAAAGGATTTGACAGAGGACCAAAACCATTTTGAAAAGATAGGATAAATATTGCTTTATGCAAACAAGCCTTAAACTCTACTTAGCCAAATATGCATGTAATGATAGTATCCACTCATAATATACAAAGTAGTGAAACTTGCCAATACAATTCAAATGTATTGACCCTTGTGGCTGTAACTTGTATGTTGCAGGATTGATTGTTCTTAGTGAAGATTGTTTGATTAGGATTACAAAGTCTACAACCAACATCTGCCTGTGGCACTTTGAAGATGAAGGACCCCATGATTATTGTTATTCCGCTGCAATGTAATGTAATAGCCAAATGAGCTATGTTTGATGTAATAAACTTATGTTATTCCTGGTTATAAAGTTATATTATGACCTTTGTTTCTTGATATTACATCTAAACTGTGGATGCTAGCTATTGATCCAGGGACTAGCATTATAAAACACAGGAGGAATCCACCTTATCAGGTTGAGGCCCCTACAGATGGTATCAGAGCATTGTGTTGCCTGTAGGATTTGTAACCCTAGGATTGGACAAAAACCCTTAGACAAATAAGAGTTATTTTGTTCCAAAAACTTATTTACAAAAACACTTGTAAACTCGTTCCTCAACCATTTTGGTTTCAACTCTACATCTCTTCTATTTCAAACCTGATGGAAAAAATAACCCCATGGCCAAAGATTACACCATGTGTAAAGGACTTCTTCAACTTCTTCAACTCTAATGACTTCAACATCTTCAACTCTAATGATTTCAACATCTTCAGCATGTTCACCAAGGACTTCCAACATGGAAACTACTAAGGACTACAAGTGAGACAAGGAAATCTTACTCAAGATTTAGAGACTGAGGAAATGCAAAATGAGAAGGAACCATCAATATCTTTGAAGTATTGTGACCAAAAGTTTTTCCAAGGAAACCATGATCTCATGTAAGAAGAAGCAACCAAGAAGGATGGAAAGATCACAAGTGAACCACATAGATGGACCACCATAATTTAGTTAAGTCAAACCACCAACTTATGTGGTGTAACGAAAATATTTTGTTGCCTAAGTAAGTGCTTGAACCTTGTTGTTTGAGTGCAAAGTTGTTTGTGAATGTTTGGTTTGTGATTGCATGCACATTGTCTGTGTAAATTGTGAAGTGTGTGATTAGAATTGATTCCTTGGAAATAACTTGCCTATTCTAACCTCCCTTCAACCCAAACAGATGACTACTCCAAAAGACTCCAAGGTTGATGACATCAACACCAACCAAGCTGACAGCATGAAAGAGCTCATAGCAACCCAACACCAGTTGAATCAACTGACAGCTCATTTCATAGTCAACAATAGTGATAAAGATCCAGCACTACAAAAAAGTTTGGAAGAGCAGTCTCAACTGATGCTTAAGGTGACTAACCAAATGATCAGCATGGAGGAAAACTACCCCAAAGGAGTTTATGATAACAAGGCTGACAAGAATGTTATTCTAGATGGAGCCCCAGCTTGCACTATTTGTGGAGACAAGGATCATACTTCCAAGGAGCATGAAGGACAATGCCCCAATTGTGAAGAAGATCATCCTGTTGGACAATGCCCCACCTCTCAAGCTACTTGTTACCTTTGTGAAGGAAGTGACCATACTCCTGGCCAATGTCCCATATATGCCATGGTGGAACAAAGGAAACAAGAAGGATCCAAGTCTACCAAAGGAAAAGGACCACTCCTACCTCCTAATAAGACAACCCAATTCAAAGGACTAAAGAAGTTTAAGAAACAAAAGCAAGACATGAGCCTTGCACAATGTCGTAGATGTAAGGAAATGGGACACTACTCCAGTGGATGCCCAGAGAACAAGAAGAATAAAGAGATTGATCAAGTGTGGTGTAACAACTTCAAAGAACCAGGCCATTATGTAGCCACTTGTCCACAAGAACAACGCAAAGAACTCAAGGACATTCATTGCTTCAACTGCAAGAATCCAGGACATTATGCAAGCAACTGTCCAGAAAGGATGAAGAACAAGTTGAACAAGCCTATGGAGAAACTCAATCTTGGCCCATGAGTCAAGTATAGAAAAAAGCAAAAGTTTGCTTAGAGAAGTTTTCCAGGACCCAAGAAGGCCAATATGTAATTTTTGTTTGAAATATTTTAAGGGTGGTAGTACCCTAGTTGTTTTAAACTTGCTTGTACCCCAGCCTTCCCAAATCTCGGGACGAGATTTATTTTAAGGGTGGTAGCCTGTCACATCCCAAGATTTTCCAAATCTTGTAATGTAATAAAATAAAACTTTGTTTGATTTTCAGAGTCAGAAGAAACTTTTTGAATTCAATTGGAACTTCAAACCCATTTGGAATTAAACCTAAAAAGGATTTAAAAAGATAAACAAATAACAAAGGAAATTAAAATATTTTGGAAATACTATTTTAGATCTTTTAATAAAAGGATTTGGTATTCAAAAGAAAAGATGAAGTTATAAATAAGGATTATTTTATAAAGCCAAATTAAACTTGGCCAAGATTTTGAAACAAAAGAGTTTTCTTTGATTAAAATAATAAAAGGTTTATTTAAAAATAATAAAGGATTGTTTAAATAAAATAATAGGGATTTAATATCCAAATTTTATTAAAGTAAAGGCTTTTTCCATTTTAAATAGACATTAAAAAAAACCTATTTATTGCTTTCAAATAAGTTTACCAAATAATTTATATTCTCAAATAAAACCTACTGAAGAGTTTTGGTTTTACTTTTAGTTTTCAAAATAAAGATATTAATAAAATAAATCCTAATATATTTAATAATGAAGTCTATTGAAATTAATTATTAAAGGATCCTAAAATAAAAGGTTGTGTTATTTTGTTTTAAACAAGTTTCCAAATATTCTTTGTTTCCAAATAAAACCTACTGATTGTATTATGAAAGTGTTGGGAATTCAAATGAAGATTTTATTAAATAAATCAAACTATATTAAATAAGTAAAGGACCCTTTTATTTAATTAATAAAGGGATATTAAAACATTATTTTATTTTGATAATTAAATTATGTTAATAAACAGAACTATTTGCAATATCACAAAGTTTGGATGTCACTTGATTTGATTTAAACATTGTTTGACTTGAGTGAAGGATTGAATAATTGATTTGAATTTCAAAACAGGAAAATAGAAATAGAAAAAGAAAAGAGTTCAGAAACAGGAAAAATATAAATACAGGTCGACCCAACCCATCAGCCCACTAAGGCCCAGCGAGCCAGCCCACTTCTCTTCCAGAAAGGAAAACGTTTCGCACCAATTAGTGAACCCACTCAGTCACAGACAACCGGGACCCATTCCCCTCTCTCTCTCCCTCACTGCCAGGTAGACCCCACGCAGCCAGCTCATCGTCTTCAACACCCGCACGACCCCTTCTTCCTCCTCTCTCCCGTTTCTGCCTGTGATTCCGCGGAGTAAATTCTCGTTAATGCTGTGATTAAACGCCCCTGCGATCGTGCCTACTTAAGCGTCCACTCCTCCCCTCCGTTTCCCTCTGCCCCCTCCCCAAAGCACGCCCCCAGGCTGCCGTATTTCGCCAACCACTCTCTCTGTCTCCGACGAGGTCCATTTTCAATTCCATCCAAACCTGACCACCCCATGCCACACTGAGCACACGAGCAAGTTCCCCACTCCCAGACGCTTCTCCCCGTGCCCTTCCTTCAACCGCGGGCGCCCCAGAGCTTCGGCTTGGACTAGCTCTGACAGCGCCGCCGCCTGATTCTTCTCCGACGACGACCCCTAGTTAATGTTAGTTGATTTGGTGTTTTCTTGATTGACTTGTAGTGAATTTAGCAAAGTGTGAGACTAGCAAGATCAAGGAGTGAACCACCATTCCCTACCAAAAAGGCAAGTTACACTATCATACAAAAGTCCTACTACTTTCATTATACTTAGTGGATTTTGTAAACATGCATGAAAATGTTTTATACTTATGCTATGCTAATCCTAATAGGATTCCCTATACACTCCTTAGTGAAGTTGTACATGCTTAGCCATGCTATGTTTTGAAAAGAGATACATGTTGAGATTTTACAAAGGTTGAGAAAAGGACTTGTGTTTTTACATAATAAAACAAGGACTCAATGAACCACCTAGGTGGTGGACACTTTATGTTTTGGAGAAGGTGGCAACAAAAGGGAACCATGTCTATGGCAATCACTTTGTGTTGTGCTCCAAATGAAAACCACCTAGGAAACTTAGAGATTGAACATGTTTTTCCAATTGTGGCTTTCGTGTGCAACCACATGCTATTATGGCTCTGGCTTAGTCAACTACATTAGGAAGACCTATACATTGTCTTTAGTTACTGGACATGGGGATCTGGAATGCTTCATGGGGGCTGAAGACAAGCTAGCAATGATGTATGGGAGGACCTTTTGGAAAGACTTCGTCACATTCTCAGTCTGCCAGTACTCCATCTTGGTGAGCACTAATCCAGTAGGCCACTGGTGGCAACAAGATGGGATTGTGTCATGTGGGTAAAGTGTACTCCTTCTGCAGAAGTTAATAAAATCTAAGTACTTAGCCGTGTCCCCTGTTATGGACAATACTGAGCAACTAAAGTTTAAACCATGGGAGATCTCGACATTCCAACTTCTAATATAAAAACTTGATGCACTTGTGGGTACCAAGGAATTCAAAGAGATTTGATAAAGCTTGTTGCACTTGGGGTTACCAAGGTGCTCAAGAGCATGATGTACTTGGGGTTACCAAGGAACTCATGAGATTTAATAAAACTTGTTGCACTTGGGGTTACCAAGTAGATCAAGGGATTTTTGACAAGGACTTGAACACTTGTGTTTCTACCAAGGAGTTCAAGGATCTTGGAAAAAGGATTTGACAGAGGACCAAAACCATTTTGAAAAGATAGGATAAATATTGCTTTATGCAAACAAGCCTTAAACTCTACTTAGCCAAATATGCATGTAATGATAGTATCCACTCATAATATACAAAGTAGTAAAACTTGCCAATACAATTCAAATGTATTGACCCTTGTGGCTGTAACTTGTATGTTGCAGGATTGATTGTTCTTAGTGAAGATTGTTTGATTAGGATTACAAAGTCTACAACCAACATCTGCCTGTGGCACTTTGAAGATGAAGGACCCCATGATTATTGTTATTCCGCTGCAATGTAATGTAATAGCCAAATGAGCTATGTTTGATGTAATAAACTTATGTTATTCCTGGTTATAAAGTTATATTATGACCTTTGTTTCTTGATATTACATCTAAACTGTGGATGCTAGCTATTGATCCAGGGACTAGCATTATAAAACACAGGAGGAATCCACCTTATCAGGTTGAGGCCCCTACACCAAGACCCAACAAGACAGGAGACTCCGGTCTTCCAACACCGGAGACACCAGACTGAGGAAACACCGGAGACTACGGGGTAGCCTCCGGACCTGGCTCCGGACCCCCATACAGTATGTCCTAGCCCTGATTCTGAAGTCACCATCGGAGACACATCCGAAAACTCCGGACTACACCGGAGACTCCGGTCCACACAGACCGGAGACTCCGATCAGGACCAAATAAGAGGCAAACTTCAAATGGCGATATCTAGAGTTTGGAAACTCCGATTGACCCGAAACCAATTTTGTTGGAAAGAGGACAACAAGGGCTTCCCAACAAAAAGTGGAAATATTGGATACCACCAATAGAGAACATTTCATGTATTATAATGTGAGATACCTCTCTTGGTGAGAAACCGTAAAACCTCAAAGATCAAAAACGCAATATGATATAAAAGGGAAATCCGTTTTTGATGAACTAGAGCTTGTTATGAATATTACCACAAGCTCTAGAACCTCACATGGATCAGATCCAAATAATTAACCAAGAAAGGATGATGCTAAGTATGCAAAGGTTGAGCTCTCTTTGAAAGATATGATCGAGTTACTCACTTGAGAGCCCCTCTTGATAGTATGGTTGTCTATCCTATAAACCGGTCTCCCCAACTAACACCACGAGACCGGTAAGAAAGAAACCCTATCAAAATCATACCTTTGCCTTGCGTATATTCCACTTGATCTTGATGTATACGATCTCGTCCTTCTCAAGATGGAACACCTTTCTTGATTGCTCTTTTATGCACTTGCTTGATGAAGACTTGCAAGTTACTCCCCCATACAACTTGGGGAAACCTTTATATTGACCTTGTCTTCATCGATCCATGATCACCGAGGATGGCAAGCTTTAAGCATGAGATCTTCTAGATATTGCACATCTTTAGCTTGCACATCATTTCTTCTTTTCTTCATTATGTTGATGCCTTGAAGATACACCAGAGATATTACTCCATCTTATTCTTCAAGACATACTTGCCATAGGTTTAACTCTCACATGACCAATCTGTGGATCATTCTTTGAACACCTTGATCACCACATGATCCTCTTCACTTCTACTCCAAACCTTGAAGCCAACAAATGGTTCAAGCATTGCCTATGAACAATTCCTACACGTACAACTTGATACAAGCATTAGTCCATAGAGATTGTCATTAATTACCAAAACCACACATGGGGGCCCACATGTTCTTTCACAATCCATTTTTGGCTCAACCAAGAAGCCATCAGTTCATACCAGCACCAGCAAGCTACCAAGGCATTCATTATCAAGGCAGTGTTGGTCAATACTCACATGGATCTTATGGAGGGTGTCCAAGCAATAGCCCTGCATCTCCGGTTGCATCCATGGGATATTTCGGACAAGCTGGTTCAGTTTATGGTCAATGGTAATGAGTACAAGCTAGGATATTACTTAGCAGATGGTATTTTCCAGAGTGGGCAGCGTTTGTGAAAACAATCCCCCTGCCTCAATGTGACGAGCACAAGTTATTTGCACAACATCAAGAAGTAGCAAGGAAAGATGTATAGCGTGCTTTTGGTGTTTTGCAAGCTCGTTTTGTCATTGTACAAGAGCCTGGACGTGTGTGGAAAAAGAAGACACTTGCTGAGATCATGTATACTTGCATCATATTACACAACATGATCGTAGAAGACGAGAGGGACTCCTACGAGGTTCGTTATGATTTGGACTATGAACCAGTAAGTTATTCTGTGGCATTAGAAGGACTTGAGGAAGGGCCAATTCATGGATTTGATATGGTACTCGAGGCAAACGCTGCAATTCGTGATCGACCTACTCACCGCCGGCTCAAGACTGACTTGGTACATCATATTTGGCAGAAACTTGGAGGCAATAATGAAGCTTAGTATTTGTGTGTTTTAATTTCTCTTATGTATGCTTTGGATCCCACTATTGTAATAAATTGATTGCCTTTATCTTATTTTTTGCTTCCTTCTTAATAGAGTTGTACCGCATCATTAGTCCTGACATGTAACATGGATTAGATGCATGAGTAAATTGGAGAATCAGATATTCTTCAACAAAATAATATGCAATTGATACATGACAAAACACAGGAGCCATGTATTCATCTCTCACAAAATTTATATATGGCTTGCTAGCTACCCGAATGTTTTAGCAAACCTGGACATACACTAGCACGAAGCCGGCCGCCTCTAGATGCATGGTGAGTGCAGCGTCTCCATGCTAGCGAGCAGAGACGAGCTACCAATCGCAACAGCCACCGCTCGACCCGCCCGCTGCCGTACAGCCGCCGCTCGATCCACCCGCTGCCGTGTCGCTTGGCCGATTCGCCCGCCGTCGTACAGCCGCCGCTCGATTCGCCCGCCGTCGTACAACTGCCACTCGAGCGCCCATCACCACTACTAGGTTACTCCTCGCCGGATCTGAGAGTGGGAATGAAGGGGGGGGAGTAGAACAAGATCGATGGAGGGGAAGTGCATGGAGAATGGGGAATTTTCCACAGCGGTGAACTCGCGCGAAGAAGAGGGGTGGGATGGAATTTCCGCATTGTTTTATTCGGTGCTGGGACCCACCATACGATATTTAGCGATAGCAACGTTGCCGGGCTGTAGCCAAATTCTACTCCGTTGCCAAACCGCTTGTTCTGTCAGATTTAGCGATATACACGTTGTGGCTGCCCTAACATACATCACCTACTCATAAAAAGAGCAAAGCATAGCCTCAGGATTAAGGCAGCAATAACACTCACGTTTGCGGTTATCAGCTGCAAAGGACAAACAAAGGAACACTGCACAGGGGCATGTCCCACCTAGACATTATCTCCAACACCTTGGGTCAACAACCGAAGTTCCAAGATTGGAGCAGCGGCTTCACGCGGGCGGGACAGAAGAGACGAGGCCGACGGACAGCGCTGACGGAGGCGACCAACGCGGGCAGAGAGTGGGAGGGTGGAGGACGACGGCGCCGAGCTCGAGGAAGGGACCCCACGTGCGCTTCCGGAGGGAGCTCCGAGAGACGGGTCGTGGATGCGGCCCAGGATGACGAGCGGGACAAGGAAGTAGCCGACGACGAGGGGCGGAGGTGCTGGCGCACGGCGAGATCGAGGCCATGGCAGCGGTGGCGAGGCGGAAGTAGGGGCGCCGGCGAGAGGGCAGGCGCAGGGGCGGTGGGAGAGGCGAGACTGGCCGCGGAACCAAGGAACAGGGGCACGCTCACGGTCGTCTATGGAGGCGGGTGAGACGGGCAGCCGCGGGCTCGGGGCGGCCAATAGCGGCGGGCCCGCCTTGTTGCTGCGGCGCAGAGAGCGGGGCAGTGGCCTGCACGGGAGGGCGACAGAGGACGGGAGGATGAAGGCGGGGCAGACGGGGAAGGCATGATTGGAGGAATAGGAGGTAGGCGGCTTGATTTGCGGGACAGGCACTACAAGAATTTCGTTCTCTGCGGCGAAGCCGTGAAAAGACACGCCACTACACGATAAAGACCGCACGGCAAATATCAGTCCGGCAAAGGAGCCTTAACCGTGCATCTAACACGATAAAAGCTTTGCCGTGTGGCAGACAGCCCTGCACGGCATTAAAAAGTAAGTTGATGTCGGCACAAGGTAAACAGTATTGTCCCAGTGGGTCCAACTTTTTTGCCATGTGCAATTCCAAAAGGCTTTGCCGTATGCAGTTTTTCGATACACGGCAAAAAATTATATATAAATAAAAAAAGATTGCTTTGATGTCCACCCTTAACGGCTTTGCCGTGTACAATTTAATAGGACATGGTAAAGAAATTGTCTAAATAAAAAAAAGATGGGCGTCGACGGCCACCATCGACAACCACTGACTGGATTAACACAGCACACACACCCACCGATGCCAAGCAAGCAACGAGATATACCAAAAATTTCTTCATATTTCTTCATAGAGCTCGGGCTACCGATTTACAGATTCTACCACAAGAACTAGATTTGAACCAACTAGTATTTCAGGCACAACTACAAAGTTTTACACTCATTTCCAAAAAGATCTCATCGTGTGATTACAAAGCTCTTCACATCAACCACAAAGAATTCAACGAAAATTTGCTGGATTCGAACAATTACAATTAAAAGCCATTCAGATCAGGCCGGATTAGAACAAAAATCACCCAAAAAATCAAGAACAAAAAGGGAAAGGTGAGGTCTCCAACTCCTCCAACTCTCGATCTGGCCGGAGAGACGGCCGGGCGCGGGGGTGGAGGAGCTCCTCCAACTCCTCCAGGTCGGGCTTCTGCAGGGGCGGAGCAGAGCCGTGTCGACCTTCCCCCACCACGCGTGCTAGTGACCGCCGCCGGCAGCCGTCGTGGGAGACAGTGCGAGTGGGCGCCGCTGCTGAGAGAGGTCGACGGCTGCGGTGCGAGAGAGAGAGAGGGGAGGGGGTCGATGGCCACGTGCGTGCCTGGGTCGTGGCGGCGGTAGCCAGACGGGAGCGAGAGGAGCAAGGGATAGATATAGGACAAGGTAGGTGTGCGTGGGGTGGGTATGCCACATCACCGATCTGTGCCTCTTCGTATCCTAGCCCAATAATCACACGATCGAACCGTCTATATTCTTTCTATTCTTTGTTGTGCGTTCCTGAAAAATGCACACGGCAAAGGGTTTCTTTGCCGTACGTAATCACACGGCATAGCTATTTTTTATTTTACCATATTAATCATAAAAAATAATAACTAAATTATTTAATTCATAAAAATACAAATAATATATCGAAATTTATAGAAAAATAACATCTATCTATCTACAATAAAATATTACACATTTATGAAAAAAAATTAAGATATAAAAACATTACATATAGTTTGAAACGGGCATAAAAATTTTAAAAACGGATCCAAACAATACGAAACCTTCGTGTGGTGTCATATTATGTGATATAATTAGAAGAAAAAATATTAAAATTGATATATTGATTATGTATCATAAAAACCTTCACGAAATGACCTATCTCATTCGAGGTTTCCTGGCTTTCGGGCCAAATGACCAATGTTACGGCCAGAATCGTGATATAGTTTGTGATAATGTGTCAATATTGTGCATGCATATGCATATTGGTATGGCGAACAATGTTGTAGGAGAAAGCTTTCCGTTTCGTCGCATGGAAAAGCCATTTTCTATTTTCCGAGTGCCAAAATTGGAGCCTTTTGTAAAGCAACAACAAACGTTAGATAAAAAATGCTACCACACCATTTTTAAAAATACTAGACCACCTTACATGAACAATGTCGCAACTGAGGATTTTAAAACCTCTATGTCCACCCATTGTGAAAAAGATAAATGTCTGCTGAATCGGCAGAAAGTGGTTCGGTTTGAACTAAAAGTACATGATCTATTTCTCATGATTTTTTGAAAAAAACTTTTTTAGATTCACAATATGATGTTTCTTCAAAGATCCAATGCAAGTTTAGAGATTCTCATTCCATAGCTCCTGGGTGTCACTGTCTTCACGCGCATGCGATAACACTTAGAGAAGTGTTGGACGTGTCACTAGGAAACTCCCGCGACGGGTCCAACAGGGGGAAACCGGTGAATATTGGCCCAAACTTGCTTTTATATGTAGATATGGAGTAAACATGCCTAAACAAACAAAAAAGTACATTGGCGGAACCTCGTATGGAGATAGCTAGGGGGTAGATCCACCGGGCCCACCGAGACTAGGGTTTCGATGGGAGACGACCGCCGCGAGCGCCAGAATCCCACCAAAATTTTCATGTGGCCATGCCATGTGTACACAATTGTGGTATATGGTCCATAGACGAAATGGCTAGCTCCTGGATGTCACCGTCTTCATGCGCATGCGATAACACTTAGAGAAGTGTTGGACGTGTCGCTGGGAAACTCCCACGACAGGTCCAACAGGGGGCAACCGGTGGAATATTGGGCCCAACATTGGTTTTCTATGTATATATGGACTAAACATTCCTAAAAAATAAAAAAGTACATTGGCGGAACCTCGTACGGAGATAACTAGGGGGTAGATCCCCCGGGCCCATCGACCGGTGCTTTTCGACCCCCTGAGCCCCGAAAACCGGCCCAAACATACTAGTGGACCTAGAAAACTTGCATGTATACCTAGGGTACGTGTGAAAGTGTTGTGGAAGTCCCATAGATGCAAGACATAGCTCCCTGGTGTGACCTTCTTCACATTCGGGCAATAACACTTAGCAGATTCTTGAAACTCTAGGTGGAAATATCCCGTCACGGGTATACCGGCGGCTAGAATGTCCGGCAAGATCCCAAACTTGTTTTTCCTTATATCTATGGACTAAACATACCTTAACAAACAAAAAAGTACATTGGTGGAACCTCGTACGGAGAGAGCTTGGGGTAGATCCCCGGATGCCCCGCAGACTCGGGTTTCGATGGGAGACGGCCGCGGGAGCGCCGGAATCCCACCAAACCACGTAATTATAGTGTGCTGGCCAAACCACATAATAAAAGTGTCCATAGATTCAATATGGGTGATATTTGAGATAAAATATGTGGTAAAAGAAAATGTAGGCAAAAAAGGGGGAAATGGGAAAAAACAGGGCTTTGCCCGTGCGTGGTGCACGACAAAGGCTTCTTTGTTGTGTAGGGTGCACGACAATGACCCTCCCATGTTGAATAAAATGAGCAGAAATATTTCGTGCATTGAATAAATTAAATGGCGGAGATATTTCACGCAAAAAAAAGAATTTGCAATTCAAAACTTTGCCATGCCTAATGGTGAGGCACACCGTCGCCACGGCCCGTCAACTGCGCCAAAATGGTGGGTCCAATGATATGGTATGTCGTGGGATTTCTTTGCCGTGGGCTGTTTTTGTCTTTGTCGTGAATATTTTTTTTGCCGTGTTTCTTTTCTGGGCTTTGCCGTGAGGGTTTTCTTTGCCATGTACGCAGTATCGTGCTGCCGTGTCAGCCTTATTTGCCGTGCGTCATGTTGTTGGGTCATACGGGAAAAAGATCTTTGCCATACATTGGCCCACGGCAAAGCCACCGTGCACGGCAACGCCGAATTTTCCCGTAGTGAGGGGGAACACGGAAGGAGAAAGGCGAGGTGGGGAGCCACATGAGCAAACCTGGCCATCGGGCCGTGCTTGGGCGGTCCGTCCTGCGGCATGCAAAAAAAGCCCGGCCCAAGCACGACCCGACAGGTGGCTTAATGGGACATGCCCAGCCCGTGTCACGCGGACGCGGGCTGGCCCGGCACGGCCCAGTTGCCGCAGCGATATTCCGAAGAAATGTGCAAAAAGCGGTGCCGCGGGGGGTTGAACCGCAGACCTGCTGGTCTCCTGTGCTGCACTCTACCATGGGAACAACGAAATCTAACTATTATAGTGCACGTTAAAACGTTTTTGAAGGCAATTTTCGACGGGTCTGCGGAAAAAGGCCATGGCCCAGTGTGCTTGACGTGCCGCTGGCCGGCCCGTTTAGCCCAGGTGTCGGGCTTGGGCCTCAAAGCCGGGCACGCGTGCCGGCCCGGCACGGCACGGTTGCTTGACGGTCCGTGGCGGGCCGTGCCGGGCAGCGCCTGCCAGGCCTGGGCCGTGCGGGGCCGGCCCGTTGGCCAGATTTGCGCGTGAGCGAGGCGTCGAGTACGGGAAAAGACGAGGAGCATGCAATAGGTGGCCAGGGCACGTTGGTCGGTCGGGGCAAGGGGCCTGGGTGTGTTAAGTGCTTTGCGTGCATTTCTGTGTGTGCGTGTATGGGTTGGGTCAAGAGTGTGCTCTTGTTTGGGTGTTTGGGTGTGTACACCTGTGTGTGGCGGCTGCTGCCGCTGTGTGTGGCAGGTGGCGGCGGCAACAGGGGTAGGAGCCAGGAGGGTTTGGTCAGGGGTAGATGGGGTGCTAGGGTTAGGTTTTGGGGTTAGGGTTAGCAGGTGGGGTGGTAGGTGGCTGCCAGTTGGGCCTTTTGGGCCTGGCCGATGGCTTCCTCCCCCACTAAAAACATTTTCATTATATATTTTTATAAACATAACATTTTGTAATTAGTTTTTGATAGACAAAATATTAAGAAGATCTAGGGCTTTTAATTTTAAATTAAAGTAGAGGACTAATGTAGAAACAAAATAGGTTTTTGGCAAAAATATTTAGAGGATAAAATATACAAGATGTTATGATGATGTGCAATATAGAAGCAACAACGATTTTCTAGTAGTAGTTTTACCCGTGGTGTTACAATTTGACACCACTAGCAATGGATCTCTCCCTCGAGATATGCCTCATGGTACATGGAAGAAGGCCGACAATCTGAATCTTCTCGCTTCGAGTAGATCCTCGCGACACCACTAACAAAGATTTCTTCTCTGTCTTGAAATCAGCGATACAACCAATAAGGGGTGTTTGAGAACACTTCGGATAACAAAGGACGAAGATAAAGACATCAAAAGATAAAGCCACCTCTAACTTCCGCGGAAGGGGTAAAATTGCTTGATCCACTGATTCAATGTACAAGAGCGAATGATAAGAGTAGTCGGATGGTGGTCAGTCCATCGCGCACCCAAACATTACTCTGCACATGAATAGGAGAATTATGCAACCAACTCTCGAAATTCAGATTGAAGATCTCGATAAGAAATGTTCAGAAACAAAAGAGTGATGCAAACTCTTCATCGGATATGACATAGATGATGTCGTCGTCTTGGGAAGACCGAAAGATACAAAGATTTTTTTTAGTGAATTTTTGTTCCACAGAAAGTACAAGAGAGGAAGATTCGTCAGATAGCATGAAGACCAGATGTCAAATCACCATTACTAGAGGATGGAAGCAAAACCCTGAAGGTACAATGTAAACCCAACCACGAGAATTCCTGGACTCGAAGAAAAGATAAGAGAGCAGATTCAAAACACGTCGAGGTAACACGAGAATAGCAGAGGGGTAAGGAGTAAAAGCAGACCTAATCGGATCTATCAAACCGATTTTCCAAAATAATTTTTGACAACCTACAATGTGATCTAGATAGGTTATCATCGGCCCTATGCAAGTTTTAGCGATTGATGACGCCCAGCACTTATCGTGGGATGCTTCATTGGAAACCCCAAGAGGAAGGTGTGATGAGCACAACAGCAAGTTTTCCCTTAGTAAGAAACCGAGGTTATCGAACCAGTAGGAGGAAGGAAACGTCTCAAAGGTGTCACAAGCAACGTGGAAACCTGCACAACACAAACTTAAGACTTTTCCCAACGAATCAGTGAGGTTGTAAATCTCACCAGTTTGCTGTAACAAAGGATTAAACATATGGTGTGGAAGGTAATGGTTTGCAGCAAGTAAACAAGTAATAGTGGAAGATGTATCAATGGTAAAGATTGGACTGGGGTCCATAGTTCACTAGATGTGCTCTCCTTAGATAAACAACATGGCATGAAGGGTAAACAAATTACAGCAGGGCAATTGATAGGAACTCAGCAAGGCATAACCATGCAATACAAGACAAAAAGATCCTATGAGATTCGATTGGGCAATACAAAAAGATACATAGACCGCCATCCAACTGCATCTATGACTAGAAGTCCACCTTCAGGTTATCATCCGAACCCCCTCCAGTATTAAGTTGCAAGAAACAGACAACTGCTTTAAGCAAAGTTTGTAAGGTAAACAATCCACTTGTTCCATGAACAAGAGGCCGTTGTTTTCTCCCTAGTAGCAACATCACATCTACAACCGAAGAGATTTCTGTCACATCCCTTGGAAACTGGAGGCATGAACCTACTATCGAGCATAAATACTCCTTCTTGGAGTCACTAGCAACTACTTGGCCAAGATAGCTACTAACAATGGAGAGCATGCAAGATCACAAACAACATAGACATGATAGATTCATAAATACAAAACCATTAATCAATATGACATAGTAATCTCAATATCCATCGGATCCCTGCAAACACAACATGCATGATTACAAATAGATTAGATCTTGATCATGAACGGAGCTCACAAGATCTATACATGAAAGCACAAAGGACGAGATACAACCATCTAGCTACTACATGGACCCATAGTCCAAGGTGGAACTACTCATGCATCATACCGGAGAGAAGGCCTCCGTGATGATTTCCCCTCCATCAGGGTGCCGGGAAGAACTTCAGATCTCCCCCGATCTAGGGACGATGGCGATGGTGGCTACAGACGGTTTCATGAAGATTTTATTGGGTACCCAAGGTTTCTGCATCGGGGGCTTCTTATAGGCGAAGAGGCGAGGCCGGGAGGTGGCCAGGGGCTCCACACCTTACCTAGGCGCGGGGTGGGCCCACCCACGCCTAGGAGGGTTTGGCCGCCCTGGTTCGCTTCTCTGTCTCGTCTTCTGGATTCGTGTCCCGTAGGGTAAAATATTGATTTTGGCTTTTGTCCCATCCAATTCTGAGAATATTGATTTTCTACCTTTTTGGAACCAAAAACAGAAGAAAACAAGCAACTAGCACTATGGCAACTTGTTAATAGGTTAGTTTCAGAAAAGATATAAAAACACCTCAAAGTGTAGACAAAGCAAAGCAAAGTAGATACTAAACAAGCATGGAGCATAAAAAATTATAGATACCTTTCCTACATATCAGCGATTCCCGCCAAACCCGCATAAAAATGTTTCAAAGGTGCCCACCAGACAGTTTCGTGTAGGTGTAAAATGAAGTAATACCATTGCACATTAGTCCATGATTGAAGCCATAGAACAGATATGTAACACCCCAATTTTTTTAATGAGGATCATTCCCTAATTAATCAAGATTAGGGTTAACAAAATCTTTTATTAATTAAATTAAAATCTTTATGATTGTGTGAATGAATGATTGCAATGCCATGTTTGATTGTTGTAAATGATTAGAAATGGTTTAAATATAAAAACCATATCATCTAGTTCACTACCAAATCAAATCAAAACAAAAGAAAATTAAAATATGAAGCATAAGACCTAATGGTCATTTCAGCCAAAGTTAACCATTAGCTCACTTTGAGAATCTCTAGCAACTAACCTCAAACATAAACTTTCCCATTTATTTTCTCCCCTTGATAGACCTAGTGACACTGAACCCAATGGAATTACCAATTTTCAAATCTATTTGAGAGGCAATTCAAATTCGAATCTATCCCATATGTCAAGATATCCCATTTTGGAAAACCACTCAAATCAACACCCCTTGGCAAACCATTGCACCCAGAGACTACCAAGATTAGTATCCGATCACTCACCAAAAATCATTGAATTTGGTGATGATTTAGTTCATGCGGCCATTTAATCGAACACTTGGTAATCACAGTACAACTACCAACTATCTACTGTTTGTGATTAATCAATTTCTCATCCTTTATACCCCAAATCTTTGCCCTAGCTCACCCACGATCACCCCCAGTACCCATCCGTGCAATTGAGCCACTCTTCTTCACTGCCTTGATCAATTCCAGTGGTACCCGAGCTCACCATGTCACTCGGACATGGACAACACGCCACAGGCTGCGCCTCACTCGCTCGCGATGTCTAGCTAGTATCCGTGACCTCGCCGCCCCCTATGTCCACCCCTCGAACAACGGCGAGACACGGAGTCCCTAGAACAGCCATGCCCCTTTAAGGCACGGACATGCCGAGATCATGACGGAGCGTCGAAAATGCCTCGCACACACACGCCGTGACTCGACCTCTCCGCATGTACTCGCGACCGCGACGTCACCAGCCACTGCCCAGACATGCCCATTGGTCGTCGTGCACCCCCTTGACCACCGTACTCGCTGACGAACACCGTCGTACCTGCACAGAAAGCCGACATCGCCCGACCAACTGAGACCGCCCCTTTTCGAGCCACCACTCGCATGGCGATCGCCACACTGTTGCCTCAGAGAGAGGACTTCATTGGAAACCCCAAGAGCAAGGTGTGATGAGCACAACAACAAGTTTTCCCTCAGTTGAGACCGAGGTTATCGAACCAGAAGGAGGAAGGAAATGTCACACAGGTGTTGCAAACAACGTGGAGACCTGCACAACACAAACTCAAGACTTTGTCCCAACGAATTAGTGAGGTTGTTAAGCTCACCGATTTGCTCTAACAAAGGATTAAACGTATGGTGTGGAAGGTAATGGTTTGCAGCAAGTAAACAAGTAATAGTAGAGGATGTATCAATGGTAAAGATTGGACCGGGGTCCACAGTTCACTAGAGGTGCTCTCCTTAGATAAACAACATGGCATGAAGGGTAAACAAATTACAGCAGGGCAATTGACAAGAACTGAGCAAATCATAAAAATGCAATTACTAGTTAGAAAGATCCTATGAGATTCGATTGGGCAATACAACAAGATACATAGATCGCCATCCAACTACATCTATGACTAGAAGTCCACCTTCAGGTAATCATCCGAACCGCCTCTAGTATTAAGTTGCAAGCAACAGACAACTGCTTTAAGAAAAGTGTGTAAGGTAAACAGTCCACATGTTCCATGAACAAGAGACCGTTGTTTTCTCCCTAGTGGCAACATCACATCTACAACCAAAGAGATTATTGTCACTTCCCATGGAAACTAGAGGCATGAACCCACTACCGATCATAAATACCCCCTCTTGGAGTCACTAGCAACTACTTGGCCAAGATAGCTAATAACAACGGAGAGCATGCAAGATCACAAACAACATATACATGATAGAATCATAAAGACAAAACCATTAATCAAACCAACATCATATTGTCAATATCTGTTGGATCCCCGCAAACACAACATGCATGATTAGAAATAGATTACATCTTGATCATGAACGGAGCTCACAAGATCTATACATGAAAGCACAAAGGAGGAGATACAACCATCTATCTAC
Source organism: Avena atlantica (assembly GCA_910589765.1). Lineage (NCBI taxonomy): Eukaryota > Viridiplantae > Streptophyta > Magnoliopsida > Poales > Poaceae > Avena > Avena atlantica. The sequence goes on from OU342739.1 coordinate 438,780,900, forward strand.
TATATGGACCCATAGTCCAAGGTGGAACTACTCACGCATCATACTGGAGAGAAGGCCTCCGAGATGATCTCCCCTCCGGCAGGGTGCCGAGAAGAACTTTAGATCCCCCGATCTAGGGACGATGATGGCGGCGGCTACAGACGGTTTCATGGGGATTTGATTGGGTGCTTAGGGTTTCTGCATCAGGGGCTTATTATAGGCAAAGGGAGAGGCCGAGGAAGCGGCCAGAGGGGCCACACCCCTCTCAGGCGCGGGCCCACCCCTGGCCGCGCCTAGGGAGGGTCTGGCTGCCTTGGCACGCCTCTCCGTCTCCCCTCTGGACTTGTTGTTCCCCACAGAAAGTTATTGACTTTGACATTTGTCCCGTCCAATTCCGAGAATATTTCCTTACTAGCTTTTTTAAAACCAAAAATAGCAGAAAATAAGCAACTGGAACTGTGGCAACTTGTTAATAGGTTAGTACCAGAAAACATGTAAAAAGCACCTCAAAGTGTAGACAAAGCAAATTAAAGTAGATACTAACAAGCATGTAACATCAAAAATTATAGATACATTTCCGATGTATCACACACCCAACAACATCGACCCATGCCCTTCTCCATGCCTAGCTCAACATGTAGCAATGTCGCCGACAATCCCTTGCCATGCCGCACCGCCTCACCCTCGAGGGTATAAATAGAGACCACCCCCAGCCTCAATATTCACACCATTCTACTCCTCTCTCGCTTAGAAACACCCCTGACCTGTTCCCGAAGCACGGCGAGCACCCTATCGTCAGAATTTTATCGAAGTTCGCCGCTGCCGTGAGGGAAAGGCGCCATCGATTTTAGCCACCCTAGGAGCTGCCATGACCGCCATTCGACTCACAGTCGTTGACAAGCTCGTTCGCCCGCACCACCAACCCTAGCTGGAGTCGACAACCACCCTCACTGCGCCGCTAGGTCAGAATCTCGCCGGAGCGCCGTGACGTAGACGATGAACCTAGACCGTAGATCGTGTTATAATCGTAGGGCTAATATTGATTGATACTGCTTCATGTTAGATGACCAGATGACGCGTGGGACCAGCCTGAGTGAGCCTGCTGCGCGCGCTGTGAAGCTGGGCCAGCCCAGTAACGTTTCCCGTACGAGCCCAGTAATTCAAATCTAGTCTTTTTATTTTTATTCAAAAACCTTTTCTATAGTGAACTTTAAAAAATCAATTCAGAGAGATTCACTGCACCAAATTGAATGAATCCAATTTTTTGTAGATGAAAATCTCTAATCACTCACGTTGGATTCAAACAGTTTGAAACTATGAATCACCCTTAGTAAAAATAACAAGCCAGTTGCTTTTGCAACTTCAAACTTTTTCCTAAAATAAACCATAGGTGATTTTGAGTTGATTCCAACACTCAAAAATCACATTTGTCAAGACCTTTCTGAATATGTAAAAATCTACATACTTACATACAGTAGTTCTGGACCAGAACTAAAGGAATGACTTTCTAGTAATTTCTAGCCACTTAAATATTATTAAATAATAGAGTTAAACTTTATAATTTGGGCCAACCATTTTAAATCTTTTCCCAAGTATTAGAGTATGTGGTGATGACATTTGTCATTATGATCCCATATTTTTAATTTGGAGGAGATTAAATCCTAAGCAACTTTTCAATGAGTAGAAATTACATTCCTAAAAATAAGATAAATAAAATATTATCACCCTTTCTTGTAATGATAGAGATGATGCTAGATCATCTAGTGTGACCCTTGTGTGATGAATATAATTAGTTAAGCATTGTTTGGTGATTGTGTACCTCATATTTATTTATAGACGCTAGTATCAATCCGGGCTACAATGAGGAGGAATTCTACGAAGACGAGGAAGAGAACTTCGACCACCTTACCAACCAAGGCAAGCTACATTATGCAAGCTATAACTAAGCATGTTGGACCATGCAAGCCTTATTATACATACCTTTGTGATACCCCTGTTTACTATACCAAATCCCAGTTTTACTTGCAAGCTTTACCTTTCGTAAAGAGGTTGGAACTTGATAAAGATAGATACACCATCTTAGTACCCTACAACTAGTGACACATACCCACAATTGATAGATGCTAGTGCTAAACTAAACTTGATCACTAGAGGGGAACAAATGATTATGAAAACCTTGTAATGATGAGTCATTCTACTGAAATGCTTGACATGTGTTATGGACACAATGACTTGAAGATGATGGTGAATGAAGGATGTGACTTGACTTTGATAAAAACTGATTGTTGATTTCGTACAACTACAATACCCGAATTTGGGTAGGGCTTGACTAGAATTTTATATGTCTTAGTATGGGTTCCCTCGCGGAACGAGGTGAGCTAAGGCTACCTTGTGAATGTGACTATCCACCTATGTAGTGCCCAAGACGATAGATGGTCATGGTTGGGAGGCCAAACTCATAGGGGAGGTGCCTATACTAGGTTGTGTAATTGAAAGGTTAGGATTTATTATCCACATACTAAGTATGATGATTCAGGATTGTTCCTAACGGATGTATCGAATGTCGTGGTGAAAGTGTACCACCCCTGCAGAGTTTAAAACTATTCGAATAGCCGCGTCTGTGGTTATGGACAGTTGGATGGCCATACTGTTCTGTTGTCAGATGTTTTCTGAAATGACCCGTGACTTGAAAGATGACTTTGAATTGAACCCACAAGTTGTGGAGATGAAGTTAGGTTCCCACCTAAGTAACCTAGACAACTAAAGTTGGCTTATGGAAACTGGTTGAAATAAAATTGGCTTATGGCAAACAAACCTAGAGCCTAAGATTCCTATTAGATGGCCTTTTGCTTTAGTGAAAGTTTGCGAGTACTTCAAAGTACTCATGGCTTTGTCCCTGGCTATTCCCATGGCCAGACTATGAAGGAGACTACGAGGAAGAAGGACAACAAGACACTTACAATAACTAGGATCATCTCCCATCGTCAGCAGCCTGTGACCCTGAAGATGGAGCCCCGACCATGCTACCTTTATTATATTCCGCTGCTTTGATTGTAATCAGACTTGATCATGAGATCAAATATTTATAAGACTATTATGGTTTGTAATAGATGATGAACTATGGTACCAATCTGTTATGTCTCGCAAAAATGGTAATCCTGGGATTGCGATGTACGACATAACAGGCATCTAGGATTAAAAATCCGGGTGTTGACAAGATATATACAACAACGACTCCATGAGTCAAGAACACAGATATACTATACAAATATCCAAATCACCTTGAAAATAATACAACATTCGGGTACAGATAAGATGCAAATGGGGCTAGGAGGCCAGAAGAATAACCAATCGAGTCCATAACCCTGCCCAGGCCAAGCCAGAAAGGTAACCCTGATAACGATGTCGATCTCAAACCTGCTTAAACAAAAGGGGTGCCAGCAAAGGGCAAAGGATAAAGAGAGCGGTCAGTACTGAGGCTAGTACATGACGAGACTTAGAATTCGGCGGCTCTCATCTACATAGGTATGGTGGAGTGAAGAGGTAGCGTGGCATGCACTAAACAACCTATAGATACTTGATAAAACTGTTGGCTATCAGAGAGAGAGGCAATAAATACCTATGCGGGACCAACCTAATACTAACACCAATCATACCCATTCCCCCTCGAGACCAAACGAGGAAGTCCCGCCGAGGAACTCACACAGTTGGCAGTTTTATTCATTCTGTTATAGTTGTAGCACTTACTAATCGGGTATAGATAGCATGAGTCATCCGGATATCATAAGCAGTGGGAAGTTTTAGTTAACCATTCCGTTGTAGTTGCAATATTTACTAGTCACATACATATAGCATGAGGCATCCCAATTATAGCAGTTGTTGGGACTTCTGTTAAGCCATTCCGTTGTAGTGAAGATGATTCCTAGTCATTCCAAAGTATAATTTACAACACTACTTTATTTATAGTTTTCTATGATCGAGATACTATGCTCCAAGTCGTCCATAACCGCAGACACGTTTTTCCAAAAGATTTACCCTACATGGGGCACAAATAGCAGCACACGCATGATCAACCTCGGAAAAAGCAAATTAAAACCTAACGAGGCATCATGACAAAGCAATCAGAAGATTCATATAATATTTCAAGGGGCCACCCCACTAATCTACCGACGACGAAGTTGGTCGCGGCTCCGAGACGGACCCAGAGGTTTGTGTCAATGGCTGTAAACGACTGCGAACCCGATAGTGTGACTGCGCTTGTCAATACCGTTAAAACATTCCACTTACCTAAATAGTATGTAGTAAACGCTCTCCATGAGCAACAATAGTAAATAAAGTAGTAAACATGGCATAGGCATGACATAAGTACAAGATAGTAATAAAACTCCAAACTAGTTTGCGGCCCCAAGAAATAAGATATGATTCAAGGTCTGGCTAAGGGGATTCATTGTCCCAAATGCGGATAGTGCGATAGTCAAGGAACAGGTATCAAGTACTCGGTGTCCTACGAGACACCAATGAGCAGTTAAAAACCAAATGACATCTATTGTCCACTGGTGCCTCTATATTAGTTATATCTATTCCAAGCAATTTAATATCAAGTTGTAAGTTAAGTCATGATTATCTTCAACATAAAGCATATTGCAACCTTCCAAAAATTTTGGTACTTGATGAAAAGCAGCAGCACCTAAGCAAGTGACTACGACACGTAAGGACGACTATCTACCAAACAACAGGTAATAGGAGGTGTCCAAGGAAATATAGTGGCTGCAAGAGATATCACGGATACGAAAACTAGAGCATCGCAACATAGATAGCAATATATCAACATGAGAAAGTAAAGACTATAAAGATAAAATAGGTAGAAAAGAGGAGAATTCTCGTATGGGAAACACTATCGAAGGTTCATCCAGAGACCGGGGAGACACTCGCATAAACTCATCGACCTAATCCGCGAAGAAGCAAAGCACTAGAAGAAACACCAGATGCACTATTTAATACTATGACAGAAGATCGGGCATGATGCATGAATGGTGTATGTTATGGAAAAGATGCGGTGCGATTAGGCAATATTAAGAGGGACCGGGGTCTCGACAATTAATTAGAGGGTTCATGTTGTTTAGGTACCCCACAATTTAAATGTTGTATTAACAAGGCAAATATGACATCAATTCGCTACAAAAATTTAAATGGGGCCAAAATAGGACTAGAAAAGCCCGCATATGGTATCCATACTTAATTATTAGATGATAAGACAAAATAACCCAAATCACCAAACATGTATGCAAGCATGATTAATTATATGCAACAGGTGTATATCATTTATAAAATAGGGGCTCGGGAGGGGTCACCCATCTTGGTTCGAGGATCTTGGGCTCCAAGGGGTTCAACGGCATTCGGGTCTTCGTGGTGGGGCTTAGTATCTTCAGACTCCAGGATTGAGGCTTCGAATTACAGGAAGGATATCTGAATGTGGAAGATCCGTTGACTAAACCTCTCCCGAGGGCAAAACATGACCAGCACCAAACCTCCATGGGTGTTCGGTATATTACCATGTAATCTAGATTAGTTGACTCTAGTGCAAGTGGGAGAATGTTGGAGATATGCCCTAGAGGCAATAATAAAAGTGGTTATTATTATATCTTTGTGTTTATGATAAATGTTTACATTCATGCTATAACAGTATTAACCAGAAACATTAATACTTGTGTGATTTGTAAACTAAATTAGAGTCCCTGGTAAAGCCTCTTTATAATACTAGCTTATTGGTTAATAGATGATTGTGGTTTCTAGATCATGTACATTGAGATGTTATTAACAACAAGGTCATATCATTAGGAGAATGGTATGATGGACATACTCCTATAGATAAGCGTAGCATAAAGATCAAGTCATTTCAATAGTTCGTTTGCAATAAGCTTTCTAATACATAGTAACCTAATTCCTTCGACCATGAGATCATGCTAATCACCATCACTGGAAGGATGCTTTGATGACATCAAACACCACAACGTAACTGGGTGGCTATAAAGGTGGCATTAAGTGTTCGGAAAGTATGTGTTGAGGCACATGGATCAAGAGTGGGATTTGTCCATCCATATGACAGATAGATATACTTTGGGCCCTCTTGGTGGAATGTCATCCAATTAGCTTGCAAGCATGTGACTGGCTCACAAGGGATCACATATCACGGAAACGATAAAAGAGTACTTATCGGTAACGAGGTTGAACTAGGTATGCAGAGATACCGGCGATCAAAACCTCGGATAAGTAAACTATCGTGAGACAAAGGGAAAATGGTATCTTATGTAAGTGGTTCATTCGATCGCATAGTAATCATATAAATATATGGGAGCCATATGAATTTCCAGATTCCTCTATTGGTTATTGATCGGAGAAGTGTCTCGGTCATGTCCGCATAATTCACGAACCATAGGGAGACACACTTAAGGATTCGATGTTGTTTAGTAGATATGGAATGTAAGTAGGGATACCGAATGTTGTTCGGAGTCTCGGATGGTATCCGGGATATCACGAGGAGATCCGGAATTGTCCGGAGAATAAGATTCATATAAGGAAAGTCCGATTCCGGAGTTCGGGAATGATTTCGATGTTTTCATCGGAGAGATTCTAGAAGGTTCATCGGACCGGAAGGGGAATGGTCCATGAATGTGTCATCGGTAAGTGGAATGATTGGATAATATCCTAGGTCACTTGGTGTGGGCATTTGTGAGAGAGAATTAAAGCTCTAAATTGAAAGTCAAACGGGAGGTTTGAAAAGTCAAACTGGAACAATGGTTTCCTAGTGGAAGAGGGAAAGAGTCCTTCCAACTTGGGTTTGGAAGTGGATTCAAACTCCCCTCTCTCAAGGCTGCCCCCCTCTCATAAATAGAGGGGGAGGGCTGCCCCAAAAACACAAGCCATAGCCCTCCCATACCCAAGCCGCCGCCGCGCTGCCGCCGGTTCGTCCCCGCCGCTCTAGCCGTCGCCGACACCTCCTCCTCCTCCCGGTCTTCTAAACCCTAGATCATCGGGAAACCCTAGATCCACCATAACTCGCACCGGCTTAGGAGAAGCCCTGCGTGATCTTCCCTCTACTTCCGACACCACGGTGTCGTGCTGCCAGAATCGCGAGGGGAGAACTACAACCTCCGCTGCCTACTGGAACAAGGGAGAGGAGGTCTTCATCGAGTACAGAACGTGTGATCGACTATGGAAGCGCTGCCGGAACGCAGCGCCGGAAGGATCGTCTACGCGATCTTGAGATCGGCAAGTGTACGACTACATCACCCACGATAATCTGCTCTCGTTAACCGCTTTGGAATCTTCGAGGGTGAGTTCTTCTATCGACTCGTTGCTACAATCTAGTAGATAGATCTTGGCTTGTTTGTGTGCATGCGGTAGAAATTTTTTGTTTTCCATGCTACAAACCCCTATAGTACTCGGGGTCCTACGGGACACTAGTGAGCAGTTAAAAACCAAATGACATCTATTTTCCACTCGTACCTCTGTATTAGTTATATCTATTCTAAGCAATTTAATATCAAGTTGTAATTTAAGTCATGATTATCTCCAACATAAAGCATATGGCAACCTTCCAAAATTTTTGGTACTTGACGAAAAGCAGCAGCACCTAAGCAAGTGACTATGACACGCAAGGATGACTATCTACCAAACAACAGGTAATAGGAGGTGTCCAAGGAAATATAGTGGCTGCAAGGGATATCACGGATACGAAAACTAGAGCATCGCAACATAGATAGCAATAGATCAACATGAGAAAGTAAAGACTATACAGATAAAATAGGTAGAAAAGAGGAGAATGCTTGTATGGGAAACACTATCGAAGGTTCATCCAGAGACCGGGGTGAGACTCGGATAAACTCATCGACCTAATCCGCAAAGAAGCAAAGCACTAGAAGAAACACCAGATGCACTATTTAATACTACGACAGAAGATCGGGCATGATGCATGAATGGTGTATGTCATGGAAAAGATGCAGTGCAATTAGGCAATATTAAGAGGGACCGGGGTCTCGACAATTAATTAGAGGGTTCATGTTGTTTAGGTACCCCACAATTTAAATGTTGTATTAACAAGGCAAATATGACATCGGTTCGCTACAAAAATTTAAATGGGGCCAAAATAAGACTAGAAAAGCCCGCATATGGTATCCATATTTAATTATTAGATGAGAAGACAAAATAACCCAAACCACCAAACATTTATGCAAGCATGATTAATTATATGCAACAGGTGTATATCATTTATAAAATAGGGGCTCGAGAGGGGTCACACATCTTGGTTCGAGGATCTTGGGCTCCGAGGGGTTCAACGGCATTCAGGTCTTCGTGGTGGGGCTTAGGATCTTCAGACTACAGGATTGAGGCTTCGAATTCCAGGAAGGAGATCTTGTCGTATGGTGGGCTTAGGCCCAATGTCGACATCTTCGGTTCATCAGGTCCATGAAGGCGATCTCTGGGTTTCACCTCGTTCATGAGTGGAGGGCTTGCATCACTAGTCGTCGAGTCGAGGTCGATCTTGTCTTTAAGAATGCGGTGCTCGCATCGCATCAACACTTCCAGGCAATCTTCATATGATCAAAACAACACTGTTAGGGTGCTCATAGTGGGAGTAACATAGGTGGTAACATGCATGCCACCTAGGCAAAAATGGTGATGTGGCAAGCAATTAATGAGGAGAGAGGCAACTGGAGTAACATAATATGTTACCATCATATCACACCTGTCAATACAAAGTGAGTCTTCAAATCAATTAATGAAGTTTTCCATGTTATTACATATATGACACTCCTCACTATGGATATAGTAACTTAGACTAGTAACATATGCTCCCCACTATCACCAACCTTACCTCAACACTGACTTACATCACTATCTCATCAAAAGAGAAAAGCATAGTCTCGGGATTAGGGCAGCAACAAAACTCACGTTTGCGGTTATCAGCTGCAAAGGACAAACACATGAACATTGCACACAGGCATGTCCCAACTAGACATTATCTCCAACATCATGGGGGAAACAACCGAAGTTCCAAGATTGGAGCAATGGCTTCACGCGGGCGGGACAGAAGATATGAGGCCGACGGATAGCGCTGAGAGAGGCGACTGATGCGGGCAGAGAGCGGGAGGGTGGAGGACTACGACGACGAGCTCGAGGAAGGGACCCCACGTGCGCTTCCGGACGGTGATCCAAGACACATGGGTTACGGATGCGGCCCAGGATTACGAGCAGGACAAGGAAGCAGCTGACGACGAGGGACGGAGGTGCTGGCACACAACAAGCTCGAGGACATGGCGGCGGCGAGACGAAAGCAGGGGCGTCGGCAAGAGGGCAAGCATAGGGGCGGTGGGAGAGGCGAGCCTGGCCGCGACACTGAGGAACAGTAGCGCGCTCACGGTCGTATATGGAGGCGGGTAAGACGGGCGGACGCGGGATCGGGGCGGCCAATAGCGGCGGGGCTCTAAGGCGGGAAGCTTGGTGCTGTGGTGCAGAGAGCGGGGCAGATGGAGAAGCCGAGATTGGAGGAAGAGGAGGTAGGCGACACAATTTGCAGGACAAGGGGGCACAGAAGGTGCGAGGAAAGGTAGGGGGCCACATGAGCGAGGCATCGAGTGCAGGGAGAGACGGGGAGCATGCGACAGGTGGCCAGGGCATGTCGCACTACTGGAAAAAGGGTCTTCGGTTCGATGTGAACAACGCCAGCAGTCCCGTCCTGTCATAGCCCGCTACTAGTGCTAGCACTAGTCCAGGGCCGTGAGGCCTCTAACGGCTAGAAACGTCCATAGTCACTAGTCCCGGGCCGGGCCAGATCTCTAGTCCCGGTCCGTAATATGGCCCGGGATTAATAACCTGGAGCATGCCAGCTGGTCTTTTTGTGGACTATTAGTCCCGAGTTGTATCACAGCCCCGGACTAGTTTTCCACCACTATATATTCTGCTTCTTGTCCAGCTGCCCTAAAGCATATGGTGGCCATTTTTCTCAAAGAAGCAAGCGAGTTCATGCCATTTTTTTTCTCAAGATTTGTCAAGATTTAGTTTGTAACCCCTAAATCCAAAGCTTTAAAAGGTTAGAACTTCATTCTTTCATCTCTTATTGCTACTTTAGCTCTATAATGCTCTAGAAGTATAGAGATATGGATCAATGCATGCATGCTCTAGAAGTAGAAGGATTTTGATATATATGTGTAACAAATTTTGATTAGGCACATAGTTACTGAAAATTGAAATGTGTAATTTTAGAGTTTCAGAGCTTAGAATGGAATGAGGTTTTCATTGATAGAACAATAATAAAAAAACTCCACATTTATCATGTTGATTGTTTTCTCAAATTCACAAATTGGTGCATGTAAATTTTTCAAAATTCAAAATTAGTGATCTAGAAGCTCTCAATATAACTTGTAATAATTTTATCATGGTGTGTAATGGTTTTTGATATACTTTTACTATAATGCAGATGGTCCGGGAATGGATGTACGGTACTGACCGACGCTCTGGCGAGTTCATTAATGGCGTGCATGAATTCATCCGTGTTGCTGATGCAAACAAGCGCAATGGTTTTGTATTCTATCCATGTAGTGGATGTAGGAATCAGAAGGATTACTCTAACTAAAAAACCCTTCACAGCCACCTGTTGAAGTCCAGCTTCATGCCCAGTTATAATTGTTGGACCAAGCACGGAGAGAGAGGGGTTATAATGGAAGACAATGAAGAAGAGGAGGAGGATGGCAACTATCATGGTTTCCCTGAGTACGGAGATACTTCCATGGGGGATGCTGAAGGGGAGGATGAAGAAGAGACACATGATGAACCCGCTGATGATCTTGGTCGGACCATTTCCGATGCACGAAGAGACTGTGAAACTAAAAAGGAGAGGGAGAAGTTTAATCACATGTTAGAGGATCACAAAAAGTTGTTGTACCCAAATTGTGAAAATGGTCTGAAAAAGCTGGGAAGCACACTGGAATTGCTGTGATGGAAGGCTGAGTGTGCTATACCTGACTCCTCATTTGAAAAGTTGCTGAAAATAATGAAGAATATGCTTTCAAAAGATAATGTATTGCCCGCCAGTACGTACGAAGCATAGAAGGTTGTCTGCCCTCTAGGTTTAGAGGTTCAGAAGATACATGCATGCCCTAATGACTGCATCCTCTAGCACGGTGAGGAGTACTAAAATTTGGATGGATGCCCGGTATGCACTTCACTTCGGTATAAGATCAGACGAGATGACCCTGGTGACGTTGAGGGCGAGCCCCCCGGAAGAGGGTTCCTGCCAAGGTGATGTGGTATGCTCCTATAATACCATGGTTGAAACGCTTATTCAGAAACAAAGAGCAAGCCAATTTGTTGCGATGGCATAAAGAGGAACGTAAGTCAGACGGGATGTTGAGACACCCCGCTAATGGGTCTCAATGGGAAAAATCGATAGAAAGCACCCGGACTTTACAGATGACGCAAGGAGTTTAAGGTTTGGTCTAAGTACAGATGGCATGAATCCCTTTGGGGAGCAGAGCTCTAGTCACAACACCTGTCCCATGACTATGCATATATAACCTTGCTCCTTGGTTGTGCATGAAGCGGAAGTTCATTATGATGCCAGTGTTGATCCAAGGTCCGAAGCAACCCGGAAACGACATTGATGTGTACCTAAGGCCATTAGTTGAAGAACTTTTATAGTTGTGGCACGAACCAGGCATACGCGTGTGGGGTGAGCACAAGCAGGAAGAATTTGACCTCCGAGCATTGCTTTTCATAACAATCAATGATTGGCCTGCTCTTAGTAACCTTTCAGGACAGTCCAACAAGGGATCGATTAATTATATAGATGCATCAACGTGTACTGTGTATGTACTAGCGTAGAATATGTGTACTTAAATATAGGTTTGAAATTATAGTGAAACACAAAACAAAAAAGGAACGAAATGGCAAAAAAAAGGAAATACACAATCTTTGTCGCGGTAGAGAAACACACAATTCTCTGCCGCGACAGGAAACCTTATAGTCCCGGGTGGTGTTACGGCCCGGGACTAGAGTGTTTCCGCCCCCTGCGGCGCTGAAACAGCCACGTGGAACACCCTCAGAATCGGCCCTATGCAAGTTTTAGCGAAAACTCGCCAAACCCGCATAGAAACGATTCGAAGGTGCCCACCAGGCACTTTCGTGCGGGTGGAAAACGAAGTAATAACATTACACAACAGTCCTCGATGGGACCCACAGAACAGATATATATATAACAGCGACTCAATGAGTCAAGAATACAGATATACAATACAAAGATCCAAATCACCTTGTAAATGATACAGCGTCCGACTACGGACAAGATGCAAATGGGGCTAAGAGCCCTGAAGAATAACCAATGGCGTCCATAACCCTGCCCAGGCCAAGACGGAAGGGTAACCCTGCTAACGACGTCGATCTCAAAACCTGCTTAAACAAAAGGGGTGCCGACAAAGGGCAAAGGAAAAAGAGAGAGCGGTCAGTACTGAGGCCAGTACACGGCGAGGCTAGAATTCGGCGGTCCTCGCCTACATAGGTATGGTGGACTGAAGCGGCGGCAGCAGCATGCACTAAACAACCTATAGAGACTCGATACAAATGTCGGCTATCAGAGAGGGGTAAGAAAGACCTATTCGGAACCAACCTGATGCTACCATCAAACAAACCCATCCTGGTGTTTCCCCCTCGAGACCAAACGAGGAAGTCAACCGAGGAACTCACACAGTTGGCAGTTTTATTCATTCAGTTATCATTGCAGCAATTACTAGTCAAGTGTAGATAATCATCCTGATAAAATAAGCAGTGGGCCATTTTAGTCAACCATTCCGTTGTAGTTGCAACACTTACTAGTCAGATATGATAAGCATGAGATATCCCAAACCCAGCAGTTGTTGGTACTTTTATTTAGCCATTCCGTTGCAGTGAAGCCGATTACTAGTCATATCGGATACAAGTCAAATTATAGCAGTAAACTTTAGTTATAGTTGTCTATGATCAAGCACTGTGCTCCAAGTCGTCCATAACCGCGGACACGGCTTCTCGAAAAGATTTAACCCTGCAGGGGTGCACCAAAGTATCCACAAGCACTTCGACCCTTTTTGCCAGATCAGTTAACATACACCCATCGGTAGGTCGGCGGGGCCTAAGTCATGATGTTTCCGGACCCAAAGCAAGCACGGGGGGCCACCCCACTAAGTACACCCGCAACGAAGTCGGCCGGTCTCCGAGACGGACTCAGGGTTTGGGTAGACGGCTGTGAACGACTGGGAACCCAAAACTGGGCTTGTCGACACCGCGAAATCGTGTCCCGATCCTAAACAGTACAGGTGCTATCCATCGCACAATTTAAATAAAGCGGTAAAGCATGGCATAAGTACATGATAGTAAATAAAACCTCAAACTAGTTTGTGGCCCCCAGTACAATACTTTGAAATCAGGTACTAATCGATGGGGGCCCATATCTCCCCACCTGTGGTTAGCGCGCTTGATCTCGGAACAGGTGTCAAGAACTCGTGGTCCTACGGGACACCAGTGAGCGGTCGGAAAACAAATATTATCTATCACCCACCGGTGCCTCTGCATTTACCTACTTCAATTTTAGTTATTAAACAGTAATTGAATTAAACAATAATTAAAGCCATGATCATCTCCAACAATAAACTGGCGGCAATACTCCAACAACTGTGGTACTGGACGACACGCAACAGCACTTGAGCAAGCGACTACGACGCGCAAGTCCAACTATCTACCAAACAACAGGTAATAGGATGTGTCCAAGGCAATGTAAGGCTGCAAGGGATATCACGGGCACGAAAACTAGAGCATTGCAACACAGATAGCAATAGATCAACAGGAGGGAATAAATACTATAAAAGTAAGATAGGTAGAAAGGGGGAGATGCTCGCCTGAAAACATTGCTGAAGGTTCAACCGAAGATCGGGTCGACACTCGCATCAACTCATCGGCCTAATCCGCGAAGATGCAAAACACTAGAAGAAACACCGGATGCACTATTTAATACTACGGCAAAAGATCGGGCATGATGCATGTATGATGTATGACATGGCAAGCATGCGATGCCATTAGGCCATATTAAGTGGAACCGGGGTCCCGACAATTAATTAAACGGTTCGAGTTATTTATCCACCCCGCAAATTAAATGTTGTCTTAACAAGGAAAAAGATAGCACTGGTTCGCTACACAAAGTTAAATGGGACCAATATATGACTGGATTTGCCCGCATATGGACCCCATATTTAATTATAAGGTGAATCGGCATAGTGCCCCCAACCACATGACATGCATGCGAGATGAACAATTAATATGCAACAATTTGATATTTCATTTATAAAAATAGGGCTTGAGAAAAGGGGTCACACATGGGGGGGTCTCAGCGATCTTGGGCTCCGAGGGGTTCGGGGTTAGTCTCAGGGTTCGACGGGAGAACGGCTCGACGAGATCGGTCTCGGACAACGGAGGTCGATCTTGTCGCGTCCTCGTATCGGGTCGGTCTTGGCGTTTGGGGTGAAGAACTTGGTGTCCTCGAGGAAGTACTTGGCGTATCCGTGTCGACGACCTTGGTGTCGGGGAAGAAGTACTTGTCACATCTATGGCCTTTGGGTCGAAGAACTTGACACGCCAGGGTTCGGTCTTGGCGTCCAAGGGTTTCTCCGCGTCCGTGGTGCGTCCGTGTGGTAGATCTTGGGGTACCGGCGTCATCGGGTTCCACCTCGCACATTGGTCGACGAAACCCGTAACGATGCAGATCTTGGCGACAAAAGGGCATCGGGGCTCTTGTGACGAGACGGTCTTGTTGGTGCGCTGGCTCGAGGTACTCCGGAAGATGGAACATGACAGGTACATCTTCTCGAAGATCTTGTAGGTCTTATTCTGCAACATGGCAATAGACACGAGTGCTTGTCTAGCCGAGAGGTTGCAGGGGCACACGAGTCATGCATGTACAGCACACCAAAAGGCAGAACCATCACTGGTGCCACGCGGCTTGGGGCTTGACGCTGATGGGGCTCGGGGACGTCGCGAGGGAGGAAGGGCCGACCTGGAGCGGCCATAGCTCTGCAGAGGAGAGGAGAGGGCGTCCGGAGCAGGCGCGACGGAGGGGCTCGAGCGGCAGGGACGGACGGAGGGGACTCGGGCGAGGGGGTCGAGGAGCCGGCGGGCCGGGGTCTTCCGCGCGCGGGGTGGTGGAGGAGGCCGATGGCGGTGGGGTTGGTGGTCACGGAGAGGACCGGGCCGGAGGACAGCGGGTCGGTGGCGCGCTTGGGAGGAGGGCGGCCGGCGAGGACGGAGCTCGGGGCCGCGGCAGGAGGACGTGGTCGGCGAGGAGGCCGCGGGCCGGGGCTTGGCGACGGCGGCGACGAGAGGTGCTCGCGGCGGGGTCCCATGCCGGCGGCGGTGGACGAGCCCACCAGGCCGACAGCGGCGGCGGGCGCTGCGGACGGCGGCCAGGCAGGAGGCGAGGGGGATCGAGGCGAGCCGCTGGTGGGGAGCCCGCGGCGACGACGGGAGCGGGGGCGGCCAGGCGGCGGGGTCACGCGGCCGCAGGCGGAGGAGAGAGGAGCGGCCGCGGCGCGGAGGAGAGAGAGGGAGGCGGCTGGTCGGCGGTGGAAGGAGAGGTGGTGCTTGGCGGGGCGGGGGCTCGGCTTGCAGGGCGGAGGAGCCGGAGGCGGCCGGAGCTTGCGAGGGAGGAGGCGAGGCGAGCAAGCGCCGGCCGAGCCACACAGCGGCGACGGCAGTTGCGGGAGGGAGAAGGCGAGGAGCGAGGAGCGTCGCGTGCGGGGCGAGAGATGGTGGGAGGAGAGCGGGCGAGTGGGGCAGGGAGGTGGGCCAGGGTTCGGCGGGGTCTGTCGGGGTGGTGGGTGGACGCGCCCAGGTGGGATTTGGTTGGGGTGGGTGAGTGCGTGGTGTGGCGTGCGTGGGTGGATGAGAGGGAGGGAGCGGGCCCGGGGTTCCAGGGAGAGTGGGATCAGGTGGCGGGGTGGAGAGTTGTGTGCGTGGTGTGGGTCTGGTTCGAGTGGGTGAGGGAAGGTGGGACCAGGAGGAGAGAGGTAGTCGGGTTAGAGAGGTGGCTGGGGTGCCGTGGCGCGCCGTGGTTGGCTGCAGGATTGGCCAGGGTGAGGTGGCGACTCGTGATAGGAGGGGGTGATGTGGCTGGTTGGTGGTTAGAATAGGATTAGGTAGAATAGGACTGGGTTTAGTTTAGGTGGACCGGATTGTAGGTAGTTTGGTCCGGTCGGGCCTCGGGCCTGACCGGTCGGACTGCCTCTCCGGACAAAATATTTTATTGTTTTAATTTTTATTTGTAAAACATTTTTGTAAATACTTTTTAGACCAATAAAAGATCTTATCAGACTGATGTTTTAATTTGAAATAAAGACGGGGGCTATTTAGAAAACAAAACTAGGCGTTTCGAAAATAGTTTCCAGACAAACAATGCATGATGATGACGATGCAATGCACAAAACAACGCGATTTTCTAGTAGTGGTTTTGCGGGATGCCACAATTCGACACCACTAACAATGGATCTCGCCCTCGAGATCCGCCTCATGGTACCGGAAAGAAGGTCGGTGATCTGCATCTTCTCGCTTCATGTAGAACGCCGCGACACCACTAACAAGGGTTCATCCTCCATCTTGAAATCGGCGACACCACCAACAAAAGGGTCGTGGTTCACGTCCGTCAAGGGAACACTCCGGATAAACAACGGACAAAGTTAAAGGTAAGGCCACCTCTAACTTTCATGGAAGGAGTAAGAGTTGCATTGGTCCACCATTCAATATACAAAAGAAAATGATAAGAGTAGTGGTATGGTCGTGACTCCATCCCGCACTCAAAGCATTACTATGTACACGAATAGACAGATTATGCAACCAACCCTCAGGATTTAGACTGAAGATCTCGACAAACGAGGTTTGAAAGCTTCGGATATAAAAGAGTGATGCAAGATCTTCATCGGATCGGATTGCAGATGATGTTGCGTCGGAAAACACCGGAAGGCACGAGAAGGAACAAAGAGAAGTCCACCAGACGAAGGATTCCTCGGATAGCATGAAGACCAGATGTAGCAACACCGTTACCAAAGAAGGAAGCGAAACCCTGAAGGTACGACGGAACCCAACCACGAGAAATCCTGGACTCGAAGAGAGAGAAGAGAGCGGATTCAAAACACGCAGAGGTGAGAGGAGAGCAGCAGAGGGGTAGGGAGTAAAATCAGACCTAATCAGAACTATCCAACCGATTTTTCAAAAATAGTTTTGACACCCTACTTCGGCCGTTAGCTAGGTTATCCTACAGGCTGGACTTGTGGGGTATCGCAACTGCTGAGCTCTGATACCACTCTGTAACACCCTCAGAATCGGCCCTATGCAAGTTTTAGCGAAAACTCGCCAAACCCGCATAGAAACGATTCGAAGGTGCCCACCATGCACTTTCGTGCGGGTGGAAAACGAAGTAATAACATTACACAACAGTCCTCGATGGGACCCACAGAACAGATATATATATATATATATATATATATATATATATATAACAGCGACTCAATGAGTCAAGAATACAGATATACAATACAAAGATCCAAATCACCTTGTAAATGATACAGCGTCCGACTACGGACAAGATGCAAATGGGGCTAAGAGCCCTGAAGAATAACCAATGGCGCCCATAACCCTGCCCAGGCCAAGCCGGAAGGGTAACCCTACTAACGATGTCGATCTCAAAACCTGCTTAAACAAAAGGGGTGCCGACAAAGGGCAAAGGAAAAAGAGAGAGCGGTCAGTACTGAGGCCAGTACACGGCGAGGCTAGAATTCGGCGGTCCTCGCCTACATAGGTATGGTGGACTGAAGCGGCGGCAGTAGCATGCACTAAACAACCTATAGAGACTCGATACAACTGTCGGCTATCAGAGAGGGGTAAGAAAGACCTATTCGGAACCAACCTGATGCTACCATCAAACAAACCCATCCTGGTGTTTCCCCCTCGAGACCAAACGAGGAAGTCAACCGAGGAACTCACACAGTTGGCAGTTTTATTCATTCAGTTATCGTTGCAGCAATTACTAGTCAAGTGTAGATAATCATCCTGATAAAATAAGCAGTGGGCCATTTTAGTCAACCATTCTGTTGTAGTTGCAACACTTACTAGTCAGATATGATAAGCATGAGATATCCCAAACCCAGCAGTTGTTGGTACTTTTATTTAGCCATTCCATTGCAGTGAAGCCGATTACTAGTCATATCGGATACAAGTCAAATTATAGCAGTAAACTTTAGTTATAGTTGTCTATGATCAAGCACTGTGCTCCAAGTCTTCCATAACCGCGGACACGGCTTCTCGAAAAGATTTAACCCTGCAGGGGTGCACCAAAGTATCCACAAGCACTTCGACCCTTTTTGCCAGATCAGTTAACATACACCCATCGGTAGGTCGGCGGGGCCTAAGTCATGACGTTTCCGGACCCAAAGCAAGCACGGGGGGCCACCCCACTAAGTACACCCGCAACGAAGTCGGCCGGTCTCTGAGACGGACTCAGGGTTTGGGTAGACGGCTGTGAACGACTGGGAACCCAAAACTGGGCTTGTCGACACCGCGAAATCGTGTCCCGATCCTAAACAGTACAGGTGCTATCCATCGCACAATTTAAATAAAGCAGTAAAGCATGGCATAAGTACATGATAGTAAATAAAACCTCAAACTAGTTTGTGGCCCCCAGTACAATACTTTGAAATCAGGTACTAATCGATGGGGGGCCTATATCTCCCCACCTGTGGTTAGCGCGCTCGATCTCGGAACAGGTGTCAAGAACTCGGGGTCCTACGGGACACCAGTGAGCGGTCGGAAAACAAATATTATCTATCACCCACCGGTGCCTCTGCATTTACCTACTTCAATTTTAGTTATTAAACAGTAATTGAATTAAACAATAATTAAAGCCATGATCATCTCCAACAATAAACTGGCGGCAATACTCCAACAACTGTGGTATTGGACGACACGCAACAGCACTTGAGCAAGCGACTACGACGCGCAAGTCCAACTATCTACCAAACAACAGGTAATAGGATGTGTCCAAGGAAATGTAAGGCTGCAAGGGATATCACGGGCACGAAAACTAGAGCATCGCAACACAGATAGCAATAGATCAACAGGAGGGAATAAATACTATAAAAGTAAGATAGGTAGAAAGGGGGAGATGCTCGCCTGAAAACATTGCTGAAGGTTCAACCGAAGATCGGGTCGACACTCGCATCAACTCATCGGCCTAATCCGCGAAGATGCAAAACACTAGAAGAAACACCGGAAGCACTATTTAATACTACGGCAAAAGATCGGGCATGATGCATGTATGATGTATGACATGGAAAGCATGCGATGCCACTAGGCCATATTAAGTGGAACCGGGGTCCCGACAATTAATTAAACGGTTCCAGTTATTTATCCACCCCGCAAATTAAATGTTGTCTTAACAAGGAAAAAGATAGCACCGGTTCGCTACACAAAGTTAAATGGGACCAATATACGACTGGATTTTCCCGCATATGGACCCCATATTTAATTATAAGGTGAATCAGCATAGTGCCCCCAACCACATGACATGCATGCGAGATGAACAATTAATATGCAACAATTTGATATTTCATTTATAAAAATAGGGCTCGAGAAAAGGGGTCACACATGGGGGGTCTCGGCGATCTTGGGCTCCGAGGGGTTCGGGGTTAGTCTCAGGGTTCGACGGGAGAACGGCTCGACGAGATCGGTCTCGGACAACGGAGGTCGATCTTGTCGCGTCCTCGTATCGGGTCGGTCTTGGCGATCGGGGTGAAGAACTTGGTGTCCTCGAGGAAGTACTTGGCGTATCCGTGTCGACGACCTTGGCGTCCGGGAAGAAGTACTTGTCGCATCTGTGGCCTTCGGGTCGAAGAACTTGACACGCCAGGGTTCGGTCTTCCGACTCCGGAAGGATCGGTTTTCCGGGTCTCAACACCTTCGGTTCCATGTGGGCGATCTTGGCGTCCAAGGGTTTCTCCGCGTCCGTGGTGCGTCCGTGTGGTAGATCTTGGGGTACCGGCGTCATCGGGTTCCACCTCGCACATTGGTCGACGAAACCCGTAACGATGCAGATCTTGGTGACAAAAGGGCATTGGGGCTCTTGTGACGAGACGGTCTTGTCGGTGCGCTGGCTCGAGGTACTCCGGAAGATGGAACACGACAGGTACATCTTCTCGAAGATCTTGTAGGTCTTATTCTGCAACATGGCAATAGACACGAGTGCTTGTCTAGCCGAGAGGTTGCAGGGGCACACGAGTCATGCATGTACAGCACACCACAAGGCAGAACCATCACTGGTGCCACGCGGCTTGGGGCTTGACGCTGATGGGGCTCGGGGACGTCGCGAGGGAGGCAGGGCTGACCTGGAGCGGCCATAGCTCTGCAGAGGAGAGGAGAGGGCGTCCGGAGCAGGCGCGACGGAGGGGCTCGAGCGGCAGGGCCGGACGGAGAGGACTCGGGCGAGGGGGTCGAGGAGCCGGCGGGCCGGGGTCGTCCGCGCGCGGGGTGGTGGAGGAGGCCGATGGCGGCGGGGTTGGTGGTCACGGAGAGGACCGGGCCGGAGGACAGCGGGTCGGTGGAGCGCTTGGGAGGAGGGCGGCCGGCGAGGACGGAGCTCGGGGCCGCGGCAGGAGGACGTGGTCTGCGAGGAGGCCGCGGGCCGGGGCTTGGCGACGGCGGCGACGAGAGGTGCTCGCGGCGGGGTCCCATGCCGGCGGCGGTGGACGAGCCCACCAGGCCGACAGCGGCGGCGGGCGCTGCGGACGGCGGCCAGGCAGGAGGCGAGGGGGATCGAGGCGAGCCGCTGGTGGGGAGCCCGCGGCGACGACGGGAGCGGGGGCGACCAGGCGGCGGGGTCACGCGGCCGCGGGCGGAGGAGAGAGGAGCGGCCGCGGCGCGGAGGAGAGAGAGGGAGGCGGCTGGTCGGCGGTGGAAGGAGAGGTGGTGCTTGGCGGGGCGGGGGCTCGGCTTGCAGGGCGGAGGAGCCGGAGGCGGCCGGAGCTTGCGAGGGAGGGGGCGAGGCGAGCAGGCGCCGGCCGAGCCACACAGCGGCGACGGCGGTTGCGGGAGGGAGAAGGCGAGGAGCGATGAGCGTCGCGTGTGGGGCGAGAGATGGTGGGAGGAGAGCGGGCGAGTGGGGCAGGGAGGTGGGCCAGGGTTCGGCGGGGTCTGTCGGGGTGGTGGGTGGACGCGCCCAGGTGGGATTTGGTTGGGGTGGGTGAGTGCGTGGTGTGGCGTGCGTGGGTGGGTGAGAGGGAGGGAGCGGGCCCGGGGTTCCAGGGAGAGTGGGATCAGGTGGCGGGGTGGAGAGTTGTGTGCGTGGTGTGGGTATGGTTCGAGTGGGTGAGGGAAGGTGGGACCAGGAGGAGAGAGGTAGTGGGGTTAGAGAGGTGACTGGGGTGACGTGGCGCGCCGTGGTTGGCTGCAGGATTGGCCAGGGTGAGGTGGCGACTCGTGATAGGAGGGGGTGATGTGGCTGGTTGGTGGTTAGAATAGGATTAGGTAGAATAGGACTGGGTTTAGTTTAGGTGGACCGGATTGTAGGTAGCCTGGTGTAACACCCTCAGAATCGGACCTATGCAAGTTTTAGCAAAATTCGCCAAACCCGCATAGAAACGATTCAAAGGTGCCCACCAGGCACTTTCGTGCGGGTGGAAAACGAAGTAATAACATCACACAACAGTCCTCGATGGGGCCCACAGAACAGATATATACAACAGCGACTCAAAGAGCCAAGAATACAAATATAATATACAAAGATCCAAATCACCTTGAAAACGATAGAGCGTCCGACTACGGACAAGATGCAAATGGGGCTAAGAGCCCTGAAGAATAACCAATGGCGTCCATAACCCTGCCCAGGCCAAGCCGGAAGGGTAACCCTGCTAACGACGTCGATCTCAAAACCTGCTTAAACAAAAGGGGTGCCGGCAAAGGGCAAAGGAAAAAGAAAGGAGCGTCAGTACTGAGGCCAGTACACGGCGAGGCTAGAATTCGGCGGTCCTCGCCTACATAGGTATGGTGGACTGAGCGGCAGCGGCAGCATGCACTAAACAACCTATAGAGACTCGAAACACTGACGTCAAACAGAGAGGGGTGAGAATGACCTATCCGGATCCAACCTGAAACTAACACCAAACAAACCCATCCTGGTGTTTCCCCCTCGAGACCAAACGAGGAAGTCAACCGAGGAACTCACACAGTTGGCAGTTTTTACTTATTCAGTTATAGTTGCGGCACTTTACTAGTCAGGTTTAGATAATCGTCCTGATAAAGTAAACAGTGGGCACTTTTAGTTAACCATTCCGTGATAGTTGCAACAATTACTAATCAGATACAGATGATATGAGATAAACCCAAAACCCGGCAGTTGTTGGCACTTTTATTCAGCCATTCCGTTGTAGTTGCAATACTTACTAGTCAGATACAATTGTCGCAAGCGACAACCAAACAAGCAATTGTGGGCAGTATTAATTGGCCATTCCATTATAGTGAAGCTGATTACTAGTCATTATAAGTCAAATTTATAGCAGTAAACTTTAGTTATGCTTGTCTATGATCAAGAAACTGTGCTCCAAGTCGTCCATATCCGCGGACACGGCTTTCAGAAAGTTTTACCCGGCCGGGGTGCACCAATAGCAACACACACTCGATCAACCTCGGAAAAACCAAATCAAAACCCAACGAGGCTTTCACGACAAAGCAATCACAAGATTCAGAAATATTTCAGGGGGCCACCCCTTAAGTAGATCCCGCAACGGAGTAAGCAAGCTCCGAGACGGCCTCAAGGTCTGGGTAGACGGCTGTGAGCGACTGGGAACCCCAAACGGGGCTTGTCGACACCGCGAAAACGTGTCCCGATCTTAAACAGTACAGTGTGCAGTACCTCGCACAATCGTAAATAAAGCAGTAGCATGGCATAAGTACAGGATAGTAAAAACACCTCAAACTAGTTTGTGGCCCCAAGAAATAAGACGGAATCAAGCTCTGGCTAAGGGGGGTCCCATATACCTCCCGGATGTGGATAGCGCGATAAATCAAGGAACAGGTATCAAGTACTCGGGGTCTTACGGGACACAAGTGGGCGTTCGGAAAACCAAATATTATCTATCACCCACCGATGCCTCTGCTTATTCAATTTTAGTTGTTAAACAGAATATAAAGTGACGATAAGTAAAACTAGAATCATCTCCAACAACAACATGCGGCAATACATCGGCAACTGTGGCATTTGGCGACACACATCGGCACTTGAGCAAGCAACTACGACGCGCAAGTCCAACTATCTACCAAACAACAGGTAATAGGGTGTGTCCAGGGCAATATAGGGCTGCACGGTATATCACGGGTACGGAAGCTAAAGCATCGCAACACAGATAGCAATAGATCAACAGGAGGGAAGTAAATACTATAAAAGTAAGATAGGTAGAAAGGGGGGAGATGCTCGCCTGAAAACATTGCCGAAAGGTTCATCCGAAGATCGGGGCGAAGCTCACATCAACTCATCGGCCTTATCCGCGAAGAAGCAAATCACTAGAAGAACACCGGATGCAATATTTAATACAACGGCAGAAGATCGGCATGATGCATGCATGATGGATGGCATGACCAAGATGCGGTGCAATTAGGTCAAATTAAGTGGAACCGGGGTCCCGACAATTAATTAATAGGTTCATGTTGTTTAGATCCCCGCAATTAAATGTTGTTTACATGGCAAAAGATAAGATACCGGTTTGCTACTCAAGTTTAAATGAGGCCAATATAAGGCTAGATTTGCCCGCATATGGGCCCCATATTTAATTATTAGGTGAATCGGCATAAGGCCCCCAAACCACATGATAAGATGCATGCCTGAACAATTTAATATGCAACAAGTTGTTATCATGTTATAAAATAGGGTTCCGGGAAAAAGGGTTCACACATTAGGGTTCGGCAGATCTTGTTAGGGTTCCGGGGTTCGGGGTCCAGGGTTCAGGGTTCGACGGCCTTGACGGGAACGTTCTCGGACTCCGGGGTTAGGGTCTTGGCGTTCTGGGCAGATGAACTTGGCGTGGCGTCGGGGCGCATCGGGTTCGTTTTGGTCGGTGCCGTTCGTGTCGTCACGGAAATCTTGTCGGGTCGTCGGTCTTGTCGTTCCGCATCGGCGTTCTTGGCGTTCAGGGGAAGGAGTACTCGGTTCGGTGCCGGGGTTGCATCGGATTCTTCGGGGTTGTTCTTGTCGTTGCGACGCTCTTGTCGGGTCCACGCCATCGAGACGGTCTTGGCGAGGGGAGAAGCACTTGTCGTACCGGGTAGACGATCTTGGCGGTCTTTGGATCCGGGTTTTGGTGTTCGCGGGAGGGTCTTGTCGCGGTGTAGACGACCTTGGTGTCACGGTGGTCGTTTTTGGGCCGGTACCGTGGTCGGTGAAAGATCTTGCCGTACCCGTTGAAGAACTCGGTCGCGGTTCAGGTGTCGGCGGAGCACTTGATGTTTCACGTGGGGGACCTTCGGGTTCGGCCTGCGGGCTTGCAGAGACGACAGGCGGACGGCAGAACCGGACCAGGGGACCCGGCGGCGGGCTGGTTCAGGGACACGGGGTCGGACCCGAGGATGGTGGCGGAGGAGCTGAAGGAAAGGCCGCAGCGACGGCAGGAAGCCGCGGCCGATGGCGGCGGAGGGCGCGCTGCTGCTGGTCGGCGACGAGGAGCCGGAGGAGGGAGGCGGCCTGGGGAGGACGCTCGCCGGCGCGGCGAGCGCGGTCGGGGCCGGAGCGGTCTGTGCGGTCGCGGAGCCGCACGCCGGCGGAGGTCGGCGCTGCACGGGGCGGCCGCAGGCGGAAGCGGGTCGAGAGGAGGCCGGGGCGGCGGGTTCGGGCGCGGCTCCGGCGGCGGGGGTCGCGGCGAGGACGGCCAGGGGCTGCTCGGGCACGGACGGGCGAGCTCGGGACGACGAAGCGAGGTGGCCGGAGGGGCGGTGAAGCGGGTCCTGCAGGCAGGCGAGGCGGGCTCGCGCCGAGGCGGCGCGCGGAGGAGGCGGCCTGCGGTGAGAGGCTCGAGCGGCGGTGCGGGGCGGCGGCGAACGCGAGGCCCGGGGGCGGCGGCCGGAGGGAGGCGGGGAGGCGCCGGCGAGCGGAGACGCGAGGGCGGCCGGAGCCAGAGACGAGAGCGAGGAAGAGGAAGAGAGTGGGTGGCCTGGGGCGGTTCACGCGTGGGAGGGAGGAGCGTGGGGACGGGGCTGGTTGCGTGGGCCTGCAGGTGGGGTCCGCGCGGGGGCGTGCGACAGTGCGGGGCCAGGGAAGGTTCCAGGAAAAGAGGGGGCTGGCTCGGCTGTGGGGCGGGGTGGGCCCAGGGCGGCAGTGAGAGTGGGGGAAGGGGCCAGCTGGGGGTTGGTGAGAGAGAGGGAGTGGGCATGGGACAAGTGTCAGGTGGGGATTGGGTAGAGGGGAGAGGGGCGCTGAGGTGGCAAGATGTGATTGGGGGGAGTGATGTGGCCAGGTAGGGTGGGTAGATTTCTGGGTAGATTTAGGAATTAGAGGGGCAGGCAGGTTGGACCGCTTAGAAAAACTGGGGCGGTCGTTCGGGTCGGGTTGGCCCGTTCGACTGCCCCTACTAAAATAAATATAACTTTTATTTATTTCCAACAAAACTTTTGCAAACCGATATCGGGCCAAACAAAAATATTTCGGGGACCGGGTTTTGGAGTTTGAATAAAGATGGGGCGTTCGGAAAACAAATCGGGGTTTTCGAAAATAGTTTTTGGCAAACAATGCATGATGATGACGATGCAATGCACAAATTCAACGCGATTTTCTAGTAGTGGTTTTGCGGGATGCCACAATTCGACACCACTAACAAGGGATCTCGCCCTCGAGATCCGCCTCATGGTACCGGAAGGAAGGTCGGCGTGCTCCGTCTTCTTGCGTTGCGTAGATCCTCGCGACACCACTAACGAGGGTTCCTTCTTCATCTCGGAATCGGCGACACCACCAACAAAGGGTCGTTGCTCCTGATCGTCGAGGGAACACTCCGGAAACAAAAGGTCGAAGGTAGAGGTGTCGCAAATGAAGCCACCCTTAACTTCCGTGGACGGAGTAAAGTTGCTGGATACACTGATTCGATGTACAAGAGCGAATGATAAGAGCAGTGGTAGGGTAGCTACTCCATCCCGCACTCAAACCATTACTCTGCACACGAATAGACGGATTAAGCAACCAACTCTCGGAATCAGACTGAAGATCTTCACAGGCGGTATCCAGAACAAAGGGATGATGCCAGCAGAAATCGTATGAAAGACACAATGATTAGGTTTCGCGATGGTTCCGTTGGCATGAACAACACATGCTCAAGGTTAACCCCAACTTCACCAAAGCTCGTCCTTCTCATATGTTTTTCAACGACACTGATACCCAGCAAGGAACACATATAGATAAAGAGCTCAAGGACAAAAGATTGGATGAAGGGTACAACAGACAAGTTGCAGATCGATGATCGTAGCACCTCCGTTACAAAAGGAAGAAAGCGAAACCCTGAAGGTACGACGGAAACCCAACCACGAGAAATCCTGGACTCGAAGAAAGAGATGAGAGCGGATTCAAAACACGTCGAGATAAGAGGGGATCAGCAGAGGGGTAAGGAGTAAAAATCAGACCTAATCAGAACTATCCAACCGATTTTCAAAAATAGTTTTGACACTCTACTTCGGCCGTTAGCTAGGTTATCCTACAGGCTGGACTTGTGGGGTATCGCAACTGCTGAGCTCTGATACCACTCTGTAACACCCTCAGAATCGGACCTATGCAAGTTTTAGCAAAATTCGCCAAACCCGCATAGAAACGATTCAAAGGTGCCCACCAGGCACTTTCGTGCGGGTGGAAAACGAAGTAATAACATCACACAACAGTCCTCGATGGGGCCCACAGAACAGATATATACAACAGCGACTCAAAGAGCCAAGAATACAAATATAATATACAAAGATCCAAATCACCTTGAAAACGATAGAGCGTCCGACTACGGACAAGATGCAAATGGGGCTAAGAGCCCTGAAGAATAACCAATGGCGTCCATAACCCTGCCCAGGCCAAGCCGGAAGGGTAACCCTGCTAACGACGTCGATCTCAAAACCTGCTTAAACAAAAGGGGTGCCGGCAAAGGGCAAAGGAAAAAGAAAGGAGCGTCAGTACTGAGGCCAGTACACGGCGAGGCTAGAATTCGGCGGTCCTCGCCTACATAGGTATGGTGGACTGAGCGGCAGCGGCAGCATGCACTAAACAACCTATAGAGACTCGAAACACTGACGTCAAACAGAGAGGGGTGAGAATGACCTATCCGGATCCAACCTGAAACTAACACCAAACAAACCCATCCTGGTGTTTCCCCCTCGAGACCAAACGAGGAAGTCAACCGAGGAACTCACACAGTTGGCAGTTTTTACTTATTCAGTTATAGTTGCGGCACTTTACTAGTCAGGTTTAGATAATCGTCCTGATAAAGTAAACAGTGGGCACTTTTAGTTAACCATTCCGTGATAGTTGCAACAATTACTAATCAGATACAGATGATATGAGATAAACCCAAAACCCGGCAGTTGTTGGCACTTTTATTCAGCCATTCCGTTGTAGTTGCAATACTTACTAGTCAGATACAATTGTCGCAAGCGACAACCAAACAAGCAATTGTGGGCAGTATTAATTGGCCATTCCATTATAGTGAAGCTGATTACTAGTCATTATAAGTCAAATTTATAGCAGTAAACTTTAGTTATGCTTGTCTATGATCAAGAAACTGTGCTCCAAGTCGTCCATATCCGCGGACACGGCTTTCAGAAAGTTTTACCCGGCCGGGGTGCACCAATAGCAACACACACTCGATCAACCTCGGAAAAACCAAATCAAAACCCAACGAGGCTTTCACGACAAAGCAATCACAAGATTCAGAAATATTTCAGGGGGCCACCCCTTAAGTAGATCCCGCAACGGAGTAAGCAAGCTCCGAGACGGCCTCAAGGTCTGGGTAGACGGCTGTGAGCGACTGGGAACCCCAAACGGGGCTTGTCGACACCGCGAAAACGTGTCCCGATCTTAAACAGTACAGTGTGCAGTACCTCGCACAATCGTAAATAAAGCAGTAGCATGGCATAAGTACAGGATAGTAAAAACACCTCAAACTAGTTTGTGGCCCCAAGAAATAAGACGGAATCAAGCTCTGGCTAAGGGGGGTCCCATATACCTCCCGGATGTGGATAGCGCGATAAATCAAGGAACAGGTATCAAGTACTCGGGGTCTTACGGGACACAAGTGGGCGTTCGGAAAACCAAATATTATCTATCACCCACCGATGCCTCTGCTTATTCAATTTTAGTTGTTAAACAGAATATAAAGTGACGATAAGTAAAACTAGAATCATCTCCAACAACAACATGCGGCAATACATCGGCAACTGTGGCATTTGGCGACACACATCGGCACTTGAGCAAGCAACTACGACGCGCAAGTCCAACTATCTACCAAACAACAGGTAATAGGGTGTGTCCAGGGCAATATAGGGCTGCACGGTATATCACGGGTACGGAAGCTAAAGCATCGCAACACAGATAGCAATAGATCAACAGGAGGGAAGTAAATACTATAAAAGTAAGATAGGTAGAAAGGGGGGAGATGCTCGCCTGAAAACATTGCCGAAAGGTTCATCCGAAGATCGGGGCGAAGCTCACATCAACTCATCGGCCTTATCCGCGAAGAAGCAAATCACTAGAAGAACACCGGATGCAATATTTAATACAACGGCAGAAGATCGGCATGATGCATGCATGATGGATGGCATGACCAAGATGCGGTGCAATTAGGTCAAATTAAGTGGAACCGGGGTCCCGACAATTAATTAATAGGTTCATGTTGTTTAGATCCCCGCAATTAAATGTTGTTTACATGGCAAAAGATAAGATACCGGTTTGCTACTCAAGTTTAAATGAGGCCAATATAAGGCTAGATTTGCCCGCATATGGGCCCCATATTTAATTATTAGGTGAATCGGCATAAGGCCCCCAAACCACATGATAAGATGCATGCCTGAACAATTTAATATGCAACAAGTTGTTATCATGTTATAAAATAGGGTTCCGGGAAAAAGGGTTCACACATTAGGGTTCGGCAGATCTTGTTAGGGTTCCGGGGTTCGGGGTCCA
Organism: Avena atlantica; assembly: GCA_910589765.1. Classification (NCBI taxonomy): domain Eukaryota; kingdom Viridiplantae; phylum Streptophyta; class Magnoliopsida; order Poales; family Poaceae; genus Avena; species Avena atlantica. Next base: position 438,810,127 of record OU342739.1, read on the forward strand.
GGGTTCAGGGTTCGACGGCCTTGACGGGAACGTTCTCGGACTCCGGGGTTAGGGTCTTGGCGTTCTGGGCAGATGAACTTGGCGTGGCGTCGGGGCGCATCGGGTTCGTTTTGGTCGGTGCCGTTCGTGTCGTCACGGAAATCTTGTCGGGTCGTCGGTCTTGTCGTTCCGCATCGGCGTTCTTGGCGTTCAGGGGAAGGAGTACTCGGTTCGGTGCCGGGGTTGCATCGGATTCTTCGGGGTTGTTCTTGTCGTTGCGACGCTCTTGTCGGGTCCACGCCATCGAGACGGTCTTGGCGAGGGGAGAAGCACTTGTCGTACCGGGTAGACGATCTTGGCGGTCTTTGGATCCGGGTTTTGGTGTTCGCGGGAGGGTCTTGTCGCGGTGTAGACGACCTTGGTGTCACGGTGGTCGTTTTTGGGCCGGTACCGTGGTCGGTGAAAGATCTTGCCGTACCCGTTGAAGAACTCGGTCGCGGTTCAGGTGTCGGCGGAGCACTTGATGTTTCACGTGGGGGACCTTCGGGTTCGGCCTGCGGGCTTGCAGAGACGACAGGCGGACGGCAGAACCGGACCAGGGGACCCGGCGGCGGGCTGGTTCAGGGACACGGGGTCGGACCCGAGGATGGTGGCGGAGGAGCTGAAGGAAAGGCCGCAGCGACGGCAGGAAGCCGCGGCCGATGGCGGCGGAGGGCGCGCTGCTGCTGGTCGGCGACGAGGAGCCGGAGGAGGGAGGCGGCCTGGGGAGGACGCTCGCCGGCGCGGCGAGCGCGGTCGGGGCCGGAGCGGTCTGTGCGGTCGCGGAGCCGCACGCCGGCGGAGGTCGGCGCTGCACGGGGCGGCCGCAGGCGGAAGCGGGTCGAGAGGAGGCCGGGGCGGCGGGTTCGGGCGTGGCTCCGGCGGCGGGGGTCGCGGCGAGGACGGCCAGGGGCTGCTCGGGCACGGACGGGCGAGCTCGGGACGACGAAGCGAGGTGGCCGGAGGGGCGGTGAAGCGGGTCCTGCAGGCAGGCGAGGCGGGCTCGCGCCGAGGCGGCGCGCGGAGGAGGCGGCCTGCGGTGAGAGGCTCGAGCGGCGGTGCGGGGCGGCGGCGAACGCGAGGCCCGGGGGCGGCGGCCGGAGGGAGGCGGGGAGGCGCCGGCGAGCGGAGACGCGAGGGCGGCCGGAGCCAGAGACGAGAGCGAGGAAGAGGAAGAGAGTGGGTGGCCTGGGGCGGTTCACGCGTGGGAGGGAGGAGCGTGGGGACGGGGCTGGTTGCGTGGGCCTGCAGGTGGGGTCCGCGCGGGGGCGTGCGACAGTGCGGGGCCAGGGAAGGTTCCAGGAAAAGAGGGGGCTGGCTCGGCTGTGGGGCGGGGTGGGCCCAGGGCGGCAGTGAGAGTGGGGGAAGGGGCCAGCTGGGGGTTGGTGAGAGAGAGGGAGTGGGCATGGGACAAGTGTCAGGTGGGGATTGGGTAGAGGGGAGAGGGGCGCTGAGGTGGCAAGATGTGATTGGGGGGAGTGATGTGGCCAGGTAGGGTGGGTAGATTTCTGGGTAGATTTAGGAATTAGAGGGGCAGGCAGGTTGGACCGCTTAGAAAAACTGGGGCGGTCGTTCGGGTCGGGTTGGCCCGTTCGACTGCCCCTACTAAAATAAATATAACTTTTATTTATTTCCAACAAAACTTTTGCAAACCGATATCGGGCCAAACAAAAATATTTCGGGGACCGGGTTTTGGAGTTTGAATAAAGATGGGGCGTTCGGAAAACAAATCGGGGTTTTCGAAAATAGTTTTTGGCAAACAATGCATGATGATGACGATGCAATGCACAAATTCAACGCGATTTTCTAGTAGTGGTTTTGCGGGATGCCACACCTGGTCCGGTCGGGCCTCTGGCCTGACCGGTCGGACTGCCTCTCCGGACAAAATATTTTATTGTTTTAATTTTTATTTGTAAAACATTTTTGTAAATACTTTTTAGACCAATAAAAGATCTGATCAGACCGATGTTTTAATTTGAAATAAAGACGGGGGCTATTTAGAAAACAAAACTAGGCGTTTCGAAAATAGTTTCCAGACAAACAATGCATGATGATGACGATGCAATGCACAAAACAACGCAATTTTCTAGTAGTGGTTTTGCGGGATGCCACACAAGAGCCCACTCATTTTTCTCTCCTCCACCTAGACTAAGATATACTATTTAATTGCTTATAGCCTGCTTACATCATCTTATTGTACTTGCTCTTAGATGGGGAGCTAGGGTTAGGGTTAGCATGTGGGGTGGTAGGTGGGTCCGGTTGGGCCTTTTGGGCCTGTCCGGTGGCTGCCTCCCCCACTAAAACATTTTGATTATTTATTTTTATAAATTAAAATTTTGTAATTAGTTTTAGATAGACAAAATTATCCAGAATATCTGGGGATTTTGATTTGAAATTAAAGGAGAGGACTAATGTAGAAACAAAATAGGTTTTTGGACATAATATTTAGAGGATAATATATGCAAGATGATTTCATGATGATGCGCAATATACAAGAAACATTGATTTTCTAGTAGTGGTTTTACCCCGGGTGCTACACTAGACTCTCGCTGGGCTTGAACCAGACGCTCTTCCACCCGCCACTACTCTACCTCCATCTCGACTTTTTTTTGCCTTGAAGCACCGCTCCTGGGTATTGGCCTTCTTCACATACTCCTCACGGAGGGCCTTATGACGTGACACAAGATCCTTGTCATTGTCCGCCTACATCTGGTTCCGCTCACTTGCGAGCTTTTCTTAGCCCCGATTGATGCCACGACCCAGGACTAAAGACCCTTTATTCTCGGGTCATGCCACGAACTGGGGCTAAAGGCCCTCGGCATATAACCCCTCCTCTCCCCTCCTCCAAATCACATCTCCATTCACGATCCCAAGATAACACGCACAGTGAAGGAAATATGCCCTAGAGGCAATCATAGAGATGATTATATTTCATATGTATCCATGAGTTATTGTAATGTTCCTTGAATATCCATATCATACAACTTGTATTCATTGGCAATTATGTGAATTGTTTGTGAAACTCATTACTTGTATGGTTATTTAAGAGTTGTCCCTAGTCGGAGTTCATGTGAGGACACACATGAATATTAGACTAGCACATAGATTGGTTGATGACTATGTTTCACAAGTCATAGACATGGAGATGTCAAACCAAAGATGTGGACACATGTTATGAACATGGGGTTGGACTGACCCAACCTGAGACTGGCAATTAGTTGCATCTCTCTCTCTACACATCGTGTACGTTTTATCCTTAGACCTGAGATTGTCGCATGTACTTGAGATGTGGATCGATCTACTTTGGGGCTATCAAACGCTGCACCGTAACTGGGTAGTTATAAAGGTAGCTTTCGGGTTTGTCCTGAAGCATCCTGCAAGGCATGGTCAATCAAGATGAGATTTAATTGCCCCTCTCTACTTGAGAGAGATATCTCTGGGCCCCTCGACTGATCGGATCCAGAAATGCATGGCCGTGCTACATAAGGTTAAGAGTTAACCTAGTAAAGGGATTCCGAATCGTAGTATCGAGAAAGGGAGGTCAGCTTGGAGCTAGACCAAATATCGTGAGGCAAAGGGAAAGACATGTACTGAACCTTGTGATGGTTCGTCCGATATGATCTTTGTATGCGTTTAGGAGTTGGCACGTCTTACTAGAGGTCACTACCAACTATTGACAGAATAAGTGTATTCGTGTCATGTCTATACGCATATGAACCTATAGGGTCACACACTTAAGGGGCCGGAAGCCTAATGAGGATTGGATCCGAATTAGACCAGGCTCAGGCTACTAATGGGCTGCTAATGTAGAATCCCACTAGGGACGCCTATATAAGAGAGGGTGGGGCGAGCTGACCAGGGTTAGACCTTAGATCATTCCCAGCCGCCACTCCTCACGCCTGTGTTGCACGCGCGGACCTAGCAGTCCGGCGTCTGACGCTTCCATCCTGTATGTGTGGATACCTCGGAGGCGCTGCATCTGTAGCGCTTGGAAGAGCCGCGCAAGGGGAGCTGCTCGTGGGACCAGGACAAGGAGGAGACGTGGAACGTCTGCACTGCCTCGACGCGCTTCATCAATTCCGCAACGACGCATCTAGTGGTAATCCCGTTATCTATGACAACAGTAATCCTGGTATACGCGGTAGAAGTTTTTTGATTTGCGCTAGTGTAGCCTACGACTGCCACCACCGACCGCTCCAGGTGCGCCCCTCTCCCTCCCTCGATCGCCCTCCCGTTCTATTAGGGTTAGGGAATGAGCTAGAAAATTAGGTAATTAGTTATAGAATTAGCTAGGGGATTAGTTAGGGAATTAGGTCTTGCTTTAGGGAATTAGCTAGGAAATTAGGGAATTAGCGTTAAGGAATTAGTTAGAGAATTAGGGTTAGGTTTAGGTAATTGTTGAAGTATAGTGGTAGTATTAGTATGGTGGTAGTATTAGTATGGTGGTAGTATTAGTATGGTGGTAGTATTAGTAGTATTACTACTAGTATTAGTAGTATTATAGTGGTAGTATTAGTAGTACAATTCATGTGTAAAAGACACAATTCCATATGCTATAACATGATTATTCTTGGAAACTTTTAGATGATATAACATGTGTTTGGGTCTGGGGTGTAATGTCTTCGGGTCGGGCACGGCAAAGAACGCCATATAGGGACGATGGACGGGCGCGGAAACCATTTCACACAGTTTTATTAACTGCATGAAGGAAACCATTTCACATGATGTCCTTAATTCATTAGCGCTTTGCTGTATTTATAGCATTGAAATAAATAGCAAGTCTTTGCAGAAACCATGGAGCGCGATGAAGATCAAGAAGAGATATTGCAGGGTATGATAACCGGTGAAGATATCACCTCGCAGTATTTGAATGACTTCGGTGAGGGAGTGGAGGAGGATCTTGAGCGAAGAGACGACTCCGGTTAGGGAAGATACGACTCCGGTGAGCGAAGAGATGGCTCCGGTGAGGGAACCTTGACTACAAAGTCCAGCGAGGCATATAAATTAAGTCGATGCTAACTAGATGCATTAATTGATTTGTATACATATTTACGATTCTTTCTTCTTTTAGCCCTCCGGATCGAAGCAATCTTCTAGATCAAATGATGCCCGACAAAAAAGTTGGCCCCTGATGTTAGGTTCACGATCGAATAAGTTTCTGCATATGGCGCCTTGATTGCCCCCGTGCACAATGCAAGATTATTTGAAAGTCAATGCGGTGTTATTGTTAGGGACATCATCCCGATCACCATTCGTGAATTTAATAAGCCAAAGGCGGATGGCGTTAGTTATTTCGAGGATAGATTCAATGATATGCTTTGGAATACCCTCATGAACAATTTCACCCTACCACCAGAGGTGGATCCACAAAACAAAGTTATAGAGGCAAAAGTCAATAAGTGGGATCTTAAGAAGATGGCCACATAATTCAAAGACCACAAGAAAAGATTGTACAAGATGTAGGTACTGGAAAAAAGACTTTGGATTTAACCGAAGCGAATGAGAAGCTAAGAGATCACCGAGAGAATTTGTGGAGTACAAGAATTCGGTTGAAGCTATGAAAAGGCCAGAAATAAATAAGGAAAATGTTGCGCTAAAGAAATATCACCATTTTATGGGTACAGGTGGCTACATGGCTGCCAGGCCTAAGTGGCAGAAAGCTAAGAATGACCAGATAGATAAAGGGATCGTTCCAGACATCAGAGTGGCCGACGGGCAAAGTCTTGGTTCTACGGGCATGGGGAAAAGTTGCACCCAGAAACATGGAAGTGTATTTTTACCAAATAACATCTTGCAACACCTTACAAAGCCCTTAAAACTATAATGAAGGACATGGAGGAGGGGAATTTCCAGCCCGATAGAGAGAACGATGAGCTGACACGCACCCTTGGGAATAAAGAACACAAAGGAGGAACAATAGGCACTGAAGGCTCCGTTCCATGGAAGCTCGGGTTTCGTGATGACATGAAGAAATATTGCAACACCCCAGTTTTAGCTAATATATACTAGGCTTTGTTTTGTGCATCATGAGCATCATGCGTTAAAATTTTGCATTAAGGAAATACAATAAAACCTAAACCTTAGATTTCTCCCTTCTCTTTGAAACACATTCAAACGGTTTGAATTTCAAAATTTTTTATCAAAAGTGTGGATCCCAAGCTGATTAAAAGGGTCCCCTCAATATTTTATACACTTTTGCAAAGTCTCTGGTGTTTTTGAACTGTTTAAAACAGAAAATTTGAAAATACAAACCAGAATATAGAAAAAGAAATAGAAAATTGTTTCAGAATAAAAACAGAGTCAGACCAGCTAACTGGGCCGAGCCCATCTTGCTCTCCTCTCTCTCTTCCGCTCAGTGCGCCCGCAGCAAGCCCATCTGGCCCATTCGCAGCCCAGCTAGGGCCCGGTACCCCTTCGACGTTCTATCCTTCGTTGTCTTCGCAGGCGACGCGAAGCAGCTCGCTGTAGCACCGCCGACCGTCGATCGTCGCCGCACGCCAAGATCCCCGCTGCCGCCCCCGGACGAGGATAAGGACCCGCTAAGCCATGCCCCTCTTCTCCTTCCCCTCTCACTCTTCCCCGCGCCCTCTCCCTCTCTCTCACGCGTACCCGAACCCTAACCGTTGGCCGCCGCATAGCCCCGCCGTCCCCGGCCTCCCTTCGCCGTTTTGAGCGTGTAGGAAGCACCGCCTCGCCGCGCTGATCTTCCCCGACAGAGGAATCAAGCAGGGGCGCTCGAAATCACCCGCATCGCCATCGTCTTCCCCATGGCCGACCAAGCTCCGCCGAGACCGTGCCGTCGGCCTCGACCTCCTCCGGCCTCTCCATCGCGTCCTTAAGCTTCAGGGTGAGCACCCGATTCTCCTTGACCCTTTCTCTTGATCTCTCGCGCGCTGTAGTGCTTCACCACCGTAGCTAGCGGAGCACCGCCGTCGGACGTTGCCATGCCCCTCGCTCCGATGACCCTAGATAAGCGGCACCGCCTATTTTGAGCTCGCCTTGCTCCACTGGTTCGAACCCGCCCAACTGCGCAGCCCCGTGTCGCCTCTATCACCGAATCCGCCGCCGATCTGAGGTCACCGGCGTTCTTGCGTCGGCATGACGTCAGCCAACACGGGTCAGCCAGATCAAACCACCCCCTGACCCCATCTGCTTGCGTGGCTGACGACGTGGACTCGGCCCCACCCGTCAATCGGAGTGAGTAGCCTCTGCCCCGGTGACAAATGCCCCTGATCCCCCTCTGCTTGTGTGGCTACTGAGGTGGCTCCGGGCCCCTCTGTCAGTCACTGTGGCTAGGTATGCCTGCAGTGTAAAAAGTTCAAACGCCTCTGCTGACATCATATTGACGCAGTAATTCAATTAAAAACGGTTTAATAATTCCAGAAAATGATATAAACTTCTAAATTCAATAACTTTTAATCTGTAATTCAGAAAAATACAAATAATATATCAAAATGTTCAGAAAAATGAGAACTATCTAATTACACTATAATCATGCATTGTTCGACAACTTAAATGACAAGTTTAATTAGAAGAACTTAGCAACCCCTCTCATATACATCCGGAGTTTTCCCCGAGTTAGGGTTTGAACCCCTTGGAACCCCGATTAAACTGTCGAGCATGTTTTAGGGTTTCAATTCAATACAATTTAACTTGTCATATCATCATCCTTATTTGAGCATTGCATCAATGCCATGTGTGATTTTTTCTCTCTCTTTCCGGTGTTTGGTTCTTCCCGGTAGAATATGATATCGAGATCAAGATCGAAGACCGAGATAAACCCCGTCGAAGTTCGAAGATCGAAGAACAATATTTGGCCAAATGTAATCAAGTCAAGTACAACTCTCCCGAAGATCTGCTTATTGGTTATCAACTGGCAAAGGCAAGCATAGCCCCACCATGATATAATCCTATGATTTCGAAAGCATTTCAATTCTGCCTTAATGCATATGATTATACTATGGTCTTTTATCGATAGATAGAGTATCCTATCTATTGCATTACTCCCTTTGAGGTTATATTACCTGATCCACTTCTCCTAGCATCACTAGGTTTGGCTTGTGTGCACTGCTAGAGCTCTTATTCGTATCTTCTTAGCCATGCATAGCTATTGAGTCTGGTCCATCCAGATGATGTATCAAAAGAAGAGAATCTAGTATGACAGGAGAATGTGATTAGATGATATCAGAGGTGATATGAGATTAAACTTGCTAAGGCTTGTATGGGAGGCCACGGTGGGATGTGGTTTTTCTAGTCCCATGCTCTCCACCACTAGGAACCGAGTTCTTGCCTTTGGAACCAAGATGAGTGTGGCATCCCGCAAAACCACTACTAGAAAATCGCGTTGAATTTGTGCATTGCATCGTCATCATCATGCATTGTTTGCATAAAACTATGTTTGCAAACCCCGATTTGTTTTCCAAACGCCCCATCTTTATTCAAACGCAAAACCCCGGGACTCCGGATTATTTTGTTTTGTTGCTATCGGGTTCGCAAACGGCCCAATCAAAGCAAATAAAAATTATAATTAATTTTGGTGGGGCAGTCGAACGGTCCGAACCGACCGAACGACCACCCCAGGAATAATAATCGGTCCAACCTGCTCGCCCTATCTAATCCTAGTCCCACCAAATCCTATCCTACCCACCACTCTCAGCTCGCCACCTCACCCTCTCACCCAAAACCTACCCACCCTGCCACCTCACCTATCCTCCTCTTTTTCCCCCTCTCCCTCTTTTTCACCTAGCCTTCCCCTACCCCTCTCTCTCTTACTCTCTGGCCCCACGCCACACAACCCTGCGGCCCACTCCCTCACCTCAATCAACCGGCCCCACCCCCCCAAAGGCACACACGCCAGCCACCCCACCAACCGCCCTGGGACCCACCCTGTCCCCACCGCCGCAGGCCCACCTCTCTCCTTCCTCCTCCTTTCCCCAACGCGACCCCGCGCCCGCCTCCATCGGCCTCCCCCTAGCTCCCCTGCCGCGCCGCGCTCCGCCACCGCGTCGCCGGAGCACCCCACCCCGCGCCTGCGCCGCCGCAGCAGCTCGCCGTCTACCCGCGCCGCCGCTCGGCCCCAGAGCTCCGCGCCCCGGCCATCGTCACCGCCGTCACCGCGTCCTCTTCATCCGCCGTTCGCGCGTCCCCGTCGCCTTCCGCCGCCCGGCTCCGGCCCCCTCCGCGACCCGCGTCGCCCGCGGAGGCCGCCGCCTTCGCCGCCTCCTCCCGCCTCCCAGGGTCGCCCCGAGCCGCCCCGCGCGGGCCAGCGCCTCGCCGGAGCCGCGACCTCCAGCGCCGGCCCCGCGCGCTCCGCCCCTGCCTCGCCCGAAGCCGTCTCCGCCGGCGCGCCCTCGCCGCCCCGAGCCGCGTGCCGCCTGCGAGCCCCTCCGCGCGGCCCTCCGTCGGCCGAGCTAGCCCCTCTGCCGGCGACCTCCGCCTCCGGCCAGAGCCCCGCCCCGCTCCGCGCCGGCTTTCCGCCCTCTGCCCCGTCGCCCTCGGCCCGTCCCGCGCAACAGCATCCTCCCCTCCTCCGGCCCTCTCCCTGCTTGCGACGTCTCTTTCTCCATCCTCTGCTTGTGCTGCCTCTGGTCACCGGCGTTTCCCGTTTTGCGAGCCGGCTGCGAAAACCCTCTGTAGCAAGTCCTTCTCCAACCGGGGCACCCTGCCAGTGTGAACAGTGGCCGTGCCAGCTGCTGCCTCGAGTTGTGCCGCTGCTCGTGCTGATGTGAACTTGGTGTGGTGGCTGTACAACTCACATCGGTCTGGCATGTGTTGACAAGCGAAGGCTATCGATGACCGCTTCCATACAAGGACACCATCGACAACGAAGCCGAGATACCCCAAGATCTTCATCTGGGAACGTCAAGTTCTCCGCCCTCGTACCCGGAGACCCCAAGAACGCCACTCGGAGAACCGAAGACCCCAAACCCGAAGGTCAATCTTCGACATGGACCAGCAAGATCTCCTTCCCGGATGCGATGCTCGAGAACACGGACGGGACGGACACGACGCAGAACGCCAAGCTCGTTTCCCGAACGCCAAGAACGCCGATGCGGATACGACAAGTGCTTCACCCTGAACGCCATGACCGACGACATGACCCGAAGACCGCGAACGCGACAAGAACTACCCCGGAATCCGAGAACGCTTCCGCCGAACCCCGAGCCCCAGCTCCGTCGAACCCTAGACCCTGGACCCCGAGACCGGCCCCGAACCCCGGAACCCCAAGATCGTCGAGCCCCCTCAATGTGTGAACCCCCTTCCCGCAAACCCTATTTTTATAAAGGAAATACAACCTGTTGCATATTAAATTGTCATACTTGCATGCACCTTGTCATGTGGTTTGGGGGCCTTATGCCGATTCACCTAATAACTAAATATGGGGCCCATATGCGGGCAAATCTAGCCTTATATTGGCCTCATTTAAACTTGTGTAGCGAACCGGTATCTAATCTTATCTTGATATAACAACATTCAAATTGCGGGGTAGATACACAACTTGAACCACCTAACTAATTGTCGGGACCCCGGTTCCGCTTAATATGACCTAATTGCATCGCACCTTGCCATGCCATGCATCATACATGCATCATGCCGATCTTCTGCCGTAGTCTTAAATATTGCATCCGGTGTCTCTTCTAGTGTTTTGCTTCTTCGCGGATAAGGCCGTTGAGTCGATGTGAGCTTCGCCCCGATCTTCGGTTGAACCCTTCGACAATGTTTTTCAGGCGAGCATCTCCCCCTTTCTACCTATCTTACTTTTATAGTATTTACTTCCCTCCTGTTGATCTATTGCTATCTGTGTTGCGATGCTTTAGTTTCCGTACCCGTGATTTACCGTGCAGCCCTATATTGCCTTGGACACACCCTATTACCTGTTGTTTGGTAGATAGTTGGACTTGCGCGTCGTAGTTGCTTGCTCAAGTGCTGATGTGTGACGCCTTATGCCACAGTTGCTGATGTATTGCCGCATGTTGATGTTGGAGTTGATACTAGTTTACTTATCGTCACTTTAAATTCTGTTTAACAACTAAAATTGAAATAAGCAGAGGCATCGGTGGGTGATAGATAATATTTGGTTTCCGAACGCCCACTTGTGTCCCGTAAGACCCCGAGTACTTGATACTTGTTCCTTGATTTATCGCGCTATCCACATCCGGGAGGTATATGGGACCCCCCTGAGCCAGAGCTTGATTCCGTCTTATTTCTTGGGGCCACGAACTAGTTTGGGGCTTTATTACTATCCTGTACTTATGCCATGTTTTACGGCTTTATTTACGATTGTGCGAGGTACTGCACAATGTACTGTTTAGGACTTGTGACCCGTTTACGTGGTATCGACAGTCCCCGTTTGGGGATCTGCTGTCGTTTACCGCCGGCCCCACAAACTTTTGGGTCCGTCTCGGAGCTAGCTTACTTCGTTGCGGGTATACTCCAAGGGGTGGCCCCCTGAAATATTTCTGAATCTTGTGATTGCTTTGTCGTGAAAGCCTCGTTGGGTTTTGATTTGGTTTTTCCGAGGTTGATCGAGTGTGTGTTGCTATTGGTGCACCCCGGCCGGGTAAAACTTTCTGAAAGCCGTGTCCGCGGATATGGACGACTTGGAGCACAGTATCTCGATCATAGACAAGCATAACTAAAGTTTATTGCTATAAATTTGACTTTATAATGACTAGTAATCAGCTTCACTATAACGGAATGGCTAATTAATACTGCCCACAATTGCTTGTTTGGATGTCGCTTGCGACAATTGTATCTGACTAGTAAGTATTGCAACTACAACGGAATGGCCGAATAAAAGTACCAACAACTGCTGGGTTTTGGGTTTATCTCATGCTATCTGTACCTGATTAGTAATTGTTGCAACTATCACGGAATGGTTAACTAAAAGTGCCCACTGTTTACTTTATCAGGACGATTATCTAAACCTGACTAGTAAAGTGCCGCAACTTTAACGGAATAAGTAAAATTGCCAACTGTGTGAGTTCCTCGGTTGACTTCCTCGTTTGGTCTCGAGGGGGAAACACCAGGATGGGTTTGTTTGGTGATAGCTTCAGGTTACATCCGGTTAGGTCACTCTTATCCCTCTCTGATATCCGCCAGTTGTATCGAGTCTCTATAGGTTGTTAGTGCATGCTGCCGCTGCCGCTTCAGTCCACCATACCTATGTAGGCGAGGACCGCCGAATTCTAGACTCGCCGTGTACTGGCCTCAGTACTGACGCTCCTCTTTTTCCTTTGCCCTTTGTCGGCACCCCTTTTGTTTAAGCAGGTTGTGAGATCGACGTCGTTAGCAGGGTTACCCTTCCGGCTTGGCCTGGGCAGGGTTATGGACGCCATTGGTTACTCTTCAGGGCTCTTAGCCCCATTTGCATCTTGTCCGTAGCTGGACGCTCTATCGTTTTCAAGGTGATTTGGATCTTTGTATATCATATCTGTATTCTTGACTCTTTGAGTCGCTGTTATATATCTGTTCTGTGGGTCCCATCGAGGACTGCTGTGTAATGTTATTACTTCGTTTTCCATCCGCACGAAAGTGCCTGGTGGGCACCTTTGAATCGTTTCTATGCGGGTTTGGCGAATTTTGCTCAAACTTGCATAGGTCCGATTCTGAGGGTGTTACAGAGTGGTATCAGAGCCCAGCAGTTGCGATACCCCACAAGTCCAGCCTGTAGGATAACCTAGCTAACGGCCAAAGTAGAAGTGTCAAAACTATTTTTGAAAATCGGTTGGATAGTTCTGGCTAGGTCTGATTTTACTCCTTACCCCTCTGCTGCTCTCCTCTTACCTCGACGTGTTTTGAATCCGCTCTCATCTCTTTCTTCGAGTCCAGGATTTCTCGTGGTTGGGTTTCCGTCGTACCTTCAGGGTTTCGCTTTCTCCCTTTTTGTTTCCGGAGGTTCTTCGATCATCAATCTGCAACTTGTCTGTTGTACCCTTCCTTCGATCTTTTGTCCTTGATCTCTTTATCCCTATGTGTTCCTTGCTGGATATAAGTGACGTTGAAAAACATATGAGAAGGACGAGCTTTGGTGAAGTTGGGGTTAACCTTGAGCATGTGTTGTTCATGCCAATGGAACCACCGTGAAACCTAATCATTGTGTCTTTCATACGATTTCTGCTGGCATCCTCCCTTTGTTCCGGATACCGCCTATGAAGATCTTCAGTCTAAATCTCGAGAGTTGAGTTGCCTGATTCACCTACCCGTGTATAGAGTCGATAGTTTGGGTCCGGGATGGACTGATCACCCTACCCGACTCTTACTGTTTGCTCTGTACATCGAACTGGTGGATCAATGTAACTTTTCCCTCTTCTAACGGAAGTTAGGGGTGGCCTTATCGTTTGATGCCTCTATCGTCGTCCTTTGTTTCTCCGGAGTGTTCTCTCTACGAACAGGAACAACGACCCTTTGTTGGTGGTGTCGCCGATTTCAAGATGAAGAAGGAACCCTTGTTAGTGGTGTCGTGAGGATCTACACGAAGCGCGAAGGATCAGGCCGCCGACCTTCTTTCCGGTACCATGAGGCGGATCTCGAGGGCGAGATCCATTGTTAGTGGTGTCGAATTGTGGCATCCCGCAAAACCACTACTAGAAAATCGCGTTGAATTTGTGCATTGCATCGTCATCATCATGCATTGTTTGCATAAAACTATGTTTGCAAACCCCGATTTGTTTTCCAAACGCCCCATCTTTATTCAAACGCAAAACCCCGGGACTCCGGATTATTTTGTTTTGTTGCTATCGGGTTCGCAAACGGCCCAATCAAAGCAAATAAAAATTATAATTAATTTTGGTGGGGCAGTCGAACGGTCCGAACCGACCGAACGACCACCCCAGGAATAATAATCGGTCCAACCTGCTCGCCCTATCTAATCCTAGTCCCACCAAATCCTATCCTACCCACCACTCTCAGCTCGCCACCTCACCCTCTCACCCAAAACCTACCCACCCTGCCACCTCACCTATCCTCCTCTTTTTCCCCCTCTCTCCCTCTTTTTCACCTAGCCTTCCCCTACCCCTCTCTCTCTTACTCTCTGGCCCCACGCCACACAACCCTGCGGCCCACTCCCTCACCTCAATCAACCGGCCCCACCCCCCCAAAGGCACACACGCCAGCCACCCCACCAACCGCCCTGGGACCCACCCTGTCCCCACCGCCGCAGGCCCACCTCTCTCCTTCCTCCTCCTTTCCCCAACGCGACCCCGCGCCCGCCTCCATCGGCCTCCCCCTAGCTCCCCTGCCGCGCCGCGCTCCGCCAACCGCGTCGCCGGAGCACCCCCACCCCGCGCCTGCGCCGCCGCAGCAGCTCGCCGTCTACCCGCGCCGCCGCTCGGCCCCAGAGCTCCGCGCCCCGGCCATCGTCACCGCCGTCACCGCGTCCTCTTCATCCGCCGTTCGCGCGTCCCCGTCGCCTTCCGCCGCCCGGCTCCGGCCCCCTCCGCGACCCGCGTCGCCCATGGAGGCCGCCGCCTTCGCCGCCTCCTCCCGCCTCCCAGGGTCGCCCCGAGCCGCCCCGCGCGGGCCAGCGCCTCGCCGGAGCCGCGACCTCCAGCGCCGGCCCCGCGCGCTCCGCCCCTGCCTCGCCCGAAGCCGTCTCCGCCGGCGCGCCCTCGCCGCCCCGAGCCGCGTGCCGCCTGCGAGCCCCTCCGCGCGGCCCTCCGTCGGCCGAGCTAGCCCCTCTGCCGGCGACCTCCGCCTCCGTCTCCGGCCAGAGCCCCGCCCCGCTCCGCGCCGGCTTTCCGCCCTCTGCCCCGTCGCCCTCGGCCCGTCCCGCGCAGCAGCATCCTCCCCTCCTCCGGCCCTCTCCCTGCTTGCGACGTCTCTTTCTCCATCCTCTGCTTGTGCTGCCTCTGGTCACCGGCGTTTCCCGTTTTGCGAGCCGGCTGCGAAAACCCTCTGTAGCAAGTCCTTCTCCAACCGGGGCACCCTGCCAGTGTGAACAGTGGCCGTGCCAGCTGCTGCCTCGAGTTGTGCCGCTGCTCGTGCTGATGTGAACTTGGTGTGGTGGCTGTACAACTCACATCGGTCTGGCATGTGTTGACAAGCGAAGGCTATCGATGACCGCTTCCATACAAGGACACCATCGACAACGAAGCCGAGATACCCCAAGATCTTCATCTGGGAACGTCAAGTTCTCCGCCCTCGTACCCGGAGACCCCAAGAACGCCACTCGAGAACCGAAGACCCCAAACCCGAAGGTCAATCTTCGACATGGACCAGCAAGATCTCCTTCCCGGATGCGATGCTCGAGAACACGGACGGGACGGACACGACGCAGAACGCCAAGCTCGTTTCCCGAACGCCAAGAACGCCGATGCGGATACGACAAGTGCTTCACCCTGAACGCCATGACCGACGACATGACCCGAAGACCGCGAACGCGACAAGAACTACCCCGGAATCCGAGAACGCTTCCGCCGAACCCCGAGCCCCAGCTCCGTCGAACCCTAGACCCTGGACCCCGAGACCGGCCCCGAACCCCGGAACCCCAAGATCGTCGAGCCCCCTCAATGTGTGAACCCCTTCCCGCAAACCCTATTTTTATAAAGGAAATACAACCTGTTGCATATTAAATTGTCATACTTGCATGCACCTTGTCATGTGGTTTGGGGGCCTTATGCCGATTCACCTAATAACTAAATATGGGGCCCATATGCGGGCAAATCTAGCCTTATATTGGCCTCATTTAAACTTGTGTAGCGAACCGGTATCTAATCTTATCTTGATATAACAACATTCAAATTGCGGGGTAGATACACAACTTGAACCACCTAACTAATTTTCGGGACCCCGGTTCCGCTTAATATGACCTAATTGCATCGCACCTTGCCATGCCATGCATCATACATGCATCATGCCGATCTTCTGCCGTAGTCTTAAATATTGCATCCGGTGTCTCTTCTAGTGTTTTGCTTCTTCGCGGATAAGGCCGTTGAGTCGATGTGAGCTTCGCCCCGATCTTCGGTTGAACCCTTCGACAATGTTTTTCAGGCGAGCATCTCCCCTTTCTACCTATCTTACTTTTATAGTATTTACTTCCCTCCTGTTGATCTATTGCTATCTGTGTTGCGATGCTTTAGTTTCCGTACCCGTGATTTACCGTGCAGCCCTATATTGCCTTGGACACACCCTATTACCTGTTGTTTGGTAGATAGTTGGACTTGCGCGTCGTAGTTGCTTGCTCAAGTGCTGATGTGTGACGCCTTATGCCACAGTTGCTGATGTATTGCCGCATGTTGATGTTGGAGTTGATACTAGTTTACTTATCGTCACTTTAAATTCTGTTTAACAACTAAAATTGAAATAAGCAGAGGCATCGGTGGGTGATAGATAATATTTGGTTTCCGAACGCCCACTTGTGTCCCGTAAGACCCCGAGTACTTGATACCTGTTCCTTGATTTATCGCGCTATCCACATCCGGGAGGTATATGGGACCCCCCTGAGCCAGAGCTTGATTCCGTCTTATTTCTTGGGGCCACGAACTAGTTTGGGGCTTTATTACTATCCTGTACTTATGCCATGTTTTACGGCTTTATTTACGATTGTGCGAGGTACTGCACAATGTACTGTTTAGGACTTGTGACCCGTTTACGTGGTATCGACAGTCCCCGTTTG
Source organism: Avena atlantica (assembly GCA_910589765.1). Classification (NCBI taxonomy): domain Eukaryota; kingdom Viridiplantae; phylum Streptophyta; class Magnoliopsida; order Poales; family Poaceae; genus Avena; species Avena atlantica. The sequence continues at coordinate 438,826,760 of OU342739.1, forward strand.
GGGATCTGCTGTCGTTTACCGCCGGCCCCACAAACTTTTGGGTCCGTCTCGGAGCTAGCTTACTTCGTTGCGGGTATACTCCAAGGGGTGGCCCCCTGAAATATTTCTGAATCTTGTGATTGCTTTGTCGTGAAAGCCTCGTTGGGTTTTGATTTGGTTTTTCCGAGGTTGATCGAGTGTGTGTTGCTATTGGTGCACCCCGGCCGGGTAAAACTTTCTGAAAGCCGTGTCCGCGGATATGGACGACTTGGAGCACAGTATCTCGATCATAGACAAGCATAACTAAAGTTTATTGCTATAAATTTGACTTTATAATGACTAGTAATCAGCTTCACTATAACGGAATGGCTAATTAATACTGCCCACAATTGCTTGTTTGGATGTCGCTTGCGACAATTGTATCTGACTAGTAAGTATTGCAACTACAACGGAATGGCCGAATAAAAGTACCAACAACTGCTGGGTTTTGGGTTTATCTCATGCTATCTGTACCTGATTAGTAATTGTTGCAACTATCACGGAATGGTTAACTAAAAGTGCCCACTGTTTACTTTATCAGGACGATTATCTAAACCTGACTAGTAAAGTGCCGCAACTTTAACGGAATAAGTAAAATTGCCAACTGTGTGAGTTCCTCGGTTGACTTCCTCGTTTGGTCTCGAGGGGGAAACACCAGGATGGGTTTGTTTGGTGATAGCTTCAGGTTACATCCGGTTAGGTCACTCTTATCCCTCTCTGATATCCGCCAGTTGTATCGAGTCTCTATAGGTTGTTAGTGCATGCTGCCGCTGCCGCTTCAGTCCACCATACCTATGTAGGCGAGGACCGCCGAATTCTAGACTCGCCGTGTACTGGCCTCAGTACTGACGCTCCTCTTTTTCCTTTGCCCTTTGTCGGCACCCCTTTTGTTTAAGCAGGTTGTGAGATCGACGTCGTTAGCAGGGTTACCCTTCCGGCTTGGCCTGGGCAGGGTTATGGACGCCATTGGTTACTCTTCAGGGCTCTTAGCCCCATTTGCATCTTGTCCGTAGCTGGACGCTCTATCGTTTTCAAGGTGATTTGGATATTTGTATATCATATCTGTATTCTTGACTCTTTGAGTCGCTGTTATATATCTGTTCTGTGGGTCCCATCGAGGACTGCTGTGTAATGTTATTACTTTGTTTTCCACCCGCACGAAAGTGCCTGGTGGGCACCTTTGAATCGTTTCTATGCGGGTTTGGCGAATTTTGCTCAAACTTGCATAGGTCCGATTCTGAGGGTGTTACAATGAGCGTACAACCGCACGGGGCCTGGACAACCTCACGAGCAACTAACTTGCCTAGTAGATTCCATGAGTCACATAGTTTGGGCGTTCCATTCGACATATGCATAGAAAATCTTTTGAAAGATTTGTCGGGTGAAGGTGCATTCATAACAGGTAGGTAAGCGTGGCCGAGGTTGCTTGGGGTAGATAGCGCCCCTGGTAAACCAACCTCGCCTCACATCTTTAAGTACCGGCTTCAGGATTTGACCCGTTACGGCGGAACCATACTTATTGCGTGACTCATGGTCTCGGGGAAAGCAAGGTAAAGGTCATGTCTAACCACCCTCTGCCGGCCTTCCAAGGAAGAGGGCTTATCTAGTGGCATTAAGAGAAGGTTAGTACGTGTGGGTAAAGTTGTACACCCCTGCAGGGTAATAATCTTTTCGAAAAGTTGTGTTCACGGTTATGAATGACTTGGCGATCAGACTCAAGATCATAGAGAACATTAACCACTATAAAAATTGTTGATCAATGTGTGCTTAAGGATGCTTCCTCATGGGTACGAGGGGGTGATCCTAGTTCAGATGATGATGATTCGGTGGATATCAAAGATGATGATCAATATTTTGGAGACGTCGCTCTCTTATTACCTTTTAAAAAACTCTGACTAGACGAGCTTCTTCTCCCTCTTGTTTTATAAAAAAAAGTGGCTTTATGCAAAACAACTCCACCAGCCATAAGTCTTGCGGAGTACACCATGTAATCACCCTTGCTTTGTTGATACTTTTGGCAGAGTAAGTGTTCCCTGAAGATGAGTTTGGTAATACATCGACATCGACGAGTAGCTTGGGGTTCCCGGCCGGCAACCTGGAATCTATGGGCTGGGACGTCATCGTTATGCTTCAGGCCTCTTAGGCCATTTGTTAAGTTTGTTATACTTAATAGCATAATTTGCCTTCCGTTGTTTGATGTTTGTGGTCAGTGACCTCTGTTTGTAATAATTTGGTTCTCTGCTCAGTTATGAGCTTGTTGTATTAAATTTTGTGTCGTAGGGTCACTGTTGTGTTACCGATTCTTCACTAGATATTCTCGAGCTCAAGATTAAGCTTATGTTTAGACGGAGGTCTAGGATTTGTTTAGCCCTGATCCCGGGGGTGTCACAGTTTTTGGTATTAGAGCAGTACCGACCATAGGAAAACCTTGCTGTTGGTCGATGTTGAGTCTAGTGTTTGTGAAAAATATTTTAAAAGCTGAAAAGTATTTGCAAAAACTCTAGTATGCTTCTTTTACTCCTTATCCAGTTTCTCCCTAACTCTGGGTTATCTCATCTTGTGTTGATTTTGGAAAAGTTTTGATATCTCTTCTAGTCTTTCAAAGCTTAGGTGCCTTCTAGGCATATCGTTTCTCAACCAGTTGACCTAGTGTTGAGTTCTCTAGAGTTGTGTGTTGTGAATTCCTTGTTCCCCTTGCTCTGTTTCATCTGAGAGATTCCTTTCTATCATGCTCTCTCTATCCTTTGGACCTACAATATTATATTGTTGGATCTTCAGTATTCTGTTCTAGGCTTCGAGGTTTCCTTTCGCCTCGTATGCCTCTTTTTTGTTTGTTGGGTACTTCAGAAGTCGTTTCTTCTCTTGGAAGGTACCTCATGATTACTATATTGTAGTGTACGCTGCGTCACTCAAATAATAGTTACTTCTTTTCTCGGGTTTTAACCCTTGGACTTGAACCTAAGATCCCGGATTGTGCTGGATTCTAGTGTTGTGAATCTTGTACATGAAGCTGATCTTTAACCCAAGATCCATTCCTTTGTCCCCTGTTGCTAATGTTCACACATTACCTCGGGGTGGCTAGTACTAAAATTCTAGTCTTCAAGCTTATGGTCTTTGTCGCGATTGAATTGTGACAACTAAGGACTTCCCCTACCACTAGCTATGGCAGATGTTCTTTAATGGAAACAAATAGATCACGACAAGAGTACTCCTCGAGAGTCTCGCATCTATACCCATGACTCTGCCACACCTTACCCTTCTTATTCATTGGTTTTCGGAAGATTGTTGACTTATGCATCCACATCTCGGGATTCTATCATGAGCATGTTCTTCCTCCTTTGTTGCTTTCCGACCTTTTTCTACCAGTTGGTGGCAAAGTAGTACATGTGCATTGGTGTCTTCCGATGTAAGATACTCTTGTGGTCCGTCAAGACAAACCATTTCAGAATGTCTAGGAGAAAAAAACTCCAGTACCTCGTCATATCTAGGACTAGGTCAAAGTATTGTAATCCGCAGATTAAGAGGCCTTGATTATCTTCCGTCTGATGTACCTTAACGTATCACACTCTTTTATACTAAGAGGTCGTGCCGAGTTCCATGACCCCTTAATGAAGTGATGTTCTTACACATAATTACCCACCCTTACTCGAGCTTTCGCGCTCTTGAATGATGCGTGTGCGTAATCATGTGATCATTCGAGGATTCTTAGCAATTATTATTGTTTTGAACTCTAAGGACATTTGTGTCATTCTTAGCATGATTGGTTAATCCTATCACTAAGCGAAGTTTGATTGTGCTACCAAGTCCGTTATTCTGGTGCACTCTCTTCGGTCAAAGAGTAAGGCTTGTGTCGAAACTCTAAGACTATGTCTTCTTGCCTTACCAAGCAAGTTTCCTCTCGAAATAAGTGACATATCGGTGGTTCGTGATATTCTAGATGTCTACTAGAAGTATCTCCATGTTGCCACATGATCGTGATGTCAAGTTCTTGAGCAAGCAAGTTCTCTGAACTGCTCTTTTCTCCAAGGATCCGTACTGGATACCCCTGAACTAGTTGGTTGAGCTTAAACAACAACTTGGAGAGTTGTAAGACAATAGTTCTATCCAACTTTGTTCCTTCTCAAAGGGATATCTAGTGTTGTTCGTGCTGAAGAAAGATAGTATTTCGTCCATGGATATGTTATCTTTCCCGTCTTTGATTTGATTTGGGTTATCGTCAACTCAAACTCAGTTCCAAGGACTATCTCGATGATGCTTCTACTTGTGATGTTTCACTTGAGTACATCTTCATGTTCTTTGGTATGACTATTATTTTTGTCTTGTTCACGCAACATATGAGTCCATCTTATTGGAGTGTCTCGATAAGTTTGTTGTTGAGCCCATCGATGACATCCTTATCTTCTCCATGCTAGATTTGATTCATATGGAACATTTGGCATTAATTTTGGAAACTTTTGAGAACCATCTTCGAGTCATCTTGAAGTATGTGTTCTGGATGTTAGAAGTAACCTTCTCTGGTTCGCGTACAAATGTTGAAAGTTTTCGTCGTGAACTCGAGCAGAGTTATCTCAGTTCCTTAAGGACACATGTGTGTTTATTGTTAGTACCTTATGTGTATGTAGTTGTCTTTCAAAAATTTGCTAACACATGGGTCTAGCAATCTTGCTCATCTTTTGGAGTTATACACTATAGTCCGTGTCTTGAGAATCTAGTAACTTCACCTTTGTGGTGAATGTTGCAAACTTTCTGCTTGGACATGCTGAGTCCTAAGTATCATTTCACCTAATCAAAGCTGAATCTCAAGCAGCAGTGATGGTTGGTGTTCCTCAAGGTCTTGACATAGGTCTCTTTGTAAATCTGGAAAAATTGATGTAATGGTTGACACACTTAGCCGGAAAGATCTACCGTCATATTCCTGTGATTCAGCAATATCAACCACTCTTCATGAGGCTTCTCCTATGATTCATTATAGGAGTTGTGTTCATGGTTTCCTTTGTATCCGAAGTCTGACCTTTACTTGATGCCTCGTTTCTCGAAAATCAAGGAGACCATTTAAAGTAGTGTTGCTGAATGTCTCTCGGTCGATCCTCTAGACCCTTCTATGTTAGCAACTGTTGTTGTGCCAAATAATTGAAGTCTGAAAATGAAGTTTCTTTCTTCTTGTGTCATCAGGAATCTTCTTAACTACTCATCTTAGTGGTGTAAAGTGATACCATAATCTTTGGCAAAGATTTTGGTATACCTGGATGAATAAAGAGTTTCCTTCGTTTTCTTTCCCATGTTCTAAGAGTGACTATGATTTTGGTAATCAGAAGTTTCTCTTGTTACATGTTATTTGTGACTCTTATGAGTCCACTCCACTAAAACACCTTTCTGTCTTGGCCTTCTGTTGAATGAAAGAAGAAACCCTTCTGTGTCAAAAGTAGTTCAACAGCTTGGTTTTTGTTGATCCATATCTCTGCAACCTGAAATCTCTACTTAAGTCGTTTAGTAGAGGTTTCGTCTCGAAGTCTATGGTTATATTCTTTCCGTTGAAACCTTCCTTCTCAAAAGATTAAATTCTTTAGTAAGTTCCATGGTCTCAATCCTTATGAAGACCATCTATCTAACAATTTGAAACCTTCTCCTCTTGTTTCCTCCGTTACCTTGTCATGTTTCATGTAGTCATCTCAGATTTGTTTTTGAACACTCCATCCATGAGTTGACCATGAGATACTCTGTGTGTTGCTTAGTGTGTTCCCTCTTATCTTGAGAGCGGCCCTATCTCTTTCTCTTTGTATCTCATTTCCTACCTTTGGAATCTTGGGTCGAGATTCTCATCAGGGGGATAGAGCTGTAACACCTTAGTTTTAGCTAATCTATACTAGGGTTTGTTTTGTGCATCATGAGCATCATGCCTTAAAATTTTGCATTAAAGAAATACAATAAAACCTAAACCTTAGATTTCTCCCTTCTCGTTGAAACATATTCAAACGGTTTGAATTTCAAAAAAAATTATCAGAAGTGTGGATCCCAATCTGATTAAAAGGGTCCCCTCAATATTTTATACACTTTTGCAAAGTCTCTGGTGTTTTTGAACTGTTTAAAATATAAATGAATTTGAAAATACAAACCAGAATATAGAAAAAGAAATAGAAAATTGTTTCAGAATAAAAACAGAGTCAGACCAGCTAACTGGGCCGAGCCCATCTTGCTCTCCTCTCTCTCTCTTCCGCTCAGTGTGCCCGCAGCAAGCCCATCTGGCCCGTTCGCAGCTTAGGTAGGGCCTGGTACCCCTTCGACGTTCTGTCCTTCGTCGTCTTCGCAGGCGACGCGAAGCAGCTCGCTGTAGCGCCGCCGGCCGTCGATCGTCGCCGCAAGCCAAGATCCCTGCTGCCTCCCCCGAACGAGGATAAGGACCCACTGAGCCGTGACCCTCTTCTCCTTCCCCTCTCACTCTTCCCCAAGCCCTCTCCCTCGCTCTCTCACGCGGACCCGAACCCTAGCCGTTGGCCGCCGCATAGCCCCGCCGTCCCCGACCTCCCTTCGTCGTTTTGAGTGTGTAGGAAGCACCGCCTCGCCACGCTGATCTTCCCCGACAGAGGAATTGAGCAGGGGCGCTCGGAATCGCCCGCATCGCCATCGTCTTCCATGTGGCCAACCAAGCTCTGCCGAGACCGTGCTGTCGACCTCGACCTCCTCCGGCCTCTCCATCGCGTCCTTAAGCTTCAGGGTGAGCACCCGATTCTCCTCGACCCTTTCTCTTGATCTCTCACGTGATGTAATGCTTTGCCACCGTAGCTAGCGGAGCGCCGCCGTCGGACGTTGCCATGCCCCTCACTCCGATGACCCTAGACAAGCGGCGCCACCTCTTTTGAGGACGCCTTGCTCCACTGGTTCGAACCCGCCCTACCGCGCAGCCCCGCGTTGCCTCTATCGCTGAATCCACCACCGATCTGAGGTCACCGGCGTTCTTGCGTCGGCATGACGTCAGCCACAGTTTAAGATGAAATACACAGAAACAAAGGTCATTTTTACATGTCATTCCAGAGACAACATAGTCTTTTACAACTCCATAGCCACATGCCTAATACAAGAGTTCAAATATAACAATATAAATAAGTCTTCATCTTCATGTGCCACAGGCAAGCATGTTGAGTGTAGACTCATAACCCCTAATCATCATCAAAGTAACCTGCAACATCACAAGTTATAGCCACAGTGGGTCAATACATTGGAATAGTATTGGCAAGTGATACCTTAGTAGAATATTAGCATCTAGTTACTACATGAATATGGCTAAGTTTAGCTTAGGCTTGCTTTGCTCAAAATAGGTTTTACCTATCAGTTGAAAAAACTAAGTTTTTCTTTGACAAAACTTTCCCAAGGAACCACCAATAGAAATTGGTGAACCTTCACCCTTGTTAAACCACAAGTTTTAACTTAGAAAATTGGGATGAGGAGACTCTTGATAGCTTCCATGTCTTGATGCTCAAGTTGTCCATTACCAGGGACATGGCTAAGTACTTAGATTCTTCCATCTGTAGAGGTTGTGCACTTTCCCCACAAGACTTGATTTTCACCAAGACAGGACCTTTCAGAAGCCTTCCCTTAGACCAAATGGACACGTTCCAACCTATCATCCCACTACCACCAACTGTCCAAATGGCTAAGTTATTGCAACCTATGTGATCCAGGCAGAGCCCATCATGCCATGTGGCTGCACTAGAAGCTTCTTAACATTTGGCATCTCAAATCCCTTTGTTCCTGGGTGGCAATCCACAAGTGAGATACACAAGGTAACCATAGAAATGGGCCTTGTGTAACCACTCAACACAAACCATTCTTTTCATTCCACCCAGGTGTTTCATTCACTTAGTTGTTTTATTAAGCAAAACATAAGTCAAAGACTTAGAAATATTTCTCATAGCATGAATATATAAACCACCCTTGGTTGCTACTAGCTAGGCTAAGCATGGCAATGGCAAGTATCATAACTTAGTGGAAATTCTAACATTTATACAACTACTAGGATTTCCCAAGCATAGCATATAGGTACTTAGCAAACTAATTATGGAAATCCTATACAAAATATTTCTAATACATAGGTGAAATTATAGGGATAAAAACATGAAGAACCACTTGCCTTGGTAGTTTGGGGAGTAGCAACAATCTTCACAACCACAATCACTATTAGCACCAAAATCTACACATAAAATAATGGCACAAAAATCACATAACAAAATATACAAACAAAATATATGAATGCATGCAAAAATGCCATGTAATGATTTTCTACACCAAACAAGACAAGTATACAGTACTGAATCATAAACAATACCAAGACACACTAAATAAACTTTATTTGATTTTTAAATCATTTTTCAAATAATTTCTATACTCAAAATAAGCTTATAAATGTCTCTGCAAAAATAACCAGTTTTACAGAAGCAAAACATTAAACACATTGCATAAACAGATAGCATTCTTTCTCCTGATTCCAATGATATAAAATTTGTAAAATTTGGAGGTGTGTATCAAAAGTTATGAATTTTACAAGTTTGAATCACTAATAGATCTAAATTATGTTTTTAAAACGAATAGCAGGCCACACGTCATGTCTTGATTGGCTGATACTATTTCGGCTGGATCGATCAACGAGAGCCATAGGATCTAAATGAAAATGCACAGCCAGATCTAACACGTACCCCTTCGATAAGTGATCTATTCCTATGCGCTGGATCAAGATCCAACGGCTATCGAGCAAGCGACCACGGATGGGCGGCGCTAGCGACGGTGGCGCGGAGGCGCGGCTCTGCCAGTGATGTTCCGGCGGCTACGGAGGGGGCTGGGGTCAGCAGAGGGGCTTACCAGACTCGTGATGCCACGAGGAAGCTCAACGTGCAAACGGGCAGGGTCGGGGCGCGCTATAGAGGCTGCTAGGGCTTGTCGGACTTGCGGACGTCGTCGGGTGCTTGCAGATGAAGATGTTGCCGACGATGTAGATCACTCTAGCACGAACCAGTTGTGTCAGAGGATGCGCAAGGTTGTGGCGAACACAACAGGGTCAAAGAGGAAGCAAGGGGCGCTCGGAGGTTACCGGTATTTCTCGTCGGAGTTGAGCGGCGGCTCTGTTGTTTGCAGAGGTGGACGGAGGCGGCGTCCTGGTGCGATACAGAACAAATGAATGGTATGAGATGATGCACAGAAGCTAGGCGTACACGCTCGTACGAACCAGAAATGCAGAGGGGCGCTGTACTCACTGGAATGCAACGTCGGAGGTGCTTGGTACCGCGGCGGTGCAAGTGGAATTGTGGGCAGCCTGGTGGCGGAGAAGAGACGCTAAGTGAGGGGAAAGATGCGGAGAGGAGAGGGGGTTAAATAGCCGGTGAGGGGCGAGGATATCGCGCGGAATTGATCGGCAATTAAGCCCGCTTCATTCAGCAGTGATGGAGGTAACGGCGGTGTTGACGAGGTCGGGGGGTGCGGGGTTTGGGGACGATGACTGCGTGGCATTTGGGTCCACCGGTCAACGAGCGCGGGGTAGGTCTGCGTCGCGTGAGAGAGAGAGAGAGAGAGAGAGAGAGAGAGAGAGGAAGACCCCGGGTGGTCTTAGTGGGTTGGGTTCATTGCTGGGCCAAAATGGCAGCGCTGGCCTGTTCTGTTTTCTTTATTCCTTTTCCATTTCTATTTTGATTTTCAGGAAACATTTTCAAATGAATTCAGATGTGTTTGATTTCAAACCTTTTCTGGATTTTTATAAAGTGAAAAATGTATACATTTGGCTGCAGATCAATTTTGTACACTTTAAAATAATTTGGCATTTTGGAATTTTAAAATAAACAATGCTTTTACCCATTGTTTATTAAAGACAAAGAAATGGTTTAAATTTGTGTCTTTGTTTTGAAATCTTGTCCAAGCTTTGGAAATTATCAAACAAACATCATTGGTTTAAACAATAATCTCTCTCAAGAGAGTAGCATTGGATCAATGCTTTGCTTACATAAAATAATAAGCATTCAAATGCTTTTGTTTTTGTAAATAACTTTGAAAATGACCCTAATATGATCATGAATGCATGGATGATATGCAAAGCTTTGAAACATGATTTTAGGGATGTTATAGGGCCCCTCTGTCAGTCACTGTGGCTAGGTAAGCCTGCAGTGTAAAAATTTCAAATGCCTCTGCTGATATCATATTGACGCAGTAATTCAATTAAAAACGGTTTAATAATTTCAAAAAATGATATAAACTCGTAAATTCAATAACTTTTAATCTGTAATTCAGAAAAATACAAATAATATATCAAAATGTTCAGAAAAATGAGAACTATCTAATTACACTATAATCATGCATTGTTCAACAACTTAAATGACAAGTTTAATTAGAAGAACTTAGCAACCCCTCTTATATACATCTGGAGTTTTCCCCGAGTTAGGGTTTGAACCCCTCGGAACCCCAATTAAACTGTCGAGCAAGTTTTAGGGTTTCAATTCAATACAATTTAACTTGTCATATCATCATCCTTGTTTGAGCATTGCATCGATGCCATGTGTTGATTGTTTCTCTCTCTTTCCGGTGTTTGGTTCTTCCCGGTAGAATACGATATCGAGATCAAGATTGAATACCGAGATAAACCCCGTCGAAGTTCGAAGATCGAAGAACAATACTTGGACAACTGTAATCAAGTCAAGTACTAGGCTCCCGAAGATCTGCTTATTGGTTATCAACTGGCAAAGGCAAGCATAGCCCCACCATGATATAATCCTATGATTTCGAAAGCATTTCAATTCTGCCATAATGCATACGATTCTACTATGGTCTTTTATCGATAGATAGAGTATCCTATCTGTTGCATTACTGCCTTTGAGCTTATATTACCTGATCCACTGCTCCTAGCATAACTAGGTTTGTCTTGTGTGCACTGCTAGAGCTCTTATTCGTATCTGCTTAGCCATGCATAGCTCTTGAGTCTGGTCCATCCAGATGATGTATCAGAAGCAGAGAATCTAGTACGGCACGAGAACGGGATGAGATGATATTAGAGGTGATATGAGATTGAACTTGCTAAGGCTTGTATGGGAGGCCACAGTGGGATGTGTTTTTTCTAGTCCCATGCTCGCCACCAGTAAGAACTGAGTTCTTGCCTTTGGAACCAAGATGAGTTTACAACCACACGGGGCCTGGACAACCTCACGAGCAACTAACTTGCCTAGTAGATTCCATGAGTCACATAGTTCGAGCGTTCCATTCAACATATGCATAGAAAATGTTTTGAAAGATTTGCCGGGTGAAGGTGCATTCATAACAGGTAGGTAAGCATGGCCGAGGTTGCTTGGGGTAGATAGCGCCCCTGGTAAACCAACCTCGCCTCACATCTTTAAGTACCGGCTTCGGGATTTGACCCGTTATGGTGGAACCATACTTATTGCGTGACTCATGGTCTCGGCGAAAGCAAGGTAAAGGTCGTGTCTAACCACCCTCTAGCGGCCTTCCAAGGAAGAGGGATTATCTAGTGGCATTAAGAGAAGGTTAGTACGTGTGGGTAAAGTTGTACACCCCTGCAAGGTAATAATCTTTTCGAAAAGCCATGTTATCGATTATGAACGACTTGGCGGCCGGACTCAAGATCATAGAGAACATTAACCACTATAAAACTTGTTGATTAACGTGTGCTTAAGGATGCTTCCTCATGGGTACGAGGGGGTGATCCTAGTTCAGATGATGATGATTCGGTGGATATCAAAGATGATGATGGGTATAAGGGACTCCAGCTAGAAAAGTTGATACCAACTGATATATCTTTGAAAATGGCTGATAAGTCAAATACTATTCGTGTTGGTATATGTGAGGATGTTCCTATTCAAGTAGCTCATAATTGCATGGTTTTAACTGATTTTGTTGTGCTTGAAATGCCTAAAGATGATAATATGTCTATTATTCTTGGGAGACCTTTTCTTAATACTGCAGGTGTTGTCATCAATTGCAATCAAGGAAAAGTAACCTTTAATATTAATGACAAAGAGCATACTGTCTATTTCCCAAGAAGGTTGCTAAGAGCTATTGCCTGAATTCCATCGAAAATATTGAGAGCATCAAGGTTGGATAAATATATTGTCCCATTCCATAAGAAAATTTTGAAACTATTATGATTGAGACCATTGCTATCAAGTATGAGGTAACATAATCACCTTGTGGAATGCAAAGTTTTGTTTCATATAAGATTGTTTTGGTGACAAGACTTGATCAATCTTGTTAACAAAAGGATTTTAATGAACAAAATAATGCTTTCACTGTGGTTATACTTGCTCACTTTTATTTTTCTCCTTTTCAATCTTTGCTCTTCGTCGTGCCTAACTTAAAGGCGTTAAAGAAAATTACTTGTTGGGAGATAACCCAAGATTTTCCTTGATTCTTAAAAGTTACTATTTAAGTAATGACCTCTCCTTATCTTTTTTGTTTGCTTTTTGTGCCAAGAATGACTTCTAATAAGAGGGAAGTAAGATTTGGTGAGTTGCTGTCCCGAAACAGATTTCTGTTCTCCACCATAAAAATTCGTGAGGAGTCTCTGTAATTCGGATTGAGATCACAATTTACTAATAAATCCCCCAGTATGTTAACTAACTTTCTTTAGTTCAACACTTTTTGATTTGAGCAACAGAAAGTCTTCGAAAAAATCGGTTTCTACCTGGAAGTCTGTTTTGATAGATTTCTGCCATTATTTGCATTTGCTTCTTATTGATTCCTTTTTGGGTTCTTTTCGGGAAATTGAGGTTTTTGAAGGAGTTGCTACAATATATTGTGTTTTTAGTGAAATTTTTGCTGTTCCAAAGCTAAACCCGAAGGTCTATTATCTTTTGAATACACTAATGTTGCTAATGAAGATTGTGTGAAGTTTTGTATGAAGGAAAAATTTCAGGTGTAGAGAGAGAATGATGTAATGAGATAAAGAATGGAAAAAAGCTCAAGATTGGGGGGAGCTACCCGTGTCACCCCAAGAAATATTCAAGAAGTACAAGCGTCAAAGCTTGGGTGTTCCCAAGGTATCCCCTTCTTCATCAATAAAAATCTCAGGTCTTTCTAGATACATCATTTTTATTGTTTCATGCACAGTTGTGTTGTTCTTGGAGCGTCTTAGTTTTTATTTTTGGTTTTCTTTTGCTTTGTTTGCTTTTCTTTGTTTTCTTCTTGTTTGGTTTGCTTTTCTTTGTTTGCTTGTTTCTAAAAATCGAAAACACCAAAAATATTTGTTGTTCTTATTTGGTTTTGTGAGTTCTTTGCAGGGTTCAGCCGTCCTCAATGGAGTTTGGTTTCATGTTATTATTCAAGTCACACAAGTGAAGGGCAATAATGAAGATTAAGACAACTTGAGGTGTGGTAAGAGGCTGGTAACGAACTCTATTTCTTTCATTTTTGTACATATACTCATCATTGTGAGCATGCTTAGCCTGTTTGTGTAAGGTGTATGTCATTATGGATGCTTAGTAGTTCTTTCTTGCTTCTGATCAGCTCTAGGTTGCTAATAGTTTGCAGCATGTCATATGAATGTTTGCTTGCATTGTTTTATTCATATTTTGGTATGATATTGTGGTATCCTCCTTTGAAAGTTTCATGTGAATCGACTTGGCACATGCTCACGCATGCATATGACTAATCAATAGTCAGTAAGCCTTGGTGATTTATTTTGCCTCACAGTTCTTGTATCACTTTCATGCCATAATTAGTCATGTTTTGTTGCAAGCATGATTATGACAGTTATTGCTCTCTCGTTTGTTGCTCCCTCTCTATTGCTAGCCTTCATTTGCACTAAGTATGAGCTCTACCTATGCTTCCAACTCCCCAAAACCAATATTGCCAACTGTGTCCACCATACCTACATATTAGCATCATTTGCTACTTCAGTGCATATTCTATATGCCGTGTTTTATTCCAAAATAAAATGTTGTCTGTTTCAAGAAAGTTAGTTAGTAAAGCTCTCACGAACTTGATGGCACACTTTATTCCTTGCGCTTAATAATCTTGAACCATTGTGATCTGTCCATGAAAGTTATATGCTTGCAAATTATATGCTGGGAGTTAGCAGAACCGTGCTGTCATGGGGAACGCTTTCAACACTTTTTGGATATCTCATCCAGTTGATACCTTGCTCTTTTGTTTGCGGATGTCGACGATGTGAAATGAAAGGGGAGCTTGTGATTTCATGGAGTCTATACATTGTGTACGAGAAATGCCTGGGCCGCTAGCCTAAGCCATGCCTAATCATGGTGGAAACTTGCAGCATCATCGTAGTGAGCATTTATGAAGCATCCTCAATAAAAAAGCTATACACATAGTAAATAAAAAGATCGCTGAGATGCTCATTGTCTACTTGCCTTGTCATTTTGATCACGGGATCGCTCCTGTATCATGTGCAAGGGGTACCCTGTTGGCGGTTCTCTATGATATGCATGTTTTTACAATGACAAGAACTTTTAGGTAACCAAAGTTGAGTAGCATGCGGAGCGACCCTCGTACTCAAGGGACTTGGGATTTCCAGTCTATGGTCTATCAAGCATATGATTCAGAGTGGACCTCACTTTCACCTTAACCATATGAAGATGCCTATGATAGGGGCAATGAGAGCTCAGAGCTAATGAGTACCTTCCTTTCAACATTTGGAAGCCTTTCAAACTTTTCAAAACCATTTTCACAGCCTTGTTGAGTCACCACTTATTCTATGAGCACCTTCTTGAGAGCATAGTTGTCATTTTTGTGTTTGTTCCAAAACTTGGTTAATTATGTCATGATTTTGATGCTTGTATCTCTGACATCTTTATCTCTAGTCTTCACTTGAACTTCAGAGGTGCCTTGGGATTTATATTGTGCGTTTCAAACAAAGGCAATCGAGATACCACTCTATCATACCTTATTATGAGCATTTCAATATTGCTTATGTTTATGTTTCATGCTACTTATTATTATTGAGTTGGTTTCTCTTCATAGCTTGCAATGAATATTGAGTAGACTTAGTTGCATACTCTTTATTATGAATTGTCTAAGCATATACTCCTGTGCTGGGAATATTTACATCATATGAAGAAAATGTGTTCGTGAAAGTTCTTTTATCGCACTCAGTTTTCAACTGAATTGCTTGAGGACAAGCAATAAGCTAAGCTTGGGGGGAGTTGATACGTTCAAAACGTATCTACTTTCTCAAACACTTTGCTACTGTTTCTTCTCTAAACTTGTGTGATTTGGATACAACTAACACAGACTGACGCTGTTTTCAGCAGAATTACCTTGGTGTCTTGTTTTTGTGCAGAAAATGAACTATCAGGAAAAATCCAGGAAAATATGCCAAAAATTATATTTCACCAGAAGATCCATGGAGCCAGAAGACGAGACGGAGAAGAGGCCTAGGGGCCCACACCCATGCCTGGTGCGGGCCCACCACTGGTCGTGCCTGGGGGGCAGCCACCCCAGGCACCCCCTCGGCCTCCCTCTGCGCCTATAAGTTGCCTTTCGACCTAAAAACCGGGGAAGGGGGTCGATAGTTTTACAGAAATAGTTCCGCTCCGCCGCCGGCAGCAGAAACCAAGATTCGGATCCAGAAAGTCCGTTCTGGCACCCTACCGGGACGGGGAATTTGGAGAGGGTCATCGCCATCGTCATCACCAACGCATCTCCATCGACCATCAATGTTTCCCTCATCCATGAGTGAGTAATCCCCCGCTGTAGGCTTGGGGATTGTAGGGATTGGATGAGTTCATGTAATCGAATAAGATTGTTAGGGCATAGTGCCTAGTATCTCTATTAGTGCTATTTGACTTTGTTGCAACTTGTTGTGCTTAATGCTTGTCACTAGGGCCCGAGTGTCATGATCTTAGATCTGAACTTATTATTGAATCATTATGATAGTATTGTTTGTGATCTTATTTGCAAGTTGTGTACACATATGGTTGTCCGGATCCAAAGGCTCCAATGTGAAAATAATTGGGATAATCGGAGGGGATGGCTGTGGTGTGAGGATCACATGTGTTCATGGAGTGTTAATGCTTTGCTCCGGTGCTCTATTAAAAGGAGCACCTTAATTGCCACTAGTTCCCTAGAGGCCCCGCTGCCACGGGCTGGGTGGACAGAAGATGTTGTGCAAGTTCTCATTGCGAGCACGTATGACTATATTTGGAACACATGTCTAGGATTGTTTAGTACTTGGATGCTTGTTATTATTTATCTGCGATGCCCTAGATCTTCAGGTTACATATTTAGACTCATCCATGCAATGTCCGTCCATCCATCCCTATGCCTACAACACTCGAATCCCACTGTTACCGTTACTGTTACTATTGCTACTGTTTCACTGCTGTTGTTGCTTTGCTGTTGCTACTGATAAACTTCTGTGAGCAAGAACTATTTCCAGGTGCAGCTGAACTGACAACTCAGTTGTTAAGTCTTGCATGTATTCTTTGGCTCCCCTTGTGTCGAATCAATAAATTGGATAATACTACCCGCAAAGACCATTGCGATCCCCTATACTTGTGGGTCATCAAGGTGAAGGAGATCTAAATGAACTTGTAGATGCCAGGAAAAGCACCATTCTATGGCGAAAGTAATACACCATGCTTCCAAATTGGACGCCAAGGCCACAAAATTTTCACAGTAGCATTCTAGCTCAATCTTCGGCACGTCTGCAGGATCCACCGCCTCAGCAGACTCTGTTGCCTCTGTTGCCTCCGTCGCGTCTACAGGCTCCGCTGTGTTAGCAGACTCCACTTCCTCAACAGTCTCCACCACCTGAGCAGTCTTCGCCGCATCATCCCCGGTTGCAAAAGAGGAAGAGCACCGCCACTCCGGCAGTTAGTACTACAGCTGTGAAGAAATCCTCAGCAGGTACAAGGAATAAAGACAAGGTGGCTCCTGCCAAGTTACCTTACGACCTGACTGATGAGGAACTTAGAATTATCGTGGATGAAGATGTGAAACGCCATCTTGCACCGAAACGTTCCCAACCAATAGCACCAAGTATATAGCACCAAATATGTGAAGCACTTTGTTGAACTTTTTGAAAGATCAAGGCCATTTTATCTCCCATCAGACTATGACCGCTCTATTATAAAGTCACTTAAAGAGAATTTGCAACAGCCGGGAAGTAGTAGTGCAAGCGGGAAAACAATTCCCTACCTCGAAGAACAGAAAAAAAATCATGCCCACCGCTCAAAGTGTTTTTCGATGAGGATCTGGAGTTTGCACGACTAATCCAAGAAACCGCTAGAGAACTTGGCATATTTGTTGATCAATTCGTAGGCAAAAACGACATGCCCAAAGCTGAATTAGCATATAGATACAAGTATGGGAAGCCTCTCGTCATACCTGAGGAGGTCCCTCATCTACAAACACAAATGCGAAAATTGCACCAGTGGTATATGGAAGTCTCAAAGGAATGGAAGATCATGCTCATAGCGGCAATTAGAGATGAGCATTACTTTCGTGGAAATGACGAGATACACATTGACTTTTTAGAATTATTTCAGTTATTCAATGAAGATGTCCTCAACAAATCTCTCGTCAGTTGCTATTGTCTGTACGTGATTTATTTTTGTAATTAAGTCTCTAGCTCAGCTCGTTCATTACATGTATAATTACTCTCACTATATTCTTTTGTATTCTATTATGCAGACTAAAGATTCTCGAATATAAAAAGAACAAATCTATGACTTTGGGTTCATTGACCCAAATACCATTAATGAATATATGGTAAAAATAACGCCCATGAAATAGAGGATTACTTGCTAAGGTTTTCAGTGAAACAACAAACAAAACGGAAATACTATTTCCTTACAACTTTGAGTGAGTGTTACTGTCTTGTACATATTCAATTTCGTTTAGAGCTATATATAGTTTTAGTCCCACATCTTGCACCGCATGAGCATTTTAGTCCCACATCTTGCAAAATAAGCGATATTGGTCCCACAACTTGCAAACCGAGAGCATTTTATGTGATGAGGATTCGATCTCCAAACATAACGCGACTAAGATACGCGTGACTACCGCTAATACACATGCCAATTTTTGGTAGTTTCTGGGACATACTTCTAATATCATATGACAGAGCCTTATGCAACACTTCAAATGCCATGCGCCGCCTGAGCTTGGATGACTAAGTGGAGCCCTCAGCTTCCACCTCCACCGTTTCCGCTAGTTTGAGGGCGAAACGCAAGGTAGGGCACTTGGCCTCGACGGAGCGCGAGATGAACACCATGGCGCCGGGATGCCGCCGATGATGCTCAAGTCCTGCGGGGTAGCGGTGTCCTTGCTGCGCCACCACGACGAACGCCACGCCACCATGTACAACCGCCTCACAACACATGTGTCTCTGCGGCCAACGGGTGCCTGCCCGTGGTCTCCTGTGTACCTTGCCCGCCGTAGCGCTTGCGACGGCGAGGAGTCCAGGAGTGCGTCGATTCCCAAGAGGTGCGGGACAAGGCTGAGCGTGCACGGCGCGGTGGTCCTTGCTCCCAGTGCTCCTCCTCACCGCCACGGCCAGCGTGTCGAATGTTGTGTCGACATGCACGCCGCCTTGACCGACAAGATCGGGCTTGCTCCCGATCACGGTTGTTTTCTTCTTTGTATTACAAGTCCGCGTTTCCTCGTCTCCAGCATCTCGGCCAAGATCTTGTCCAGTGCAAGTCGCTGCCACTGAGCCCAGCGTCCGCCGGCCGTCTCGGTATTTTTCGGCCTCGCCTCAGGCTCTGCGTTCATCCCGTCCTCAAGTCTGGTTCAATTGGGTACGCCTCTGTACGTTGATAAGATACGCACCATAGCTCCACTGGTACGTTCCCTCCTTCCTCCAGTCGAGACATCCGGTGCTTGATTCCCCTTGGCAAATGAAGCCAGTTTTTCTTGTTCCTCGGCCGTGGTAATCAGCAAATAAGAAAGCACAGTCCTAATTAATAACATGCAACTTTGTGTGATTGGACGGCAGGCATGTCTGTTCGGACGTTCTGATCATGAGTTCGATTCACCAATATGCTGGTGTAGTTTTTTTCGGGACTGACAGGTCGGAGCCGCATTTTACACATCGAAAACAAGTTGTGTGGGACTAAAATGCAAAAGCGCGGTTAAGATAGCTCCAACGTTGAGGAATCGGTCAAACTTTATGAAATTTGATTAAATTGGACTAAAATGCTCTTGGATTGCAAGTTGTGGGACTATTGTTGCTCATTTTACAAGATGTGGGACTAAATCGTTTCCACAGTATAAGATGTGGGACTAAAAGTGTATATACCTCTTTCGTTTACTTGATGTTAAGTGTAATTGATAAGTTATGCGTCCGCAGATTCCACTTTATCTTTACTAGTATTAAAAACAAAACGGTGATGTCACACTTTGCCATAATTACTAGAAGAATGCCACCCCGTTACCTTATCCTCTATTATCTTAACGCAGGGTAAGTGAAAATCGGAAAAAGATAAACAACCTCCCCTTGATTCTCTCTCGGTCTAACGCCTCTAACAAACCGTACGCGCCGGCAGGGCCACATCTTCCGTCCTACCTTACGGCTAATTATGCTAGCTAACCACACACACACACACATGGGGCCCAAAAGGTTCGCTCCTGCAACAAACGCGAGATACCTAGCCCTCTATCCATTTTCCGTTAACCACGATGCAATCGTATCTGTTTATATTTTCATGGTCGACTCTGCGGCAGAGTCGGTTGGTAGGAGATCTCGAGAGAGCTCCAGCGTCTCATACCACAACCGATTCAACGCTGGCTGGGCCACCTCCTCCTCCGCCACCGCGATCTCGCCTCCAAAAACTGGTTGGAATGTCCAATTTGTGATACCTTCGTGATCCTTAGGCTAGGCTTTTGAAGAGCTCAAAGGGTGACCGTCGACTAGGCCAGGACACCCTCCTTAACTCGCATGGTCGCGCATTGTGGGCGGATATATGAGCAACACATGCAATCCGAGGCTTTGTCGATGGGGCGGACGTATATCATGATGTGCCCCCACATTCTTAAGCACCCAGTATCCCTCCTTGACAGCCACAGCGGAAGGACCAGTCGTCATCTACTTTTGCACTAATCTGCTGCTGGTCAGACGTCCACGTATAGACTACAGAGTAAGCAGGATTTCGGGTTATGGCGTTGAAAGTCATGTTCATGAATTCTTGATGCATTCACGTATAAAGATGGAATTAATTTACAGATGTTTACTGCTGTCATTTGGTTGTTTATGGCCACGGAATTGATGAAATTGCAATTCCTGTCGTAAGTTATGCTTGCCTCCAGATACTAAGCTAGCAAAGAGGAAGATGATTGTTGTCGCTGTAGAACATTCCTCTTTGCAATGACTATTGATACCTTTGCTGATCAATGCGCTTAAGCACCGCCACTGATGAACAAAGCAATGAGCAATGTAGTACAATAGCAGAATTTGTTTCCGACAGGCAATAACTCTTTCATACGTGAGATATCTAAATCGAAAAGAAAAAATGAAATTTAGAAGGGGCTCCTTCCAGGAATAAGCAAATAATTGTTGTTATGAAGTCCGCCAAGATGACTCTTGGGACATTGGTGACATTCACTGCCGATTAAGGGAGAGTATAAGGAGTACTTCCCTCCATCCTGCTACTCCTCTCCACGCTCGACGGAAGAGGTTTGACATGGGAGACGGAGTCGCGGAGGCCACATTGCACCCTAATAGAAGTAACATGGTTGCCACGACGCTATGCGTCAGCTTCCCCCATAGCGACCAAACTCTTTGGTTGTTGCCCACCGACGCGTTCGTGAAGCCGAGGGCTCCGTCTTTGCAGCTGTTGGCTGCAGCGAGTGTGTCTGGTCGGTTCCCCCATGGCCCGTGCTCCCGGCAACGAACAAGGAGAGGAGGAGGAAGATCTCGAGGCTGCGGACGGGCGTAGAGCCTATGGGTGCTAGCGCAGGCAATATTGTTCGCCGTGGTGCATGAGGGCGTGGAGGCAGCGAAGCTGGACCACATTGTCGAGATGCAGCGCCAGTGCCTGTGCCAGAGCTCCTGGTCCAAGACTCCGACATGCGAGTCTACCGTGACATGGTCGGTGCGGGGGTCGGCCTGGATGATTTTTCTGTCACGGACATGCTGAGCTCCTGCGCAATGCCCTCTCTGTCTAGCTCACAGGCGCTTTCCTTCCCGGTCGGGAACTCGTTCGTCAACTTGTACGCCAAGACCGACTCTCGTTGGACGTGGCCGAGAAGGTGTTCGACGCCACACGCAGGTCCGTCACGATCCCACCATGTGGCCTCTGGTCATCTGTATGTCAAAAACGGCCAAGGAAAGGACCCAGGAGGCTCGATGAAGCCATGACCAGGCTGGAGGTCATTGTGTGGAAGGTTGTTGCTCCACGCCTTCCAGACGCACCTAAACAGAGCTCGGTGAGCATGCAGACGAGATGGTGTGGAGGATGGAGTCGTCGGACCCAGGGCCATACGTCATGTGGAGGTGCATCGACTACCATATGTCGCGATCAACATGATTGCCAAAGGGTACCTGAGGGGATGTTAGCTGGTTCCATCACACCAGGGTGATACGTGTTCGAGCGGTAATTACTGCTAGGTTTCAGTGCAAGTATGTACAAGTCTTGGTCTATTTTTTTTTTTTGATAGATTCAGAGTAGGCATGTGAGGTTCTAAAGGAGCATCGGTTCATTCTGCACAACATTTATTCCTGTACACTTCCCATTTGAATACTATTTTGCTTTTATATGATTTATAGTTTTAGCATAGCACGGAAATACTATTGCAAAGCAAGTTAATTAGTAGTCATTTGTTCTTGGACACTTCGAGGTTGATGATGGGCGTGAAGCATGCATATGATTAGTTTTATTCTGAAATGAAAAGCAATCAATATGCATAGAGGTACGAGAGCAACCAGAAAATTGCGTCAATCTTAGAGTACTGGGATCAGATTGAATAATCTCAGTTAGTTTATCACCAGCTACGTGGAACCGCATCTAAATTCTATTTTGTTTATTACAAAGGATTTCTTATAGCGTATTTTGTTAGCATTCTAAAGTAGTATGCACATCATCTTCTTTGATCTCAAGTCATGCATTTACGGAAGAAATATAGTTACGTGAGCTATTGTTTGGACCAAACCTTTCAACTTTTTAGGTAGTTATAAATTAAGCAAAGTGCTTTTTTAATGTATTTAAGATACTCTCTTTGATCCAATATTAGTTGACTCAAATTTGTCTAAATTTTGATGAATCTAGATACTATTTAGTTGATAGTAGTTATCAATTGTATTAAAGTAAAACTCAATAATAGTATCTAAATTTTGATGAATAAAACTCAATACAATTGATAGTAGTTATTCAAATTTTGACAAATCCAAGTCAATTAATATGGGTCGGAGGGAGTATTAGATGTAGTCTTTTTTTCCATATAAGCGAATATTCACATGAATTTTAAAACAACTTATAGACCGTGGCAACGCATGGGTATTCAACTAGTTCTGCTAATCATTGAAGTTGACATCGGAAAAGTACTTGTCATGGATTCGAAACTTAAAAACCCTGAGAAGTGGGCGGACCTGGTTTATATGCTCTGGTTTATATGCTCCAGAGGTAATTTTAATAATTATTGCACTATATCGGCATCTTTCGTTCATTTCATGATATCAAGTACTTAAAAACACTTTTACTCATTTTCTTTGTCGGGTAGGATTTGGAAACAGTTCATCAAGGCTGCTAGGTTGAATGGAAAGAGGAGTTGACATTTCGACAACTCAACGTAAATAGTACCATAGCTAGGTCGGCGCGTCTATTTGATTCTTGTTTCAATACCATTACCATGCTTGATTATTATTTTTATTAAACTCTATTCTCATGAAGTGTTTGAGGCGAGAATATGAGAATAATTTATGTGGATAAGACATTTGTGAGTACATTCGCCCGACGACCTGTGAGCTGGGCAGAATTTTACAGCAACTTTAAGTACTTCAACAATATTCATAATTTTATTTTATTACTATCAATTGTATTGAGTTTTATTCATATATATATATATTAATCCATTTCTTTAAATTAGATCTAACAGATATGGGACGGTCTCCTAGACAAGGACCGCGTACAAGCAATTTAAGAGGAATTGGAGGGATTCTTAGTTAAGGAGGTCATAGATCCAACCGGAGAATACCATCGGGAATTTGTATTTATACAATAGGGATCGTAAGATAAATTATATTGTATATATGCATGAGTGTGTACTGTATGTAATATGTTCAACCAAGCACGAAGAAAGAGGTCACTTTTTGATCTCTATATTTATGACGATGTTTTATAATGGTTCCTTCATTGCATGTCACAGACGTCAAACCTCTTCCTCCTCTACCGATCCTCCCGCAGCGGTAGAAAACCATTCCAAAACTCTACCGCGGCATAACCTGTTGCCGCATAGCCACCCGCTATCGGGCAGAGCAGAGCTCATGTAGTCTCGGTTCATGTTATGAAGCGGGACTAATGATCCTCCATGTAGCACGACTGGAACTAAGAGCGAAGTCTTTAGTCCCGATTCCATAGTCCCGGTTGGAAAACCAGGACTAAAGGCCCTTATGAATCGGGACTAATTACCCATTTTCTACTAGTATCAGCTGTGAAGCAGACAAAAATCTCATGCGATGAAAACCACTCCTATCAAATTAATAGAATAGGTAGATAGATATATTTAGTTCCTCTTTTTTCAAACCATGCGAGGGGACCGAGTTATTGTTCTTCACTTTGACCAAACTGAAGTACATGAAAAGTGACATCATGTGTACGATTCTCCTGATGTCTTTATCGTTTTTTCTGCATAGTTGACAGCAATAGCATTTGACTAAATTAAAAGTTTTTTCCATCGCTGTGAACGGTATTTTATTGGTAAGAAAGCGACCGTATATACCCCACCCCTAAACTTAAGCTACATGGGCCTTGTTATTTTTTTGACCGGTCAAAACCCATATCGAGATCACGTCTATCTCTGTATATGTGTACTTGGTCGAACTGGGTATAATTCACGTTTCGATCGGATGATCCCACCTCCTATTATCGCGATCTGCGTCTTTGTATGTCATATTTTTAATTTTTTTGTTATTGTTATATAACTTCTCATTTTCTCCTTCCACAGTCACATGAGCATACGTATATGGTGAGTATACATCTAAGAGAACCATATGGAGTTCGGATGGGTTTGTACGATCCTCTAAACAACCGGAATCGAGTTTTTGTTTGTCAAATTTAAAAGAGGGAGAGGGGGAGGGGGTGAGGGACCGAAGCAAAAGTGATTAACTAAAGGCTTATGCCTGGTGAGCAGGGGCCGTTTTGAAGCCATCTGTCGTGTATCCTGCCGATGTACTGCCACTGGTTGTGGACCTATGCTATTCTCTGTCAGTGTGTGTGGGCTGAGGAGATATCTGCTTGTGCGTGTGTTTCTATTGAGCACAAGCTGGCGGCGGTGCTTGATGGACTGGCCACACGTTGGCTCCATGAAAGGTTTTTGTTTGAGATTGGCTCCACGAATGGGTGGGTATAGAGTGTGTTATGTATGTACGTATGTGGACCCGTTTATCAATGTGTGTTGATCGCTTGTCGGTTGTCCTTGTGTTTTCACGGGGTTGCTTTTTCTGGTCTTCTCCGTCGATTTGACTAGGTTGTCCCTGACAGCAGCGGCAGCGGCGTGGAGCAGCAGGCGGAGGCGGCAGCGACGCGCAGGTGAGGAGAACAGCGGGGGAAGGCCATGGCGTCCTCTGAACTTTCTCCCCAGGTCTCTCCTTTGACCCCCGGTCTCTATCGCCTTCTCCTCCCTTTTCTTTGTCACCGAAGGCAGCGAACGGCGAGCGCTGGCGGCACAAAACAGCGAACATGTGATGCTGAGTGTAGAAAGGGATTGGAGATTGCACAGCATCAATTGGGCCGGCTGCTCATGTATATATAGACGGACACATATACAAGTACGGGTACAACCCTGACAAAACACGGGACATATACGTAGTACAATATGTTACTCAACACCCCCCGCAGTCGAAGGGTCGTCACCGACACATAGACTGGAGCGAAACTCAGGAAAAGTCGTGGAGGTAATCCCTTCGTCATGATATCGGCAAACTGCTGAGACGTCGGTACGTGAAGAACTCGAACGTGACCGAGGGCAACTTGCTCACGAACAAAGTGGATGTCCAACTCAATATGCTTGGTGCGTCGATGATGAACGGGGTTGGCGGAGAGGTAGACAGCCGACACGTTGTCGCGGAAGACCACCGTGGCCTTGTCAACAGGACAAGAAAGCTCGGAGAGAAGCTGGCGAAGCCACGTGCACTCGGCCACAGCATTAGCCACGACGCGGTACTCGGCCTCGGCACTGGAGCGAGACACGGTGGGCTGCCTCTTGGAGGACCAAGAGACGAGCGACGAGCCAAGATAGACGCAGTAGCCGCTGGTGGAGCGCCGCGTGTCCGGGCAGCCCGCCCAGTCCGCGTCCGAGTAGGCGACGAGGTCAGTGGAGGTCGATGGCGAGGCATGCAGCGACAGGCCGTAGCCCATCGTGCCACAGATGTAGCGGAGAATCCGCTTCACCGCAGCCCAATGGGCGTCCCGAGGAGCATGCATGTGCAAGCACACCTGCTGCACAGCGTACTGGAGCTCCGGACGTGTCAACGTCAAGTACTGTAGGGCGTCGACGATGGAGCGGTAGAACGGGGCATCGGAAGCCAGCGAACCATCAGTAGCGGAAAGCTTGGCCTTCGTGTCGACAGGAGTAGGCGCGGGATTGCAATTAAGCATCCCTGCACGCTCGAGAAGCTCGCGTGCGTACTTCTGCTGATGAAGAAAGAACCCGTCCGCACGCCGGACAACCTCGACGCCGAGGAAGTAGTGGAGCGGGCCGAGGTCCTTCAACGCGAACTCAGCACGAAGACTGTCGGTGAGCTGTCGAAGAAGACCGGCGGTGGATGCCGTCAAGATGATGTCGTCGACGTACAGCAGCAGGTAGGCCATGTCGTTGCCGGTCCGGAAGACGAACAGCGACGCATCGGAGCGCGTGGAGCGGAAGCCGAGCTGATGCAGAAACGCGGCGATGCGCTGGTACCAGGCGCGGGGCGCCTGCTTCAGTCCATACAAGGACAGAGAGAGCAAGAACACGTCATCGGGGCGCTCGGCGTCAACGAAGCCAATGGGCTGCTGACAGTAGACCTGCTCCGACATGTGGCCATGGAGGAAGGCGTTGGATACGTCCATCTGATGCACCGGCCACGCGCGAGAAGCGGCGAGGTGCAGAACCGTGCGGATCGTGCCCGGTTTGACAACCGGGGCAAACGTATCCATGAAGTCGACACCTGCGCGTTGCCGAAAGCCCCGGACGACCCAGCGCGCCTTGTAGCGCTCGAGAGTACCATCGGAGCCGAGCTTGTGCTTGAAGACCCACTTGCCGGTGATGACGTTGGCGCGAGGGGGCCGGGGAACCAGCTCCCAGGTCCGGTTGCGCTGCAGCGCGTCGTACTCCTCCTGCATGGCGGCGCGCCAGTGCGGGTCGCGCAGAGCGGCGCGAGCCGAGGTGGGCACCGGCGAGGGGGCGGCGGTGGACGGCGCGCTCGGCCGCGAGGAGGACGCGTCCCGCTCGTGGGACGACGGCGCCCCGCCGTCATGCGGCAGGACACTGTTCCCGCTGGCCTAGAAGGCCCACTGGTCGGCGGGGTAGCGCGTAGACGGCCGCCGCACGCCCGCACGTGCTCGGGTGAGCATGGGCGCAGGAGCCGCAGCGACGGGCGGCGAGGGGGAGCCTGAGGTGCTCGAGCTGGTCGCCGCGGGAGGGGGCGACGCGAGTGACGAGGGAGTCACGGGCGACGGGGCGACGCGGGCGACGGGGGCGACGCGGGCGCCGCGGGCGACGAGGGCGTCGAGGGCGACGGGGGCGCCGCAGGCGTCGGGGGCGCCGCGGGTGACGGCGGTGCCGCGGGCGTCGGAGGCGCCGCCGGGGACGTCGGCGCCGTGGGCCCAGCCGGGGCCGACGTAGTGGGGGCCGCAGGGGCCACCGGGCGCAGTCGGCGGCGCGCGGGTCCGGCCACAGGAGGGCCGGTGGGCGCCGGGGGCGTCGTCGGAGGTGTCGCCAAGAGGCCCTGCTGAAACGGAAAAGACAACTCGTCAAAGTACACGTGCCGGGAGGTGAGGACGCGATGGGAGACCGGGTCGTAGCAGCGGTAGCCCTTGGTGTTGGCGGGGTAGCCTAAAAACACGCAAGGGAGAGAGCGAGGCGCAAGCTTGTGCGCGGCGGTAGCAGCAGTGTTGGGGTAACACTTGCAGCCGAATACGCGGAGGTCATCATAGACGGGCGGCGCACTGTAGAGAAGGTGGTGCGGCGTGTAAGACCAACGCACGCGACACGGGCGGATGTTGACGAGGAGGGTCGCCATGGCAAGAGCATCCGACCATAAACGTGGAGGCATATGGGAGTGGAACAGAAGGGTGCGGACACAGTCGTTGAGAGTACGTAGCATCCGTTCAGCACGACCATTCTGTGGGGAAGTGTAGGGACACGTGAGGCGGAAGATGGCGCCATGGGCGGCGAGAAGGGAGCGAATAGTGATGTTGTCGAACTCTTTGCCGTTGTCAGTTTGTAAGGCGTGAATAGGGCGACCGAACTGAGTGGAAACAAAGGCAAAAAAAAAGCAGTGAGAGTGGCGGCAACGTCGGATTTGCGACGGAGAGGAAACGTCCATACAAAATGAGAGTAATCATCCAGAATCACAAGATAATAATTATAACCAGAATTACTGGGAACAGGCGAGGTCCAAACATCACTATGAATAAGTTGAAACGGAAAAGACGCGACTGTGGAGGAGGAACTAAACGGGAGGCGAACATGTTTGCCTATACGACATGCGTCACAGGAGCGGGTATCCGTTTTATTACATGTAAAAGAAAAGCCTTGCATTATTTGACGGAGAGCGGCGTAGCTAGGATGGCCGAGGCGAGCGTGCCAGAGATCGACACCGGTGGAGAGGGCGAGTGAGCTGCTGGCGGTGGTGGAGGCCGAACCAACAGGGTACAGATCGCCGGGACTGTCACATCGGTGGAGGAGCATCCGAGTACGACCATCCTTGACAGAAAAACCAAAAGCGTCAGTCACAGGATTATCACGACAGAAAGATTTAACAGAAACCAGATTTTTAATCAAGGCAGGAGAAACAAGAACGTTGTTGAGAGAGAGAGGACTGGAAGTGGAGGGAAAAGAGACGGAACCGGTGTGAGTAATGGGAAGCGCATGACCGTTGCCAACGATGATGCGAGAGGAGGTGGAGGAGGGTGTAGAAGAGGAGATGGTACCGGGGTGGGCAGCCATATGCGCGGAGGCGCCGGTGTCCATGAACCAGTCGCCGCCGCCACCATACGCCCCAGCGGTGGGGGCGCTCTGGAGGGCGGTCAGGAGCGCGGGATCCCACGGGGCCGAGCTCGGGGGGGGGGGGGGGGCGACGTAGGCCGGGGCGGAGTAGGGCGCGGCACCGTAGCCTGGGACGGTGTCGTAGCTCGGCGTGGCTGTGGGTTGGGGCGCCGCGTAGAAGGCCTGGTGAGTGGCCGGCCCGGCCCCATGATGCCCGGGTAGGGGGCGCGCGGCAGGGGCATGGAGTAGGCGTGGACGACCCCGGTCCACGGGTTGTGACCCGCGAGCCATGGCGGAGTAGGAGCGGCGTGCGGGGGTGGACGAGGCGCGGGGGCGGTGGCGCCACCATGGCCACCGCCGTTGTCACCGTCGCCACGGCGACGACGCCCGCGACGACCACCGCCGGTGCCACTGCCGCCGGTGGCGGGAGGCAGAGGCGGGTGCGGCGGGTGCGTAGAAGCCCGGAGGCGGTCCCATCGGGCGAGGCGCGGGGGCGGGGGCGGGGGGGGCGAGGCGCCGGTGCCGGGGCGCCGCGCGAGAGGCCGGCGACGAAAGCGGTGTGAGCCGCCCGAGCCCGGAGATGCTTGAGGCGGCGCTCCTCAAGGCGCGGGTAGGCGACGGCCTGCTCGAAGGAGGGCGTGGTGAGGAGCGTGAGATTGGAGGCGGCGTTGCTGAGATCCTCGTTGAGGCCGGCCGACAGGGTGGAGAGCATGATCTTGTCATCGATCGGAAACTCCAAGTCGCAAAGCTCGTCGGAGAGGCTCTTCAGCTTGAGAACGTACTCGTCGAGAGAGTGGTCGTTCTGGTGGGTGCCGAAGAACTCCTGCTGGAGGAAGGTGACCCGCTGGATATTGTTGTCGGTGAAGAGGCCGGTGATTTTCTCCCACACCGTGTGCGCGGTGTCGCCGTCCCGGACGACGGTGCGGAAGATGTCGTTGGAGACGGTCTGGTAGAACCAGCGGATGATGGTGGCGTCGATCGCGAGCCACTCGGGGTCGTGCGGCATGGCGAGGAGGTCGATGGTGCCGTCGACGTGGTCGAGGAGATCATACTCGCGGAAGAGCAGCCCGAAGTACGTCTTCCACGGGAAGAAGTTGGCAGCGGTGGTGGAGAGCTTCACCGGGACGCGCTCGGCGATGGGGATGTCGCGGATGACGGCGACGGAGGGCCCGGCGAAGGGGTTGCTGCTGCCGGAGCGGGAGGAGTTGAAGGCATCGGAGGGGCCGGAGGAGGAGAATCCGGCCATGGCGGAACGTGGTGGGTGGGTGGTGGCTAGGGGTAGGGGGTAGAGGGGGGGCGGCGGCTGGGGGTAGGGGCCGGCGGCGCCCTAGGTAGGAGAGGGGGGGTGAGGGGCGGCAGCTGGATGGAGGGCCGGCGGCGCCCTAGGGAGGGAGGTGAGGCGGCGGCTTGGGGGAGGGCCGGCGGCGCCTAGGGTAGAGGAGGGAGGGGCGGCGGCTAGGTCAGGACCAAAGGGTCTCTGATACCATGTAGAAAGGGATTGGAGATTGCACAGCACCAATTGGGCCGGCTGCTCATGTATATATAGACGGACATATGTACAAATACGGATACAACCCTGACAAAACACGGGAACCTATACGTAGTACAATATGTTACTCAACAGTGAGGAACGGCGAGCGCAGGAGCCTACTTTTTCTCTCTCCCAGGCCTCCCCTTTATCTGCTAAAATATTCAGTACGCATTTGTCTGATGTTAGATGAACTGATGTTGTGTAGACGCAGGATGGAGAAAATCTTCCTCTTTCCAAATTATTTTCAGTTTGATTTGAATTCCATGGAATATGAATGTTTCTTGAAGTTTTAATCAATTGGGGTCCCACAAAAATGGTATGTATAACTACTAATATTGGTATTATTTTCTTCTTATGTCCTGCTCATCTGAAGGTGTTCTTAGGCTCTTGAATTCATTTGCTTTACATCAAAGTAGTGAAGAACATGGAATACCTTCCTTCTGACACCAATTGTTGTTGTGTTTCCATAACTACAATGCCTCGAATACCCGTTTTACTAATCCATGCTCTCGCTGTTGGTGCTCAGTCCAGCATGCACACTCGCTTTTCGTTCGCGCCTACAACGCAGAAGTTTTTGCATCCTCGCTAGGGTGGGTATCAGCAGCGTGCTATGACGTCTCCATGTCCCGGGAGGCTTTGTCTTCTCCAATAGTGCCTACTAGCTAGATTCAGTGGAAGAAGAACAATGATTTATTTCCATATTCACACGTAGGCCTCTAACATCGGTTCGTAGAGGCCTCTAACACCGGTTACAGAACCGCTGTCGCGGCTTCGGTGTTAGAGCCCCCTTTAACAGCGGCTAGTAACAACGGTTCTTATACGAACCGATGTTAAAGGGCGGCGCACGTGGGGCTGTCGTAGCGCTCAGGCCCCCGCCCCCTTTAACACCGGTGGTTCTCTGCCGCGGCAGGAAAACTGCCTAAATCTTTGCCGCGGCAGAGTTCTGCCACCGCCCCGTTTTGGGCAGACACTACTAGAAAAATGGTCGTCTGTGGCGCACCCGAAAGGCCCATCCGTGGCGCACCTGTAGTAGTGCGCCACGGGCCTTGCGCTACGGCTATCTCTCAGCGCACCTGTAGTAGTGCGCCACGGTTGTGTAGAGATAGGCGTAGCGCACCTCCTAGTGCGCTACAGAAGTTTGGCGTGGTGCGCTACCCCTTGGATCTTCTGTGGCGCACTACCTAGTGCGCCACTAAACATCCATGGCGCGCTTTAGGTGTAGTGCGCCATAGAAGGTAGACCATGTGCGCCACAGATGTATTTTTTGTTTTTTTTTTAATTTCCAAGCCAGATTATATGCAATACAGATTATATACAATATTACAGCAGATATACACACAGATATAAGATATATAATTATATATATAAATACTCAATATGAAAAACAAGATATATCTCATACATGAATACATAGTCCAAGTTACATTGTTTTGATCATGTTACAAAGTAGTAGTTGGTGACATGCGA
Organism: Avena atlantica; assembly: GCA_910589765.1. Taxonomy (NCBI): domain Eukaryota; kingdom Viridiplantae; phylum Streptophyta; class Magnoliopsida; order Poales; family Poaceae; genus Avena; species Avena atlantica. The sequence goes on from OU342739.1 coordinate 438,858,123, forward strand.
ATACATGTGTCGATCGAACAAGTTAGAGCTCGGAAGCTCGCCTAGACATCTAAACTAGCTAGCTAGACACAAACGCGGGATAAATAACCAAAGAAGATAAGCATGATCACCGCCGCGACGAAGGTGTAGGTCTTCATCCGGTTCCTTGTCCTAACTCCCGCTAGATAGCGCGTGTATCTATCTTACGCCTCCGCCATAGTGTTGTACCTTTGTAGCTATTGCCGCTGAAACGGTGCACCTGTCTCCGGCAGTCTTCCCAATCATCGTAGACTCCGGGAACCCGTCCCTTGTACACGACGTACCACGTCATCTACAAGTTGACAATAATAACTAACCGGTGATTGAAAAAACATGTATAATTAAAGTCGCATATGAAGATACACTTATAGAAAGTACTCTTAAATCAAAAAGAGCAAACTCAAAAAGAATGCCTCATATATAACTAGCTAGGTCGTTGGACACAGGAATATGCTTATGATGAGACTGTTAGCCAAGTAGGATGCACAATTCCTGGACTTGTGCATATCACAAGGCTAACAATCCCGTCATAGCACATTCACATATATATTGTGCCACGACATTTCAATCATCGGCATATTCTCGAAAAAGACAAAAATAACTCGAAAAGAATGCCTCATATATAACTAGCTAGGTCGTTGGACACAGGAATATGCTTATGATGGGACTGTTAGCCAAGTAGGATGCACAATTCCTGGACTTGTGCATATCACAAGGCTAACAATCCCGTCATAGCACATTCACATATATATTGTGCCACGGCATTTCAATCATCGGCATATTCTCGAAAAAGACAAAAATAACTCAAAAAGCATGCCTCATATATAACTAGGTTGTTGGACACAGGAATATGCTTATGACGGGACTGTTAGCCAAGTAGGATGCACAATTCCTGGACTTGTGCATATCACAAGGCTAACAATCCCGTCATAGAACATTCACATATATATTGTGCCACGACATTTCAATCATCGGCATATTCTCGAAAAAGACAAAAATAACTCGAAAAGAATGCCTCATATATAACTAGCTAGGTTGTTGGACACAGGAATATGCTTATGACGGGACTGTTAGACAAGTAGGATGCACAATTCCTGGACTTGTGCATATCACAAGGCTAACAATCCCGTCATAGCACATTCACATATATATTGTGCCACGACATTTCAATCATCGGCATATTCTCGAAAAAGACAAAAATAACTCACACTTGTCGTCCGAGAACCAAAGAGTAAGCAAAAAAACCAAAGAGTAAGCAAAAAAAACAAGCATTGATTGATATATAATAATAATAAGCAAAATAAGTAAGCGGTGATTCATAAACCTAATAAAATAAGTACAGTTGTCGTCCACACACACACAAAGGTCATCTATAGTTTGCAACTACAACTAGGCCAACATCAAGCCTTCTGGCTCGGCTTAGGGAACGGGAGGACGCCCTGCCTCGTCATGAACTTCCTATAGTCACCCTGCATCTCTAGGCGATCTTCTATGTCACGGTTATTCGGGATATTTCCTCCGTAGAAGATCCCCCCCGAAGTCATGACATCACGAAAGATGATTGCCCCAAACTGCTGCTGGATGCGATACATCTCTTGTCTAATATCCGAATCATTGATCTTGGCCTTTGCTTCGGCCCACTGTTTGAGATGATCTGGCAGCGTAGAATTCTGCTGGTCAAGTAGGAACGCCCTCATGTGATGGAGTGCGTAGTAGGCTTCCTTCTTACTGTTTTCCGGCTGCTTCACGCAGGGGAACTCTGTTACGTGGTTGAAGACGTGCCTGCCGAACTTGACCTTCTTACGCACGAAGCTGGTGCCTTCCGTCGAGGCAAAGCCAGTGAGAGCATAATCCAGAACTTCCTTGATCTTGTCATAGTTTTTCTTCTTTTCTAGACTCCCCGAGTCGAAATACGTGGCGTGGGAATGCTTCGGCGATAAGGAGATGAGCGTGCAGTGTTCATCTCTGCGCAAAAAATTCAAATGGAATGTGTTGAAAAAAGAATGATGATGATCTAATAAAGCCAATCGACGGTGGTGACTGAATAACGACTTACTCGGGAAAGTAAGGCACGAGAATGTATTCCTTTGTCTTGTTCGCCACGAGGATTCTTTTTAGGTACGAGGCCACGATACGTCGTTCGGCGGGGGAACCCAAGCAGCCGTCACGCATGTAATAGGGGTCCACTATAGCGATGCCCGGTGTGTTCTCTCTAATGATCTGCATGGCCAGGCTGAGAGAAAAGAAACGAACCATGGTATAGTGCAGCGGGTATAGGTGGAACATATTGAAGATGTCCTCGAACCGCAGGAAGAACAGATCCGCGGGGGCAGTGTCGACGAAGCCCAAGCCTGGTGGCACCTTAACCACGAATACCGGGTGCGAGGGATCTTTCTCCGATAGAAGGCGTCTCTCTATCGTCAGCACGCCGTCATGCACACTCTGCAATTCCGAACTGGCGAGCTTCCGCAAATTCTTAGGTAGCATGGGCTCACCCGCCACATGAATCCTCCACATAATACCCTCGGGTCTTGGTGGCCCGTCCCGAAACCTGATCGGATTCGCAGTTGTTGACGCCACCGGCTGGCTCGAGCTGCTAGATTTTCTTTTCCTGCCCTTTTTTCCTTTTGGAGAGCGGGTAGGCACCGCAATCTGAGCATCGGCCGCCCTATGTAGTGTGTCAGGGCTTAGAATAAAGGGCCGGTTGGTTGTATCAACTGGCTCTGTAAAGGTGCAAGCTGGAGGCGTCTCCTGAGAACCAAACAGACGCTTGGTGATAGTGGCTTTCTCTGTGGGGCCACCAGCTAGGTCTTCTTCGTTGCCAAACTGAGTGCTGAAGAAGTGATCATTCCAGTCTTCGAAGTCCTCGGCCGGATCCTGCGCCATGTGCATATCATCAACATGATCATCCGACCCACCGCGTGGAGGTGACGGCGAGGGCGGTAAGGGGGCCTTGCCACCGCTTGTCGCTGGCACGACAGGCGGTGCTGTTGTCTGTGGCGTGATGGCCCCCGCCGTCCCCAAACGGATCATGCTCTTTGGCCATAGCATGAACAAGCCGAAGCAACTTCTGAGGACAGACGACTCTTCTTCATCCGCTCCTGGGGGTTGAATGGGAGGTTCCAGGTCGTCGCAGCCCCTTAGCACCCGACTAATTTTAACCCTGTGCACGCTATCTGGCATCGGTTTTGAGTGGAACGTGCGCTGCAAGGGTTGAACGATGGTACCCTTGGCAACATCCCTCAGCTCGTTGTTCACGTAGCATAAGAGAGTGCAAGGAACATCCGTCTGCAGAAAACATGTACGGCGTCGTCAGAGCGAGATGCCACAAGAGTAATATATAGATGGCATGAAAGGCGGTAATTAAAGCAATTTTTTTACCGTGATGGCGTCGAGATCGGCTAATGTCGACACACCGCATACGGCGACGGGCGTGCAAGAGACGGAAGGGCTGCTTGATGGCGCGGTGCTGGCCGCCGGTGTATTCTCCCTACCGACGGGTGCTTGGAGCTCCGGTGCCGCCGCGACGATGGCAGGGGGGGCACCAACATGTACTCCGGCGCCGCGGTGATGACAGGGGGAGTCACCAACACTTGCGGCGCCGCGGTGCTAGCGGGCGGAGTCACGAACACGTAGTTCGCCTGATTCGTCGGCGCCGCGTTGTTCGAGTGGCTGCTGACCATGCTTGGAATCGGGCACGGCCCTACTCGACCACCCGCACTCCAGTTCGCTATTGACTCCACCAAGGTAGGCAGGAAGGACGTAAGGGTGATTGCCAGGTTGTCTTGGACGATCTGCGGGATCCGCGCCACTTGTGCCTTAAGTTCTTGAACCTCTCTGTTTTCCTCCTCGCTCCTTCCCGACGGCGCCACATGCGTCCTCGGCGGTGGACCAAAATGATCCACCCAATTCTTACCCCCGAGGCCGGCCAGACGGCCAGCCGACGACAGCTTCTTCGTAACCGGCTCTATTTTCTTGGCCCGGTTCATCGCCCTGTTAAAAGGGTTATCCCACCGGGTGGCCGCCGTCGACCCCTGGGATGAGGAACCCTGGGATCCATGACTAGCAACAATTTCCTCCTCCTGCAGAAGAAGTAACAGTGAATCATTTAGATCATCGATTAGATTGCAATCGTGTTGATCCGCGGTAATTAGATTATACTTACCACAATTTCCTCGAATTCCTTCACCGCAGGATCCGCGGTGAGTTGTTTGGTTTTTGGGTCCACATGGTAACGGGCCCTGATGAAGTTTCGAACCTGCCCGGGTTCGAATTTAGCAAAGGGGTTTTCTATCCCCTTGGATCTATACTCTTCGTCCTCCTTATTCCATTTGGCCTCCGCGGTTCTGTATCCACCAGATCCGAGATGGTGATGACCTATATTCATCGCCTGCAGCACCTTTCCCCGATTACTATTGGCCAGGGCTCTTTCGGATTCACACCTCTCCTTGAACTCCCGCAACTGATCTTCGGTGATCTGCGGGTCAATCTTCTGGATCTCCTCGAGACTTTTGCCTTCTTTATAGATCTTCTTCTTTATCCGGGTTCTCCAGCTGGCCAGGGCGGTGCTCATCTTTGTGAGGGCGGATTTGTTTACTTCGTTCCCATGATAATTTGTGTTCTGATACTTAGCGGGGAACTTGTATCTTGCGTGCAGCTTCTCGAAGAGGAGTATGCGCAAGTGGCCAATATCTTTATGCCGGAGATTCTCGGTGTTGATCGAGATGGTTGTCCGGGTGATCGCCGCCACTTGCCCACCGTACCCTTTGACGACAAGGGCGGGCTCCAAAGGAACCCCTGATGGGCTCACTTCGGTAATTTCCTCCCTGACTGTGCCGACCGTGTTCGGGCGCCGGTCCTTCGGCTTCTTCTTCTTCTTAGGAGGGTTGCTACCACTCCATGTGCCCTCGCCGGCATCAGTGGTTTCATCGTCCGCCGTTCCTTCGGCTTCTTCCTCCGCGTCTTCCATCTCATCATCCTCGCTCTCCGAAGGATGGTATTCTTCATCGTCTTCTAGACGCTGGGCCGCCTCCCAGAATGTCAATTGTTTATTCGGAGGTCTGAGTTCTCCTTCAGCGCTGATGCGCTTAGAACATCCAGCCTCGTCGTTGTCACACATCTTTGCACTAATAAAAAACAAATAATTGGTTAAATGCACGGAAAAATCCGGCATGACCTTTGCTAATTTTCTTAAACTAGGAGTGCCCGATTTCTGCCGAAACGGAAGTTAATCAACATTTCGGCAAAAATCAGGACTCATTTCATACAAGAACCTGCATACGGGACATAATAAAGTGCTTCATACAAGCACAAGAATAATTTCAAGTGCTACAACAATAACAACAATCCTTGATGTCATTTGCTTGCAATAAGAAAATGAGAATACACCATACACCATAACAAGCACAAGTTTAGCAAGAAAATGACGGCAACATAATTTTTAGTTCTGTGAACAAATGACAGCAAATAATAGCAAATGACAAGTATACACAGTTCAATTCAGTTCACCTTGGCAAGCACAAGCTCGACATCTAACTTGACAGCAACTACAGGTGCAATGCAGACTTGTTTTAATTTGACAGCAACTACAGGTGCAATGCAGGCATCTAACTTGACATCAACTACATCTAACTTGACAGCAACTACAGGTGCAATGCAGACATCTAACTTGACAGCAACTTGACAGCAACTACAGGTGGAATGCAGACATCTAACTTGACAGCAACTACATCTAACTTGACAGCAACACAGTCCACAGGTTACAAAGGCTCTCTGTCTGATCTGATCAACACTTACACAGTCCACCGGCAGATGCATTCAACACTTACATAGTCCACAAGTTTTTCCTAATCTGAAAAACCAATGGCTCAGGCTCTCTGTCTATTATTACTGGACTTGATAAAATATGACCATCTTACTGCTATATTCATCTACTGGACTTGCAAGAAGTTACTGGACTTGATGCATGAGTGATGTTTTATTTCATGCTTGGGTTAAAGAATATATGACCATCTAGTGCTATATTAATCTACTGCACATATCTGTTATCACCATGATAAGGACATCAATGCCATATTAATCTAGTGCTATATTAATCTACTGCACATATCTAGTGCTATATTAATCTAGTGCTTGGGTTAAAAAAATTCATGACTGTTATCACCATGATAAGGACATTGGCCATCTACTGCACATATCTAGTCCTATATTAATCTACTGCTGCATTGCATGAGAAGAGTGAGAAGTGATGCAGGTAACTGAGGTGAGCACTGGCATAGGTTGCACTGGCATAGGTTGTACTGGTAACTGAGGTGAGCACTAGAATTGATGGGAACAGTAAGAGGGAAGGGACAAAAATAGAAGCTACAGGAAAACCATCTAGTGACATGATTGACTGATTTATTAACAGAACATGGAGAGGTTAGAAAAGTATCCATTTATTGCTTAAAAAACTACTGCACTGGTTTAACTAGCCCATTTCAAGCCAAAACTGTTTATACTACAAACATTAAAGTCGAATTCAGATCACTATGAGAAAAAAATATCGAATTCAGATCGAAATGGTAAACCATTTCAGATTAACAACTTGCATCATTTCAGCACTAAATCTACTGCTAAATCAACCTAAATCAAGCTACTGCTACTACCTAAACCTAAATCTAATCCTAAATCAACCTAAACCTCACTGTCAACCTAATCCTAAATCTAATTCTAAATCAATGCCCGCGGGTGAGATGGAGAGAGGGGGGAGATGGAGAGAGGGGAGAAGACTCACCTCTCTGAGACGAGGACGAGGACGAGCCTGCGGGTGAGGTGGCTGGCGAGGCAGGGCTGTAGACGGTCGAGTCCACTAGCGAGGCGAGCGAGCGGGCGACGCTCCTCCTCCACCTCCTCCTGGCTGGCGACGCTCCACCTCCACCTCCACCTCCTCCTGGCTGGTGCGCGGGCGACGCTCCTCCTGGCTAGCACGTGGGCGGCGCTCCTCGTCCTGCAGCTGGCTGGCGCGCGGGCGACGCTCCTCCTCCACCTCCTCCTGGCGAGCGCGCGTTGATGCAGATGGGATGCGGCGGCGGCGCGTCGATGGGGATGAGAGAGGGGCTCGGGCTGAGATGGAGCGATGGGGATGAGAGAGGCGGCTCGATCGAGTGGATAAAGCCAGTTAGGCATAGCGCACTTGGGCATAGTGCGCTACGGATATCTGTAGCTCACTACGGGCTAGTGCGCTACGCCTATCGGCTTCTAACTACTAGATAAGAGAACTACAGACCCACTAGCTAACAACAATACTAGCCTATCCCACTGGTTCTGCCCACTACTCTATTCTAAACCTGAGAGCACCCAGGTTCGAATCCTGGTGCCCCAATTTTTTGTTTTGATTTTAAAAACACTTTTAAATATTCCAAAAAATGCCCAAAAGTGGTGATATATGCCATAGAAGTTTTATTTTGATTTTAAAATAATTTTAAATATTCCAAAAATGCCCAAAAGTAATAATATTCCAAAATGCCCAAAAATATGATTTAAAGTATAACTAAATTTCATAATACTTTGTTCATGAATATTACAATCTCTTTTGACCACGCGTTTACAATATTTTTTGAGCTAGCGTTTTACAATCTTTTTTCCCTTCTTTGTCGCGGTTGAATAATTTAGCCCCGGCACTTTAATGTTTCTTCTTTCGAACGGGCTACCTTTTTTGGGTAGGGTTGTCCTTTTTCTTCTTGTGATGTATGTTGCTGCATCGTAGTCGTCGTCATCTTCAATCTTTGGATCGCCGTACTGGTCGAAGTCTTGCTCGTTGGCGACTCCATCCATTCCGATGATGTTTCTTTTTCCTCTCCTCACGACAACACGGCTAGGCTTTGTCGGGTCGTTAATGAAAAAACATTGGTCCACTTTGGTATCCAGTACCCACGGTTCATTTTTTGCGGCCACGTTTGCACCGGCGGCCTTGGATTTGGCTGCTTCGGGTATAACCATGGTTGTGAAATACCGGTCTTCTCTTTCGACGCTCTTTGCCCATCTGACACGGAACATCGGCACCTTTTCTCCACAGTAGTCGAGCTCCCAGATCTCCTCGATTCTTACGTAGAATCTTTCCTTCACGTTGTCATCGGTGTAGAATTCCGACGTTACGCCTGAGTTCTGATAATCACACTTGTTGTCCTTTTTCTCCGTGTAGAATGTGTAGCCGTTGATATCATACGCCTGATAGGTCACCAGGTTTTGCATCGGACCCTGCGACAAGGTGAATATGATCATTTCCGTGTCAGAAGAATGCGAGCGCGGGGGATTATCAAGGAGCGTCTGCCTAAACCAACGCGTGAAATCTGAGTTGTGCTCTTTGATTATTTCTCCCTGCGTCCTCTGTATGCCCCGGTCACTGTACTTCTTCTCGATTAATCTTTTGTGCTTCTGTACCCAAGGATCGACCAGTTCTAAATGTTGTAGCGCGACGAGGTTTGCTCGATCAAAGTCTGCGCGTCAAAAATCGAAGTCTGCATGCAGTATGCGACGACCCTCTCGGTGACCAGATCTGTCGAGCTTGCCAAGGTGTCTGTTAACGGGAAGACCGACAGGGTTCTCGATGTCTAGATAATTCGTGCAGAAAGAGATGCACTCTTCGGCCAGAAAGCCCTTGGCTATGCTTCCATCTGGACGGGACCTGTTGCGAACGTATCCTTTGATGTGTCCGTTCATCCTTTCGAACGCCATCATGCTGCGGAGAAACATCGGCCCGAGTTGTACGATGTCCTCCACGACATGGACCAGCAGATGCACCATAATGTCGAAGAATGCGGGTGGGAAGTAGACCTCAAGCTCACATAGTATCACCACGATCTCCTCCTGTAGCCTTCCGAGCTGATTCAAGCCAATCGACTTCCTAGAGATGACGTCAAAAAACTTGCATAGGCCAAATAACGTTTCACGGACGTGCTCGTCCATTATCCCTCTTAGTGCGACCGAAAGTACCTGCGTCATTAGCACGGCACAGTCGTGAGACTTCATGCTACTGAACCTCTGCTTCGCCTCGTCTAGGTATCTGCTTATCTTGCCCGCGTAGCCGTAAGGAAATTTGACTCCTAGAAGGCACTTGAAAAACTGTTTGATCTCATCCTGGCTTAGAGTGAAGCAAGAAGGAGGGCAGTAATATTCGTTCTTCTTGAACTTTTTACCCTTCCGACGACCTTGTGTCGTCTCCGACTCATGATCATCGTCATCTTCCTGATCATCAGGAGTAGTGCGTCCTCCGTGAAGCTCCTTCCGGATACCCAAGCATATCAGGTCGTGCCTTGCTTTCGGACCATCTTTCGTCCTATCTGGCATGTTGATTATGGTGGCGACCAGACTCTCGCACACGTTTTTCGTGATATGCATGATGTCGAGGCTATGAGGCGTGCGGAGAAACTTCCAGTATGGCAACTCCCAGAAAACAGACCTTGTTTTCCATACCTTCATCAGCAGCTTGTCTTGTTGCTGCCTCTTTCGCTTCTTTCCAGGATTAGGACAATCTTTCCAGTTTTTCAGCAACTCTTCCACTTCTTCGCTGCTCCTACGCTCTGGGATTCCTCGGGTCTCTGATTTGCCATCGAACAGGTCTCCACGTTTTCTCCATGGATCATTCTTGCCGAGCCACCTCCGGTGCGCCATGAACACGGTTTTCGATGACCCTGGATCTTTCTCTAGTTGGAGATAGCTTGTGTTATCCATGCACCTAACGCATGCGCAGAATCCTTGGATAACCTGCCCCGAGATATACCCGCAACCTGGATAGTCTTGCACCGTAGTGACCAACGCGGCTCTAATAGTGAAATAATCTTGTGCGACGGCGTCGTAAGTATTGGCTCCAGATTCCCATAATGTGGCTAGCTCCTCTTTCAACATCCCGAGATACAGATTGATGTCGGTACCAGGTTGTTTCGGCCCTTGAATTAGCATACTTCTTCTTCATGCACAACCATGGAGGGAGGTTGTACATCCATACAAACACGGGCCAAGTGCTGTGCGTGCTGCTCTGGCTACCGAACGGATTGAGTCCATCGGTGCTCGCACCAAGCCTGATGTTCCTCGAATCTCCACCGAATTCTGGGAATTCGAGGTCCATTGCTTTCCACTGGCTAGCATCTGAAGGGTGCGTCAGCAGCTCATCCTTTTCGGGGTCATCATCATCTCCTGGCTTCTTCCTTTCCGCATGCCATCGTATGAGCTTCGCTTCCTTACGGTCCGCGAAATAGCGCTGCAGACGAGGGGTGATAGGAAAGTACCATACCACTTTTCGAGGTGCTTTCTTCCCTTTCTTGTATCGACTCACGCCGCACATCGGACATGTGGTTTTCTCCGCGTCCTCGCCCCGATAAATGATGCAATCGTTGATGCATACGTGATATCTAACGTGCGGTAGATCGAGAGGACAGACGATTTTCTTGGCATCCTCGATACTAGTTGGACATTTGTTCCCCTCCGGGAGACGATCGTGCCAGAATGCCATCATATCGTTGAAGCTTGCGTCGCTCAATTTGTGCTTTGCCTTCATCTCCATAGCCTTGAGCGTTACATTCAACCGGGTATCATCAGGCCTGCATCCTTCATACAATGGAGTAACCGCGTCTTTCTCAAGTTGCGCAAGCTTGGCTTTCTCTCTAGCGGCAGCCCTGGCGTTACTCGTCTGCTTGAGAAGCAGCTCTTGCACATAAGGGTCCCGCACCTAGCCTGACGTTGTTCCATCGTCGTCTGCTCCTCCGGCATCTAGATCATCATCATCCCGGTCTGCTTCCGCACCTTCACCATCTCCAGGAGCCTCTTCATCATCTCGCCCGTTCTCGCCGTGATGATGATCATCGTCATGTTGGCCACCTTCTTCACCGTCTCCATCATCTACGCCATCGCTTATCCAACGAGTTTATCCATCCATGAAACCATGGCGGAGCAGATGCGCCTGCAGATTCCCGGAATCTGGGTCGATCACCCAGTTGAGTTTGCATCTTCTGCACGGACATATTATATCTGTCTTGTTATTTCGTATCATGTCGGCCGTCGCACATTTCAAAAATCTAGCCACAATGCCTTCGCTCATTATGCGGACCATTTTTGCCTGCACGATGTACACGGTACAATTTTGAAGTCTATTAGAACCACATAATGAATGCATGCATGCAATGGTCGATAGAAAATTTCGGCATGACCTATCCTAAAATTAGGACCTTTGCGAAATGCCAAAGTCTTGCCAAAATGGAAATGAATCAACATTTTGGCAAAACAAATGGCAACTTTTTCACATACAAACACAAGAGAGAGAGAGAGACCGATCCATACACACATGAACATATCATTATCCTCTCCATACACACATGCATGAGCATCATCGATACTCTCCATATACACACACATATGACCATCGATCCTCTCCACACATACACACATCATGAGCATCGATCATCTACATACATATGAGCACATGCATCATCCATATACACATGAACACATCCTTACATGGACAACTTACCGAGATGAGAGACCGATCGCGAGAAAGATGGAAAGGAGAGGTGCGCGCGTCGACCGGAGACGGATAGATGAGAGACCGGAGACCTCCTCTATTACTTATGTAACATCCAAAGCAAGTTTTACATGCTAAAAATGGTGAATGTATGGAGAAATTGAGGTGGGAAGGAGAAGATCCCGACTAGATCTAAGGAGGAAGAAGAAGGGGAAAGTGAAGTGTGGGTGGTGGATGTGTGGGCACACATGTGCACATAAAGTGCTGTCCTAAAAGAATCGACACATCCGTGGCGCACACGGCCCCAGTGCGCCACAGGGAGTACAAACTTCTGTGGCGCACTAGGCCGAGTGCGCCACAGATGCTCCTAGTCCCTGTGGCGCACTAGGCGGAGTGCGCCACAGAAGTTTGTGGCCGTTTCAGAGCAGAGGTGGGCATGCGCTTAGGCGTAGCGCACCAGGCACACGTGCGCCACAGATGACCCTAACAACCGTGGCGCACATGACTATAATGCGCTACAGATGTTTGGCGTGTGGCCAACAGGGCCCTGGCCCACACACATCTGTGGCGCACTATAGTCATGTGCGCCACGGTTGTTCTAGTTATTAGTAGGGCACTGCCCACAGGTGAGCCACGCCTGTTTTAGCCGTGGGGCACTTCAACCATGTGAGCCACGGATGTGCTGATTACCTATAGCCGTTTTCCTAGTAGTGAGATTTCTGCGGCGCGGCAGGGACGGGACGAGGGGGGATCGATCGGAAGATGTATATACACATACATCGTCGGTACATACGAGTACATGAATAATTAAGCAACTATTATTATACACAAATATAGTCATTGTGGTATTCTCCGTACACATTGAAGCATCAAGTACAAGACAAACACGTTCAAGCATATATACAATATAACATCTTCGTACATGTTTATTTTGGATATCTAAAGAGTTCTCCTCCGGGCGTGACGATCTCATCAAGTATGAACCCCGCCAATTCCTCTTGAATGACTCGTATGCGGTCAAATGGTAGGAGTTTTTCCCGTATCCGTTCGATCTAAATATATATGAAGAATGAGGTCAATATATATAAGAATGAAACTCAACACAACTGATGTTAATAAAATAATGTTGTGTACTTCGTTTACTTACTCTAAGTTGTTCTAGTGCGGCTTGGCCCGTCGCACATATCGCGTTGGGAATAAACTCGCAAACATAGTATCCATATAAGTTATTGCCGGCTCCCTGCTACGCGCACTTTACGAGAATAGAGAGTTCAATCAAAATAATAATCAATAAAGCATGATATAATAAAATTGGAAGCAGAATCAAAGAGATACGCAGACCTAGCTGGCTAGTATTACTTACATTTTGATCTACAAATTTTAGTTCTTCTGACCATTCACCCACGGCCCTGCCCGTGAACCTTTTCCAAACCCTGTCCGGTAAAGAAAATGGATAAAGGAGTAATTAATTACTTGTTGTCACGAAAGTTGCCGATCTAGTGCGATAATATGATTGATATTACCTCTAGAGCATCTCTTTAAAGTCTGCACATAGCTCTTGGTCTTTTCGTAACGAGTCCATGACAAGGACTTTTCCTGCGTCAAGTTGAATAACTAGCAGAATAAAGTAGAACCTTTGCACGCATAACTCATCATCAGTTACACTTAACATGGAGTAAGCCGAAACAGAATGTGTACAAGAGAGGGTAACACTCACGAGAAGTTGTAAGGCAATAGTATTTCCCTTTTGGTTTATTGTCTCAGTAAAGACCTTAGCAAGAAATCTTCTGTTTGCCCGGGTCTGTGTTTTACCACTTGTTCATGAACTCTATTTGGGCCAACGAACCCAATGTCAAAAGGGTCTTCTTTCATGCATTCCATAACCTTTTTCCTGCATAATAGTATATACATATACGGTGAGCATATATATACATGCAATTAATGAATTGGATGAGATGAGATAGAAATTATAGAAATAGTACTTACACACAATAAAGGCTGATGACAGCTTTGTCGAGTTCCTTCTGATTGAATAGAAAATGCAAGTCTTGAATGTTGAATGTGATCTCGTTGTCTCCGCACAAGAAAATCTGATCTCTTATATGCGCTGTGATCCATTCTTCCTTTCCCGTCTTGTAGAAATCAAGGTACCAGTTATGTAATGTTCGCATCTTTATTGGTAAATTCTCGAGCTCCTCTTTCTTGACAAGTTTCTTCCCGTACTTCCATGGCTATATGGGGTTGACATCACCTTTGGGCAAGTTGTCTCCCATGATGTTCAAGTATGCAATGTAAGTCATCCTCACCTCATTGGCCTTTCTTTGTAGCTCTTCCTCGTAATCATTTACAGGAGGAGCTATCCGTGTGTCGAACACTTGGAGTGGGGTGCAGGATTGGTTTTCCTGCTCTCCGAGCATGGAACTATTTTTTGGGGTGCCGCACGACTACTACTTTCAGACTCCCTTCGCCTTGCATCCCCCTTCATAATCTAGTGCTCGTAGTCCGGCACAAGTGGGATTTCAGGTTTCACAAGATTATTGTAAAACTTCTCCACCACCGCCGGATCTATTTTCTCCTTTGGCTCGGCTCGTCTAGGTGCAAAGAATTTCTTGACCTCTCCTTCCGCGATCCTCTTGGTCTCCTCGTCACTGCGATTCCACGGTAATACCGGCAATGGCTTGGCGGAAGGCTGCGGGACGTAGTTTCTTGAACTCTTTGGCATATGGTTTCCTGCGGATTTCTTCGTGGCAGTGCTCTTCCGCTTACGCTGACGCGCAGGAGATGGCTGGCGCGCCGGAGATGGCTGACGTGCAGGAGATGGCTGGCGCGCCGGAGATGGCTGGCGCACCGGAGATGGCTGACGCACAGGAGATGGATGAAGCACCGGAGACGGCTGACGTGGTGGAAACGACATGGGAGTATTCTTGTGACCTGAAGAAGGCTGAGGCGACTCAGACTGCTGACGCTGCGGAGACGACGGGGGTGCCAGTGTCCTCCAATTTGGAAGCACGATGTGTTCCTTCTTCCAAAGAATGGTTGTTTTCACTTCAAATTTGAGTTGAGTTTCCCCTTCACTTGTAGCATGGTCAAGCTGTGCTTTCTCATATTCCTTCACAACCTCATCCACCCCGACAATAGCATAGCCATCTGAAATCGGTTGGCAGTGGTAAGTTCCACCAGCTATAGGAGGTAAGGCATAGCCGACCGCCACCTTAATGGATAAGCCCATTAATCTCACATGTAGCTTAGCGTGTTCGCTCTCCGTGATCTTATCCACGGGATATCGAGGACCCACCATTTCAAGTGTGGGATGCACGTTCTCCGTGGAAGCCATGCTGATTTTTCACGCAGAGTCTGGGCCGCCGGCAGCTTCCAATGCAGGCTCTTCGTGCCGCTGAGATGGTCGGTAGCTTGCTATCTATTTTGTGTATTCACTTGCGCCTACAACGCCACAGGTGCATGTTCTATCTATGTCATCCGGTCTGTACGCTCTTTTTCTTTTCTGCCGCGCCATCTGTTACAGTCGCCCCACTTGGCAAACTCATCCTTCCACGTCATACCCCCTGTGCCTCGTGCAAGTCCATGGTGTTTTGTTTACCGATGGCGTGTGTCAGCTGATCATTCTCTCTGTCGGGATGGAAGGTCCTAGCGTCTGTTTCCTCGTATGCCATGATGAGTTCGGTGATGGGTTTGTCGAACTTTGTCGAACGACGGGCATGAAGATTCTTAGCTCGGGGCCAAGCCTTGCCAAACTTGCATTGGATTTTTGATAAAATAGCATATTGTGAACCTAAAAATTATTTTTGTAAAAAAACATGAGCATCGTATCATGTACCTGTAGTTCATATCTGACCCACTTCCTACTGATTCGGCAGGAATTTGTCTTTTTCACCAGAGGTGGACGGAAAGTTTTCAGATCCCCCTGTTGAAATATTGTCCATATAAGGTGGTCTAATATTTTTGTAAAATATGGTGGTAGTATTTTGAATTAGCGATTTGGTGGTTGCTTCACAAAACCGTCCGTTTTTATGCTCGGAAAATGGAAAATGACTTTTTGGTGCGACAAAAAGGAAAACTTCCTCCTAGAACATTGTTTGTCATCCCATGATGCACATGTATGCATAATATGCGCACATTATCACAAACTATGCCTTGATTCTAGCCATAACGTTGGTCAATTGACCCAAAAGCCAAGAAACCTCGAATGAGATAGGTCATTGTGTGAAGGTTTTTTTGAGACATAATCAATATACCAAGTTTGATATTTTTCCTTCTAACTATGTCACATTATAACACCACGCGAAGGTTTTGCATTGTTTCGATCGTTTTTAAATTTTTATGTCCGTTTTAAATTATCGTCAAACTTTGTCGAATGGCGGGCATTAAGATTCTTAGCTCGGGGCCAAGCCTCGCTAAACTTGCATTGAATTTTTGATAAATAGCATATTGTGAACATAAAAATGATTTTTGTAAAAGGCCGGGAAGAAAAAGGCGGGAAATAATCGGCGAGAAGAAATTGTTATCATGATAGAACTGGAATTAAAGTACATAACGCAACTAATAGTAAGTTACATAAAGCACGACTGAAAATTAAGATACATAAAAGAACTAAAAATTAAGATACATGGCCAGATTAAGTCACAATCGGCCGAACTTGTTTTGAAATGTTGGAGTGATTCAGTCATGCTCCTGCCTACACCTGTAATACTCGCCGCTGTAGTCGTCGTACTCGCCGCGTCCTTCGTCACTGTCGTCATCGGGGTTGCCGTAGTTGAACTTTGAAGGCTGAGTACGCGTGGTGCTGGACTTGAGGGTAGCGCAGGCGGGGGTTAGAGTCGGCGGCCGTGTCGTAGGCCATGATGCTCTAGAGAGTCCGGCCGCGCCACCACAGCCGACGACCGGCCTCGTTGAAGTTCGGAGGAGGTGGGCCGTCCTCCTCTTGCCTGGCGAGCGCCCTCTCACGCCGATCCCCGAAGAAAGCTTCCCAAGTCAGGAAATGGCCGGGATGCCAGTTGGGATTCCTCCGCTGCTCCGGCGTGGGCTCGAAGTAGTAGTGGTTCGTGATGGCCATCCGGCGCGCCACACCTAGAGCGACAGGAGGACCTGACACGCCTCCGGCGCTCAGCATCCAGCCGACGAGGACGCAGTAGCCCGACGGGCAGGGGTAGTTCGAGGCACAAAGAGCCTCCGCCTTCCTGGGAGTTAGTGGTATGATGGAAGCCATGGGAAAGAGTGATGAGGTTGCAGATATGAGTCTAGAGATGTGCAATGACAATGGAGGCCAATCCTACATATATATAGTGAGAAATGGCGGGAAGAACTGGCGGGAAGAAATGACAGGAAGAAAAATGGCGGGAAGAATTGTCAGATTCCAAAGTATACAAAAGATAATAAATTTAAATATCCAAACAATTCAAAAATGTTAATACAAAATAAAATATGATTTGCTCTAATAAAATAGGGTTAAATTCCTTTTCAGATGCTTAATATTTCTTAAGTTCAAAGTTTTAGGGTTTGACTATTTTATTTTTGTCTTAATTGAATAATCAAAATTTATATGTAAGTTTTTTAATCATTTTGAAAAATTCATCTACAGTAACTATAAAATGTTTTTATATGAATGTATAGATCTTATTTTTCTGAAAACTATGATATATTATTCATATTTTTCTAAGTTAAAATGAAAAAGATATGAATTTTCTAAATTCTATCCTATTTTTTGAATTAAAAATGCCCCCACTCCTTGAATGTACGAAGCGGTGTTAAAGGGGGGGCTGCACGGAGCGGTGGTGCAGGACCTTTAATACTGGTTTATGGCTCGAACCGGTGTTAAAGGGGTGCGTCTTTTTTCTCTCTGGACCACGCTGGTACGGGCGCACCGGTGTTAAAACCCATTTTCGACCTCAACCAAAGGCCTTGTTTCCACTAGTGATTGTATGTGCGTACATCATATTCTACTATATCTTGTCCAAATCTCATCCGGTTTAATTTGATTTGCTTGGTAATTTGGAGTAGTTTACAAGATACCAATTGCAATATTAAATTGATTTCAAGACCTTCGAGGCTAATATCTTGCTCAAATCTCATCTGGTAATTTGGAGTAGTTTCAGCGCCACCGTGCCTAACGGCAGTCATAGCTTGGCCCGGGAACCCTCGCCGGATCTCCATGCATGTTGCTGTCCCGTAAAGTCTCTGGAGTCACCCATGCGCTGCACGTATGATGATTGGTGACTATAATAATGGTGGTGGTGTCTAGCAATTGAATCTGCCACTGTTTTCTTGCCTTTTAAGAACACTTAGGATATTTCAAATTTTGCAATGCTTGATTGTTTGAGTTTGCTGTTGTTGGAATGTTAAATATGAAGACAATATCATATGAATAGCTATAAATATCGTCCTCATGTGTTATTTAATAATTCTTCAGGAGCTTGTGGAAGTGTGTGATGATTTGCTCCATAAAAGTATTGTGTAATTTTTAAAATTCTAATCTTGATACTCTTGAAAATTTCAGGCTTAATATTTGGTGTTGCTTTGTTAAGGAATAGTAGTTCATTAGGCAGTTTCCTTACTCACCGTTTCAAAATTTTGATTAACAAAAAAGAAACTTAGTGCATCATTGGATATTTTAATGATTCGCGTATCCTGCTCTTTGAGCTTTATTTTTCCCAGTTTGTATGCCATAATAGAGTTTCATCGACTCTTTTGTAGGTTATGTATGGTTGCTTTACCTTTGGGTTATAAAAATTCGGAAGAGAAGTTTCAGGTATGCTTATACGGCAAAACTATCTAATTGTGCTAAGCACATATATTTTGGTAATATTTGCACTTTAAAAAACACAAATTGGAACTTTTTTTTTCCGAAGTGTATAATTTAAATTATTTTCTACTTTTCCATGATGATTGTACCTTCCATGTGTTTTGTACGACTTGAAGAGATTACATAAGTCGTCTGCCATATTCTTTGCAATACCTTATCGTCTTACATATCATGGAACATTAGATTCTGGTATGTTGGGTTTGGGCCGCTATCAACTATATATTGAAGTTGAAACTTTTGAACACACAGATTTTTTTTTGAACACAAAAGGCCTCGAAGGGCCTGGAGCTTTCATTTCAACGGCGGTGGGTGAATAATTACATAAAAGGGCATACAGAAAAGGAAAGATACAACTAGGCCCTTGTAAATTACACTGAACACCCTAGAAAGAGACTCAAAAAAGCAACCGAGTCCATGGAACACGCCGGCGACGAACAACCACCAAACGCCACCACCGCTGCACCTGCCGGGGACGAAACCACTTGGCAGGGTAGCGGCTTGGGAGGGAGCGTCGAGGTTGAAGAAGAGCCTCACACAGAGGTTGATATAGCCCATGCAGACATCGCTGCAGGGCATGGCGGGGCCAGGCCTCTGGCCAAGAAAAGCGGCGGCGAAGAACGGCCGCCGTTCAGGAACCGCCATGGGGAGCAGAAGCTCCAAAAGCTCCCCAGCGCCACACCTGCGAGCAGAAAAGGTGGACTTTGTCTGTTCCTCTCCCACGCCACCATGGCAGGCCAAGAGGAACCAGAGCCGATGAAGACCATTCGCGAGGTGAAGACGACGCTCCCGTCACACTCCCCACAGCAGCAACGCGATTCCGTCCTCCCCCCCGCCGCCACGGCCGGCCAGGAGTCCAAGAATCTCAAGCAGCTTGCAGATTGAAACGGGAGAACACATCTTGCACTTATTGAGAGGGCTCCCGTACCTGGCTTCCAACTCACCGCCCTCCCACCTCAGGAGCTCGCGAGAAGAAGGCCAGGACGACCCTTCAGCGTCGTGCAGCAACGCCGGAGGGAAGAAACCCACCAGGAAGCATAACCGAAACAGCCAGACTCGCATCTCTCTTCCCTCGCCACCACGGCCGGACGAAGAGAAATGCATCAACCAGCAACCGGAACGCCACCCGGTCAAGGCCTTATTGAGGGAGACACCGGCAGACCCCATCTCCATCACAACCACGAGGACGGCGACGATGAGGCATACCCGCAACCGCCAGATCTGGCCCAGAAAACATGGCGGCGACCTCCCGGCACGAAGCCAACTACCGGCACACGGCCAAACACTAGTCCTAAAATCTACAGAAGAAGTGCCCGCGCCTCTCCTCAGCCTCGCTCGACCAACAGCGCCGACAAGGTTGGCCTTAACACACAGTTAGCTATTCTTTAGTCTCTTAGATTAGCAATGTAACCACTTATCTCCTATTTTTGCCATTTGTACGACTGGGGATCAGTCTAAAAATTGCTGCTCTCTAAGGTACCTAATACCATGTGCCAAGATTATTTTGTTTCCTATATAGTAAATCAAATCACTAGAGGAAAAAGGGCTATCCGTTCGCGACCCCTCAGAGCATTAGTCCCGGTTGCGCCACCAACCGGGACTAATGCTGGCACGCGTCCCGGTTGGAGCGAGCACGGGGCCAGGGGGCATGCGTCCCAGTTGGTAAGGGGGAATACGTCCCGGTTGGAGCCACCAACCGGGACTAAAGATTTGGCCACAGCCACATGGCGTGGCACGCACCTTTAGTCCCGGTTGCTGGCTCTAACCGGGACTAAAGACCCCCTGCCCTCTTTAAATGCAACGCCCCAGCCCCCTCTGCCTCCACTCTGTTTTTTCGAATGGTGGAAGGTGTGAGGGGGTGTGCTAGTTTTTTCTCATGCATGCATTGAAGGTGTTTGTTGAAATGTTTGAGTGAATAATTCCGTTGAATTTCTCATAGAACAAAAATATAGAAGGTGTTCGAGACGCACTTGAGCTTTCTCCTCTTTATTTCCCTCAATCGAGGTTAGCAATCTTATCTTTTCTAGGTCATTGATACAATTCATGTGTCGGTGTGAATTGGTTATTTCACTATTTATGATGTCCTGTTTTTTTGATAAACTTACTTATATGATGCAGATGAACGGTCGGGAATGGATGTACGGTGACCGGCGCGTAGCCGGGTATATCAAAGGCGTGGATAAATTTATCGATGTGGCTACGGCAAACAAAGAGAATGAATTTATACGTTGTCCATGTGTTCAATGTCGGAACAACAAGGAGTACTCTTCCTCGAAAATCATTCGCGGCCACCTGATTATGAAAGGTTTCATGCCCAACTATAACTGCTGGACCAAGCACGGGGAAAGAGGGGTTATGATGGAAGATGGTGAAGAAGAAGATGATGATAACAACTATCATCATATGTTTCCTGAATACAGTGATACTGCAATGGAAGACAATGGAGAGGAAATAGGTGAAGAACGGGCATCAGATGAGCCGGCTGATGAACTTGGTAGGGTCATTTCTGATGCAAAGCGAGACTGTGAAACAGAAAATGAGAAGTTGAAGTTAGAGGGCATGTTAGAAGATCACAAGAAATTGTTGTACCCAAATTGTGAAGATGGCAGCACAAAGCTCGGTACCACACTGGAATTGTTGCGATGGAAGGCAGAGTGTGGTCTAACTGACTCCTCATTTGAAAAGATGCTGAAAATAATGAAGCCGAAGTTTCCAAAACATAACGAACTTCCCGAGAGTACCTACGAAGCAAAGAAGACTCTCTGTCTTCTGGGATTAGATGTGCAAAAGATACATGCATGCATTAATGACTGCATCCTCTACCACGGTAAGGAGTATGAGAATTTAGATAAATGTCCGGTATGCAACGCGTTGCGGTATAAGATCAGACGAGATGACCCTGGTGATGTTGAGGGAGAGCCCCTCCGGAAGAGGGTTCCTGCTAAGGTTATGTGGTATGCTCCTATAATACCAAGGTTGAAACGCATGTTCAGAAACAAAGAGCATGCCAGGTTGTTGCGATGGCACAAAGAAGACCATAAGAAAGACGGGAAGTTGAGACACCCTGCTGATGGGTCACAGTGGAGAAAAATCGAGAGAGACTTCCCAGACTTTGCAGGTGACGCAAGAAACTTATGGTTTGGTCTAAGTACGGATGGCATGAATCCTTTTGGGGAGCAGAGCTGCAGTCACAGCACCTGGCCCGTGACTCTATGTATCTACAACCTGGCTCCTTGGTTGTGCATGAAGCGTAAGTTCATTATGATGCCAGTGCTCATCCAAGGCCCGAAGCAACCGGGCAACGACATTGATGTGTACCTTAGGCCATTAGTTGAAGAACTCTTACAGTTGTGGGGCAAACCAGGTGTACGTGCGTGGGATGAGAACAAACAGGATCCATTTAATCTACGAGGGTTGTTATTCGTAACCATCAATGATTGGCCTGCTCTTAGTAACCTTTCAGGACAGACAAACAAGGGATATAAGGCATGCACCCACTGTTTAGATAAGACCGAAGGTACATATTTGCATAAATGCAAGAAGGTTGTGTACCTGGCGAATCGACGATTTCTTCCGACCAATCATCCCGTAAGAAAGAAAGGCAAGCATTTCAAAGGTGAGGCAGATCACCGGAAGAAGCCTGAACTCCCTGCTGGTGATGATGTATTTGGTATGGTCAAGGACATAGAAGTAATCTTTGGAAAGGGTCCCGACGGTCAATCAGTTCCGAACGATGTCGCTACAGGACACGCACCCATGTGGAAGAAGAAATCTATATTGTGGGAGCTGCCATATTGGAAAGTCCTGCGTGTCCGCTCTTCAATCGACGTGATGCACGTGACGAAGAATCTCTACATGAACCTGCTAGGATTCCTAGGCGTGTATGGGAAGACAAAAGATACACCTGAAGCACGGGAGGACCAACAAATTATGAAAGACCCAAAGAACATGCATACACATAATAAGACGGATAAAGGGCGTCACTTAAGTTGTGCCAGCTATGCTCTTACCAAAGCAGAGAAGGAAATCTTTTTTGAAGTCCTTTACAGTATCAAGGTGCCGTCGGGCTTCTCATCTAATATAAAGGGGATAATAAATATGGCAGAGAAAAAGTTCCAAAACCTGAAGTCTCATGACTGTCACGTGATTATGACGCAGTTGCTTCCGATTGCATTGAGGGGGCTTCTACCGGAAAATGTTCGAGTACCCATTGTGAAGCTGTGTGCATTCCACAATGCAATATCTCAGAAGGTAATCAATCCAGATATTCTGCGAAGGTTACAGAAGGATGTGGTACAATGTCTTGTTAGTTTTGAATTGGTGTTCCCACCATCCTTCTTCAATATTATGACGCATCTCCTGGTTCATCTAGTGGAAGAGATTGCCATTCTCGGTCCGGTATTTATGCACAATATGTTCCCCTTTGAGAGTTTCATGGGTGTCTTAAAGAAATATGTTCATAACCGTGCTAGACCAGAAGGAAGCATCTCCAAGGGATATGGAACAGAGGAGGTCATTGAGTTTTGTGTTGACTTTATTCCTGACCTTAAGCCGATTGGTGTTTCTGACTCGCGGCATGAGGGAAGACTAAGTGGAAAAGGCACGCTGGGAAAGAAAGCAATGATATGTAGGGACGGGGATTCTTTCACTAAAGCACACTACACAGTTCTACATAATTCCACCTTGGCAGCTCCGTATATCGAGGAACACAAGAATATTGTACGCTCCAAAAACCCGGGGAAGCCTGAATCATGGATTACAGATGAACACATGAAGTCTTTCGGTGGTTGGATGCGGACACATCTCTTGAATGACACCACTGTTGGAGATCAGCTATACTTGTTGGCCGTGTCACCATCTTCTACTGTATTGAATTTCCAAGGGTACGAAATAAATGGGAATACATTCTACACGATGGCCCAAGATAAAAAGAGCACCAACCAAAATAGTGGTGTCCGCTTTGATGCAATAGACGAGAATGGACAAAAGGACACATATTATGGTTACATAGAGGAGATATGGGAACTAGTCTATGGAGTCTCTTTTAAGGTCCCTTTGTTTCGCTGCAAATGAGTCAACCTGAATGGGGAAGGGGTAAAGATAGACCAGTTGTATGGAATGACAACAGTGGATCTCAACAATCTTGGTTATAGAGATGAACCATTCGTCCTAGCCAATGATGTGTCTCAGGTTTTCTATGTGAAGGACATGTCCTCCAGACCGAAAAAAAATAAAAATTATGCAAACGAATACATCATATGATGAGCCAAAGCGTCACATAGTTCTTTCAGGGAAAAGAAACATCGTGGGAATCGAGGACAAGACAGACATGTCAGAAGATTATAATAAGTTTGATGAAATTCTGCCCTTCACAGTGAAAACTGACCCAAGCATTCCGTTAAGTAAAGAAGATGCTCCATGGTTACGTCTGAAGCGGTCATAAGGAATGACATATGCCAAGAAGTTCATGCTCATATTATGTAACTATAGTTCATGTCTTTCGCGGTTTGTGGCTTGACCGAAGGATATCTTTCGCGGTTTGTGGCCTTTAGTCCCGGTTTTGTAGTCTCAGTTTTTAATATTAATAAATGTCTTGAGTGTTAGTCCCATTTTGTGGCTGGACCGGGAGGACTGGGCTCCGTCGGCATCTCCCGGAAACTGGCCGCAGTGGTGTCCCTGCTCTCAAAAACCATCTTGCAGCTTGTAACTTCACTAACTAGATCAATACG
This sequence comes from Avena atlantica, assembly GCA_910589765.1. Lineage (NCBI taxonomy): Eukaryota > Viridiplantae > Streptophyta > Magnoliopsida > Poales > Poaceae > Avena > Avena atlantica. Next base: position 438,882,178 of record OU342739.1, read on the forward strand.
CCTCGGAGCTAACTAATTTCACATATTAGGGAGTGCCCCTATGACCAGTTTCTCGGAGATGCCGGAGGACTGGGCTCCGTCGGCATCTCCCTGAAACTGGCCGCAGTGGTGTCCCTGCTCTCGAAAACCATCTTGCAGCTTGTAACTTCACTAACTAGATCAATACGCCTCGGAGAACTAATTTCACATATTAGGGAGTGCCCCTATGACCAGTTTCTCGGAGATGCCGGAGGACTAGGCTCCGTCGGCATCTCCCTGAAACTGGCCGCAGTGGTGTCCCTGCTCTCGAAAACCATCTTGGAGCTTGTAACTTCACTAACTAGATCAATACGCCTCGGAGCTAACTAATTTCACATATTAGGGAGTGCCTCTATGACCAGTTTCTCGGAGAGGCCGGAGGACTGGGCTCCGTCGGCATCTCCCTGAAACTGGCCGCAGTGGTGTCCCTGCTCTCGAAAACCATCTTGCAGCTTGTAACTTCACTAACTAGATCAATACGCCTCGGAGCTAACTAATTTCACATATTAGGGAGTGCCTCTATGACCAGTTTCTCGGAGATGCCGGAGGACTGGGCTCCGTCGGCATCTCCCTGAAACTGGCCGTAGTGGTGTCCCTGCTCTCTAAAACCATCTTGGAGATGCCTCAAACTGGCTGGAGGACTGAACTCACAAGAATGCATATTTATAGTACAAGCAGCTCGGCATAATGTCGACACTCACGACATAATGTCGACACTCACCCCTATTATTAGTGCTGATTCATCTTTAGTATCGGTTGGTGTCTCCAACCGGGACTAAAGGTTCATCTTTAGTCCCGGTTGGTGACACCATCCGGGACAAGGTACAAGCCGCACGACATAATGTCGACACTCACCCCTATTATTAGTGTTGCCTGGCCCACTCTGCCGCAATCCCTTCAGTCGCGGTTGGTTTCTCCAACCGGGACTAAATATGAACCCTCTCTTTATATAGGCATTTCCCTCTATTTATTAGGTAACACTCAAGACATTTAATAATATTAAAAACCGGGACAAACCGGGACTAGCTAACACTCAGGACTAAAGCCGCCCCCTTTAGTGACAATCATGCCTAGTCCTATAGTACGCAGCTTCAGGGTCTTCATCGTCGTCGTCATCATCATCGTCATCGTCACCTGCCACTCCGGGGATCCTCAGCCCATCCATGGCATATACCAGGGGCCATTCCATCCTCGGATTCACGGCGGGTGGGAGAGGGGTCTCCTGGAAGACGATGCCGCTACCGCCGGGACAGTGTGGGGCCTGTGGCGGGTGGACTCGTGGGCACCGTAGGCGAGGATGGTCTCCCCCGGCGATGTAGCGCATCACTCCGATGATAGTACGGTTCGCCCACCACAGACGACGGCCGGCTTCGTTGTGGTTCACCGGTGGAGGGCCATCACCCTCGTACCTGGCGAGCTCCCTTTCCCGCCTATTAGCGAAGAAGGCATTCCAGGTGTCGTAGTTGTCGGGATCCCACTGGGGATCCATCCCCTGCTCCGGTGTGAGCTCGTGGTAGAAGTGGTTTGTGATGGCCTCCTGGCGTGTGGAACCTTGAGGGACAGGAGGGAAAGGAACCCCTCCAGCGCTCAGCATCCAGCCGGCGGGCGGCCGGTAGCCCGGCGGACAAGGGTAGTTAGAGGCGCACAGCGCCTCGGTCTCCTCGAGGGTCAGAATGGCCCACTAGGCGTTGTCCATTGTTCTAAGAGAGGAAGGTGTGGATGTGTGGATAGCCATGACACGATCACCCTAAATATAGAGGGAAAGAGCGGGAAAACTTGGAGTGAAGCTTTGGGAAATTGCGGGAAATATCTTTAGTCCCGGTTAGTGACTACATCCGGGACTAAAAGCTCTAGTAGAAAGGAAAGGGCGGAAAAACTTGGCGGGAAGAGGTGAGAAATGGCAGAAAATATTTTTAGTCCCGGTTTGTGACTACATCCGGGACTAAATGTCTGCCGAACAATGAAAATCCTTCGCGTGGTAGTCCATAGTTAGAAATTCAGATAATTCAAAACAGGCATAATAAATTCAGAAAAAATCCGAACAATGAAAATCCTTCGCGTGGTGTCATATTTTGTTACATAGTTGAAAGGAAAAATACCAGACTTGGTATATTGATCATGTTTCGAAAAAACCTTCACAAAATGACCTATCATGTTCGAGGTTTCATGGCTTTCGGTCCAAATGACCGATGTTATGTGCTGAATCACGGCATAGTTTGTGATGTTGTGCCCATATTATGCATGTGTGTGGACATTGGTATGGAGAACAATGTTACAGGAGGAAGTTTTCCTTTTTGTCGCACGGAAAAGCCCTTTTCCATTTTCCGAGCGCAAAAAACGGGTCGTTTTGTGAAGTAACCACCAAAATGCCGTTTCAGAATGCTACCGTCCCATTCTCCTAAAATACTAGACCACCTTACATGGACTATCTCCCAACCGGTACATCTCAAACCTTTTCGTCCATCCTGGGTAAAAAGGATAAATGTCTGCCGAATCGGTAGGAAGTGGGTCCAGTTTGTACTACAGGTACATGATCTATCGCCCGTGATTTTTTGAAAAAATCAATTTTAGACTCGCAAAATTTGGTTTCTTCAGAGATCCAATGCAAGTTCTAACGATGCTCGTCCCCTATCTTCATGCACACCGGTTCGACCAAAGTTAGAAATTCAGATAATTCAAAACGGGCATAATAAATTCAAAAAAAATCCGAACAATGGAAATCCTTCGCGTGGTGTCATATTTTGTTACATAGTTGAAAGGAAAAATACCAGACTTGCAATATTGATCATGTTTCGAAAAAACCTTCACAAAATGACCTATCATGTTCGAGGTTTCATGGCTTTCGGTCCAAATGACCGATGTTATGTGCTGAATCACGGCATAGTTTGTGATGTTGTGCCCATATTATGCATGTGTGTGGACATTGGTATGGAGAACAATGTTGCAGGAGGAAGTTTTCCTTTTTGTCGCACGGAAAAGCCCTTTTCCATTTTCCGAGCGCAAAAAACGGGTCGTTTTGTGAAGTAACCACCAAAATGCCGTTTCAGAATGCTACCGTCCCATTTTCCTAAAATACTAGACCACCTTACATGGACTATCTCCCAACCGGTACATCTCAAACCTTTTAGTCCATCCCGGGTAAAAAGGACAAATGTCTGCCGAATCGGTAGGAAGTGGGTCCGGTTTGTACTACAGGTACATGATCTATCGCCCGTGATTTTTTGAAAAAATCATTTTTAGACTCGCAATATGTGGTTTCTTCAGAGATCCAATGCAAGTTCTAACGATGCTCGTCCCCTATCTTCATGCACACCGGTTCGACCATAGTTAGAAATTCAGATAATTCAAAACTGGCATAATAAATTCAAAAAAAATCCGAACAATGAAAATCCTTCGCGTGGTGTCATATTTTGTTACATAGATGAAAGGAAAAATACCAGACTTGGTATATTGATCATGTTTCGAAAAAACCTTCACAAATGACCTATCATGTTCGAGGTTTCATGGCTTTCGATCCAAATGACTGATGTTATGTGCTGAATCACGGCACAGTTTATGATGTTGTGCCCATATTATGCATGTGTGTGGACATTGGTATGGAGAACAATGTTGCAGGAGGAAGTTTTCCTTTTTGTCGCACGGAAAAGCTCTTTTCCATTTTCCGAGCGCAAAAAACGGGTCGTTTTGTGAAGTAACCACCAAACGGGTCGTTTTTTGAATTACTTATTCAAATCTAAATTCTAAATTGATATTAAAAAAATATAAGTTAATTAATTTTAAATTGTAAATGTTTCATATTTTAAATGGTTACATTAATTATTTGTTAAAACAGAAAATGGTTTTGAATTATTTATTCAAATCCAAACACTTTTTATGTTTAAAGTTTTTCTAAATTCCAAATTAATATTAAAAAATATAAGTTAATTCATTTTAAAAGGTTACTTTAATTATTTTTTTAAAATAGAAAATGGTTTTGGATTATTTATTCAAATCCATACACTTCTTATGTTTAAAGTTTTTCTAAATTCCAAATTGATATTAAAAAAATATAAGTTAATTCATTTTTAATTGTGAGTGGTTCATATTTTAAATGGTTACATTAATTATTTTTTAAAACAGAAAATGATTTTGAATTATTTATTCAAATCCAAACACTTTTTATGTTTAAAGTTTTTCTAAACTCCAAATTAATATTAAAAATATAAGTTAATTCATTTTAAATGGTTACATTAATTATTTTTTAAAAATAGAAATTGGTTTTGGATTATTTATTCAAATCCATACACTTTTTATGTTTAAAGTTTTTCTAAATTCCAAATTAATATTTAAAAAATATAAGTTATTTCATTATTAATTTTAAATGGTTCATAGTTTAAATGGTTACATTAATTATTTCTCAAAACAGAAAATGGTTTCGAATTAGTTATTCAATTCAAACACTTTTTATGTTTAAAGTTTTTCTAAATTCCAAAGTAATTATCATTTAAAAAACATTACAAATTTAAACCCCAAAATAAAAAATAAGGCGGGAACAGAGAGAAAATAACTGAAAAAATTTGAAAACAGGGGAATACGTCCCGGTTGGAGCCACCAACCGGGACTAAAGAGCCCCCTGCGCGCGCGCCCCTTCAGCTGCTGAAAATTGGACTATACGTCCCGGTTGGTGGCTCCAACCGGGACGTATGCACTTTTAGTCCCGGTTGGAGCCACCAACCGGGACGTATACTCCCTCCCCTTTATATAACTTCTCTTCTTCTCTGCTTCTCTTCTCTGCTTCTCATCGACGACGCCGTCAAGCTGCCCGCGCCTCCGCCTCCGTCGTCGTCAACGCCTCCGCCTTCGGCGCCACCGCCGCACGCTCCCCGTAGCGTCTCCTTCCCCGACGACCGCCGCCCGCGTCTCTTCCCGCCGCCGACCGCGCCGCCCGCACCCTTCCCCCACCGCCGAGCATCAGGTACGGCGCCCCTCCCTGCCTCTGTCCTCCCCCTCCCTCTGCTGCTGCTGGTGGGCGCGGCGGCTTCGATCGGGTGGTGCACCGTCGCCGTTTCCTCCACCGCCGCGTCCTCCTTGTCCACGGCCACGGCAGCCGCGTCCTCCTTGACAGCGGCGGCGAGGGGTGGCCAGGCCCCCCCTATGGTTCGGCCCCTCTCAAGGATATGCAATGGGGGCTAGCACTAATTTTGATGCTTGATTACTAATTGTAATACTTTGTCCATTAGTCTAGACCAATATGTGCAATGTATTGATTGCTCAAGTTTTATGGAACAAATCCAAAACATTATAGACTTGTTATTTAACGGATTTGTAGTCGTAAAGCAAATAAAATAAAGATTTAGTTATAGAAAATGTGTTCGGATAATAAAACTACGTATATTTAAGATTTAGTATAGTGTTGTTATTTAAGATTGATGATGCGCGAGATGTGCGGCGGCGGCGACAGCGGCGCGAGATGTGCGGCGGCGGCTGCTCCCGCCGGCGAGCCCAACATGGCTGCTCCTTCTCTGGTGACAGATGACCCTGTTTCCCCTTTGCTTGCGTGGCTGCTGAGGTGGCTCCGGGCCCCACCTATCAGCCACTATGGCTAGTTGTTACTATGGTGCAAAAGGTTTAAACATTTGATTTAATAAATTCAGAATTTGAATAAAACTTGTAAATTCAATAAATTTTAATCTGTAATACATAAAAATACAAATAATATACCAAAATGTTCAGAAAAATGAGAACTATCTGTCTATGCTATAATCATGCATTGTTCAACAACTTAAATGACAAGTTTAATTAGAACACCCTAGTAACCCTAATAGGTGATTCCGGAGTTCCTTGAGTTAGGGTTTGCGCCCCTCGGAACCCCGATTAACTTGTCGAGCATGCTTTAGGGTTACATTCCAATGCACATTAACTTGTCGTATCATCATCATTGCTTGAGCATTGCATCGATGCCATGTGTTGATTGTTTCCCTTTCTTTCCGGTGATTTGGTTCTTCTCGGTAGAATACGATATTGAGATCGAGATCGAAGACCGAGATCAAGACCATAGATAGACCGAAGACCTTTTGTAGCCTTATACTCATGTTCCCCTCTCATAGCCTTAGGGTTTAGGGTTTCTCTTCATTTTTATTATTGTGTATGTATATATTAGGGTTTCTCATTTAGCCGCTTTGACTTATTCGTTTTTCGACCTATGCAGAAAATATGGACCCACACGTCAGAGACGAAGAAAAGGAAGAGTTGATCCAAGGTGTGATCCGTGGGGAAGATAATTTAGACGTATCAACGTTTCTGAACAACTTCGGTGAGGGTGATCCTCTTTTTACCGGAATAGACAACTTGTTTGAGGTTGAAGGTGTTGCCTTCCGCGAGGGATAAGGCGATGCCTTGTGTAATCGAGAAGACGAACGCTCCGGCGAGGTGCATGTAATATAAATCAATTCATTAATTAATCATTTGCTATCTATATAGAAATAGTAACGACGTTCTTTCTTCTTTTAGCCCTCCGGATCGAAGGAATCTACTGAAAAGAGCAGACGAGGCCCAACCAAAAAGTTGCAAGACCATGAGAGGTTCAGGATCGAAGATGTCGCTGAAGACGGCAAACCGACAGCTCCCAAAGTTGTCGCAACCAAATTTGTGGCACAATGCGGAGTAATCGTTAGGGATTTAATCCCGATCACCATTAGAAATTGGAATAGGCCTGCTAATGCGGATGAAGAGGGAACATGTTTATTTGTCCCTAACCATGCCAAAGATTTACTGTGGAAGAGGCTCATGGTTAATTTCAAACTACCAAAGATAGAGCTGGATCCAAATGCGGAGGATCCAGTTGAGGACGCCTTACAACATGGGAGAGCCATGGAGGCTAAGGTCAGGGAGTGGGCTTTGAAGAAGATGGCCCAGTGTTTCACCAACTGGAAGAAAAGATTGCACCTTGACTATGTCGTGAAAAACAAGACTCCCGATTTCAAGAATATTCAGTTTGAGAAGATAAAACCATTCTCGGCTGAGTTTGTGGAATACAAGAAATCAGAAAAAGCTAAGAAAATGTCTGAAACGAATAAGCTGAATACTGCTAACAAGAAGTATCACCATACTATGGGACAAGGTGGCTACAGGGCTGGCATTCCTAAGTGGGAGAAACTTGAGCAGGAACTGCGTGATAAAAAGATCACCCTAGAGACAGACGATTGGGTAGAACGTGCAAGGAATTGGTTTTACGGCCATGGGGGCACGTTGGACTCGGAAGGGAGGTGTATATATAACATACGACATAAAGAAGACCCCTTGCCAATCGAGAGGATCAGAAAAGCAGTAAAGGCTGTTAAGGATGGGGACTTCATTCCCGATAGAGAGAATGATGAGCTCACACTCGCCCTTGGAAATAAGGAACATGATGGACGAACACGAGGCACAAGAGGCTCCCAACCATGGAGGACTGGGTTTCCCGAAGAGAGGAAGAAATATCCTGATAGAAGCCGTCAGAGGAGAAAGGACATGGTGGAAGTTGAAGCAAATATCCAGAAAGAGCGAATGCGTTTAATTGAAGAACGATTAAAGCAACAACAAGATGAAATTAACGCACTTAAAGAGCAAAGTACTACCGGCCCATCTCAGCAACACACTGCATTCGATGCTACCGGCCTATCGAATAATCAAAAAAGCAGTGTGGCTTCCACCGAGGTCCCGGGTGATGACAATGGCGATGACGATGATGCACCGACGATGGCTCCTGTTGGCTACCCAGTGGATGATATCACAGAGATGACACACTGCGAGCTACATGTCAAAGTTGTGAACATATCAATGAAGGTGGCGGTCGGCTATGCCTTACCAATTGGACCCACACCAACTTACCACTGTCGTCCGGTTCCAGAGGGCTACGCTGTTGTCGGAGTGGATGAAATCATGCCCACCTTTGAAGTTTTGGATCTTCACTACCCTGCAGGTGAAGGGGATGTGACTGTGCTGGGAGACGCAAAAAAGTCACCATTCTATGGCCGAAGGAATGTATCGTGCTTCGAAATCACACGCCAAGGCCATCTTTGCCGCCGCCTCACCCGTCTCCAGCGAGGTCGTCGCCGCCGCGGCAGCCGTCTTCGTCGCCTCACCCGGCTCTGTCGCCTCACCAATCTCCGGCGCAGCCATCGCCGCGGGAGCCATCACCGGCGCCTAAGGGTCAAAAGCGTAAGCATACCTCTACTGTGCCTCGTGGTAAGCGATCGCCGAAACGTAAACAAGAGCCTCTTCCAAAAGTACCAAAGGTTCCTCTCAAGAGAGCTTATGACTGTACTGAAGAAGAGACTGCGGCGATCGTTGATGCGGAAACGACAGCGTTTTTCGCTAAGCTGAGGCGGCCGAAAGAGCCAGAGTTCCCCAGCACCAAAGAAGAAAAAGCCAAAGTGTTGAAAATGCTAAAGAATCTTTATCAACCCGAGCCAAAGCTGTCATCAGACTATGAGCGTTCTATTCTCAAATCACATGCGGCACAAAAAGCCTCGAAGAGCAGTACTGATGCAAGCGAGAAATCTGTTGCCCAGCTCGGAGAACAAAAAACAGACTTGCGCCCCTCTCAAGGTGATTTCTCAAACCAATGTGGGGTCGAGCAAATATGGGGCCAAAGAGCAGTATGATCCACAGTTAGTTGCACAATACGGAGAAGCTGCCGCTGCTCAAGGTATGAGTATTGCCCAGTACTTATCCCAGTTAGAGTTCTTCCCCGTGAGTGAAGTAGCATACAGATACCAGTACGGCAAACCTCTCGTCAAACCTGAGGAGGTAAACAATCTTCCAACAAAAATGCGAAGATTGCATAACTGGTACATGCATGCCACAAGGGCCGGGGCTAACTGGATAGTGCCGAGGGTTACAAAAAAGCATCATGGGAAAGAAAAGGATGACATGATATCCATTGAATTTGAACTATTTCAATTATTCAATCAAGACGCCTTGGACAAATCGATCATCAGTGCCTATTGTCTGTAAGTACTAATTCTGTAATTAATTTAGTCTCCATCTATATTATTTTGTTTATTGCATGTATATAATCATACTGTAATATGCAGAATGAAGATTCTCGAATGCAACAGAGGACAAATCTATGACATTGGCTTCATTGAACTATATTGGGTTCATGAAGCTAATCTCAAAATAGCCCCCAGGATACGGAGGATAATATAGTACACGCGTTAAGGTTTCAAGAAACCAAAAGGGAAATACTATTTCCTTACAACTTCGAGTGAGTGTTATTGTCTTGTATACACTTTCTATTTTGCTTACTCGATGTTAAGTATATAATTGATTAGTTATGCATTTGCAGCTTTCACTATATTCTGTTAATCATTTAACTTGACAAAGGGCGTGTACTAGTCATGGACTCGAAACATAAACCCCTTGAGACGTGGAAGGACATGCAGATACTTCTCCAGCGGTAATTCTAATCATTACGACACTATATCGGCAACGTTCGTGAATTTTATGATATCAATTACTTAATAACTTATTTTATCGTTTTCTACGCCGGGCAGCGCTTGGAAACGGTTCACCAACAAGGCTAGGGGTGTTTGGAAAGAGGAGCTTACATTTCAACCACTAGATATAAGGACCACTAGCTATATCTGCGCATCTCTTTGATTCTAGTTTTGATACAGTTATTATCATGCTTGATTATTATTTTGATTGAACTCTGTTCTCGTAAAGTGCCTGACGCAGGGACCAGGTAACAATCTATGTGGATACTATGTATGCGAGTTCATCCGGCAGACGTGCAATGAGTAGGGCAGAAATTTAGAGCAATTCCACGTACGTAAACAATTTCTATAGTTTTTAATTACAATCAAATTGTGTTTAGTTTCATTCATATAGGCTGACTCCTTTTTTAAATCAGATCCAACGTCTACGGGACGGTCTTCTGCCAAAGGATCGCGTACGAGCAATTCAGGAGAAATTGGCGGGATTCTTGGATGCAGAAGTCCTAGACCCAAAAGGGGAATACTACTCGGCTGTGTATAGACAATAGGAATTGTAAAAATAGCAACTTTCAAGGCCGGTAGCATCGAATAGCAACTTTTGTATGTAGTGCATGAACTCGATCCGTGTATTGAATATAATATTGTAATCATGATGTAATATAAGGTTCCTTCATTGATAAGTGCAAATCACTAAATAAACAATAAAACAACCCTAATGAATTCTCTGCCGCGGCACAAAAAGTGGCGAAAATGCTGCCGCGGCAACAAAATGTGCCAAAATAAATTCTCTGTCGCGGCAGAGATTTGGTCCATTTCTCCAGGTTATTAGTCCCGGTTCGTGTGCTCCACCCTCCCTCGTCCTCTGCCGCTGCCACGTGTGCAACCTTTAGTCCCGGTTGGTGGGGTTAAAGCTTTAGTCCCGATTACCCCGTCCCGGTTGGCAACCGGGACTAAAGCCCCTTACCAACCGGAACCTATAGGGCTGTTTCCACCAGCGAATATACTGACGCTGGGCTTAAGTCTGGTGCTGACCCAGCCAGCCGAGGACACACTCTCGCGCGCGTTTATGACTGCACGATTATAGGTAGAAGCTATCGGAGACCGTCCATTGCAACCCTTGGTGCTCGCTTTTTTTACCTGGCTAGCCTATTCTATCGTTGTTGTTACTGGCTTTGAATGGGTGCTGGCCTTATCCCTCAGTCTCATCCCATTTCTATAGCTTAGTAAAAAAATCCACATATCGCTGCTCCCAGGTCTCCATTCCTGGCTACCCGTCTGATGAGGCCACTCCTGGCGTGCATGTATTTCGACCGTAGGATTTCAGCTGATGTCAATCTGAGACGTAAACTTTGGCAGTCAATTGGTTTCTTTTTTTTTCCACTCCTCGCGTTCTGTCGCTGTTCCGTTCAACTTTAGCCCATGGACGAGCGACTGCATGTATTTCCGGCCAGTCAATAAACACTCTCATGGCCTACACTCATATTATCTCGCACCCAAACCTGTTTTGGAGCTGGTCCTTCATGGAAGACTTTTTAAATTTTTCAAAAAGTTCCAAATATTTTGGAAACAAATATATTAGTGTATCCAAGAATACGAAATACAAGTCTGCAAGTTTTCAATATTTTTTTATTTCGGACAAAGCAAAAAATACAAATGAAAATTTTTGGGAAACCGATGCCCATTCAAGTTTAGAGTGTTCATGCCAAGATCTGAAGTTTTCTTCTTTTCGATGTGGCCAAAATACAACATATCTTCACATGATTTTTTTGCATGATCGTATTATAAATCATTATCTACATTCCGGTATTTTTTTGGATTTTTTAAATATTTAAATTTGAACTTTTCAAAAACAAAATTATGGTCCTCCATGGTGGACGGGAGCCAAAGAGACTCTCTCTCTCTCTCTCTCTCTCTCTCTCTCCAAAGTGTCGCGTTGTAGGGTTTTTGGCCGCTGCCTTCCTTCAGGTGATTTCTACTCCGCATCATCTTATTGCCCGTTGACTCCCTGTCCAAAGGTAAGGAACCACAACAAATTCTCCTCCTTGTGTGTTGTTGTCCCGTGCCTCTTCCCCGTGCAACCATCCGTTTTCTCCCTTAGGTCAACCTCCCTGCTCTATGAAAATGATGTAGCTGATCGACCAATAGCTTGACTGCCTCACCGACGGTGATGCCACATCCAGGGCGCTATCTAGCCATTTCCACCATGATGGTTTACCTCTGGTGTAGATAGGAAGGGGATCAAGGATTTTGGGTGGTATATAAGGTGAAGACAATGATGGAGAAATCCGCAGGGATGGACTATGGTGAGCATGAATGTGTTCCAATTTCCTGTATTAATATTATATTCTTCATACAAGTCATCACCTAATTATTTGCATATTTTGTATTAGATGAATATAAGATGAAACAAAATTTCTACGAATAGGCAGTGGATGCACTGCTCCTATCCTCCCTACTGACTCAAATCCACCACGGATTCACTATTGTTTAGCTGCCCACCCTCCAAAATCGAAGGTCCAACGCAAAGCAGGCGAGAGACATGGTGTCTAGCAGCCACTGGCCATATGGTTCAGGGGTTTGCCACCATCTGAAAATATCAGTTGCAACCTTGCTGCCTGATTCCATCCGAACATATTTCATGTTATTGTGTCACCATTGAAGCGAGATGCTCTGACGGCTCAACTATTGTGGAAGGTGGGGTTGTGAAGGTAAAGTGATATAGAATGTCTTCTAATGTGCACTACGCCATACATCGTCGTCAACAAATACGTCTAGGCGAACGACCAGTAGATTTTTGTATGGTTCGTACGTGGATTGGCTGATTTCTTCTTATTAAGTCATACCTTCTCATACTATGATTTCATTTCACTTTTTTCATAGCGTGGTTGTATGGTTTCAGGTGTTGTATCTTTAAGTTACGAGTCCATTTGTGGTCGCAAATTTGCTTCCATGTCCTTATGTGCTGCCAGTTAGTGTTGTGCGGCTTTGTGCCTCCGTGCCCTATGCCTCCTCTTTTGTGGTCTGTTGGTTAGTTTTTTCTTTTTATTTTTAATGTTTTAAAGTTTTTTTGTTCACTTGATGATTTGTTTGTTTACAATTGTTGTCCCGTATAGTGATTTGTTACTCTAACTTTTGTTTTGCGCATACAGATCATCAATATGTTTATGCAAACCACAATAGAAGGATCTTATTTTTTAGCTATGATCCTGCATCAAGGATATGTTTGTTACTGTTGTTTCTCTGGTTGTTTAGGAGTTCTATGGTTTAGTTCAAATATGTTGTGTGTTCACTTGCACATGCTTTGTTGATTGCAATGGTGCCTGCTACGTGGTGTCCGTTGTATATTTGCAAAGAAATATCTTTAAGAAATTTATGTGGTTTGGTGGTGATATCAGTGTAAGCATTACCTGAAAATGATTTTGCAATATAACTATTTTTTCTGTTTCGCAGCCCTTCACATCGATAGGACAGTAGATACTCATAATGGTCCTTACGTTTTCGTAATAACTCATTCACCATTGTATTGCAGCTGCTATCAAGGGATAGTCAGTCTACTCAGTTTGCTCAATTATATATTTTGGATTGTTGGTGGATGTATACATAAAAGGATGAATGCTTTTAGAAATGGTGGTGATGGTAAGAAACATGCTGATCTTAGCATTGAGGAAAATATCTTTTTGATGTGCTCAATTTTTTGGAACCCTTTAGTAAAAAAAATTCGGATGGATTGATGGAGGTTACTATCGCAATTGTTCAGTGGTTACCATGCAATTAATTAGTTGTGAGGGAAGTGATCATAGTAGTCTATATTCTTTGCCTATTACTTCTAGGCTTGCTATTCTTATAGTAGAAACTGACTCTGGGTTTCTTAAGATGTTTCTCTTTTAAATCCTAATTTCTTTGCAGTATTTGTTGTTCTTTCCATATACAGATAAGAGTTTTATTGTTGGCATCAAGTATAAATTTGTTTACCAACCAAATAGGAAAAAGAGGGTAATACTCACACTCTTTCTACTCCTTGGGATGAAGTGGCCATGCTAGAGTATTATTGTTTATATTTCCACTACTGGCATGGGCATACAAATGATTATTTATGGTGTCATGGGTTAGTTTATTAAATAGTTTTTAGAACTTATGTTTTGAGGCTAATCATTTGTCATATCCTTGGTTCAGTCAAGATGTTATGCACTCTGTCAAAGTATATCTGGTACAATGGGTTAGGGTAACAGAGATAAAAACATTTTGAGGTGCATTATGTATTTTGCATTCAGTTTTATCGATGCTCCTAGCATTTTCTAAGTTCCTTAAGAGATGGCTGTATCATACACATAGTATTATTTCGTTGAATGGTGGTACAAAGGAACAACCATGGTCAACAAATTGTATGTGTTGATCTCCCGGACCCTCTTACCGGTTCCTTGGGTATGCCTTGGTTGGGGAGTTAATGATGTGTGAAAGCAGTAGCACCTTTAAGATGATTTTCTAAACGATATACATTGGAACTTAAATTGATGACTAAGGTTTTCCTACAAAGATTGCTGCTTTCTCTCTAAACAGAAATTCAAAAACTAAACATTATAATATGGCTAACAATAATGTAACCCCACCATGTGTACCACACGATGTCCAACGGGCTATAGGCGGCGCGGCGAAGCGCGCGGGCCTGTCTAGTAAGATGACATAGTGGTGCGATTACAACATACAGACCTCCCATTATTGGCCTGTTTTTTTCCAAACCACACGGCATTGTGTTGCATGTGTTCTCTTTTTTCAAACCATGCAAAGGACAGCCAATAGAGGCTTTCTCCTATTTTTTAACCATGCGGCAATGGTTAGAAATTGTTTAATATATAAATATCTCGCCTAGTCTTTTTTTTATTAGTTTGGACTTTTGGAATAACTAGCTAGTATATTCAATTTAATATGACACCAAAGCCAAAAGTTATTAAATTCAAGACACTGCTTGAGAAAGAGTGTTAAGAATATAAGTATATAGCCTAGTCATTTTCATCATTTTTGACTTTTAGGGTAGTCATTCTTTTGAAGGGCAAACATGATTGTATTGATTAAGAAATGGAGTCATTACAATCTTAACTGATACGGTGTAGGGGAAAATTCGAAGCCGCACCAAACCAAATCTAAGTTTTGTGCTGGTTAACTAGTACTCTCTCTATTCAAAAATATAAGACGTTTTAATTTTGTGAGTCAAATGTATCTAAACATCTAGTGAACCGATACCCTGAAAGACATCTAAAAATATTTATTTTATTAAGCTAAAATGTCTTATAGTTCTGAACGGAGGGATTACATGCAATTCAATAGAAATTACAACTAGCGAGTACTTGGTCAAATACAACAATTTTATTTGACCAAAGGACCGGTGTATGTACTCCATTCGGTTCAGTTTATTAGATATACACATAGTTTTAAAAAAAATTGACCATTAATTTTGATTACTAAATATGCAATTTATGTCTATTAGAAAGTTTTTTAAAAATAAATTCGATGGTATAATTTTTATAACCTAGTATTATGTAAATTTTTTTGATCATATTTAATGGTCAAAATTGTTTTTAAACTAAATACATGTCTAATAAACTGGACCGAAGATAGTAATACATCTGGTCCTTCGGGATCCTGGATGTCGCGGAATACCATGAAGTGTTCAAATAGAACACCAAGGGAAAGAACAACGTGTGTAATCTTGTCAAATTAATGGACGATACAGAACTCTAGATGAAAGCCTTGGCCTAATCTATTATGCCTATACTAGGTGGGCATGCGTGCTACCCGTCTCGTCTACTGTCTAATTGCAGATTGTGATAGGTGTGTTTATTCACACTAGTGGAAACGAGGGCTTTTGTTGATCCTGAAAATGGGCTTTAACACCGGTTCTTCTAAGAACCGGTGTTAAAGGGGGGGCCGTACCAGCGTGGCCTCTGCGGCATTAAAGGAGCCCCCTCTTTACCACGAACTGGTGTTAAAGGGGGGGGGGGGCTATATAAGACACCACCCCAGCCCACACACACCCCACTCTTCCATTCTTTCACATTTTGGAGCCTAGCAAGAGGGTGTGAAGAGTGCTAGTTTGTGTTTTTTTCATATGCACTAGAGGTGTTCGGTGAAATGCCCGAGAGCTCAAAATAAGCTTTCTTGTTGCTCTTTCCGTCTCGGTCGAGGTCGGCAACTATAGTTTCATGTGTCATTGATGTACTATATATATAAATGGTCATCTCCCTATTATTTTTTGATATATACTACATATTAATGCAGATGAATCGGCAATGGATGTACGGTGACCGCCTCACTTCCGAGTACATTACGGGCCTCCAAAATTTCATCGTTGTGGCTAATGCAAACCGTGGTCACAATGGTTTTATGTGCTGTCCGTGTGTTCACTGTCAGAACAAGAAAGACTACTCAAATACCAGAACCATTCACGCCCACCTGCTTCGATCTGGTTTCATGCCCAGCTATAATTGTTGGACCAAGCACGGAGAAAAAGGGGTTGTGATGGAAGACAACGAAGAAGAAGAGGATCATGAAAACTATCATAATATGTATCCTGAATATGATGATAATGCAACGGAGGTAGATAATGAAGATCAAGAGGGAGCAGATGGGCCCGCTGATGACGATCTTGGTCGGGCCATTACTGATGCAAAGGAAGAATGTGAAACTGAAAATGAGAAGGAGAAGCTGGAGCAGATGTTAAAGGATCACAAAACATTGTTGTATCCAACTTGCGAAGATGGCCACAAAAAGCTAGGTGCCACACTGGATTTGCTGCAATGGAAGGCAGAGAATGGTGTGACTGACAGCGCATTTTCAAAGTTGTTGGTAAAAATGAAGAATCTTCTTCCAAGAAATAATGAGTTGCCTGACAGTACATACCAAGCAAAGAAGGTTGTCTGCCCTCTAGGATTAGACGTGCAGAAGATACATGCCTGCATTAATGACTGCATCCTCTATCGCGGTGAGAAGTACGAGAATTTGGATGCATGCCCGGTATGCACTGCACTGCGGTATAAGATCAGACGAGACGATCCTGGCGATGTTGAGGGCGAGGCCCCTAGGAAGAAGGTTCCCGCCAAGGTTATGTGGTATGCTCCTATAATACCACGGTTCAAACGTCTCTTCAGAAATAAAGAGCATGCCAAGTTGTTGCGATGGCACATGGAAGACCGTAAGAAAGACGCGATGTTGAGACACCCCGCTGATGGGTCACAGTGGAGAAAAGTCGAGCGAGAGTACCCGGACTTCGCACTACGCAAGGAACTTAAGGTTTGGTCTAAGTACAAACGGCATGAATCCTTTTGGTGAGCAGAGCTGCAGTCACAGCACCTGGCCTATGACCCTATGTATCTATAACCTTCCTCCTTGGTTGTGTATGAAGAGGCAGTTCATTATGATGCCAGTGCTCATCCAAGGCCCGAGGCAACCCGGCAACGACATTGATGTGTACCTAAGGCCATTAGTTGAAGAACTTTTATAGCTGTGGGCCAAACCAGGTGTATGTATGTGGGATGAGCACAAAGGGGAGCCATTTGACCTACGAGCATTGCTTTTCGTAACCATCAATGATTGGCCTGCTCTTAGTAACATTTCAGGGCAGACAAACAAGGGATACAATGCATGCACACACTGTTTAGATGATACTGAAAGTGTATATTTGGATAAATGTAAGAAGGTTGTGTACCTAGGGTATCGCCGATTTCTTCCGAACCTGCATCCAGTAAGAAAGAAAGGCAAGCATTTCAAATGTTTGGCAGAACCCCGGAGGAAGCCTGTCCTCCGTACCGGTGAGGAGATATTTGGTATGGTCAAGGACCTAGAAGTAATCTTTGGAAAAGGTCCTAGCAGTCTATCTGTTCCGAATGACGATGCCGGACACGCGCCCATGTGGAAGAAGCAATCTATATTTTGGGACCTACCCTATTGGAAAGTCTTAGAGGTCCGCTCTTCAATCAACGTGATGCACGTGACGAAGAATGTTTGCGTGAACCTGCTATGCTTTCTAGGAGTGTATGGGAAGAGAAAAGATACACCGGAAGCACGACAGGACCAGCAACGTCTGAAGGCCCCTGAAGAGCCTATGCATCCTGAGAACGAGAAGGGTAAACGATGCCACTTAACTCCTGCCAGCTATGCTCTTACCAAAGCAGAGAAGGAAATCTTTTTTGAATGTCTGAGCAGTATCAAGGTCCCGTCTGGCTTCTCGTTGAATATAAAGGGAATAATAAATATGGCAGAGAAAAAATTCCAAAACCTGAAGTCTCATGACTGTCACGTGTTTATGACACAATTGCTTCCGATTGCATTGAGGGGGCTTATACCTGAAAATGTTCGAGTACCCATTG
The DNA here is from genome assembly GCA_910589765.1 of Avena atlantica. Lineage (NCBI taxonomy): Eukaryota > Viridiplantae > Streptophyta > Magnoliopsida > Poales > Poaceae > Avena > Avena atlantica. The sequence goes on from OU342739.1 coordinate 438,900,017, forward strand.
TGAAGCTATGTGCATTCCTCAATGCAATATCTCAGAAGGTAATCGATCCAGAAAGCCTACCAGGGTTACAAACAGATGTGGCCCAATGTCTTGTCAGCTTTGAGTTGGTGTTCCCACCATCCTTCTTCAATATTATGACGCATCTCCTGGTTCACCTAGTAGAAGAGATTTCCATTCTCGGTCCTGTATTTCTACACAATATGTTCCCCTTTGAGAGGTACATGGGAGTCTTAAAGAAATATGTTCATAACCGTGCTAGGCCAGAAGGAAGCATCTGCAAGGGCTATGTAACAGAGGAGGTCATTGAGTTCTGTGTTGATTTTATTCCTGACCTTAAGGCGATTGGTGTTCCAGAATCACGACATGAGGGGAGACTGCGTGGAAAAGGCACCCTAGGATTTAAAGCAATGATATGTAGGGACGGGCATTCTCTCAATCAAGCACACTACACGGTTTTACAAAGATCTATCTTGGTTGCCCCGTATATCAATGAACACAAGAATTTAATACGCCTCAACACCCGGGGCAGTCTGATGAATGGATTATAAGTGAACACATGGCGAGTTTTGGCGGCTGGCTGCAAAGACTTCTCACGAATAACACCACTGTTGGGGATCAGCTGTACTTGTTGGCCAGGACACCGTCTTCGACTGTATGTACTTTCCAAGGGTACGAGATAAATGGGAATAAATTTTACACGATAGGCCAAGATAAAAAGAGCACCAACCAAAACAGTGGTGTCCGCTTCGATGCAGCAGAAGACAATGGGCAAAAGACCACGTATTATGGGTTCATAGAGGAGATATGGGAACTTGACTATGGACCTAATTTTAAGGTCCCCTTGTTTTGATGCAAATGGGTCAAGCTAACAGGAGGAGGGGTTGAGGTAGACAAGAAGTACGGAATGACAACGGTGGATCTCAACAATCTTATGAAGAACTTAGACGAACCATTCGTCCTAGCCAATGATGTGGCTCAGGTTTTCTATGTGAAGGACATGTCCTCCAGACCAAAAAAAAGAAAAAATATGCAAACGAATACATCATATGATGAGCCAAAGCGTCACATAGTTCTTTCAGGGAAAAGAAACATCGTGGGAATCGAGGACAAGACATACATGTCAGAAGATTATAATAAGTTTTATGAAATTTCGCCCTTCACAGTGAAAACTGACCCAAGCATTCCGTTAAGTAAAGAAGATGCTCCATGGTTACGTTTGAAGTGATCATAAGGAAGGGCATATGCCAAGAAGTTCATGCTCATATTATGTAACTCTAGTTCATGTTTTTAATATTAATACATGTCTTGAGTGTTAGTCATGTTTTGTGGATGGACCGGGACTATGAGAAGAAGTTGTCCCGATTCGTACTTACCATATTAGGGAGTCCCTCTATGACCAGTTTCTTGGAGATGCCGGAGGACTAGGATCCGTCGGCATCTCCCTGAAACTAGACGTAGTGGTGTCCCTGCTCTCGAAAACCATCTTGCAGCTTTGTAACTTCTCTAACTAGATCAATACACCAGGGAGCTAACTAATTTCACATATTAGGGAGTGCCTCTATGACCAGTTTCTCGGAGATGCCGGAGGACTGGGCTCCGTCGGCATCTCCCTGAAACTGGCCGTAGTGGTGTCCCTGCCTCAAACTGGCTGGAGGACTGGACTCACAAGGATGCCTATTTATAGTACAAGCAGCTCGACATAGTGTTGACACTTACAAAATAATGTCGACACTCACGATATGTGCGACAGGCCAAGCCGCACTAGAACAACTTAGAGTAAGTAAACAAAGTCCACAACATTATTTTATTACCATCAATTGTGTTGAGTTTTATTCTTATATATATTGACGGCCCATTCTTCATATATATTTAGATCGAACGGATGCGGGACCAACTCCTACCATTTGAACGCATACGAGCCATTCAAGAGGAATTGGCGGGGTTCATACTTGATGAGGTCGTCACGCCTGGCGGAGAACTCTTTAGATATCCACCAAAATGAACGATGACGATGTATGTGCCGATGACGATGTTTGTGTATAATAATAGTTGCTTAATTATTCATGTACTCGTATGTACCGATGACGATTTATATGTATACCTCTACCGATCGATTCCCCCTCGCTCCCCCCCTCCCGCAGAAATACGCCCAGAACGGGGCAGAGGCAGAAGTCTGCCGCGGCAGAGATTTAGGCCGTTTTCCTGCCGCGGCAGAAGAACCTTTAACACCGGTTCCAGATACGAACCGGTGTTAAAGGGGGGGGCCTGAGGCCTGCGGCAGCCCCACGTGCGCAAGGGGCCCCCCCTCTAACACCGAACCCTCAACAGCGGTTGGGGAACCGCTGTTAGAGGGCCCTCCCAACCGGAGTTAAAGGGGGGGGGGCTCTGCACTAGTGTCAGGCTGTCATACCGGGGTAACTCACTAGTAAGATTGGTCCTAGTACTAGTATTATAAGGTGTATCATGCATGTCAACTTGGTAAAAATATGACGTGATATCATAAATAATAAAGAAAAAGATGGTTAGAGTATCATAGATAGCTAGATACCGTATTATAGCACGTAAAACTAGAAATCATAATGGAAAGTAAATCTTATACACACATTTTACATCAAGCTTCTACAAATTAATAAATATACAACTATTATGATACTAATACATGATACAATGCACTGGAGACATAGTATCATACACTAGTATCATATGCATGATACTAGTATTATGATACTCTCACTATGATCAGCCTAACTAAAAGTCTAAGTTAACATTTCTGTTTATGTGATATTGATTTAATGAAAAGACGGATAAATTGAGTAATTAACTATGTTACTGTAACATCACACATACCAAGTCAAAGTGTGTCCGCAATCTAATTAATGTGACCTTGCATGTTATTATACCTAAGTTATTTTCTACTATGAAGATACTCCCTTTGTCCGGAAATACCCTGCATTTCGGGTTTACTCAAGGTCAAACTTTGTAAAATTTGACCAAACATATTGAAAAATTTATGTACATCTATAATACAACATAAGTATCATTAGAATCTTCATCAGATGTATTTTTATAATATATACATTCGGTGCTATAGATGTTTATAGTTTTTTATATGTTTTACCAAACTTTATAAAGTTGGACTTTGACTAAACCTAGAATGCAGGGTAATTATTGACAAAGGGAGTAGTAAGTTTGACTAGTATCATATGCATGTTACTACTCTAAGTTACTCCCACTATGACCAACCTCATTGCTGGTAACACATGAGCATATGCAGGATTGAGTGTTTTAATCGGTATGCAAAAGTGTCATTTACGTGTTAGACATATCTGAAATTGAGCTTAGACACAAGAAGCGAGCCCTTATTTCATATTGAAGCTCATAAGAAACATAGGATTACCAATGTTTCTTCAAGTAAATAAAAAGGTACATCAATCAAACTTCAAACAAAAATATATCAAGCAATAGACCAAGTTTAGTACCACAAGAAACTAGCATGTTACATGACCAAGGTAAAAATCTAATGATGTCAAAAAAATCTAACTTTTGAATATCACATGGTAACCTTGTTCGACTGCCTCAAAATCGATCCTTGCAACTATTTGTCTTACAGAACTCCAAGGAAAGACATGACTTTATATTCAACAAGTATAAGTGGCTGGATTATTAAATGATTAGTTTAGTCAATATAGTGTTGGAGATATGCCCTAGAGGCAATAATAAATGTAGTTATGATTATATCTTTGTGTTTATGATAAATTTTACATTCATGCTATAATAGTATTAACAAGGAAACATTGATACTTGTGTGATTTGTAAACTTAATTTGAAGTCCCTAGTATAGCCTCTATACATCACTAGCTTGTTGGTTGATATATGATTCTGGTTTCCCTATCATGAACTGAGATGTTATCAACAACAAGATCATATCGTTAGGAGAATGATATGATGGACATACTCCTATAGATAAGCGTAGCATAAAGATCAAGTCATTTCAATAGTTCAATTGCTATATGATTTTTGATACATAGTAACCTAATTCCTTCGACCATGAGATCATGCATATCACCTTTGCCGGATGGATGCTTTAATGACATCAAACACCACACCGTAACTGGGTGGCTATAAAGGTGGCATTGAGTGTTCGGAAAGTATTGGTTGAGACACATGGATCAAGAGTGGGATTTGTCCATCCATATGACGGATAGATATACTCTGGGCCCTCTCGGTGGAATTTCATCCAATTAGCTTGCAAGCATGTGACTGGCTCACAAGGGATCACATATCACGGGAACGAGAAAAGAGTACTTATCGGTAACGAGGTTGAACTAGGTATGCAGAGATACCGACGATCATAACATCGGATAAGTAAACTATCGTGAGACAAAGGCAAATTGGTATCGTATGTAAGTGGTTCATTCGATCGCAAAGTAATCGTAGAAATATGTGGGAGCCATATGAATTTCCAGATTCCTCTATTGGTTATTGTTCGGAGAAGTGTCTCGATCATGTCCGCATAATTCACAAACCGTAGGGAGACACACTTAAGGATTCGACGATGTTTGAGTAGTTATGGAATGAATGAGAAAGAGACCGAATGTTGTTCGGAGTCTCGGATGGGATCCGGGATATCACGAGGTGATCCGGAATGGTCCGGAGAATAAGATTCATATAAGGAAAGTCCCGTTTCGGAGTTGGGGAATGATTCCGGTGTTTTCATCGGGAATGTTCTAGAATGTTCCGGAATGTCCGGCACTCCGGAGGGGAAGGGTACATGAATGTGTTGTGTCAAGTTGGTATGATTGCATCATGTACTAAGTGTCATCGCTGTTCCAAATAAAGGATTAATTCAAATCCTAGTTTGAAAAGTCAAACGGCTAAATTGAAAAGTCAGGCTAAATTTGGAAAGAGGAAAAGAGGAGGAAGTGGGAAACCGAGTTGGGGAGGGAATCCCTCCTCCAACCGGCGGCGCCCCCTCCAAGCCGAGTTGGGGAGGGACTCCCCTCCCTCACCTTGGCCGCCGGCCCCTCCACCTATATAAGGAGGGGCAGGGCTCCCTCCTAGAGCACACAAGTCCCTCACCTCGAACCCTAGAAGCTGCAGCCCACCATAGCCGCCGCCGCCCCCCTAGGGTTTTGCCCTAGCCGCCGACTTGGGGTCCCCGGAACCCTAGCCGCCGACTCTAGCACTTCCTCCTTGGTTTGTCTAAACCATAGATCGCCGAGGAGCTCTCTCATACTCCACCATACTCGCTCCGGCTTAAGGTGAAGCCCTGCGAGATCTCCCCTCTACTTCCGGTACCACGCCGTTGTGCTGCCGGAATCACGAGGAGAGTGCTACAACCTCCGCTGCCTGCTGGAACAAGGGAGAGGAAGGTCTTCGTCGAGTACCGAACGTGTGATCGACTGCGGGAGCGCTGCCGGAACGCAGCGCCGGAAGGATCGTCTACGCGATCTTGAGATCGGGAAGAGTACGACTACATCACCCACGAGAATCCGCTCTCGTTAAACACTTTGGAATCTTCGAGGGTAAGTTATTCCATCGACTCGTTGCTAAAATCTAGTAGATAGATCTTGGCTTGTTTGTTTGTATGCGATAGAAAATTTTTGTTTTCCATGCTACGAAACCCTACAGTGGTATCAGAGCCGTGTCTATATGTAGATCTGTTGCACGAGTAGAACACAATGGTCATTGTGGGCGTTGATGCTTTTATTGTCGATTGCTTCTTGTGTACTTTGCATCTTGCGGTATGTTGGGATGAAGCGGCCCGGGCTAACCTTACATGACATCGTTCATGAGACTTGCTCCACGCTTGACATGCAACTTGTATTGCATAAGTGGCTTTGCGGGTGCCTGTTTCTCCTAGCATAGTTAAGATCCAATTTACAACGGGTGATTAACAATACTAGTATCAATGTTGTGGTTCATGTTCGTAAGTTAGAACGACACTTATTGAAAGCCCCAAACCACGTAAAACATGCAAAGAAATTAGAGGCGTCTAACTTTGTTTTGCTGGGGTGTGCAGTGATGTGATATGGCCATGATTGTGATTATATTTTATGTATGCAATGTTCCTTATTGTAAGTTGGCAACCGGCAGGAGCCATATGGTTGTCTTTAATTTATGTTAAGACCCGCGTGTCTATTCAAAGTAGTTGTAATAGTTGAAGCCGGTGGACGACAACCATGAAGAAGCGTCATTGACCTTGATGCAATGCCGGTGATGATGGTGATCATGTTCGTGCTAGAAGATGGAGATCGGAAGCACAAAGAATAAAGGCCATATCATATCACATATTATGAATTGCATGTGATGTTAATCCTTTATGCATCTTGTATTGCTTAGTAGACAGACGACGGTAGCATTATAAGATGATCCCTCATGCACACGAATTTCAAGTCATAAAGTGTTCACCCTTAGTTAGCACCGTTGCCAAAGCTTGTTGTTTTGAAGCGCCACGTGATGATCGGGTGTGTTAGATTCCGCAAGTGTATACAACGTGAGAAAGCCAGATTTGCTCATGCGGAAACTAAGGTTTGATCTTGACGAGCCTAGCATGTACAGACATGGTCTCGGAACACGGATCACCGAAAGGTAAAGCATGAATCATATAGTAGATATGATGAACATGACGATTGTTCTCCATTGAAACTATATCAACTCTCGTGATGATCAGTGTTGATGTGGTGGATTTGGTTCGTGTGATCACTAAAACAATGTGAGGGATATTGTTTTGAGTGGGAGTTCACCTAGATTAACTTTATTATTAATTTGAACTCAATTTGTCATAAACTTAGTCTAAACTATTGCAAATATGTTGTAGATCAATGGCAGCCCCTACCATCAATTTTAATGCGTTCCTAGAGAAAGAAAAGTTGAAAAACAATGGAAGCAACTTCGCGGATTGGTTCCGCAATTTGAGGATTGTCCTCACAGCTGGTAATTTGACCTATGTGCTGGATGCACCGCTGGGTGACCCACCTGCAGCTGATGCTTCCGATGAAGTAAAGAATGTTTACCTCGCTCGGAAGAATCAGTACTCCATAGTTCAATGTGCTATCTTGTATGGTTTGGAATCGGAGCTTCAGAAAAGGTTTGAGAATTCAGACCCATATGATATTGTCGAGGATCTCAAATTGATCTTTGAGACTCATGCGGCAATTGAAAGTTATGAGGCTTCTAAAAAGTTCTTTAACTGCAAGATGGAAGAGGGCAGCTCCGTCAGTGAGCATGTGCTTAAGATGTCTGGGCACGCAAACAAACTTCAAATCTTGGCTATAGTGATTCCTAATGCTTTGGGGATTTACCGTGTCTTCCAATCACTACCACCAAGTTACAAGAACTTTGTGATGAACTACAACATGCAGAACATGAACAAGCAGTTGCCAGAACTGTTTGCTATGTTAAAGTCTGCAGAAGTGGAGATCAAGAAAGAGCACCAAGTGTTGTTGGTCAATAAGACCACCAAATTCAAGAAAGGCAAGTCTAAGCATAAGGGACACTTCAAGAAGGGTGGTAAGAAAGTTACCACGCCGGCGAAGAAGACCAAGGCTGGACCTAAGCCTGAAACTGAGTGCTTTTACTACAAGGGAGGTCACTTGAAGCGGAATTGCCCAAAGTACTTGGTGGATTTGAAGAACGGCAACATCAAGAAGAAAGGTATATCTGATATACATGTTATTGATGTGTATCTCACTAGTACTCGTAGTAGTGCCTGGGTATTTGATACTGGTTCGGTTGCTCATATTTGTAACTCGAAACAGGTGTTGCAGAATAAACGGAAGCTAGCGAAGAACGAGGTGACGATGCGCGTGGGAAACGGATCAAAGGTTGATGTGATCGCGGTCGGAACGCTACCCCTTCATCTACCATCGGGATTAGTTTTATACTTAAATAATTGTTATTTGGTGCCTGCGTTGAGCATGAACATTATATCGAGATCTTGTTTATTGCGAGACGGTTACTTGTTTAAGTCCGAGAATAATGGTTGTTCGATTTATATGAGTAATATGTTTTATGCACATGCACCTTTGATAGATGGTCTATTCTTATTGAATCTCGATAGTGGAAATACACATATCAACAACATTGAGGCTAAACGTTTGAAATCGAGCGATAACTCAACCTATATGTGGCATTGTCATCTTGGTCACATTGGAGTGAAGCGTATGAAGAAACTCCATTCCGATGGACTTCTTGAATCACTTGATTTCGAATCACTTGATAGATGCGAAGCATGTCTGATGGGTAAAATGACTAAGACTCCATTTTCTGGTATGATAGAGCGAGCTACGGACTTATTGGAAATCATACATACCGATGTGTGTGGTCCAATGAGTGTAGCATCGCGCGGTGGTTATCGTTATGTTCTTACCTTCACGGATGATTTGAGTAGATATGGGTATATCTATTTCATGAAACATAAGTCCGAAACTTTCGAGAAGTTTAAGGAGTTTCAAAGTGAGGTAGAGAATCAACATAACAAGAAGATCAAATTTCTATGTTCTGATCGTGGAGGTGAATATCTAAGTTACGAGTTTGGCGAGCATTTGAAGAAATGCGGAATACTTTCACAGTTGACACCGCCGGGAACACCACAGCGTAATGGTGTGTCCGAACATCGTAATCGAACTCTCTTAGATATGGTTCGTTCTATGATGTCACTTACAGATTTATCGCTATCATTTTGGGGTTATGCATTAGAAACAGCCGCATTCACTTTAAATAGGGAACCGTATAAATCCGTTGAAACGACACCGTATGAATTATGGTTTGGGAAGAAACCTAAATTGTCGTTCCTTAAAGTTTGGGGTTGCGAAGCCTATGTAAAGAAGTTACAGCCGGACAAGCTTGAACCCAAAGCGGAAAAATGCGTCTTCATAGGATACCCGAAGGAAACTATAGGGTATACCTTCTATCGTAGATCCGAAGGCAAAATCTTTGTTGCCAAGAATGGATCCTTTCTAGAGAAGGAATTTCTCTCGAAAGAAGTGACTGGAAGGAAAGTAGAACTCGACGAGGTTGTCGAACCTTCTCTCGAAATTGCGAGTAGCGCAGCACCGGAAGAAGTTCCTGTGGTGCCTGCACCAATTAGAGAGGAAGCTCATGATGATGATTATGAAACTTCGGTTGAAGTTGCTACAGAGCCTCGAAGGTCAACGAGAACTCGTACCACTCCAGATTGGTATGATCCCGTTATGAGTGTCATGTTGGTGGACAACACTGATGACCCTGAGACATATGAGGAAGCGATGATGAGCCCAGATTCCAATAAATGGCAAGAAGCCATGAAATCCGAGATTGGATCCATGTACGAAAACCAAGTATGGACTTTGGTAGACTTACCGGATGGCCGGAAGGCTGTCGAGAACAAATGGATCTTCAAGAAGAAAACATATGATGATGGTAATGTTACTGTCTATAAAGCTCGACTTGTCGCAAAAGGGTTTTGACAAATTCAAAGAGTTGACTACGATGAGACTTTCTCATCAGTAGTGAAGCTAAAATCTGTGAGGATTATGTTAGCAATCGCTGCATATTATGATTATGAGATATGGCAGATGGATGTCAAAACAACATTCCTCAATGGAGACATTGATGAAGAGTTGTATATGATGCAACCCAAAGGTTTTGTCGATCCTAAAGATGCTAACAAGGTATGCAAACTTCAACGGTCCATCTATGGATTGAAGCAAGCATCCCGAAGTTGGAATCAACGTTTTGATAAGGTGATCAAAAGTTTTGGTTTTATACAAACTTATGGAGAAGCTTGTATTTACAAGAAAGTGAGTGGGAGCTCTGTAGCATTATTAATACTATATGTGGATGACATATTGTTGATTGGGAATGATGTAGACCTTCTTAATAGTGTCAAGGAATATTTGAATAATAGTTTTTCAATGAAGGATCTTGGCGAAGCAGCTTACATATTAGACATAAAGATTTACAGAGATAGATCGAAACGCCAAATATCATTGTCACAGAGTACATATTTGGACAAAGTTCTAAAGAGATTTGGAATGGAAGATAGCAAGAAAGGGTTCTTGCCCATGTTGCCCAATACGACCTTGAGTAAAACTCAAAGTCCGACATCGGCAGAAGATAGAGAAAGGATGAGTAAGACTACCTATGCCTCAGCCATAGGATCTCTAATGTATGCCATGCTATGTACTAGACCCGACATTGCATATGCTGTTAGTTTGACTAGCAGATATCAAAGTGATCCAGGAGTGGATCATTGGACAACGGTCAAAAACATCCTTAAGTACTTGAGAAGAACTAAGGATATGGTTCTTTCTTATGGAGGTGATGAACATCTCGTTGTTAATGGTTACACCGATGCTAGTTGGAACACCGATCCGGATGATTCTAAATCACAATCCGGATACGTATTCATTTTGAATGGTGCAGCAGTTAGCTGGAGGAGTGCAAAGCAAAGCGTTGTGGCGAGATCTTCAACTGAATCGGAATACATGGCTGCTTCGGAGGCTTCACAAGAAGCGATATGGATGAAAGAGTTCATTACAGAGCTGGGTGTGGTTCCTAGTGCGCTGGACCCATTGTCTATCTACTGTGGTAACATGGGCGCCATAGCCAATGCGCAAGAACCAAGGTCACACAAGAAACTGAAGCACATCAAGCTACGTTTTCACGCTATTCGAGAACATATCCAGGATGGGGATATAAAGATTTGCAAAGTACACACATATCTGAATGTGGCGGATCCGTTGACTAAACCTCTCCCGAGGGCAAAACATGACCAACACCAAACTGCCATGGGTGTTCGGTATATTACCATGTAATCTAGATTAGATGACTCTAGTGCAAGTGGGATACTGTTGGAGATATGCCCTAGAGGCAATAATAAATGTAGTTATTATTATATCTTTGTGTTTATGATAAATGTTTACATTCATGCTATAATAGTATTAACAAGGAAACATTGATACTTGTGTGATTTGTAAACTTAATTTGAAGTCCCTAGTATAGCCTCTATACATCACTAGCTTGTTGGTTGATATATGATTGTGGTTTCCCTATCATGAACATTGAGATGTTATCAACAACAAGATCATATCGTTAGGATAATGATATGATGGACATACTCCTATAGATAAGCGTAGCATAAAGATCAAGTAATTTCAATAGTTCAATTGCTATATGCTTTCTGATACATAGTAACCTAATTCCTTCGACCATGAGATCATGCATATCACCTTTGCCGGATGGATGCTTTGATGACATCAAACACCACACCGTAACCGGGTGGCTATAAAGGTGGCATTGAGTGTTCGGAAAGTATTGGTTGAGACACATGGATCAAGAGTGGGATTTGTCCATCCATATGACAGATAGATATACTCTGGGCCCTCTCGGTGGAATGTCATCCAATTAGCTTGCAAGCATGTGACTGGCTCACAAGGGATCACATATCACGGGAACGAGAAAAGAGTACTTATCGGTAACGAGGTTGAACTAGGTATGCAGAGATACCGACGATCATAACCTCGGATAAGTAAACTATCATGAGACAAAGGGAAATTGGTATCATATGTAAGTGGTTCATTCGATCGCAAAGTAATCGTAGAAATATGTGGGAGCCATATGAATTTCCAGATTCCTCTATTGGTTATTGTTCGGAGAAGTGTCTCGATCATGTCCGCATAATTCACGAACCGTAGGGAGACACACTTGAGGATTCGACGTTGTTTGAGTAGTTATGGAATGAATGAGAAAGAGACCGAATGTTGTTCGGAGTCTCGGATGGGATCCGTGATATCACGAGGTGATCCGGAATGGTCCGGAGAATAAGATTCATATAAGGAAAGTCCCGTTTCGGAGTTGGGGAATGATTCCGGTGTTTTCATCGGGAATGTTCTAGAATGTTCCGGAATGTCCGGCACTCCGGAGGGGAAGGGTACATGAATGTGTTGTGTCAAGTTGGTATGATTGCATCATGTACTAAGTGTCATCGCTGTTCCAAATAAAGGATTAATTCAAATCCTAGTTTGAAAAGTCAAACGGCTAAATTGAAAAGTCAAACAGCTAAATTTGGAAAGAGGAAAAGAGGAGGAAGTGGGAAACCGAGTTGGGGAGGGAATCCCTCCTCCAACCGGCGGCGCCCCCTCTAAGCCGAGTTGGGGAGGGACTCCCCTCCCTCCCCCTGGCCGCCGGCCCCTCCACCTATATAAGGAGGGGAAGGGCTCCCTCCTAGAGCACACAAGTCCCTCACCTCAAACCCTAGAAGCTGCAGCCCACCATAGCCGCCGCCGCCCCCCTAGGGTTTTTCCCTAGACGCCGACTTGGGGTCCCCGGAACCCTAGCCGCCGGCTCTAGCACTTCTTCCTTGGTGTGTCTAAACCATAGATCGCCGAGGATCTCTCTCATACTCCACCATACTCGCTCCGGCTTAAGACGAAGCCCTGCGAGATCTCCCCTCTACTTCCGGTACCACGCCATTGTGCTGCCGGAATCACGAGGAGAGTGCTACAACCTCCGCTGCCTGCTGGAACAAGGGAGAGGAAGGTCTTCGTCGAGTACCGAACGTGTGACCGACTGCGGGAGCGCTGCCGGAACGCAGCGCCGGAAGGATCGTCTACGCGATCTTGAGATCGGGAAGAGTACGACTACATCACCCACGAGAATCCGCTCTCGTTAAACACTTTGGAATCTTCGAGGGTAAGTTATTCCATCGACTCGTTGCTACAATCTAGTAGATAGATCTTGGCTTGTTTGTTTGTATGCGATAGAAATTTTTTGTTTTCCAATCTAGACACAAGAAGCGAGCCCTTATTTCATATTGAAGCTCATAAGAAACATAGGATTACCAATGTTTCTTCAAGTAATTAAAAAGGTACATCAATCAAACTTCAAACAAAAATATATCAAGCAATAGACCAAGTTTAGTACCAGAAGAAACTAGCATGTTACATGACCAAGGTAAAAATCTAATGATGTCAAAAAAATATAACTTTTGAAGATCACATGGTAACCTTGTTCGACTGCCTCAAAATCGATGCTTGCAACTATTTGTCTTACAGAACTCCAAGGAAAGACATGACTTTATATTCAACACGTATAAGTGGCTGGATTATTAAATGATTAGTTTAGTCAATATAGATAACCAGATTATATATATACTAATTCAATGCAAGAGTTATATTTAATATATTCTAAATTATTCACGGGTTCAATAAAATTTAAAAGAGAAGGTATGGATGGAAGTTTCCACGAATCGTTACATAAAAGCAAGATCTATGTAATCAAGTTTGATGATTTCTGTACATCAAAATTAAACAATAGAAGTTATGAATTTTTTTTTGGACCAACTTAGTCGATGGAACCTGCTTGTTCATTAATCATAGAGCATGCTGCAAGTCAAGGACACTCAAAATTTTATTAACTCATGTAGAAATTGTAAACAAAGTAGAACATGTATCAATTTACACAAGCAACTCATGTATTGTTGAGATATGATAATATATTCAAAAGCAAATTCAATTGCAGAGCCTTAGAGGGGCCAAAATCAGCTTATTCTTCTTTGTCTCAGAAATACATCAGTCATAGAAAAACTGCCTTTCGTTTGGAGCAGCCTAGAGCATTAGTCTCGGTTCGGCTACAAACCGACACTAATCCAAGAAGTTGTCCCGGTTCGAGCGGCCGGCGCGATGCTCGAGGGGGGGGGGGGGGCGCTTCCATTCCAGTTTGTAACACAAACCGGGACTAAAAGTTTGGGGCCAGACACGTAGCCTGCCACACACCTTTAGTCCCGGTTTGTGTTACAAACCGGGACGCACTACAAGGAATCTGGCAATATATGACCCTCCATTTTCGTCACAAAATCGTCATAGTAGTCTGTTTATGACGATTTTGAGATCGTCGAAAGCTGGGCGTCGCAAATGAACTATAACGACGTTATTGGTAAAATCGTCATAACTGTCTATGACGATATTGGATCGTCATAACGGTCAGATCCTACGTGGCTTGTCCTACGTGGCAAAATTGTGACGAAAAAAAATCGTCATGGTGCAAAATAAGACCGGTCCATTTAGTTGGTACATATGGGCTGAGCCAATAATTCCAGCCTTGTATTTACTATGTCTTGGCCTTTTATGGTCCATTTCAATTTTGGGCCTTAGCCTTTTTCGAGCCTTTTTCTATTCCAGGCGTTGGCCTATCTAAGGTCCATTTCTTCATGGGCTGGTCCTACCAGCTAGATGGGTCCCACTTGTCAGACTATTCAATAAAATGATATTCCTTTTTCTACTGGTTCACTTGTCAGGTTTATTTCACCACAATCTGACAGCAATTAAACCACACATAATTTAGTCAAAACCAAAGAAATACATGAAATCCTTTTGATAACAACCATAAGTCTATTAGAATATTTCGGTTCAAATCCCATACATACAATAATAACTGCGCTATCAAAGTATTACACAAAATGGTCTTCAAGAAAGAGGCTACAACAGAATGAAGCCCAAAATGGAGATCCCCAGGACCATATCCCTACACTAGGAATAATCGATCATCAGTTGAAGCATCATCAGAACCTCCCTCTCCACCAATGCCAAGGAAACATGCCTGACTACTCCCAGTGTGCACCACTCCCTCCCGCACCACGTCCCAGCAGCTGGTCACATACCACCACTGGTCGAAGAACAAAGCCTTTGTCAGCATTCAACCATCCTGCATGATAACGACCACCAAAGGCAAATTATTCCATGGGTTTATTCTTTTACATGTGACCAAGCTATGATGCCTAAACCTGGAGCAGCTAGCTAGGTGAATGCACACACCAATACACAATGATCAATAGTTGAGGCAAAGCTATGAATTAAGTGAATTAACAACAGTAGACTGTACACAAGAATCAATATAAGCAGAATTGAGATAAATCTCTATAGAGTAATGACATAAGGCATATGTTATTTGAGCACATGAATCTTATCAGTAGAAGTCAAAAGCAGCATTATACACAACCATGTAGTTCCATGTGTAACTCAGTGTATCAGTAATTTAGCAAGATAATACACATTGTGCAAACAAAAAGCAAGCATATACTCTAAACTTTTCAAGCAATCGGCTAGGAATGCTACAGGTCATTTCATTTCAAGTCAAAAGATTCATGACCAAAGCATATATCTGGACATGAATAATTCAATCGCAAGTAGATAGTAAAATATCTTAAGTTACAGAATAACATTTATTAACCATCGCAAGTACATAGTCAAATATTCCACAAAAGGACGATCACTTATCAGTAGAACAAACATGAGTTTTCATTTTAAAGCATGCCTGTGAGAATTAGAGCAAATGTGCAGTAATATCTATAGATGTTAACTGTTGGTTTACAAACACAGTGCACAAGAAATATCACTGGCAGTTGGTTTACAAACCAAACAGGCAGAAAGGAAACATTCTATATGGCAAAAAGATAACTAACAAACCAAGATCTTAGCCTTCTCTTATGAACAAAAACTGGTGCTAGAGACACCTGGACAAGAACTAAGCACAATAGTAATAGAAAACATGTACCCTCATGTTTCCAATAAACTAGACAGTTCAATCTAAATGGCATTTGATAGGAATGGCTCCCACGACCTTGGAAGGAAAGAAGCATTGTATCAGTACACAATCCACAATGGACGTTGTAGTATATGATGCAGAAATGTGTGGGGAGAGCTCACTTGGCATGGATGTCGAGGAACCTGGCAGAGCTTCCAGTAACGATTATGTCATAGGTGAGGGAGACCTTGAACCCCGCGGTGATTGCAAACCCGACGACGACGATGATGATGGGATTGCTGTAGCGCTCCATCTGCTTGACGAGGTCGTTGATGTCGCCCTTAAAGATCTCCTATGATGCCTGCAGGTTCGTCTCGGAGCAGAAGATCTCCAACAAATGATATGTTTATGTTATCTATACTGTACCCATTTTATGCTATCTACTCAGGCAAAACAAACATGCACATATCCTAGGGATGGATCCCTGTGTAAGAAACGAAGAAGTATGATAGCACATTACCACACCCGAGCCAGTCCAAGTAGACCGTGGAGATGATGGCCATCTTCCACCAGCTAGTCGCTCTGGCGTCTCCCATGTCACATCCTCTGAACAGATGCACACCAAAGCAAATGAATCAGTTTGCATGAAGAAATAAAGCGAAGAAAGTACAGAGATGTCACTTATACATATGCATGAGAATCTATATATGCACTACTCCATGATCATGTGCCACTCCTATACAGAACATGTGCCACTCCTACTAATCAAAGAAATCTTCTATTGATAAATGAAATCTGCTATTAGCAGTATAATGACAGTACAAGACTTGATCCGATAGCACAAGGCTTATCTCTACTATAACTAATTAATGACAATACAATTTTGGTCCAAGTTTGCAGCAAGCATTCTTCTACCACAAACACACAGGAACAAAACATGATGGTAAGCTTAGAGCAGCGGTTTAGCAAGAATAAATATATTTAGGGAATAGCTTTGACTTGGACACACACAACACGGCAGCACCCATACACGTTTGCTTTTCGAAACAGTATAAACACACACGGCACGTTTTCTTTGACTTGGTCACCTATATGGAATCAGTATAAACATCACGATTTTTTTAGGTAGTAGAGATATATTAACAGATCAAGAGTTCAAGATCCCATTGGGACTAGCATTAATAAAAACCAGAAACAATACACTCATATAGATCATATTGTAAACACACTTTAGATTTATCAAGATGGTAGTTGCACCAAATAAACATGTTCATGAGCCAGCACCTCCTTGAGTCCCCCCGTCGCCCACGTAGAGCAGTAGGAGCCAGCAGGCCTCGAATTGTTATCTACACCATGGAAAAGAAACTACTTCAGGATATTAAACTATATAGGCATAGACATGCATATACCAGGCAGCAGAAATTGGTCAACCAAGTGAAGATGAAATGAACAACAAGTCGTGCTTCAAAATGGTACCAGCCCATATTATAAGCAAATTACCAAGTTCCAAAGGCATTCTACAGATACAATAAACCTAATACAATAAACTAATCAGACACTAGCACTAATATTCTAGTGATACAAAAAACATGAAGTAGTAACATGGATGTACCATGACATAGCAGCAAATAGTGCAGCAAATAAACCTGATAATTTGACTAACCTACTACCACCATTATCCATTCAACTAATGGTATCCATCTAGTACTAGCTAGTGTGCACAAACAAAAACTGATGGTATCCATCTAGTATCAAGAGTGGGATTTGTCCAGTGCACTATTTTTGCTGCACTAGATATGCCTAACGGCGATGGCTGCAATGGTACCTGGGGCAGAGATATGACTGTCATGATTCGAGACAGCAATCTATCCAGAAGTGTATAGCAGATATTACACTATACATGCATAGACATGTGTATACCAGATCGGAAGGATTTGGATATAATAAAAGCTGCACAAGGAACTTCTCCAGTGAAGGAACAAAGCAAGAACAACCAAGCAGATAAGAACAAGAAGTCTGCATGAAGCATCAAGGCAACAAAGTTAATCAATGGTACATCATCGTTATAGAAACTAGAGGATGCCCCGCGCGATTGCTGCGGGAATTTATGCATGCTATAAAAGTATGGTCATGCATATATAAATAATTCGAGATAGCAATTGTAGACTATGAAGATAGTAAGAAGAATGATGTGTGTAAAAGAGACCTAACATTGGTAATCTGGGATCACTACAACCACGTACAGACTCAAGGGGCAAACCAATGGAATAGCTACTGAGCATATGAGCCTTCTCTCCATACATCCAATACAATTTTAGCAGTGCAAAAAATATTATAGAAAATCTATTTGAGTTTGATACATGAACGAACTGCCAAAAGGATATCAGCAGATGGTTTGAGAATAGAAGGATCAAGACTGGAAAGCAAAGCTTCGGGCTGACATTCCCATACTTCTGCTGAAGGCTCCTCCTTATATTTGCTAGAAATAACCAGGCAAACGACAAACATCATTATCTTGTTGCTACTACATGGCTTGACATAACATTTTGTATTCATCAAGATTGTTTAGGAAATAGGAAGGTGCATGCTATCAGGGTTAAAATGAAGTGAGCAGTGAGCACAGATACAAGATACATGATAGTCACAGTTCATCGATGTTGGGGTGATATATCTTATTGACAAAACGAATGGATGGATATCTGTAAGGATACGCATCAGGCAATTATACTCTAGCATTCCATACTCCTCCTTGATAGAGACCTAGTAAATTCTAGACATTATAATACAAATTAAGCAATGCAGTAGCTCGTCTTGGATTTTTTGGTATGAAAAAATTACCGAAGCTTAAAACAGCTAGTTACTAAGGGAATCATACAAAAAGGAAATTATGCCAGCGACACCAATTTTTGAAATCGATCCATTCACCGTCGTATCTAGATTTAGAAACCAAAAGCTAGGGACAGGACACTAACCGCTTATAGGGTACAGAATCGAATTGGCTGTGTGCATGAAGAAACATCTGTACTTTCGTTGGGCCTGCGGAACTCGACGAAGAACTCCTGCATCCTGACATTCACCATCTAGACCTTGTACTCTCTCCTCATCCTGCAAGGCACGGGAGAAATTCAGATCAGGGTGAGGGTTCCCCGATAAAATCCAAGAAAACGCGCGGATCTACGGGCGGCCGGCGCAGATCTGAGAAGGAGAGACAGAAGAGGCGTCACGAAGCTCACCTTCGGAGATTGCGGTCTGGATCTCGGCGCACTTGACGACGACGTTGTGGTCGTTGAGGCCCTCCTCCTCCTCGATGAGGTAGTCCCCGTAGCCGTTCTTGCCGGCCCCCGAGGCGTTGGCGGCGACGGCGAAGACGATGCCGATGACTCCGGCGACGGGGATGAGCACCTGGGTGCCGAGCTCCCCGAGGATCGCCAAGGTGGGTCGCGATGTGGAGCGAGGGGATTAGGGTTTGGGTCACGGCGAGGAGAGCGAGAGAGAGGAAGAAGTGGCGGCGGGGACTGGGTCACGGCGGGGACTCGGGATTAGGGTTTGGGGGGCAATCCCTCTCGACCGCGTTTTATCTGTGAGGGCATAGACATATACATATACAAAAAATACATATAGATATGCCACGTAGGCATAATTGCTGATGTGGCTATCTAGTCAATTGAATGTATCATATTTTAGACGATATGACGATTTAAATTGGTCATAACGGGGTATAGAATAAGGCTCTAAGTTGTATCCTAAAGGTTATGACGATTTCATATGCTGCAATTACGACGATTTTGACACAAATCGTCATAATTCTATAGGATTTTGACCTCCCCAAACAGCCTACGACCATCTTGTGCCAAATCGTCATAAATCTATGACGATTTTATTTCCTGTCACAATGAGAAGGTCACAAGTTAACACATTTCTTGTAGTGACGCATGAGTCCTGCCTATAAATACGCCGCCCCAACCCTCTGTCTCCCCTCTGTTTTTTCTTGGTGGAAGGTGTGAGAGGTGTGTGCTAGTTTATTTTTTTTATGCATGCGAGGTGTTTGATGAAATGTTTGAGTGAACGATCCTGTTTAATTTCTCACAAAACAAAAATATAGGAGGTGCCCGAGCCACACCTGAGATTTCTCCTCTTTCTTTCCTCCTCAGTCGAGGTTAGCAAACTTATCTTTTCATCTGTCATTGATACAATGCATGTGTCGATGTGAATTGGTCATTTCACTATTTCTCATGTTTTGTAATGGTTTTTGATAAAATTAATTATATGATGCAGATGAACAATCGGGAATGGATGTACGGTGACCGGCGTGAACCCGGGTACATTACGGGCGTGGATAAATTTATCGATGTGGCTACGGCAAACAAAGAGAATGGTTTTATACGTTGTCCATGTGTTCAATGTCAGAACAACAAAGAGTACTCTTCCTCGAAAATCATTCGCGGCCACCTGGTTATGAAAGGTTTCATGCCCAGCTATAATTTCTTGAGCAAGCACGGGGAAAGAGGGGTTATGATGGAAGTTAATGAAGAAGAAGAGGATGATGATAACAACTATCATCATATGTTTCCTGAATATGATGATACTACAATGGAAGACAATAAAGAGGAAGGAGGTGAAGAATGGGCATCAGATGAGCTTGCTGATGATCTTGGTAGGGTTATTTCTGATAAAAAGCGAGATTGTGAAACAGAAAATGAGAAGTTGAAGTTGGAGGGCATATTAGAAGATCACAAAAATTATTGTACCAAATTGCGAAGATGGCAACACAAAGCTCGGTACCACACTGGAATTTCTGTGATGGAAGTCAGAGTATGGTTTAACTGACTCCGCATTTGAAAAGTTGCTGAAAATAATGAAGCTGAAGCTTCTAAAGCATTAAAAATTTCCCAAGAGTACGTACGAAGAAAATAAGACTCTCTGCCCTCTAGGATTAGATGTGCAGAAGATACATGCATGCATTAATGACTGCATCCTCTACCAAAGTGAGGAGTATGAGAATTTAGATAAATGCCCGGTATGCACTGCATTGCGGTATAAAATTAGATGAGATGACCCTGGTGATGCTAAGGGAGAACCCCCGGAAGAGGGTTCCTGCTAAGGTTATGTGGTATGCTCCTATAATACCAAGGTTGAAACCCATGTTCAGAAACAAAGAGCATGCAAGGTTGTTGCGATGGCATAAAGAAGACCGTAAGAAAGACAGGAAGTTGAGACACCCCGCTGATGGGTTGTAGTGGAGAAAAATCGAGAGAGACTTCTCGTACTTTGCAGGTGACACAAGGAATTTATGATTTGGTCTAAGTACGGATGTCATGAATCCTTTTGGGGAGCAGAGCTACAGTCACAACACATGTCCTGTCACTCTATGTATCTACAACTTTCCTCCTTTGTTGTGCATGAAGCGTAAGTTCATTATGATGATAGTGCTCATCCAAGGCCCGAAGCAACTAGGCAACGACATTGATGTGTACCTAAGGCCATTAGTTGAAGAAATCTTACAGCTATGGGGCAAACCAGGTGTACATGTGTGGGATGAGAACAAATAGGATCCATTTGACCTACGGAGGTTGCTTATCGTAACCATCAATGATTGGCCTTCTCTTAGTAACCTTTCAGGACAGACCAACAAGGGATATAAATCATGCGCGCACTGTTTAGATAATACTGAAGGTACATATTTGTATAAATGCAAGAAGGTTGTCTACCTGGGGAATCGATAATTTCTTCCGACCAATCATCCCGTAAGAAAGAAAGGCAAGCATTTCAAAGGTGAGGCGGATCACCAGAAGAAGCATGACCTCCCTGCTGGTGATGATGTATTTTGGTATGGTTAAGGACATAAAAGTAATCTTTGGAAAGGATCGTGGCGGTCAATCTGTTCCGAATGATGTCGCTACTGGACACGCGCCCATGTGCAAGAAGAAATCTATATTTTGGGAGCTGCCATATTGGAAAGTCCTACTTGTCCGCTCTTCAATCAACGTGATGCACATGACGAAGCATGAACCTGCTAGGATTCCTGGGCGTGTATGGGAAGACAAAAGATACACCAGAAGCACGGGAGGACCAGCAAGTTATGAAAGACCCAAAGAACATGCATGAACAGAACAAGACAGATAAAGGGCATCACTTAAGTCGTGCCAGCTATGCTCTTACCAAAGCAGAGAAGGAAATATTTTTTGAAGTCCTTTACAGTATCAAGGTGCCGTCTGGCTTATCGTATAATATAAAGGGGATAATAAATATGGCAGAGAAAAAATTTCAAAACCTGAAGTCTCATGACTTTCACGTGATTATGACGCAGTTGCTTCCGGTTGCATTGAGGGGGCTGATGGCGTTGCGTCAACGTGGAACGCTTCGTCGGGAAACCCCAAGAGAAAGGTGTGATGCAGCACAACAACAAGTCTTCCATAAGTAAGAAATCAAGGTTATCGAACCAGTAGGAGGCAGGAAACTTCTCAAAGGTGTTGCAAGCAACGTGGAAACATGCACAACACAAACTCAACACTTTGCCCTAACAAAGAGTGAGGTTGTCAATCTCACCGGTTGATGTAACAAAAGGATTAACTGTATGGTGTGGAAGGTGATGATGGTTTGCAGAAAGTAAACAGTAACAGTGAAAGATGTATCAATGGTAAAGATTGGACCGGGGTCCATAGTTCACTAGAGGTGTTCTCCTTAGATAAACAAACATGGCATGCAGCGTAAACAAATTACAGCAGGGCAATTGACAGGACTGAGCAAGGCATAACAATGCAATACTAGACATAAAGATCCTATGGGATTTGATTGGGCAATACAATAAGATACATAGACTGCCATCCAACTTCATCTATGACTAGAAGTACACCTTTGAGTTATTATCTAAACCCCCTCCAGTATTAAGTTGCAAGCAACAGACAACTGTTTTAAGCAAAGTGTGTAAGGTAAACAATCCACTTGTTCCATGAACAAGAGACTGTTGTTTTATCCCTAGTGGCAACAGAACATCTACAACCTTAGAGATTTATGTCACTTCCCTTAGATAAAATAGAGGCATGAACCCACTATCGAGCATAAATACCCCCTCTCCGAGTCACTAGCAACTACTTGGCCAAGATAGCTACTAACAACGGAGAGCATGCAAGATCACAAACAACACAAACATGATAGAATCAATAAGACAAAACGATTAATCAATCTGACATAGTAATCTCAATGTCCATCGGATCCCCACAAACACAACATGCATGATTACAAATAGATGAGATCTTGATCATGAACGGAGGTCACAAGATCTAGACATGAAAGAACAAAGGAGGAGATACAACCATCTAGCTACTACATGGACCCGTAGTCAAATGTGGAACTACTCACGCTTCATACCAGAGGCTGGCATGATGAAGAAGAAGGCCTCCGGGATGATCTCCCATCTGGAAGGGTGCCGGGAAGAGCTTTAGATCCCCCAATCTAGGAACAATGGTGGCGGCGGCTACAGACGGGTTCGTGGAATATTGATCAGGTCCTTAGGGTTTAGGCATCGGGGGCTTCTTATAGGCGAAGAGGCGAGGCTGGGAGGTGGCCAGGGGGCCCAGGCGCGACCCAAGGTGGGCCTGCGCCTAGGGGGTGCAGCTGCCCTGTGGCGCCCCCCAGGCGTCTCCTCTGGACTCCGTGTTCTCCTCGGTGAAATATTGACTTTGACTTTTGTCCCATCCAATTCCGAGAATATTTCCTTACTAGCTTTTCTGGAACCAAAAACAGTAGAAAGCAGGCAACTGGCACTATGGCAACTTGTTAATAGGTTAGTACCAGAAAACATATAAAAAGCACCTCGAAGTGTGGACAAAGCAAAGCAAAGTAGATACTAAACAAGCATGGAACATAAAAAATTATAGATACGTTTCCGACGGATCAAGCATCCCCAAGCTTAACTCCTGCTTGTCCTCGAGTAGATAAGTGATAGAAGAATAATTTTTGAGGTGACATGCACCATCAAAACCAAGATCAAACCATTTGCAAGCATTCAAAGCTAGGATCAAAGAACTATAAACATGTGTGTAACACCCTCGCCTGATAAGGCTGAGTTCATGTGTATAGTGCCAATCCCTGGATCGGTTCACTGGCACACACAGTACAGATGAATACCAAAGAATTTAACAGTGCATCATAAATAACGAATTGATCCAGAATTTGCAATTATTACAATAATTATTAGCTCAAGGCTAGCTCAATATCAAGTAGCATACGGAAGCATAAACAATTGATAGGCTCCATCTTCAATTTTGCCATAGGAAAACAACTGTTGAGTGGAGTATCGCGACCTATTCGATCACTCAGAATCGGAAACATAACCTTCAACATAAAACGTAGCAGCCCCGAAGGGTCAATACTTGGAATGTATGGCAAGTAGAGCTATTAAAGGCGACAATAATCCTAGCATCTACATGCTTATTTGGCAAGTGGAGTTGTGGATAGCTTGCATTTGGAAACATCTTTGTCCTACTTTCATAAACAGTTTTTGATTTTCTATGAAAAGATCCCAATTAAGTTAACCCCTCAACACTAAAGCAATTAGGAAATTATAATGAGCGAGAAACATGTCATGAACCCAATATCAAGCAACTCAGATGTCCATAACCGGGGACACGGCTAATCGATTAGTTTATACACCCTGCAGGGGTTAGTACACTTTACCCATGTGACTTGGCCAGCCCATCTCATACCACCACTCTCATATTGGGTGATGATAGGGAGAAGTCCAAGAAGGGACCGTTCGGGAAGTAGCTCCCCAAACCCGACACGCACCGTACCAACCTACCAAAATTCTACATCTCCGGATACCTGGGTTCGAGTTACCACAACCTACTGAGTCCAACCAACCGCCCATTCCATTATTGGAACATGGTTGTACACGTAAGCTACCAAATAAAGAAGCCAATCATTTTATCTTGATACCTGGGTGCCTTTCCGCAATGATACCACAAAAAATTATCAATCCCATCACACCCAGGAGATTCATTGATTAAGTTGTTTTTAGTTTTCGCAAACCAACACATTTATAAACAACTTTCACTGATGTAAACCAGCCCTCGTTCGCATGGCTAAGCACATCTACCAACGGTGGCTCATCTACAGGAAATCCCTACCACATAATAGGACATAGCATAGCGATAGTACTTTCCTACACATGCATCTACAAAATACACAACAATGCATTGAAAATAGTAGGACAACATCATGAACAAAGTAGCATCTACTTGCCTTGATATTTGGTGAAGTCGTTAAAACACTCGTTGCGATCACACACGTTGCACTCCTCGCAATCTATCGAGCAAACAAATGCAACAAATGCATGCATGACAATTTTAATAAGTCATAATGGTTGTTACTTTAGTTCTTTAAACAATACTGAAGTATATGATGCATGCAAGAGACCAATTAATGCAATGGAGTACTTGTTAATAATAATTACTTGCCAATATAGGGGTTTTAATAGTTCTGTTTTAACGCCTGCTCTAATTGTCGAATTAAATTTGGATCTAAAGTTTACTGGACAGAGGACATTAATATGAACCATTAGGCGTTGGATTCACCTTAATCGGAGTTATAGATCTTTTTGTATGATTTAAATAGTGTTTAATGGGTTTTAAATAATTTAAATACTTTGTCGTGTCTAAAATTCAAACTAAAATAAGATCTGTAATCTCCATGGAATTGTGATTCCAGGGACATATTATTTGTAATTTTTTGAACGATTTTTATTTTCTTATGAATTTATTACTCTAAATAGGCCATTAAACCATTTAAATCTTCACGGAAAAACCTTATAGTCAAAGCCTGAAGTAATTGCATATTGACAATCTACCTAGAACTAGCTTTCCATCGGTACATTATTTATATTTTTGTGATAGACAAATAATTTACTATAGATTTAATGATCTAAAAAGCCTTTTAAAACTAATTAAATCACTACAGTAATTATGTACTGCAAAGATTCGATGTAACCAGACATTATTAGTCTATATTAGATTATCTTTCTTTTAACATATTACTCATATTTTTTGGAGTTACAGATAATTTTTTATGAATTTATTAACCTAAAATACCAATAAAACTAATTAAATTATTACGGCAAACACGTACGGTAAAAGTTATATCCAATCTATTGATATATAATTTGCTATTTTTGGATGTACAGATCTTTTATTATGAATTTTACAAGTGTATACAATTTTCTGTAATTTTAATTCGATTTCAAATTTATAGGGAATATTCCCTGGGAATAATCTTCGCTGACTGGGCGCAGGAGCTGACCTGGCGCTGACGTGTACGCTGACGGAGCGGTGACGCTGCACGCTGACTGTGCTGCCACGCGTCAAAGTCTGAGTGGCCGGTACCCCTTTGTCTGGTAGATCTAATCGTGGCCATTCGGACGAGATCTAACGGCTGGGCACCGTTTCTTCCTGCCTAGCGGCGGTCGATGGCGAGTGGCGGCGGTGGCGGCTTGGGAGCGACGGTGGTGAGCGCTCCGGCATGTTTCTAGCGTGGGGAGGTGTCGAAAAAGGACCAGGAGAAGATGGAGAGCTCGATGGAGGTATCGGTGGGCTCTTTCGCGTCCAGGGGTGACGACAACAGGTGGATAGAGAGCTTCGGACGGAGATTAACTCCGGCGGCTTCGCGTGGCGTTTGCGGTTGTCTGCAGTAGGGGAAAGTGGGTCAGGGATATGCGTCCGATCAAGGGTAGGAGACAGAGAGAAACATCAGGGCACGGGGTGGCTGCACCATCGCGGCGAGGTCGATCTGAGAGCTCTCGGTGACGGCGGAACCGGGAGGCTCCGGTTGAGGTGCTAGGGTTCTTATTTTGTCGAAAAAAAGAGGGATCCGATGGGCAACGATATATGGGCGCGGAGGCGTGGATAAGGGGTAAGAGGCGGACGAATCGGGACGGGAATCGCGGGATCGATCGGGGCAGGGGGTTCGTGTTCTTCCTGGATTCCCGGTCGAGAGGAAGAAGAAAGGAGCGGGCCCCGCTTGCCACTGAGACGGTAAGGGGACGCGGGCTGTGCTAGGTGGGCCGTGGGTGGGCTTGCGCTGGCTTCACTGCTGCACGCGGCTGTCTGCTGCGCAGCTCGTACGGCGCGCGTGGGCAGTAGGTAGGGCTTAGGTGGGCTGGGACGAGCGTTGTTCGGCCGGGGTAGGGGTTTAGTTAGTTTTTTTTATTTTTCTTTTATTCTTTTCTGTTTAGTATTTCTGTTATATCTTTTTCATATGAATTCCAAATTGAATGATTTTTGTCTTCAAATTTTTCTAAAATCATGTAGATCATATTAGGATCATATTTGTAATCTTTTTACTAGTTTTCTAGTGGATTTACAATTCCTTGTATGTTTATTTGGTATATGCAATTTAGTAATTCAAAAATAGGGTTTGAACTAGTGTTTCGCAATATAAATTTTCATGAATGCAATGTAATGCTCATGAATGACATGCAGATGTAATTTTTTTTCTAGTCCTAATTCCTAAAATCTTGGGATGTGACAAACTAATCCCCTTAAGATGAATCTCGTCCTGAGATTTGGAATGGCTAGCAAGGGTATGGTTGTTGTTGTCGAGGCTAACCCCCTTAAGAAAACTGAACTTGGCATCTCCAACATCTAACACTTAGTTGTGGAGTCTTATGCTAGCTATCAATCCTTTCTAGTGGGTTCTCTTCAACAGATCCTCTAAGTAACTTCATATGTAACTATTTTTATCCATGAATGCCTCAATATGAATGAATACGATGCACTAGTATTGAAAACATTACGATTGTTATAGATGAATTAGCAAGAACTTACTAGTAACACGACATGGATTGTTGAGTGCTTTCCCCATGCTCACATGGTTCATAGTTGCCTTCGGAGGTGAATCCGGCTTGGCTCCAGCTTCACTTTTCTTCTCCGGGCAGTTATCAGCGTAGTGTCCCTTCTGGTTGCACTTGAAGAATATCACTTGGCTAATATCCCTCTTCTGATGGTGGTGGTTATGTCCATTGTTGCCTCCAGAATTGTGTCCATTGCCTCCATGCTTGTGATGTCCAGAATTCCCATTACCATCATGGTAGGTACGCTTATGGTGTGATCCCGAGTTGTGATCGTTGTTCTTCCTCTTCCGCTTTCCACTTGCTTGTGTTTTTCCTCCAGAATTCCGGCCTTGTCCATCAGTTCTTGGAAAGTGGGGCAATAGACCACTATAAGCTATACCGAGTGTAGGGATACGGGTAGGCTACACTAGCGCAAATGAAAAAATTTCTACCGCGTAAACCAGGATTACTATTGTCATAGATCACGGGATTACCACTAGATGCGCAGTTGCGGAATCGATGAAGCACGTCGAGGCAGTGCAGACTTTCCACGTCTCCTCCTTGTCCTCGTACCATGAGAAGATCCCCTTGCACGGCTCGTCCAAGTGCCACAGATGCAGCACCTCCGAGGTATCCACACATGCGGGGTGGAAGCGTCAGACGCCGGAATGCTAGGTCCGTGCGTGCAACACATGCGTGAGGTGTGGCGGCTGGGTGGAAAATGGTTTAACCCTGGTCAGCTCGCCCCACCCTCTCTTATATAGGCGTCCCTAGTGGGCTTCTACATTAGCAGCCCATTAGTAGCCTAAGCCTGGTCTAATTCGGATCCAATCCTCATTAGGCTTCCAGCCCCTTAAGTGTGTGACCCTATAGGTTCATATACGTATAGACATGACACGAATACACCTATTCTGTCAATAGTTGGTAGCGGCCTCTAGCAAGACGTGCCAACTCCTAAACGCATACAAAGATCATATCGGACGAACAATCACAAGGTTTAGTACAAGTCTTTCCCTTTGCCTTACGATATTTGGTCTAGCTCCAAGTTGACCTCCCTTTCTCGATACTGTGATTCAGAATCCCTTCACTAGGTTAACTCTTAACCATATGTAGCATGGCCATGCATTTCTGGATCCGATCACTCGAGGGGCCCAGAGATATCTCTCTCAAGTAGAGAGGGGCAAATCCCATCATGATTGACCATGCCTTGCAGCATGCTTCAGGACAAACCCGAAAACTACCTTTATGACTACCCAGTTACGGAGTAGTGGTTAATAGCCCCAAAGTAGGTCGATCCACATCTCAAGTACATGCGACAATCTCAGGTCTAAGGACAAAACGTACACGATGTGTAGAGGGAGAGCTGCAACTAATTGCCAGTCTCAAGTTGGGTCAGTCAAACCCCATGTTCATAGCATGTGTCCACATCATTGGTTTGACATCTCCATGTCTATGACTTGTGAAACATAGTCATCAACCAATCGATGTGCTAGTCTAATATTCATATGTGTCCTCACATGAACTCCGACTAGGGACAACTATTAAATAACCATGCAAGTAAATAGTTTCACAAACAATTCACATAATTTCCAATCAATACAAGTTGCCTGATATGTATATTCAAGGAACATAACAATAACTCATGGATACATAAGAAATATAATCATCTCTATGATTGCCTCTAGGGCTTATTTCCTTCAGTCTCGCACTTGCACTAGAGTCAATCTAAAATGTATCTAATACCAATTGCTCTTGTGAGCGCGTCATGCGCGGTCCGCGGGAGAGGCTTAGTCGAGGGATCAGCAACATTTGAGTCCGTATGTATTTTGCATATCATGACACTACCATCCTCAATGAACTCTCGAATCTGATGGTAATACATGCGAATATGTTTGTTCTTCTGGTGCTGTCTAGGTTCCTTGGCTTGTGGAATAGCACCATTGTTGTCACAATAAACATCCAAACAACTTCCTTTAAAGCCTCCGAGGAAGCAATATATTCAGCTTCTGTTGAAGAGGAGGTCACCGTATCTTGCTTGGAACTTTTCCAGCTCACATCACCACCATTCATGACAAACAAATAACCTGATTGCGATTTCGAATCATCTGAGTCGTTAAGGTAACTCGCATCTGTGTAACCCTTTACACTGAGTTCATCCTCACCTCCATAAACTAGGAACACATCCTTAGTCCTTTTGATGGGGATGTGCCTACTGGGGTATACCCAGCAGGACGTTTCCGACTGGCCCAAGACTTGGCGACTGGGCCTGCAAGACGGCGACTGGATTGAAGCCCAGCGAGGAACCGAGCGACTGGAAGCTGAAGGCTCAGGCGAGTAGATAGGCCCAGTCGGATTAGGTTAAACGAGTACCGAAGCTTTAACCAAATCGGTTGAGATATGTAAACCCTAGGGGAGGTGAGCCTATATAAACCTCCCTGCGGGGCGTGTAGAGATACGTTGCATCATACACCCAAGCGACTCGCTGCCTAGCCACCGAGCTCGCCCATTGTACCATCCTCATAATACAATCTAGCAGGAGTAGGTCTTTACCCTCCGGGGGGCCGAAACTGGGTAAAACCCTGTGTCTTTGCCCTCATCTCGCACCACAGATGGCTGGCCGCCCTTGCCCCTTGTTCTACTACTCGCTGCCGATTGCAGCATCTGCCGTGACCATTCCCACGATAGTGGCGCCCACCGTGGGGCCTGGCCGGTCTGGCCGGTGTTCTGCGGCGAGATCCAATCTGCCCATCAACGAGACGGTCGCCACCGGCCGCATGATAGCGATCAGCGAGATGCTCCAAATCTTGCCGAGCAGCTACGTCCCGGCGGCGCGACCCGTCACGCACAGCGAGATCCTGCCGATCGGCACGATCAGCCTCTTCGTCGGCCTCACCGACGTCATCGTCTCGGAGGATTCGGCTCGCATCCGCGAGTCGCCACCACGCGATCGGCTCTCCGAGAGCCAGATCCGCATGATCCATCGCCTCGCCTCCAAGTACAATTCGGCCCACAGCGACGTGGCCGAAAACTCAGCGGCCGCAGAAGACGCGGCCCTCAACGACGACGCCGACTCGGCGACCCCGGGGTCACTCGCCGGGTCCATCACCGCGGCTTCACCCGCGGGCTCCATCACCCAGGTCTCCAACATGGGAGACTTCGAGGACCCCTCCATCCTCGGGATCTTCGAATTCGACTCCGGGTCGGAGAACTCCGCCGACCTCCGCGATGGAACCGGTCGTCACGCCGCGACCTACATGGCGACCGACACCGATCCGCCGGAGGATCCATTCTCCACCCCAATCCCTCCTAACGCCACGGCAACGGAGGTCGAGGAACTCCGCCTGAAACTGGCGGAGGCGGTGCGCAAGGAACAATCCGAGCGCGAAAAATTCCGCCTCGAGCAGGTGACGGCGCAGGAACTAGCGCGCTATCACCAGCAGCGGATCAGGTCGCGCCTGAACCCCACCGTTCAGGGGCGCGCCCTGAACTTCGACGACGAAAACGACCCGGACCGTGTGGCCGAGCGCGCGATCTACGAGAACGCGCCACCAGGAGGAAGCGCCCGGCCCCCGCCAGGATCAACGGCGATGGGCGCCCCACCTCCACCCAACCGCACACCTCCCAGGGACCAGCCGCGGATAGTAGTTTCCTCACGGGAGCGAGACGCAAACGGCCTCCCACTGTTCTCCACCCCGATGGAAAACCTCGTGGCGGGTCGAGCAGCAGCCGACAACATCACGGCCACGGGCGACGACGCCCTACAGATCCAGTACGTCAGGGCCCTGCTCGCAAAGACCGTCGAGTAGCAAAACGCAGGCACCGACTCGCAGGGTCGAGTATACTCGCGTTCGTCGGGAAGCAGAGCGGCCTCCAGCGGCCGCCCAGCGGCGGCAAACAGCCTCAACTGCCCGCCACCAGAGCCACTGCAGCTCCAACACCGACCCGCGAACGCGGCACTCTCCACCAATGACCCCAGGCCAGCGACCAACTTCGTCGCCGCCAACGGGCAACCCATCGACGCCCGCACCCACGTCATCAACAACCAAAGCTGGCGCGCACGCCAGCCCGACGACCTACGACACACCCTAACCAATCGCCGCGACGGCGAGCCCATGGGATCGCTAAGTCGACTCGGCCCCAAGTGCTTCGGACCAATGATTCGAGGCGAGAAGTACCCGCCAAACTTCAAGGCGCCGAAGGAGATAGAAAAGTACGACTCCTCGTACGACCCCGCCGTCTGGCTCGACACATATCTCATGGCGATGGGGATCGCAGGCCACACCGACCTGCTAGCCGCCCGTTACCTCCCCCTGATGATGGAGGGGACGTGCAGGCAGTGGATCAACACCCTCCCCCAGGACAGTATCGACTCCAGGGAGGAGATGCGCGACGCCTTCGTCAGGCACTTCGAGTGCTCCTACACCCGCGCCACCACCATCGAGGACCTGGAGCGATGCATCCAGGGACCCCACGAGTCGACCCGCAACTGGGTCCAACGGTGGCAAGAACTCTGGTACAACGCGGTCGGCATCCACCCGGACACCGCGATCCATTGCTTCAAGACCTCGTGCCGCTACGCGCCCCTGGTCGCCAAGCTCAAGCGACACTCTCGCACACTCGACAACATCCCCGACCTCCTCGAGATCTCCAAACGGTACACGGAGGAAGATCCAAACCAGGAAACTGACGACGAGTCAGGAGGTCAACGCCGCACGAGCAGCAACGACAGCGGACGATGGTCCGACCTACGCTACAGCAACACTCGCCTCACCGGCAAGCGCCGCAGTGACGGGCGAGTCGACTTCGTCGCCAACACCGGGCACGCGCAACGCGAGCCTAAGAGCTTCCGCCGCGACGGAGGACAACGCCGCGACGGCGGCAACTACAAGGCCAAGCCAAGGTTCGACCCCGCGTCTCTCCTTAACCAACCATGTGCGTTTCATAGCAGGGAAGGGAAGCCCGCAACGCACACCACCGCCGACTGACACACCCTCAGGGAGATCGAGAAGGCACGGCGAGCGCGGGAGGACCCCGACAACGACCCGCCAAACGGCGGAAAATTCGGCAAAGTGGCCGGCTCGCTCCATACCTTCACAGGCTTCAACTTGAAGCGCGAGAAGAAGGTCATCGCTCGCGCCGTCGCCGTCAACGCGGTGGCCCAGGTGGACGTTCCCCAGTTCCTCAACTGGTCGTAGCAGCCCATCACCTGGAGTCGTCAAGACCACTCGCCACGCATCGAGTACCCAGGTCGAGTCGCCCTGGTGGTCAAGCCCAAGGTCGGCGACTACTGGCTCCCCAAGACATTGATGGACGGCGGCAGCTCCATCAACATCCTGTACTTGGACACCTTCAGGCGGCTTCGGCTCCCACAGTCGATGATCGAGACAACCCACACCACGTTCCACGGCATCGTCCCCGGTCGGAAGGCGTACCCGATCGGCAAGGTCACGCTGCCGGTCACCTTCGGCACACCAGCAAACTTCCGCACCGAGCGGATCGTCTTCGAGCTGGTGCCCTTCGACAGCCCCTACCACTGCGTCCTGGGGCGCCAGGCGTTCGCCAAGTTCATGGCAGCGCCCCACTACGCGTACAACGCGATGAAGCTCCTCGGGGCGTGCGGCGTCATCACCATCAACGACGACCCCGACATGGCCGCCGAGTGCGAGGCCAAAGGAGCCGAGATCACTGACGCCGTCATCGCGGCGGAGACCAACCACGCCGATGAACTCGCCAAGTACGCGAGCGGGGTCAACAACTACGACCCCACCATACTCAAAAAGCCCAACTCGGAGGGCGCAAACACCTCAACCTTCGAGGCCACGACGCACACCCGTACCGTCGAGCTGGTCCCAGGCGACTCCAGCCAGAAGGTGACGACCGGGACGGGCATGAGCCCAGCATAGGAAGGCGCGCTCATCGAGTTCCTCAGTGAGAACAGGGACATCTTCGCATGGAAGCCCTCTGACATGCCCGGTGTCCCTAGGGAGCTCGCTGAGCACAAGCTAAACGCCGACCCCAAAGTGCGACCTGTCAAGTAGTCGCTGCGGCCCTTCAATGAAGAGCGCCGCCGAGCAATCGCCGAGGAGGTGCAGCGTCTACTCACTGCAGGCTTCATCCGGCCAATCAAATACTCCAAGTGGCTAGCAAACCCAGTCCTGCTCGAGAAGAAGAACGGGACCTGGAGGATGTGTATCGACTACACAAACCTGAACAACGCCTGCCCAAAGGAGCAGTTCGTCCTCCCGTGGATCGACCAGATAATCGATTCCACCGCGGGCTCGGAGTCGCTATGTTTCCTCGACGCCTACTCTGGGTACAACCAGATCAAAATGGCTGTCGAGGATGAGGAGAAGACGGCGTTCATCACGCCATTTGGAGCCTTCTGCTACACCGCCATGACCTTCGGCCTCAAGAACGCCGGGGCGACCTACCAGCGGTGCATGCAAGAATGCCTCGCGAGCCAAATTGGCCGCAACATCCACGTCTACATCGACGACGTGGTCGTAAAGTCCACTCGCCAGGGTGACCTCCTCGCTGACCTGGCGGAAACATTCGCCAACTTGCGAAAATACAAGATAAAGATCAACCCAGGCAAATGCACCTTCGGTGTACCAGCAGGACAACTACTGGGGCACGTCGTCTCCAAGCGAGGGATCGAGGCGAACCCCACGAAGATCGACACGATCGCCCGGCTCGGCAAACCCGAGTGCCTGCGCGACGTCCAGAAACTGGCCGGGCGAGTAGCGGCTCTCAGTCGCTTCATTCCCCGCCTGGGCTAAAAGGAGGCGGACGACGCGCTTCGCAACCTCAAGAAGGTGCTACTCGCCGCACCGCTACTCGCCGCCCCCGCTGACAAAGAACCCATGCTGGTTTACGTCGCGGCTTCTGAGCGCGTCGTCAGTCCCGTCATGGTTGTCGAACGACCAGAGGAAGGAAAGGAGCGCCCAGTGTACTACACCAGCGAGGTCCTCACTGAGTCGCGCCAGCGGTACCCCCAGTACCAAAAGCTGGTATACGCGGTCTTCAGAGCTCAGCGGCACCTGCCGCACTACTTCCAGGAGCACCCGATCACGGTCGTTTCCTCGGCACCACTACAAGACATCATCCGCAACCGTGAGGCGACCGGGCGGGTCGCCAAGTGGGCCGTCGAGATCGGCGTCCACAACATCAAATACGAGCCGTGAAAAGCGATCAAGTCGCAGGCCCTAGCGGACTTCATCGCCGACTGGGAAGAGGCCCAGCAGCCAGAGAAGCTGCCATACCTCCATTACTGGAGCCTGCACTTCGACGGCTCCAAGAGCGCAGATGGCGCAGGCGCAGGGATCGTGCTAACTTCACCAAAGGGAGACAAGCTCCGCTACATCCTCTGCCTCGACTTCACACCCTGCACCAATAACATGGCCGAGTACACGGCCCTACTCCATGGCATGCGAGCTGCCAAGGAGATGAATGTCAACCGCCTACGCTGCTACGGAGACTCCGACCTCGTCGCTGGGCAAGTCGCTGGCACCTGCGACGCCGTCTCCCCCACCATGGCGGCGTACCGCCAGGCAGTGGACAAGCTAGGCGGACACTTCACCGGCTACTCCATCGAGTGGATCAACAGGCGGAAGAACGACGAGGCCGACGCACTCTCTCGCATCGGGTTGGCTCGACTCGCACCACACGCCGGCGTCTTCCTCGACATGATCACCAAGCAATCAGTCTCTCCCCCGAGGGAGATCGACATCGGAGTCCTGCTCCAACCAGAGGCAGCCCTGGTCGCACTCGTCAACGAGCCAGACGAATGGAACAAGCCCTACATCGCCTACCTGGAAGCCGGCACCTTGCCGGCAGACGAGACGGAAGCTCGGATGATCGCTCGTCGATGCAAGTCCTACGCCATCATTGACGGCGAGCTCCACAAGCGCAGTGTCACCGGCGTGTTCCAACGCTGCGTCCAACCTGCCGAAGGACGCAAGATCCTCCACGACATCCACTCCGGTGACTGCGGCCACCACACCGGCGCCCGCTCCCTGGTCGCCAAGGCTATGCGACATGGCTTCTACTGGCCCACCGCACACGCCGACGCTGTCGACATTGTCCAGCGGTGCGCC
The DNA here is from genome assembly GCA_910589765.1 of Avena atlantica. Taxonomy (NCBI): domain Eukaryota; kingdom Viridiplantae; phylum Streptophyta; class Magnoliopsida; order Poales; family Poaceae; genus Avena; species Avena atlantica. The sequence goes on from OU342739.1 coordinate 438,935,441, forward strand.
GGGTGCCAGAAGTACGCCAACCAGACGCACGTGCCGAGCTCAGCGCTCAAAACAATCCCCATCACCTGGCCATTCGCTGTGTGGGGCATGGATATGGTAGGCCCCTTCAAGAAGGCCCCCTCAGGCTACACCCACCTGCTGGTCGCGGTCGACAAATTCACAAAGTGGGTGGAGGCCAAGCCAGTCCGGAAATGCGACTGGAAGACCGCCACCAAATTCCTACGCGAGCTCATATATCGCTACGGGTTCCCAAACAGCATCATCACGGACAACGGCACCAACTTTGCCAAAGGAGCCATGGCCGAATTCTGCGAAGAGCACCACATTCGGCTCGACCTCGCGTCAGTCGCCTACCCGGAATCCAACGGCCAGGCGGAACAGGCAAACCAAAGCAGCCTCCACGGCCTGAAGCCGCGACTCCAAGTACAACTCGAGCGCACCGCCGGGTGCTGGGTCGAGGAGTTGCCCTCTGTCATCTGGGGGATCCGCACCTCGGTCAACAGGTCGACAGGGTTCACCCCCTTCTTCATGGTCTACGGCGCCGAGGCAGTCATGCCCACCGACCTCGAGCACGACTCGCCGCGGGTCGTCCATTATACGGAGGCTGCTAACAAGCTCCCCCGCCAAGACGGGGTCGATCAACTCGACGAAGCACGTGACCTCGCTCGGTCACGCACCGCTATCTACCAGCAGGGACTCCGCCGCTACCACAGCCGGCGGGTGAGAACTCGCACCTTCCAGGAAGGCGACCTGGTGTTGCGCCTCATCCAGGACAAGAAGGGCATGCACAAGCTCTCCCCTCCGTGGGAGGGACCATTCGCCATCGGGCGAGTACTTGGCAGCGACGCCTACTACCTCATCGACGTCCGCGGGGACGGAGAACTCGACGTCAAGCGACCATGGAATGTAAACCTCCTATGGAAGTTCTACCCCTAGAATCCCACATATGTACTCTCCAGTCGCTGTGAAATAAAAAGAATTGGTTACCGCAAATTGCGCTTACTCTCCATGTCTTGTGCCACTCGCACTCGTAATGACAGCGTCAAGCTAACCGCAGAAGTCAACCTTTGGTACAGCGATCGGCACGGATAAGTAATGCGATGCAAGAGCACTGAGTAAACCTCAGGCCTTGCATCGTCCACGAAAAACGCCTACCCGGAGCCCCATTGGAGTCGCCTAGCCCGACTGGCTTTACGAGCCAAGACACCTGCCTTCGCTTCTTACAGCGACCACGGTCCTCCGCACCCTTGGCATAGCGACTCGAACGGCTAAGTACCACGCTCGGGGACTGAAGACTAGTTCATCGCGAGCGGCTCGGAAAAACGCCAAGTAAGAGAGCATGCCCAGGACTCGCCATGCGACTGACCCCACGGGCCAGGTAGGAGTGATGCACTCAAACTAACGCGCCAAGTCCTCACTCACCCTCGAGTCGCGCCTGGAACAGCCAAGTACCACGCTCGGGGACTCGGCCACCCGACCTCGTTCGCGCAAGGGAAAACGGCGAAGTACAGAGAGTTCAAGGGAGTCGCCTAGCGACTGGCTCTTCGAGTCTGGGCGAGTCGACCACAATAACAAAACACACAAAAACAACAAACATATCACATACGAGGTAAACCCCACAAAAGGGCGGACGCGCTCGGGGACTCGTTCAAACATCAATCACAAACACATGACAATACCAAAATAGACACGACGTCTCATTCGATAGCATGGTGCATTGTTTCATATTACAAAATATGCCCGCATGGCAGACCTGCTGCTAACGCCACAGGGCAAACTATCCTATTCTGCAGGCTTAGACGACGACTCGCCAACATCGCGGCGATTGCGGATGAACGGCGTGTACGGGTTCGACGGATACGTCGTCAGTTCACCCGCCATCGCCGCGCGGAAGGGCTGCTCGACCTTGAAATCACGATGTGGCGGCTCGGGGTCGCTAGGCACGACGACCGTCTCCTGGTACGGAAGGAGGTCGCCCATTGCCCAGACACGCTCCGAGTACGTGGCGGCGCGGTCTTGCAACTTGAGGACCTCGGATAGCTCCACCGCGCCAGTCGACGATGGGTAGCCACTTGTCACATCGTCGATGTCGAAGTCCTCGGGGAAGTGGGCAAGTCCAAGACTAAGTGCCGTCGCCGCTCCACGCCGAAACGCCGACCGCGTCATGAACTCAACGACCACGGGCGCCTTCTCCAAATACTTCCACACCTCAACGAGGTTGATGGGAATCACTTCCGTGGGCGATATCTCCTGGAGATAGGCACGGATGCACGTCGCCGACAACGTTGCCGAGTCGACAAGCATGCTTACACACTGCCGCGCGTCGAACGAGCTTGCCTCTTCCGCGCTATCGATGATGCGACCTGCGAGTAGAAGACCATAATGAATACGATGGACACCGCAAAAGGCACACCTACTAGCAGAGGCATATGCAGTTACCAATCAACGGGCGGGCGAGATCCGTGATGAAGCATTGAAGCGAAGTATGGTCGACCTGAAGCCCAGCAACAAGGGCGTCCGACACTTTGCGATCCTCTTCAGCGGCTGCAATGGCGGCCTTGGCTCGCCCATCAGCCGAGCTCGCCTCTTCCTTCGCCTCCCGCAGCTCGCGCTCGCGGTTGGCGATCCGCTGTTCAGCTGAACTCAAAGCCGCTTGCGCCGTCGCCAATTCACCCGCGGGGACAAGACCCTGGCGAGCTTCCTCTACCTTCGCGGCAACCGCCTGAAGCCCTTTGTTCGCCTCCTGGACGATGGCCAGTTCCTTTTCCGCGCGGTGCTTCGCTGCCAGTCGATCAGCTGACTCAAGTTGCAGACCCTGCACATCACCCAAAAAAGTTAGTCAAAGCAAAATTCCTAAGTGCCCACCCGCTGAAATTCAGCGAGTGCGCACTCGGGGACTAGCAATCGAGAAATTCTCAAGTGCCCACCCGCTGAAATTCAGCGAGTGCGCACTCGGGGACTGGCAATCAAGAAATTCTCAAGTGCCCACCCCCTGAAATTCAGCGAGTGCGCACTCGGGGACTGGATGCGAAAAATAAATATAAGACACTAAAAGAATCAGGCCGCTGCAAAGCACCGACCTGATCCTCGGGGACTGGATATACCTGGATGGCTGCGCCAAGCATGCCGTGGAGTTGTATCGCGTCCACGGACGCGAGGAGGGCCGGCGTATGCCCACGACGTTGGTCGACTTCAGCATCGGTGATCCCTGGAGCGTGGCTCGAGGGCGAAGTTCCACTCGCCGCGGCCTCCTTGTCCATGAAGCGCGGGAAGGTGGCAATAGAGGCACCTGCCCCAAACGAGGTCGGCTCGGCCGTTCCAGGCAAAGGAGCGCCTTCCTTTGTGGAGGCAGCCGCCTCCGTTACGGGTCCAGCCGGCGCGACCGCCGTGTCGTCATAAATCGTGACGACGTCATCACCCTTGGCCTTCTTGCCGCCATCCGTAGGGACGACGACTTCGTCCGCCTTCCTCTTGCGGGAAGGATCTTCCTCGCTGACAACGGGTGACACCTTAGCCACGGTCGGGTGGCCCATACTCTTGACTCCGGTCCTGTACATCAATCATTTAAGCAATATAATTCGAGCTGCTATCCAAGACAAAGGAAGGAGAGTGTACTCACTTGGCGACTAGAATGAAGCGCAGCCCCGTACGGAGGCCGGCTGGTTTCTCTAGTTCGGGGCCCAGTCGGCGGCTGAGCCCCATTTCCAGAACGTCGCGTGCCCAAGACACGGATGGTTTTTTCGTTGTTGAGGCCGCAACCGGAGCCTCTGGAATATCTTCAACAGGAGCTTCCTTGTGAGGCGAAGCCGCTGCGACCGAGGCGTCCCCCAGCCCAGAGACTGGGGAGAATGGCGGAGGCATCGACGCTAGGGGCACCTCGATGGTGGCCGTGTCCAGCGCGGCTGTCATCGGCGGCACCTCGTCTTTGGCCGGGCTGGGGGCGTCAGAACTGCTCGCTGAATGTGGTGGCGAGGCCGGCCTCATCGGTTTCGTCTTCGTCTTCCTCGGAGGCGCCTTCACCTCCTTTTCCTTCTTCTTCTTTTTCGATGGAGTAGCCTGGCGGCGCGAGGTGGTTTCTGGAAGCTCGTCGTCGTCGTCATGACGCTCGAGGCTTTTACTTGCCTCAAGCTCACGTTGACGCTTCCCTCGGGTCTTGCGGAGCAGTGGGGCGACCTCCTCTTCGGACTCGTCGTCGCTGTCGCCCTCGTCACTCCCGGCTTCGCCCTTGGCGGGAGGCGACTCTCCCACGTCCTGGACGGACGAGCTCGAGTTCTCGTCGTCCGAAGGCGGGAGCCATCCTTCCACCACTTTGAATAGCTGCAATGAACACAAGATGAAATTAGAGTTACGGCGACTGCAAAAACTGCAACTGCGAGCGAAGTGAAGCGATTACCGTTGGGGCTAGACGCTTTGCGGTATAGGGGGCGACCCCAGCCTGTGCGTCCAGGTACACCGCCTGGGTGATTTTCTTCAGTGCTGGGATGTAGTCCTCCAGCTTCCACTCGTCGAGGCAGGCCTTCGTCGAGTCTTCCCGGCCCGTGTACTGGTACATGTAGTGCTCGCGCCGAGCTAGCGGGACGAGCCGCCGCCCGAGCCAGCAGTTGTACAGGTTTATCGTCTAGAGGCACTTCTTCTTCAGACCGTAGATGGTCTGGAGCATCTCGTCAATGACCATCCGCTGGTCGCTGGGGAGCTTGCCGACTTGAAGACGGCGCGGCTCGGACCGGTTGGCGGAGTACCGCGGAATCGCCCCCTCGCCCTCCGGGGTCGCCTTGGCTACGTAAAACCACGATTTCTTCCAGTCGCTCGCTGCCTTGGCGGGCAGCATCAGGTCGAAGAATGAAGCCTTCGACTTCAGCTAGAAGGTTAGGCCGCTCGCGGCTAGCATTGGGCCGCCCGCTTCCTCGCGGCTGATCCGTCCGTGGAACAGATCTTGCCATAGAGGGAAGTAGGGTCGGCAGCACAAGTAGCATTCGCAGAACGCCACAAAGATGGCGAGTTGCTCGATGCTATGGGGACCCAGATTCGATGGCTGTATCACGTAGTAGGCGCAGAAGCGCCGGAAGAACAGGGACGTGGGGAACCCTAGCCCCCGTTCGAGATGGCTGGTGAAGCAGATGAACTCCCTATCTCGCGGATTCGGGGTCGTCTCTCCGGCCGTAGGAATGCGCCAGCAGCCGGCTCGCAAGATCCCGGCCTCCTCGAAGGAAGCCAGTTGCGCCCTCGTGCACTTAGATCTACCCCACGGTTCAGTGGAGAGGGCCATGGCGGAGAGATTTGCTGGGGGTCGAGGGATTTCGGGTCGGCTGGGTCGCGATGCGAAGGGAGGCGAAAAGTGCGCAGTCGGAGGAAATGGTGAGAAGGTGGTTCTCTGATCGCCTGCCATTCCTCTTATATAGCGGTTGTTACCCGCCAAATCAGGGAGCCGTTACTATGCGGTGATTACGCCAAAAGTTACCGTTGGATTACCCCAACGGCTAGTTTGACCACGGTTAACGGTCCAACTTCAGCCACTCGACTCGCCGACCCACTCACTATGACAGTGTTTCGCCGACTCGACTCGCCAAAGCTGCGACTTGGATGACAGGTTTTCTCCTTTGTACGGGAGCCCGCCGACGATTCGACTGGATGTCTACCCTGAAGCCGTATACTCCGACTGCCAGCAGCCACCTATGCCTAATCAACGACGGCCTCGGGGTCTACTGATGGGGATGTGCCTACTGGGGTATACCCAGCAGGACGTTTCCGACTGGCCCAAGACTTGGCGACTGGGCCTGCAAGACGGCGACTGGATTGAAGCCCAGCGAGGAACCGAGCGACTGGAAGCTGAAGGCCCAGGCGAGTAGATAGGCCCAGTCGGATTAGGTTAAACGAGTACCGAAGCTTTAACCAAATCGGTTGAGATATGTAAACCCTAGGGGAGGTGAGCCTATATAAACCTCCCTGCGGGGCGTGTAGTGATACGTTCCATCATACACCCAAGCGACTCGCCGCCTAGCCGCCGAGCTCGCCCATTGTACCATCCTCATAATATAATCTAGCAGGAGTAGGTCTTTACCCTCCGGGGGGCCGAACCTGGGTAAAACCCTGTGTCTTTGCCCTCATCTCGCACCGGAGATGGCTGGCCGCCCTTGCCCCTCGTTCTACTATTCGCTGCCGATTGCAGCATCTGCCGGGACCATTCCCACAACACCTTTTCAAGTACTTAAGGATGTTCTTTACCGCTGTCCGGTGACCTTCACCTGGATCAGCCTGGTATCTGCTCGTAACACTTAGAGCATAGGAAACATCTGGGCGAGTACATATCATTTCATACATGATGGATCCAATAGCCGAAGCATATGGAACCCTGCTCATGCGCTCACGCTCATCAGTAGTCGAAGGACACTGAGTCTGGCTGAGTTTAATGCCGTGAGACATGGGCAAGAACCCCTTCTTAGCCTCTTCCATGCTGAACCGTTTCAATACTTTGCCAATGTATGTACTCTAGCTTTATCCAATTAGCCTTCTTGATCTATCTCTATAGATCTTGATACCCAGAATATATGCCGCTTCTCCCAAGTCCTTCATCAAAAAACTATTTTTCAATGAGGTCTTAACATACTCTAGCATAGGAATGTCATTTCCATTCAGCAATATGTCATCTACATATAAGATTAGAAATACCAGCGCTCTCCCAATTTCCTTCTTGTAAACACAAGGTTCTTGTTCGTTTTTTATGAAGCCAAACTCCTTTATAACTTCATCAAATCGAATGTTCCAACTCCGAGATGCTTGCTTCAGCCCATAAATGGACTTTAGAAGTTTGCATACCTTTCCAGCATTGTTTGGATCGACAAAACCTTCGGGCTGCATCATATACACGTCCTCAGTTAGGATTCCATTTAGGAAAGCCGTCTTGACATCCATCTATCATATTTCATAGTCGAAATGTGCATCAATGGATAGAATTATCCGTATAGATTTAAGCATCGCTACGGGCGAGAAAGTCTCGTCATAGTCAACTCCTTGAACTTGTCGAAAACCTTTTGCAACAAGTCGAGCTTTATGGATGTGAACATTTCCATCCATATCAATCTTCTTCTTATAGATCCATTTGCACTCGATGGCTTTAAAACCATCAGGAAGGTCAATCGAGTTCCAAACTTGATTGTCTCCCATGGACTTTATCTCGGATCTCATGGCGATCAGCCATTTCTCAGAGTCTGGGTCCACCATCGCTTCTGCATAGGTCACCGGCTCATCATTGGCTAACAGTAATAATTCTCGCGCTTCGCGGAGCCTCGCCGACCTTCGTGGTTGTCGTGCTTATGTTGCCATGGGTTCCTCAACTTATTCTGCTACAATAACATCACTCGTAGAAGCATCCCCAACTGGCTCATATTGAACTTCTTGAAGTCGCACCGACCTTCCACTTGTTCCCTTTGGGAGAAACTCTTTCTCTAGGAAAACACTACTACGAGCGACAAAAACTTTGCCCTTCTCTCGGTTGTAGAAGTAATACCCTAAGGTTTCCCTCGGATATCCCACGAAAATGAACTTATCCGATTTGGGTGTTAGCTTGTCCGACTGAAGTCGCTTGACAAATGCATCACAACCCCAAATATTTAGAAAAGACAAACTGGGATTCTTTCCAGTCCACATCTCATATGGTGTCTTAACTACGGATTTAGATGGTACCCTATTAAGTGTGAAAGCTACCATTTCTAGAGCGTAACCCCAAAATGATAATGGTAAATCCGACTGGCTCATCATCGATCGAACCATGTCCAACAAAGTTCGATTACGTCGTTTGAAGACCCCGTTTCTTTGAGGCATTCCGGGCAACGTAAGTTGAGGAACAATTCCGCAACTCTTAAGATGATCGCTAAACTCATGACTCAAATATTCACCTCCACGATCAGATCGCAAGGCCTTTATTTTATTGCCACGTTGATTCTCTACTTCACTCTGAAACTCCTTGAACTTTTCAAAAGTTTCAGACTTATGCCTCATCATGTAGACATAACCATATCTACTGAAATCATCAGTAAAAGCAATAAAGTAGTGATATCCTCCTCTGGTTGTCGTGCTCATTGGTCCACATACATCAGTATCTATGAGTTCCAACAAGTCTGTCGCTCTCTCGGGTAAACCCGAAAAAGGCGATTTGGTCATCTTTCCAAGTAAACAAGCCTGACATGTCTTGTATGATTAAAAATCAAACAAAGTTAGAATACCATCACCATGGAGCTTCTTCATGCGATTTTCACTTATATGCCCCAAACGACAATGCCATAAATAGGTAGGACTCAAATCATTAGGCCGAAGCCTTTTAGCACTAACATTGTAAACAGATGCATCATCAAGATTTAAAATAAATAACCCATTCACAATGGGAGCATTAGCCATAAACATATCATTCTTAGAGATTACACAACCATTATTTGCACTCGTGAATGAATAACCATCCCTCATCAAACATGAAGGTGATAAAATGTTTCGACCCATACTAGGAATGTAATAACAATTATTCAATTCCATAATAAATCCTGACGGAAGGTGAAGTTGCATGACGCCGACAAACAATGCAGCAACCCTTGCTTTATTATCGACGCGAAAATCCACTTCGCCTTTCTGCACTTCTCTAGTCCTTATTATCCCCTGCATCGAATTGCAAATATGAGCAACCGATCCAATATCAAATACCCAAGAGTTAACATTGGAATCAGCGAGAAGAATGTCCACAACATTTACCACAAGTGTACCTAAGTGGGAAGTACTCTTACTTCCACTCTTCTTCAAAGAAGCCTGGTACTTGTTGCAGTTTCTCTTCCACTGGCCATGTTCATGGCAAAAGAAGAACTCAGTGTCTTCTACAGGTCCAGACTTTTGCTTGGGTGCAGGCTTAGGGATCGTATCCTTAGCCTTGCCCTTCTTCTTCCAAGAAGTATCCTTTTTATTGAAGCTAGGCTTGTTTTGCATAGCCATCACATGGCTATGCCCTGCACACTTCTTCATGTCAATTTCTGCTGTTTTAAGCATCCCACATAATTCATTAAGGCCCTTCTCCACCCCATGCATATGGTAGTTCGAAATGAACTGCCCATAGCTGGACGGAAGAGACGCCAAAATGAAGTCAGTGGCCAACTCTTGGCCTAGTGGAAAACCAAGCTTTTCCAAAGTCTGACTGTAACCAACCATTTTGATCACATGGGGGCCTACATCTGCTCCCTCTGCCAGCTTGCATTCGACAAAGGACTTGGCAACATTGTACCTATCAGTCCTTGCCTGATCTTGGAACATGTCCTTAAGCGCGACGATCATATCGTACGCTTCCTGAGCCTCAAACTTCTTTTGGAGTTCAGGTTCCATGCATGCTAGAATAAGACAGCTAACCTCAAGAGAATCATCACATGCTCTCTTGCAGGCGTTCTTTAGGGCAGCAGATGCATTATCAGTAGGTTCATCGGGGATTGGGGTATCCAGAACCGTTTCCTTTTTATCAGAACTGAGAACAATTCTCAGGTTACGGACCCATTCCGAATAGTTTGTTCCATTTAGTTTATCTTTGTCAAGAATCAAACGGAAAGAGAAAGGTGATGTAGTGTTCGGTGCCATTGATCTACAATAGAAAACATGCAAAATACTAAGCCATGTAACCATGAAAGAGTAAAACATATTAAACAATTTAATAGCATATACTCCCACTTAAATCAATATCCCTCTATTGATACTAAGTGATTCAAGATCTACAATTAACAAGTCGACTAGTGAGCTTTAGCATCACTGTTAGAATACAAGGTAAATCGGCAAGCAACACTTGATAATCATATCACATATGACTCTTGTTGTTGGGTGACATCTCTATGTCAAAACTAGGCACCCAACCTTTATGCCCCAAGGTCCTTAACTGTTAAGATGACCTTGTCAAGCTCACCAACCCTTATGCATGTAGGTATCCGATACAAAACCATCCAACCAAGGAAAACCGCGGCACCCTAATTTCATAGGCCCACCAACGATTGTACAGGGCATAGGATGGTGCAAGGTTTGGTTGAGAGGGCATGGTTTAACTTAAACTTTGTGAGGGATCGTTCTACTTCTATCATCTAAGCATGCATAGTAGTAAAACGCATAAGAATACCATTCACATATGGTATGACACAGTATGGCCCATTTTCTCATGGTGATCTCCATCGCCATAGAACCTGTCCACCATGATGATCTCCATCTTCATGTTCCATGTGAGCCATCTTCCAAGTGATGAGTCCTCCAAGAACTAATACAAGCTATTACTCCTAAGAGCTAGTAATCAAAATTACATAGTATTAGGATCATCACAAGTTGGCACGCATGCCATTACAATAAATGAAAACACATATGGCTCCAGCCGTGTTACCCTACTCACGACACGCAGGTCATGCAAAATTTCATACATGCATCACATACACATATGGGCCATACTTATCACATACATCCTACAAAAACAAGTTTTGCATAGAATCGCATTCTACCGGATCATGTGACATCGCAACACCTAGTTACCTTAACGAGATACAAAAGGGTCTACGATAAAGGGGGGTCTAGGGGGTCTCCCCCTGCGGGGTTCGAAGGGGCAGTGCTCTGTTGTTCCGATCTGATCAAACTCCTTTGATCACGGTACATCGATTTTAGATCTAGGTTCCGATTCGATCAATCATATTGATCTTCGCGTGATTCAACAGGATTTATGTGTCACTGTCTACCCCGATGGTGGAAACCGACCACTAGGGGTAAGTCATTCGACAACCTCAGAATCACGATCACGGAAAGCAAGATCATAGATCAATCCCGAACCACCGCAATATAAACGATCACATCATTCATATCAATCTGCATATCACCATATGCAAACATCCCAAACCTATAACTAAACAGCATCGGCTCTGATACCACTGTAGGGATACGGTTAGGCTACACTAGCGCAAATCAAAAAAATTCTACCGCGTAAACCAGGATTACCGTTGTCATAGATCACGGGATTACCACTAGACGCGCAGTTGCGGAATCGATGAAGCGCGTCGAGGTAGTGCAGACATTCCACGTATCCTCCTTGTCCTCGTCCCACGAGAAGCTCCCCTTGAGAGGCTCGTCCAAGTGCCACAGATGCAACACCTCCGAGGTATCCACACGTGCGGGGTGCAAGAGTTAGACGCCAGACTGCTAGGTCCGCGCGTGCAACACAAGAGTGAGGTGTGGCGGCTGGGTGGAAAATGGTCTAACCCTGGTCATCTCGCCCCACCCTCTCTTATATAGGCGTCCCTAGTGGGCTTCTACATTAGCAGCCCATTAGTAGCCTAAGCCTGGTCTAATTCGGATCCAATCCTCATTAGGCTTCTAGCCCCTTAAGTGTGTGACCCTATAGGTTCATATACGTATAGACATGACACAAATACACTTATTCTGTCAATAGTTGGTAGCGTCCTCTAGCAAGACGTGCCAACTCCTAAACGCATACAAAGATCATATCGGACGAACCATCACAAGGTTTAGTACATGTATTTCCCTTTGCCTCACGATATTTGGTCTAGCTCCAAGCTTACCTCCCTTTCTCGATACTGTGATTCGGAATCCCTTCACTAGGTTAACTCTTAACCATATGTACCACGGCCATACATTTCTGAATCCGATCACTTGAGGGGCCCAGAGATATCTCTCTCAAGTAGAGAGGGGCAAATCCCATCTTGATTGACCATGCCTTGTAGCATGCTTCAGGACAAACCCGAAAACTACCTTTATGACTACCCAGTTATGGAGTAGTGGTTGATAGCCCCAAAGTAGGTCGATCCAAATCTCAAGTACATACGACAATCTCAGGTCTAAGGACAAAACGTACACGATGTGTAGAGAGAGAGATGCAACTAATTGCGACTCTCAAGTTGGGTCAGTCCAACCCCATGTTCATAACATGTCTCCACATCATTGGTTTGACATCTCCATGTCTATGACTTGCGAAACATAGTCATCAACCAATCGATGTGCTAGTCTAATATTCATATGTGTCCTGACATGAACTCCAACTAGGGACAACTATTAAATAACCATACAAGTAAAGAGTTTCACAAACAATTCACATAATTGCCAATCAATACAAGTTGCCTGATATGGATATTCAAGGAACATTACAATAACTCATGGATACATAAGAAATATAATCATATCTATGATTGCCTCTAGGGAATATTTCCTCCACCGAGAGCTCATCACTGAGGCCATCCAGTAACCTCTCTCTCCTCTTGGCATCGGTGTCAACATCCTCAGGGGCATAACACGATAGATTGTTGAACTCCTCTATATATTCAGCCACGGTGCGGTTGGTCTAGCGCAAGTTGCGGAACTCCTTCCTCTTCAGACTTAGGACCCCTGAAGAAACATGGTTGGTCTTGAATCCTTCTTCAAACATGGCCCAAGTAACAATGTCCATTGAGTGGGTGATCTCGAAAGTATCCCACCAAGAAGCAGCTGCTCCCTCCAGTAAGTGAGCAGCAAATCTCACCTTCTCAGCATCAATGCATCCAACAATCACTAAATCTTTGTTCACAGAGCGCAACCAGTCAAGAGAAATCATAGGTTCAAGTGCAGTGGAGAACTTAGCTGGACTCAATTTTAGAAACCTGGTGAGAGCATCCTCCTAGGGATGGTTGTTCCCATTGTTGTTGTTGTTGTTCTGTGCAACCATGAATTGTGTCATCACCTGAGCTAGATGTGCCTGTGCTGCTATCAACTGCTCCATCTCAGTGGGTTGGCGGCGAGGCGGCATCTGTTGGTACAACATATATAAGTTATAGATAGAAAGACTAGCTAGAGAAGTAATACTACCCATAACTATATGAAGCAAACAATAGGCACACAAGCAAACAATCATTGCAAATAACACTCAAGACAAAATAGTTTTCCATTGACTATTAGTCGTTTGGGGGTGAACCTACAATCATAAAGGCAATGGACAGAATCTGTCCTGAAACTACAGCAGTGTTCATGAATTTTTCTGGGCACCTTAACTCATCAGGAATTTTAGCCAATTTTGTATATATAGTACAGGAAGTTTCGCACCAAACCCTATTTTTCAGATTTTTCCCAGTTACCAAAAAAACATGAAAAATCATATAGTACAGATGGTTCAGCAGAAAACTGCAGCGAAACTATCACGAATTTCTAATCAAAACCTTCATTAACATATTATGGAATCTAACAAAAATATTCTGGAACTTTAAGGTATCAAATAACTAAACCTAAGCATAATAAATCAACTATCAAACAAGTTCGTACGACAATCGATTGCTATATCTAAACGAGATCAGATCAAACTATATGTGGTCATCATCTAACTATTCTTAATCTTGCACTTTCCTGCACAAGTCGTCATCAACAAGTTTGAACAAGATGATATTAGAAAAGATACATGAAGGATTACAAGAATCTACTAACTACAAAATTATGAGTTCATTGCTAGAGAGAGCCTTCATTCTATATTTTAAGAGAGAAGAGTATGAGAATTGAATTGATAAGAGGATACTAGAAAGACGTGTAAGGAGAGAATAGATAGAATCAAATAGGTTTTATAATTTCATATGGCTTTCCTATTCCAAACCTAGGCCACGATCCTACAGTCAACGCACTGGTCTGATACCATCCTGTAACACCCTCGCCTGATAAGGCTGAGTTCATGTGTATAATGCCAATCCCTAGATCGGTTCACTGGCACACACAGTACAGATGAATACCAAAGAATTTAATAGTGGATCATAAATAACGAATTGATCCAGAATTTGCAATTAATACAATAATTCTTAGCTCAAGGCTATCTCAATATCAAGTAGCATACGGATGCATCAACAATTGATAGGCTCCATCTTTAATTGTGCCACAGGCGAACAACTGTTGAGCGGAGTATCACGACCTATTCGATCACTCCGAATCGGAAACATAACCTGCAACATAAAACATAGCAGCCCCGATGGGTCAATACTTGGAATGTATGGCAAGTAGAGCTATTAAAGGATACAATAATCCTAGCATCTACATGCTTATTTGGCAAGTGGAGCTATGGCTAGCTTGCATTTGCAAACATCTTTGTCCTACTTTCATAAACAATTTTTGATTTTCTTTGAAAAGATCCCAATTAAGTTAACCCCTCAACACTAAAGCAATTAGGAAATTAGAATGAGCGAGAAACATGTCATGAACCCAATATCAAGCAACTCAGATGTCCATAACTGGTGACACGGCTAATCGATTAGTTTATACACCCTGCAGGGGTTAGTACACTTTACCCATGTGACTTGGCCAGCCTAGATCATACCACCACTCTCATATTGGATGATGATAGGGAGATGTCCAAGAAAGGACCGTTCGGGAAGTAGCTCCCCAAACCCGACACGCACCGTACCAACCTACCAAAATTCTACATCTCTGGATACGTGAGGTCGAGTTACCACAACCTACTAAGTCCAACCAACCGCCCATTCCATTATTGGCACATGGTTGTACACATAAGCTACCAAATAAAGAAGCCAATCATTTTCTGTTGATACCTGGGTGCCTTTCCGCAATGATACCACCAAAAATTATCAATCCCATCACACCCAGGAGATTCATTGATTAAGTTGTTTTTAGTTTTCGCAAACCAACACATTTAGAAACAACTTTCAGTGATGTAACCCAGCCCTCGTTCGCATGGCTAAGCACATCTACCAATGGTGGCTCATCTACAGGAAATCCCTACCACATAATAGGACATAGCATAGCGATAGTACTTTCCTACACATGCATCTACAAAATACACGACAATGCATTGAAAATAGTAGGACAACATCATGAACAAAGTAGCATCTACTTTCCTTGATAGTTGGTGAAGTCGTTAAAACACTCGTTGCAATCACACACGTTGCACTCCTCGCAATCTATCGAGCAAACAATTGCATACAACATAAACAATAGCACATAGAGATCAAACAAATGCATGCATGCCAATTTTAATAAGTCAAAATGGTTGTTACTTTAGTTCTTTAAACAATACTGAAGTATATGATGCATGGAAGAGACCAATTAATGCAATGGTGTACTTGTTATTAATAATTAATTGCCAATATAGGGTTTTTAATAGTTCTGTTGTAACGCCTATTCTAATTGTCGAATTAAATTTGGATCTAAAGTTTACTGGACAAAGGACATTAATATAAACCATTAGGTGTTGGATTCACCTTAATCGGAGTTATAGATCTTTTTGTATGATTTAAATAGTTTTTAATGGGTTTTAAATGATTTAAATACTTTATCTTGTCTAAAATTCAAACTAAAATAAGATCTGTAATCTACACGGAATTGTGATTCCAGGGACATATTATTTGTAATTTTTTGAACGATATTTATTTTCTTATGAATTTATTACTCTAAATAGGCCATTAAACCATTTAAATCTTCACAGAAAAACCTTACAGTCAAAGCCTGAACTAATTGCATATTGACGATCTACCTGGAACTAGATTTCTATCGGTATATTATTTATATTTTTGTGATAAACAAATAATTTACTATAGATTTAATGTTCTAAAAAGACATTTAACACTAATTAAATCACTACACTAAATATGTATTGTAAAGATTCGATCTAACAAGACATTATTAATCTACATTAGATTATCTTTCTTTTGACATATTATTCATATTTTTCAGAGTTACAAATAATTTTCTATAAATTTATTAACCTAAAATACCATTAAAACTAATTAAATTATCACAGCAAACACGTACTATAAAAGTTATATCCAACTTGATATTAATAATCTACTCAATTTTATGAATCTACTGATATATAATTTTCTATTTTTGGATATATTGATCTTTTATTATGAATTTTACAAGTTTATACAAATTTTTGCAATTTTAATTCAATTTCAAATTTACAGGGAATATTCTTCGCTGACTGGGCGCAGGACCTGACCTGGCGCTGACGTGTATGCTGACGGAGCGGTGATGCTGCACGCAGACTGTGCTGCCACGCGTCAAAGTCTGAGTGGCCGGTACCCCTTCGTCTGGTAGATCTAATCGTGGCCGTTCAGACGAGATCTAACGGCTGGGCACCGTTTCTTCCTGCCCAGCGGCGGTCGACGGAGAGTGGCGGATGTGGCGGCTTCGGGAGCGACGGTGGTGAGCGCTCTGGCGTGTTTCCAGCGTGGGGAGGTGTCGAACAAGGACCTGGAGAAGATGGAGAGCTCGATGGAGGTATCGGTGGGGTCTTTCGCGTCCAGGGGCGACGACAACAGGCGGATGGAGAGCTTTGGACGGCGATGAACTCCACCGGCTTCGCGTGGCGTTTGCGGTCTTCTGCATTAGGGGAAAGTGGGTCAGGGATATGCGGCCGATCAAGGGTAGGAGACACGGAGAAACATCAGGGCGCGGGGTGGCTGCACCGTCGCGGCGAGGTCGATCTGAGAGCTCTCGGCGGTGGCGGAACCGGGAGGCTCCAATTGAGGTGCTAGGGTTCTTATTTTGTCAAAAAAAGAGGGACCCGATGGGTGAGTATATATGGGCGCGGAGGCGTGGATAAGGGGTAAGGGACGGCTGAATCGGGACGGGAATCACGGGATCGATCGAGGCAGGGGGGTTCATGTTCTTCCTGGATTCCCGGTCGAGAGAAAGAAGAAAGGAGCAGGCCCCACTTGCCAGTGAGACGGTAAGGGGACGCGGGATGCGCTAGGTGGGCCGTGGGTGGGCTTGCACTGGCTTCGCTGCTGCGCGCGGCTGTCTGCTACGCAGCTCGTTCGGCGCGCGCAGGCTGTAGGTAGGGCTTAGGTGGGCTGGGCCGAGCGCTGTTCGGCCGGGGTAGGGGTTTAGTTAGTTTTTCTTCTTTTATTCTTTTCCGGTTTAGTATTTCTGTTATATCTTTTTCATATGAATTCCAAATGGAATGATTTTTGTCTTCAAATTTTTCTAAAATCATGTAGATCATATTAGGATCATATTTGTAATATTTTCACTAGTTTTCTAGTGGATTTACAATTCCTTGTATGTTTCTTTTTATATGCAATTTAGTAATTCAAAAATAGGGTTTGAACTAGTGTTTTGCAATCCAAATTTTCATGAATGCAATGTAATGCTCATGAATGACATGCAAATGTAACTTTTTTCTAGTCCCAACTCCTGAAATCTTGGGATGTGACAATGTGCATGAAAGATGGAGCTCTAACAATAAGACCAAGTAACTATGCATGCAACATGAAAGGCCACAAACAAAGATCATGAATAACATGCATTGAAAAACGTTTATTTGTTTCACATAAAAAAATGTGGCATAATGGCATTCAGCTTGTCCCTCATGGAGTAGCAAATACAAAAATATGCATCAATCAATAAGTTTTGGGACAATGCACATAGAACTAAGAATGGAAACTATGCTCTCTTAACTAGTGCCTAAAGGTAGAAGGTGGAGACTCAATATAATGGTGGAAGAAAGGCCCTTCATAAAGGGAAGAAGGGATTTCAAGTTTCAAAAAGAGCTTCCAAAAATTATGGTACTTGTTAGCTTTCAGCCCTCATTGCCCCTATCATAAGCATCTTAAAGTGATTAAGGTTAAAGTGAACAAAGTATGGAGTATATGCTTGACAAAGTATAAGTTGGCAATCCCATGTCCCTTGAATACGAGGGCCGCTCCTCATGCTACTCAAGTTTAGTTACTTGCAAGTTCTTGTCATAGTAAGTACATGTGTATCATAGAGAACCGCCAACGGGTACCCCTTGCACATGGTACATGAGCTTTCCCATAACCAAAATGACAAGGCAAGCAGACAATGAGCATCTCAATATTCTTCTTATTTACCATGCGATATGGTGCTTTTTCTCTCTTTCCTCTTTTCTCAATATGTCTCTTTTTTCTCAATCTCTTTTTATAAGAAGAATGCTTCATAGATGTGACTATGGTGATGCTGCAAGTTTCCACCATGATTAGGCATGGCTTAGGCTAGTGGCCCAGGCGTTTCTCTAACACAAAATACATAACTCCATGGACTTACAAGCTCCCCTTTCATTTCACACCAACGACATCCATAGGCAAAAGATCATGATATCAACTGTGTACATGATACGTCCAATTTGCATCACCATTATATATCATAATTTGCCTCTATTCATTGATATATGTCTTATTATGAGGTGTTACTTGTGTCTTTTCCTCTGTTTTTGCATGTTGGATGATTTTTGGAGGATGAACTGCCGGAGTTAGGATTCTGATGGAAAAAGAGGTGTTTTGATGCAATTTCGCGAAGATCAAAAAAATACTAGAAAAATAAAGGAAAATTATATTTTCCTAGAAGACGAAGGAAGCCACAAGGGGAGGCGTAGCTGGGCCACAGGGGTCCACACCCCCTAGGCACGGGTCCCCCTAGGCCGTGCCTAGGGGAGGTGTGGCCCACCTGGTCGGCCTCCGATTCTGCCCTCACGCCTATATCTTCCCTTCGGAACCCTAATACCAGGGGAGAGACCAGAGAAAGATTTCCATGGCCTCTGTGGGGCGGAAAACACCGAGAGAGAAAGAGCTCTCCGGCAGACAGATTTCTGCCGAGGAAATTCCTTCCCGGAGAGGGGGGATTGTCTCCATCAACACCATCATCAAGCTAGACTTCATCGGGATCATCATCATCATCACCCACATCATCATCTCCACCAGCACTATCATCACCACTCCATCCCGCTGTAACAATTGTGTTGATTACTTGTATAGTTCTTAGGGGAAACTTTCCCGGTGTTGATTACTATTGTAGTTGATGCTTGTGAGTGGAACCATTGGATTATTTTTTATGTTCAGATTGTTATTCATCACCATATCATCTTCGATCTTGATCCATATGATGTCTTGTGAGTACTTCATTTAGTTCTTGAGGACATGGGAGAAGTCATGTTGTTAGTAGTGGATTTGTGTTGAGTTATTATTCAATGGTTTAGTATTTAAGTTGTGGTGCTATTCTTCTAGTGGTGTCATGTGAACGTCGACTACATGATACTTCACCATTTATGGTCCTAGGGGAATGCATTGTGTATTTGGCTACTAATCATGGGGTTGCTGGAGTGATAGAAACCTGAACCCCCGTTAGGACACCATTGCACAAGGGAGCGTAGGATCTCAGAGTTTAAGGCTGTGGTTAGGTTAATATCTTAATTACTTTACTGTAGTTGCGGATGCTTGCAGGGGGTTTAATCACAAGTATGTATTAGTCCAAGTAAGGTCGGTACATTAGCAGAGGTTCACCCATAAAACGCTTACAACACCAAAGATGGTACTCAGCTATTTGAAGCGAAAGCACTTGATAGAATTCCCATGTGTCCTCGAGAATGTTTGGTCCTTATAAGTATTTCCACCGTCTTGTCCTTTGCTAAGAAAGGATTGGGCCACTTGCTGTAGTTGTTTGTTGTCTTTATTACTTGCACTTTGTTTGTTGCTTTATTAGAAAATCCCTAAAAATATGTTTGCTAAGTATTTACAGAGATTTCCTGCTCCATACCACTAGTCAACACCTTCTGCTCCTCGTTGGGATCGACACTCCTATTTATCGAAAGTACTACGATACACCCCCTATACTTGTGGGTCATCAGTACAAAGTACAAGTGCAATGTTGAAAGCGTTCCCCAAGAAAATATGGTTCTGCTAATTCCAACGTATAAGTGCAAGCATACACAACATAGATGACACAATGGTTCAAGTTTATTAGGGGCAAGAAATATAAAGTGTGCCATCAAGTTCGTGAGAGCTTTAATCACTAAGTTTTCTCATAACAAAATACTTTATAATTGGAAGATAGCTGAAAACAAGAATATACTTGGAATGCATGGGAATTTATAGTGGACACTTTGGAATAACTTTGTTTCTTGGGAGTTGGAAACATGGGTAGAGCTTACTCATACAATTGGAGGCTAGCAAAAGACTGGGAGCGACCAACTAAGAGAGCAATAATGGCCATAATCATGCAGAGCGACAAAACATTACTAATCAAAGTATAGAGTGGTACTACAAGTCAAGGACTAAATGATCATAGAGGCTATAGTGACTTGTTCATAGTCACAACATGGTGTGATCATGTGCCAAGTCAACCCAAACAAAGCATCAAAGGAGAATACCATAATACTATGCTTTTGTATGCTAAAACAATGCAATATTCCTTCAAGGCACACTAAGCAATCCCAATTGTTTGGAACAATTCATGCTACAACAATAATCACTAAGAATAAGGTCAAAACAACACTAGCATGACATGATAAAGTCTAAGTCACAGTCAAAGCAAGCTCCACTGGCACTATTCAAGCAAGAACTTTCTACTCCTTTCCAACACCAATCGACTTATTTAAAACAACACAGCGAGAACGGGGGTACAAAAAACTTGATTGAAGCAAACGAAAAATAAGACGCTCCAAGAACAACACAACAGTGCATGAAACAATAAAAACAAAGTGTCTAGATAGACCTGAGCTTTTTATTGATGAAGACAAGGCATCCCCAAGCTTTGACGTTGTACCTCTTGGATAACTCTTGGCGTGACACCGGGGTCGCATCCCCAAGCTTGAGATTTTGTCCATTTTTCATCTTATTACATCATTCTTGTCAGGAATATGCAACTTGTATTCCTCTGGGGGGCCAAAGGCCAAAATATATAGTACAGGTACAGGGCAAATATGCAGGAAGCCCCCTAACATATGGGGGAAATACAATATACAGATATATACATCTAACACCCCCCTCAAACTCATTGATGGGGATATGCCTACCGGGGTATACCCAGCAGGATGTTTCCGACTGGCCCAGGAACTGGCGAGTGGGTCTGCAAGACGACGACTGGATCAAGGCCCGGTGTGGATTCAAGCGACTGGAAGCTGAAGGCCCAGGCGAGTAGATAGGCCTAGTCGGATTAGGTTAAACGAGTACCGAAGCCTTAACTGATTCGGTTGAGATATGTAAACCCTAGGGGGAGGTGAGTCTATATAAACCTCCCTACAGGGCGTGTAGAGATACGTTCCATCAGACACCCAAGCGACTCGCCACCTAGCCGCCGAGCTTGCCCCATTGTACCACCATCATAATACAATCTAGCAGGAGTAGGTCTTTACCCTCCGGGGGGCCGAACCTGGGTAAAACCCTGTGTCTCTGCCCTCATCTCGCACCGCATATGGCTGGCCGCCCTTGCCCTTCATTCTACTACTCGCTGCCGATTGCAACATCTGCCGTGACCATTCCCACGACAGTGGCGCCCACCGTGGGGCCTGGTCGGTCTGGCCGGTGTTCTGCGGCGAGATCCAATCTGCCCATCAACGGGACGGTCGCCACCGGCCGCATGATAGCGATCGGCGAGATGCTCCAGATCTTGCCGAGCAGCTACGTCCCGGCGGCGCGACCCGTCACGCACAACATGATCTTGCCGGTCGGCACGATCAGCGTCTTCGTCGGCCTCACCGACGTCATCGTCTCGGAGGATTCGGCTCGCATCCGCGAGTCGCCGCCATGTGATCGGCTCTCCGAGAGCCAGGTCTGCACGATCCATCGCCTCGCCTCCGAGTACAACTCGGCCCACAGCAATGTGGCCGAAAACTCCGCGGCCGCGGAAGACGCGGCCCTCAACGACGACGCCGACTCGGCGACCCCGGCGTCACTCGCCGGATCCATCACCGCGGCTTCACCCGCGGGCTCCATATCCCAGGTCTCCAACATGGGAGACTTCGAGGATCCCTCCATCCTTGGGATCTTCGACTTCGACTCTGGGTCGGAAAACTCCGCCGATCTCCGCGACGGGACCGGTCGCCACGCCGCGACCTACATGGCGACTGGCACCGATCCGCCGGAGGATCCCTTCTCCACCCCGATCCATCCTAATGCCACGGCAATGGAGGTCGAGGAACTCCGCCTGAAGCTGGCGGAGGCAGTCCGCAAGGAGCAAGCCGGGCGCGAAAAATTTCGCCTCGAGCAGGTGACGGCGCAGGAGCTGTCGCGCTATCACCAGCAGCGAATCAGGTCGTGCCTGAACCCCACCGTCCAGGGGCGCGCCCTGAACTTCGACGACGAGAACGACCCGGACCGCATGGCCGAGCGCGCGATCTGCGAGAACGCGTTGCCAGGAGGAAGCGCCCGGCCCCCACCAAGGTCGACGGCGAACAACGCCCCACCTCCACCCAACCGCACACCTCCCGGGGATCAGCCGCGGATAGTGGTATCCTCACGGGAGCGAGACGCGAATGGCCTACCACTGTTCTCCACCCCGATGGACAACCTCGTGGCGGGCCGAGCAGCGGCCGACAACATCACGACCACTGGTGACGGCGCCCTATAGATCCAGTACGTCAGAGCCCTGCTCGCAAAGGCGGCCGAGCAGCAAAACGCAGGCGCCGACTCATAGGGTCGGGTGTACTCGCGTTCTTCGGGCAGCAGAGCGGCCTCAAGCGGCCGCCCATTGGCGGCAAACACCCTCAGATGCCCGCCACCAGAGCCACTACAGCTCCAACATCGACCCGCTAATGCGGCACTCTCCACCAACGAACCCAGGCCAGCGACCAACTTCGTCGCCGCCAACGGTCAGCCCATCAACGCCCGCACCCACATCATCAACAAGCAAAGCTGGCGCGCACGCCAGCCCGACGACCTGCGACACACCCTAACCAATCGCCGCGACGGCGAGCCGATGGGGTCGCTAAGCCGACTCGGGCCTAGGTGCTTCGGACCGATGATCCGAGGCGAAAAATAACCGGCGAACTTCAAGGCGCCGAAGGAAATAGAGAAGTACGACCCTTCGTACGACCCCTCCGTGTGGTTGGATACATACCTCATGGCGATGGGGATCGCTGGCCACACCGACCTGCTAGCCGCCCGTTACCTCCCCTTGACGATGGAGGGGACGTGCAGGCAGTGGATCAACACCCTCCCCCAGGATAGCATCGACTCCTGGCAGGAGATGCGCGACGCCTTCGTCAGGCACTTCAAGTGCTCCTACACCCGTGCCACCACCATCGAGGGCCTGGAGCAATGCGTCCAGGGACCCTGCGAGTCGACCCGCAACTGGGTCCAGCGGTGGCAAGAACTATGGTACAACGCGGTCGGCATCCACCCAGACACCGCGATCCATTTCTTCAAGACCTCGTGCCGCTACGAGCCCTTGGTTGCCAAGCTCAAGCGACATTCTCGCACGCTCGACAACATACCGGACCTCCTCGAGATTGCCAAACCGTACGCGGAGGAAGATCCAAACCAGGAAACTGACGACGAGTCGGGAGGCCAACGCCGCACGAGCGGCAACGACAACGGACGACGGTCAGACCTACGCTACAGCAACACTCACCTCACTGGCAAGCGTGGCAGTGACGGGCGAGTCGACTTCGTCGCCAACGCCGGGCACGCGCAGCGCGAGCCCAATAGCTTCCGCCGCGACGGAGGGCAACGCCGCGACGACGGCAACTACAAGGAGAAACCAAGGTTCGACCCCGCGACCCTCCTTAACCAACCTTGTGCGTTTCACAGCAGGGAAGGGAAGCCCGCCACGCACACGACGGCCGACTGCCACACTCTCAGGGAGATTGAGAAGGCACAGCGAGCGCGGGAGGACCCCGACAACAACCCGCCAAATGGCGGAAAATTCGGCAATGTGGCCGGCTCGCTCCATACCTTCACAGGCTTCAACACGAAGCGCGAGAAGAAGGTCATCGCCCGCGCCGTCGCCGTCAACGCGGTGACCCAGGTGGACGTTCCCCAGTTCCTCAATTGGTCAGAGCAGCCCATCACCTAGAGCCGCCAGGACCAGTCGCCACGCATCGAGTACCCAGGCCGAGTCGCCCTGGTGGTCAAACCCATGGTGGGCGACTACTGGATCCCCAAGACATTGATGGACGGCGGAAGCTCCATCAACATCTTGTACCTGGACACCTTCAGGCGACTACGGCTCCCGCAGTCGATGGTCGATGCATGATGCATGTATAATGCGTGGCATGGCAAAGGTGAAATGCAATTAGGTCATGTTAAGCGGAACCGGGGTCCCGACAATTAGTTAGATGGTTCAAGTTGTTTAGAACCCCCGCAATTTAAATGTTGTTTTAGCATGGCAAAAGATAGCACCGGTTCGCTACACAAATTTAAATGAGGCCAATACGAGACTAGATTTGCCCGCATATGGGCCCCATATTTAATTATGAGGTGAATTGGCGTAAGGGCCCCAAACCACATGATAATATGCATGCGAGTATGACAAATCAATATGGAACAAGTTTTATGTTTGGCATTTATAAAATAGGGGTTCAGATAAGGGTCACACATTAGGGGTCTCGACGATCTTGGGGTTCCGGGGTTCGGGGTTCGGTCTCAGGGTTCAGGGTTCGACGGGTCGGTCTCGGCGGGAACGTTCTCGATCAACGGGGCAGATCTTGTCGCATGCGCGGTGATCAGGTCATGTTGTCGGTCTTGTCGTCTCACGCGGAGATCTTGGCGTTCCAGGAGGAAGTACTTGGTCTGGCGTCGGGGCATCGGACTCGCCCTGGTTGCTGTCGTTCTTGTCGTCGATGGCGAACTTGAGTGGATCGGGTACCGGGGTACTCGAGTCCGCGTGGGAGATCTTGAGGCGCCCGCTTTACCGGTCTAGTAGGAGTTCTTGTCGTCCCATGTAGGATACCTTCAGGTTCGGGGCTCGGACTCCGGGGTTCGACGTTCCGCTCCAGGGACGGTCTTGATGTCGATGGAGTACTTGAATAGGTGACACCGAGTTCAATAGGGCCCCTCGGGATAATCTTCGAACCTCGATGGTCTTCTAGTGACGCTCTTTTCGGCTCAACTTGACGTCGGTCTACGGAAGATTTTGCGGTTTTGACGTCTCCACACCCAACCGCTTAGTACCAACTTGGTACTACACAGAAATGTGCACGGTTGGAGGCAGAGAAACTCGCTGCGGTGGGCTCGTGGGCTCGTGGGGCCGCGCTTGAGGGAGAGGCCGGGTACGGCGGTGTCCTGGGCCAGGCGGGGCGGCGCTCGCCAGGGGGAGTGGGGAGGGGAGCCGGCGGTGGCGGGCGCGGCGCTCGCCGACCGGTGGCGAGGCGACCCGCGGGCGGCAGGGCAGGGCCGGCGACGGGGTGGAGCTCAAGGCGGCGAGAAGCTCGAAGGCGCGGGGCGGACGGAGGTGGCCGCGGAGGTGCGGCGGTGGAGCGGAGGTGGAAGGGCGAGCGGCTTCGGCGGCGTCGGTGGAGGCCGCGGAGGGGACGGCGACGCTGGGTGAGGCCGGCAGCAGGTCCGCGCCGCGGATTGAGGAGGCGGCGAGGGGAGCGCGCGAGGCGGTCCGCGGGTGGCCGAGGCGGCGTGCCGCGGCGGCGCTCGGGCGGAGGCACAGAGAGGCGGCGAGGCGGCGAGGCGGGAGGAACGTGGCGCGGAGGCGGGACAGCTCGCCGGCGACGGAGGCGTTCGGGGCCGCGGGTCGGAGAGCTCGGGGACGGCGCGGGGTGCTGGCCTGCGGCGGCGGCGCAGGTGGGGACGAAGGGTGGCGGGGCGAGGTCGCGCGGGAGGCCAGAGGAGGGGAGAGCGGCGGCGAGGAGCCATGGAGAGGAGGGAGGAGGCAGGCGCGGGGGGGGGGAGGATGGCGGCGAAGAGAGGGTGGCGGCGCGCGGCGGTCGGCGCCGGAGAGGAGAGGGAGGAGGGCCGGCGAGGGGTGCGTGCTCGTCGGGGCGGCGGTCGCTGGAGGCGGTTGCGGGACGGGGAGAGGAGGAGGGAGGAAGAGGATGGAGCCAGGGGAGAGAGGAGCGCGAGGTCAGGGTGGGGCGTGGGCGCAGGTGGTGGGGCCAGCAGGGCAGTGGGGTGGGGGTCCGTGCGGCAGGTGGGGAGTTTGGGACCGGGGGAGGCAGGGAGTGGGGAAAGAGGGCTACGGGGTGAGAGAGGGTGGGTCCGGCTGGCTGAGTTGGCAGAGTGGGAGTGGTGGAGGTTTTGGAGAGGGATGAGGTGGCAGATGGCCATTGGCCAGGGTGAGGTGGAGGCTGGGTGTGGGTAGATGGGTTGGTAGGTTTAGGATTTAGAGGGGGACCGATTATATTTTCCTGGGGTGGTCGTTCGGGTCATTTCGGCCCGTTCGACTGCCCCACTAAAAATAATTCAAAGTTTTATTTATTTTAAACAGGGCTTTGGCAACCCGATAACCGACAAAACAAATAATCCGGAGTCCCGGGTTTGAATTTGAAAACAAGACGGGGCGTTTTTAGAAAACAAAACAGGCTTTGCGAAAATAGTTTTAGGCAAACAATGCATGATGATGACGATGCAATGCACAAATTCAACGCGATTTTCTAGTAGTGGTTTTGCGGGATGCCACAATTCGACACCACTAACAATGGATCTCGCCCTCGAGATCCGCCTCATGGTACCGGAAAGAAAGTCGGTGATCTGCAACTTCTCGCTTCGAGTAGATTCTCGCGACACCACTAATGAGGGTTCCTTCTTCATCTGGAGATTGGCGACACCACCAACCAAGGGTCGTTGTTCCTGATCGTCGAGAGAACACTCCGGCGAAACAAAGGACGAAGGTAGAGGTATCAAACGATAAGGCCACCTCTAACTTCCATTAGAAGAGGAAAAGTTAAATTGATCCACCAGTTCGATGTACAGAGCGAACAGTAAGAGTCGGGTAGGGTGATCAATCCATCCCGTACCCAAACTATCAACTCTATACATGAGTAGGAGAATCAGGCAACTCAACTCTCGAGATTTAGACTGAAGATCTTCATAGGTGGTATCCGGAACAAAGGAATGATGCCAGCAGAAATCGTATGAAAGACACAATGATTAGGTTCCGCGATGGTTCCATTGGCATGAACAACACATGCTCAAGGTATACTCCAACTTCACCAATGCTCGTCCTTCTCATATGTTTTTCAACGACACGGATATCCAGCAAGGAACACATATGGATAAAGAGCTCAAGAACAAAAGATCGGATGAAGGGCACAACAGACCAGTTGCAGATTGATGATCGTAGAACCTCCGTTACAAAAGGGGGAAAGCGAAACCCTGAAGGTACGACGGAAACGCAACCACGAGAATTCCTGGACTCGAAGAAGAGAAGAGAGCGGATTCAAAACATGTAGAGGTAAGAGAAGAATAGCAAAGGGGTAAGGAGTAAAATCAGACCTAATCAGATCTATCCAACCGATTTTCCAAAAATAGTTTTGACACTCTACTTCGGCCGTTAGCTAGGTTATCCTACATGCTGGACTTGTGGGGTATCGTAACTGCTGAGCTCTGATACCACTCTGTAACACCCTCAGAATCGACCCTATGCAAGTTTTAGCAAAACCCGCCAACCTGCATAGAAACGATTCAAAGGTGCCCACCAGGCACTTTCGTGCGGGTGGAAAACGAAGTAATAACATTGCACAACAGTCCTCGATGGGACCCACAGAATAGATATATATAACAACGACTCCAGGAGTCAAGAATACATATATAATATACAAAGATCCAAATCACCTTGAAAACGATAGAGCGTCCGACTACGGACAAGATGCAAATGGGGCTAAGAGCCCTGAAGAATAACCAATGGCGTCCATAACCCTGCCCAGGCCAAGCCGGAAGGGTAACCCTGCTAACGACGTCGATCTCAAAACCTGCTTAAACAAAAGGGGTGCCGACAAAGGGCAAAGGAAAAAAAAAGGAGCGTCAGTACTGAGGCCAGTACACGGCGAGGCTAGAATTCGGCGGTCCTCGCCTACATAGGTATGGTGGACTGAAGCGGTAGCGACAGCATGCACTAAACACCCTATAGAGACTCGATACAACTGGCGGCAATCAGAGAGGGGTAAGGAAGACCTACTCGGAACCAAGCTGATGCTACCACCAATCAAACCCGTCCT
The DNA here is from genome assembly GCA_910589765.1 of Avena atlantica. NCBI lineage: Eukaryota > Viridiplantae > Streptophyta > Magnoliopsida > Poales > Poaceae > Avena > Avena atlantica. The sequence goes on from OU342739.1 coordinate 438,963,306, forward strand.
GGCGTTTCCCCCTCGAGACCAAACGAGGAAGTCAACCGAGGAACTCACGCAGTTGGCAGTTTTATTTATTCAGTTATCGTTGCAGCAATTACTAGTCAGGTTTAGATAATCATCCTGATAAAATAAGCAGTGGGCCGTTTTAGTTAATCATTCCGTTGTAGTTGCAATAATTACTAATCAGATACAGATGGGATGAGATAAACCCAAAACCCAGCAGTTGTTGGTACTTTTATTTAGCCATTCCGTTGTAGTTGCCATACTTACTAGTCAGATACAATGGTCGCAAGCGACACTCCAAACAAGCAATTGTGGGCAGTATTATTTAGCCATTCCATTATAGTGAAGCTGATTACTAGTCATTATAAAGTCAAATTTATAGCACTACTTTAGTTATGCTTGTCTATGGTCGAGATACTGTGCTCCAAGTCGTCCATATCCGTGGACACGGCTTTCAGAAAGTTTTACCCGGCCGGGGTGCACCAATAGCAACACACACTCGATCAACCTCGGAAAAACCAAATCAAAACCCAACGAGGCCTTCACGACAAAGCAATCACAGGATTCAGAATTATTTCAGGGGGCCACCCCTTAAAGTAGAACCCGCAACGAAGCCGGCCGGCTCCGAGACGGACTTAAGGTTGTGGGGACGGCTGTGAACGACTGGGAACTCGAAAGTGTGGCTGGGCTTGTCGACACCGCGGAATCGTGCCACGATCCTAAACAGTACAGTGTGCTCCTCGCACAATCGTAAATACAGAAGTAGCATGGCATAAGTACAGGATCGTAAATAAAACCTCAAACTAGTTTGTGGCCCCAAGAAATAAGACTGAATCAAGCTCTGGCTCAGGGGGGTCCCATATACCTCCCGGATGTGGATAGCGCGATAAATCAAGGAACAGGTATCAAGTACTCGGGGTCCTACGGGACACAAGTGGGCGTTCGGAAACCAAATATTTTCTATCACCCACCGATGCCTCTGCTTACTTACTTCAATTTTAGTTGTTAAACAGTAATTAAAGTGAACGATAAGTAAAACCGAGATCATCTCCAACATCAAACAGGTGGCAATACTCCAACAACAGTGGTACATGGCGACACGCAACAGCACTTGAGCAAGCGTCTACGACGCGCAAGTCCAACTATCTACCAAACAACAGGTAATATGAGGTGGCCATGGCAATATAGGGCTGCAAGGGATATCACGGGTACGAAAACTAGAGCATCGCAACACAGATAGCAATAGATCAAAAAAGAGGGAATAAATACTATAAAAGTAAGATAGGTAGAAGGGGGAGATGCTCGCCTGAAAACATTGCCGAAGGTTCAACCGAAGATTGGGTCGACACTCGCATCAACTCAACGGCCTTATCCGCGAAGAAGCAAAACACTAGAACAAACACCGGATGCAATATTTAATACTACGGCATAAGATCGGGCATGATGCATGTATGATGCGTGGCATGGCAAAGGTGCAATGCAATTAGGTCATGTTAAGCGGAACCGGGGTCCCGAGAATTAGTTAGATGGTTCAAGTTCTTTAGAACCCCCGCAATTTAAATGTTGTTTTAGCATGGCAAAAGATAGCACCGGTTCGCTACACAAATTTAAATGAGGCCAATACGAGACTAGATTTTCCCGCATATGGGCCCCATATTTAATTATGAGGTGAATCGGCGTAAGGGCCCCAAACCACATGATAATATGCATGCGAGTATGACAAATCAATATGCAACAAGTTTTATGTTTGGCATTTATAAAATAGGGGTTCGGATAAGGGTCACACATTAGGGGTCTCGACGATCTTGGGGTTCCGGGGTTCGGGGTTCGGTCTCAGGGTTCAGGGTTCGACGGGTCGGTCTCGGCGGGAACGTTCTCGATCAACGGGGCAGATCTTGTCGCATCCGCGGTGATCAGGTCATGTTGTCGGTCTTGTCATCTCACGCGGAGATCTTGGCGTTCCGGGAGGAAGTACTTGGTCTGGCGTCGGGGCATAGGACTCGCCCTGGTTGCTGTCGTTCTTGTCGTCGATGGCGAACTTGAGTGGATCGGGTACCGGGGTACTCGAGTCCGCGTGGAAGATCTTGAGGCGCCCGCTTTACCGGTCCAGTAGGAGTTCTTGTCTTCCCATGTAGGATACCTTCGGGTTCGGGGCTCGGACTCCGGGGTTCGACGTTCCGCTCCAGGGACGGTCTTGATGTCGATGGAGTACTTGAATAGGTGACACCGAGTTCAATAGGGCCCCTCGGGATAATCTTCGAACCTCGATGGTCTTCTAGTGACGCTCTTTTCGGCTCAACTTGACGTCGGTCTACGGAAGATTTTGCGGTTTTGCCGTCTCCACACCCAACCGCTTAGTACCAACTTGGTACTACACAGAAACGTGCACGGTTGGAGGCAGAGAAACTCGCTGCGGTGGGCTCGTGGGCTCGTGGGGCCGCGCTTGAGGGAGAGGCCGGGTATGGCGGTGTCCTGGGCCAGGCGGGGCGGCGCTCGCCAGGGGGAGCGGGGAGGGGAGCCGGCGGTGGCGGGCGCGGCGCTCGCCGGCCGGTGGCGAGGCGACCCGCGGGCGGCAGGGCAGGGCCGGCGACGGGGTGGAGCTCAAGGCGGCGAGAAGCTCGAAGGCGCGGGGCGGACGGAGGTGGCCGCGGAGGTGCGGCGGTGGAGCGGAGGTGGAAGGGCGAGCGGCTTCGGCGGCGTCGGTGGAGGCCCCGGAGGGGACGGCGACGCTGGGTGAGGCCGGCAGCAGGTCCGCGCCGCGGATTGAGGAGGCGGCGAGGGGAGCGCGTGAGGCGGTCCGCGGGTGGCCGAGGCGGCGTGCCGCGGCGGCGCTCGGGCGGAGGCACAGAGAGGCGGCGAGGCGGGAGGAACGTGGCGCGGAGGCGGGACGGCTCGCCGGCGACGGAGGCGTTCGGGGCCGCGGGTCGGAGAGCTCGGGGACGGCGCGGGGTGCTGGCCTGCGGCGGGTGGCGCAGGTGGGGACGAAGGGTGGCGGGGCGAGGTCGCGCGGGAGGCCCGAGGAGGGGAGAGCGGCGGCGAGGAGCCATGGAGAGGAGGGAGGAGGCAGGCGCGGGGGGGGGAGGATGGCGGCGAAGAGAGGGTGGCGGCGCGCGGCGGTCGGCGCCGGAGAGGAGAGGGAGGAGGGCCGGCGAGGGGTGCGTGCTCGTCGGGGCGGCGGTCGCTGGAGGCGGTTGCGGGACGGGGAGAGGAGGAGGGAGGAAGAGGATGGAGCCAGGGGAGAGAGGAGCGCGAGGTCAGGGTGGGGCGTGGGCGCAGGTGGTGGGGCCAGCAGGGCAGTGGGGTGGGGGTCCGTGCGGCAGGTGGGGAGTTTGGGACCGGGGGAGGCAGGGAGTGGGGAAAGAGGGCTACGGGGTGAGAGAGGGTGGGTCCGGCTGGCTGAGTTGGCAGAGTGGGAGTGGTGGAGGTTTTGGAGAGGGATGAGGTGGCAGATGGCCATTGGCCAGGGTGAGGTGGAGGCTGGGTGTGGGTAGATGGGTTGGTAGGTTTAGGATTTAGAGGGGGACCGATTATATTTTCCTGGGGTGGTCGTTCGGGTCATTTCGGCCCGTTCGACTGCCCCACTAAAAATAATTCAAAGTTTTATTTATTTTAAACAGGGCTTTGGCAACCCGATAACCGACAAAACAAATAATCCGGAGTCCCGGGTTTGAATTTGAAAACAAGACGGGGCGTTTTTAGAAAACAAAACAGGCTTTGCGAAAATAGTTTTAGGCAAACAATGCATGATGATGACGATGCAATGCACAAATTCAACGCGATTTTCTAGTAGTGGTTTTGCGGGATGCCACACGATGTGAGGTGTGCTCGGGGAGCTCGTCATCATCATTGTCATGACGTTCGAGGATTTTGCTAGCCTCGAGCTCACGCTGCCGGTGTCCGCGAGTTTTCTAGACCAGCGGGGCGACCTCTTCCTCGGATTCATTGTCGTCACCGCTCCTATCAATCTCGATGCCACCCCTTGCTGGAGGCGATTCGCCCCCCTCCTGGACGGACGAGCTCGAATTCTCGTCATCCGCGGGCGGAAGCCACCCTTCCACCACTTGAAATAAATGCAATAGGCATAAGACAAAATCAGTATAATCGCGACAGCATTAACTGCGACTGCGAACGCTAGAAAGATGACTTACCGTCGGGGCTGGATGCTTCGCGGTGTAGGGGGCGACCCCAGCCTTCACGTCGAGGTACGCCGCCTGGGTGATCTTCTTCAACGCCACGAGGTAATCCTCGAGTTGCCACTCGGCCAGGCAGGATTTTGTCGAGTCCTCCCGTCCCGCGTACTCGTACATGTAGTGGTCGCGGCGGGCCAGGGGGACGAGTCGCCGCCCGAGCCAGCAGTTATACAAGTTGATGGGCTGGAGACCTTTCTTCTTCAGGCCGCGGATGGTCTGAAGCATTTCATCCACAACCATCCGCTGGTCTGTTGGAAGCTTGCCGACTTGGAGTCGGCGCGGTTCGGGCCGGTCGGCGGAGTATTTTGGGATCGCCACCTCACCGTCCGGAGTCGCCTCGGTGACATAAAACCAAGACTTCTTCCATTCACTCGCCGCCTTGGCAGGTAGCATCAGATCAAAGAAGGAAGCCTTCGACTTCAATTGAAACGTCAGGCCGCCCGCAGCAAGCATTGGGCCGCCCGCTTCTTCGCGACTGATCCTCCCGTGGAACAAATCTTGCCCCAGGGGTAAGTAGGGCCTGCAGCCCAGGTAGCACTCACAGAACGCCACGAAAATGGCGAGCTGCTCGATGTTGTGCGGGCCCAAGTCCGACGGCTGGATCCCATAGAAGGCGCAGAAGCGCCGGAAGAAAAGAGATGTTGGGAATCCCAGCCCCTGCTCTAGGTGTCTGGTGAAGAAGACGAACTCTCCCTCGCGCAGGTCCGGAGTCACCTCTCCGGCCGCGAGGATGCGCCACCTGCCGGCGCGCAGGATCACGGCCTCCTCGAAGGACGCTAGTTGCACTCTCATGCACTTGGACCTGCCCCATGGTTCGGTGGAGGGAGCCATTGGCGACGAGGTTCGTGGAGGTCGGAGGATTTGGGATCGGCTGGATCAAGATGCAGAGGAGAACGGAGGTGCGCGCAATCGGAGGAGATGATGAGGGGGTGGATTTCCGATTGCCTACCATTCCCTTTATATAGCGGTTGTTACCCGCCAAATCAGGAAGCCGTTATTATGCGGTGATTATGCCAAAAGTTACCGTTGGGTTATCCCAACGGCTAGTTTGACTGCGTTGACGGTCCAACTTCAGCCACTCGGCTCGCCGACCCGATCACTATAACAGTGACTAAATATTTCGCTGACCCGATCGCTAAAGCTGCGACCAGAATGACTAGTTTACTCCTTTGTTCAGGAGCCCGCCACCAATTCGACTGGACGTCCGCGTTGAACTCGTATGCTCCGACTGCCAACGACCACCTGGATTTAATCGATGACGGCCTCGGGGACTACTGATGGGGATATGCCTACCGGGGTATACCCAGCAGGACGTTTCCGACTGGCCCAGGAACTGGCGAGTGGGTCTGCAAGACGGCGACTGGATCAAGGCCCGGTGTGGATTCAAGCGACTGGAAGCTGAAGGCCCGGACGAGTAGATAGGCCCAGTCAGATTAGGTTAAAAGAGTACCGAAGCCTTAACTGATTCAGTTCAGATATGTAAACCCTAGGGGTAGGTGAGTCTATATAAACCTCCCTACAGGACGTGTAGAGATACGTTCCATCAGACACCCAAGTGACTCGCCGCCTAGCTCGCCCCATTTTACCACCATCATAATACAATCTAGCAGGAGTAGGTCTTTACCCTCCAGGGGGACGAACCTGGGTAAAACCCGGTGTCTCCGCCCTCATCTCGCACCGCAGATGGCTGGTCGCCCTTGCCCTTCGTTCTACTACTCGCTGCCGATTGCAACATCTGCCGTGACCATTCCCACGACACTCATGGTGGATCCACAACACTGAGTTTGGAGAGTAAGAAATCATGTTGCGCTCTGGTCTGTGCCCTCGTGAAGAAATCCGCCAACTGTAAATCTGAAGGCACATACTGAAGCGCAACAACCTGAGCCTGCACCTGAGCACGTGTATAGAAAGCATCAACACCAATATGCTTGGTAAGCTCATGCTTGACCAGATAACGTGCAACACCGTACTGTCAGACAAAACCAGACTGGGTGTGGTAATAGAGACCCCAAAATCCGCAAGTAACCACTGTAACCAGGTCACCTCAGCAGTCAACAAGGCCATAGCACGCAACTCAGCCTCAACACTCGAACGGGAAACCGCTGTCTGTTTCTTCGTCTTCCAAGCAATGAGCGAACCACCAAGAAACACACAGTAAGCAGAAAGTGAATGACGATCTGAAGGATCACTCTCCCACGTAGCGTCCGAATAGAACTGGAGCTGGAGGGAGCTGGAACGAGGAAAGAAAAGGCGACGAGTGATCGTACCACGAAGATAACGAAGAACACGAAGAAGATGACTATAGTGAACAGTGGTGGGAGCACAAACAATTTGACTCAGAATATGAACAGGATAAGAGATGTCAGGACGAGTGACAGCAAGATAAACAAGACTCCCAACAAGATGACGATAACACGTCGGATTAGAAAGAGGATCACCATTAGTGAGTTGAAGCTTAACATTAAGCTCCATAGGGGTCTCAACAGTGCGCTCATCCCCAAGAGCAACACGGGCAAGAAGATCCTGAATATACTTTTCCTGAGAGATGTAAAAGCCATCAGAAGTGGAGGAGACCTCAATCCCAAGAAAGTATCGAAGAGGATCAAGACCAGTCATAAGAAAGTGATCACGAAGACGAGCCTTAACAAAGGCGATATACTCAGGATCATCACCAGTAATGATCATATCATCAACATAGAGAAGAAGGAAAGTGCGTCCACGAGGAGAAGTGTGAACAAACAGCGCTGAATCATGAGCACTAGGGGAGAAACCAGCAGCAGTCACTACAGAAGCAAAGCGCTCAAACCAAGCACGAGGGGCCTGTTTGAGGCCATAAAGATAACATCGAAGACGACAAACCATCCCCTCAGGAACAAAATACCCAGGAGGAGGCTGCATATAAACCTTCTCACTCAACTCACCATTGAGAAAGGCATTCTGAACATCAAGCTGGGACACAGACTAGTGACGAACAGAAGAAACAGCAAGAAGTTTACGCATAGTGGTCATATGAGCCATAGGAGCAAAGGTCTCATCATAGTCACGACCATGCTCCTGCTGAAAACCACGAGCCACAAGACGCGCTTTATAGCACTCAAGAGATCCATCAGAGCGAGTCTTAATCTTATAGACCCACTTACACGTGATCGGACGAACACTGGGAGGGGGAGAAACAAGATCCCAGGTGCCAGTGCGCTCAAGAGCAGCGATCTCCTCAGCCATGGCCAGCTGCCATTCAGGATGATGCTCAGCATCCCGATATGAAGTTGGCTCGGAGGCAACAGAAAGACCATACTGACTAGGAGAGTAACGGTCAGGGGCACGACGCTGACGAACAGGACGTGTAGATGGAAGATCATCAGAGGAAGACGACGCAGGAGACGGTGATGAAGAAGAGGGAATAGTAGAGGAAGACTCCGAAGAAAGAGGAGAACTAGGAGAACTAGACGGAGCAGAGGAGGACGGCGTCGAAGAAGAGACATCAAGGGGAGGAGATCCTGAAGAAGACACAATAGGTGTAGAAGGAGGTGTGTCGGGAAAGAGAAGAAAAGGGATATCCTCCACCGGGTAAGTGCCAGCGGTAGGACGAGGATAGAAAGGACGCGTCTCATCAAAAGTAACATCACGAGATATACACATCCGACGACCAACAGGGTACCAACAGCGATAGCCCTTATGCTCATCACTGTATCCAAGGAAGACACACTCAACAGACTGAGCGGTCAGTTTGGTGCGTTCGCGAGGAGCAAGGAGAACATAGCAAAAACAACCAAACAAGCGAAGCATGGAGTAGTCTGGAGACTATCCAGATAGGCGCTCAAGAGGGATACCACCCTGCAAGGCAGCAGAAGGCTGAATATTGATGAGGTAAGCCGACGTAGCGACAGCCTCAGCCCAGAAGTGTGGTCGGAGAGAAGAAGCAATCATCATAGCGCGAGTGGTCTCTAGAAGATGGCGATGCTTACGCTCAGCAACGCCATTCTGGGCATGTGCGCCAGGACAGTAGAACTGAGCAAGGGTGCCCTGCTCAGCAAGAACACCTCGCAACATCTGGGAGATATACTCACCAGCAGAATCAACACGAAAAACACGGATGGGGGTAGAATACTGAGTACGGACCATGGCTGCAAAACGCTGATATATGGAAAGCACTTCACTGCGAGAGCTCATAAAATACAACCAAGTGTACCGAGAAAAATCATCGATGAATAAAATGTAGTAGCGATGGCCCCCTTTCGACGCGAAAGGAGCCGGACCGCAAACATTGGAATGAACTAAATCAAAAGGTCACTGAGATACAAACGCGCTAGTAGGATAGGGAAGTTGAATCTGTTTACCAAACCTACAGCCCTGACAATGCACAGACCCATATCCTGAGATAGACCCCAGAAGACCACGATGAACTAATGACGACAGGCGAGAGTCACAGAGGTGACCAAGACGATGATGCCACTGCTGAAAGGAACTGGTAGCAGAGGCGACGACCGGAGAAGAACTGGCAAATGAAGTGGCAGCGGAAGGAACACGAAGCCAGTCTAACTCCCAAAGTCCGAAAGAGTCACGGCTGCGAGGGCCAGCTCCAACCAGGGCCTGTGTGCGACGGTCTTAAACAACATAAGAATCAGCTTCAAGAATGACGTGACAACCAGAGTCAGTAAGCTGGCTAGCAGAGAACAGATTCATCTTAAGGAAAGGGACATGCAAAATATCAGGAACAGAAAAAGAAGAAGTAGAAAGGGTGCCTCGACTAGAAACAGGAAGAGAGGTACCATCAGCCGTGAAGACACGGACATGAGAAGGGAGAGAACGAAGAGCAGACACAAAAGAAGACTCAGGGGTCATATGAAAGGAAGCTCCAGAATCCAGATACCACGGGGACTTACTTGACTGTGTAGAAGGGGGTGGTCGCGTAGTGCCGGAAGAATCAGTCACAGAACCAGCAGTGCCTGTCGAAGAAGAGCCTGTAGCAGCAAGCAGACCGCGAAGAATCCTGATAATGTCCTCATCGGAGAGAGCAACTGCTGAAGATCCGGAAGGAGCTGACTTCCCACGAGCCATCTGGTGCTGCTGACGTAAACTGGGATCCCGTGTATAACAAGTGGCCCAAGTGTGACCATCCTTGTTACAGTAACAGCAGTGACGAAGAGAACCACGGCGACCCTGACCATGAGCCTGCTAGTGCTGACTCTGACCCCGAGACGGCTGGTGCTGACTCTGACCCTGCCCTGGAGGAGTGGGTAGTACCGGTGGCGGCATAGAGGACTGCGGCTGAGTCGAGGGAGCAGACGGCATAGGAGGACCACGAGTAGCAAGCACAGATGAAACCGCAAGAAGACCAGCACCACGGAGACGGGTCTCCTCAGCCCGAAGCTCGGACAAAACCTCAGAGAGAGGAACACGACCACGAGCATTCAGCTGAGCACGCTGGGGCTCAAACTCCTGGCGGAGCCGAGACAGAAACTCATAGATGCGGTGAACTCCAAGTCCGAGCGCACAATCTGGCAGCACGAGCATGTGCCACAAACAGCAGTACGGAGAGAATCAAGCTGACGCCAGATAGCAGCACTCTGAGTATAGAACTCATCAATAGTGGAATCACCCTGCTGAAGAGCATGCTGCTGGCGAACCACGGACAGGTAAAGAGCATCCCCAGACAGCTGGTAGCGCTGACGAAGATGTGACCATTGAGCGGCAACAGTAGGAACACTCATGAACTCAGCAACATACTAGGGTAGAACACTGAAGGTGAGGACAGAAGCAGCACGAGCATCCTCATCGACCCACTGAGTGTAGGCAGTCAGAGCGTGGCGATAGGTCTCGAGATCAGCAGAGTACTGTTTGAACTTCAGCTCATAAGCAGCAACAGCACTATCATTGGCACTCTAAGCAGCATCCTTGGCCTCCTGAGAAGCATCAGCACCGAGAACAATCGGCATCGGCGGAAGAGGAGCCACAGGAGCAGGGGGCACGGCGGACAGGAGACCTCGCCGGAGAGCACACCCCAAAGACGGAGACCGCGCATGTGAACACGCATAAAGGCAGCGAAATCAGGATAATTCGCGCCATCGAAGATCACCGGGCAGCGAGGAATCGCAACATAGCCCGATGGAGAAGAATTTTTTTTTTGCTTTTTTTTCCAGATCTGGTCAACCCAAACTGCTGGCAGGGGCCGGCCAAATTCCACGAATCGGGGCGAGAGGCGGCGCCTAAGAGCCCGGGGAGGCAAATTCGGGCCACCGGGGAGCGATTCCCGGTGGTATCGATGGCCGGCAGTGGGGGAGCGGCCGGCGGCGGTGAGGCACTCGCGGTGGAGCTCGATGGCCGCAGGCAGGTGACGGGACTGGCAGAGGCGGGGCCGCGTGTGGGCAGTGTCAGGGAGCAGGAGCCCGCCGCGTCGGCTCAGGAGGTGGGGCGCGCACGGGAGCAGGGGCTTCCTGGCGTCGGGCGGGCCTTCCTGGCGTCGGGCGCGGGCACGTTGACCCAGCAGAAGCAGGACGCGCGGCAGGAGCGTCAGGAACGCGTCGGCCAGGAGCAGCAACTGATCTGGAGCAGCAGGGGGCTTCCGGGCGTCGGGCACGTTGAGCCGTGCGTGAAGGCAGGACGCGCGTGGAGTGGAGATTGACGACGGGAGCAGTAGCAACCGATCTGGAGCATCAACACCAGGAGGAGATCGACGCAGACGGATCTGGATCCGGATCGGACCAGAAGGAAACGTAGACAGAACGGGCGGCGACCGTCGGTGCCGCCGACAGCAAGGCCGTCAGTGACAGGGACGGTGGCGGCTGACGAAGTTGCGAGAAGGAGGAGGCTAACCTAGCTCTGATACCATGTCAGGAATATGCAACTTGTATTCCTCTGGGGGCCAAAGGCCACAATATATAGTATAGGTAACGGGCAAATATGCAGGAAGCCCCCTAACATATGGGGGAAATACAATATACAGATATATACATCTAACAATTCTCTCTCTACACCTTAAATTTTTTTCCTTCATACAAAACTTCACACAATCTTCATTAGCAACATTAGTGTATTCAAAAGATAATAGACCCTTGGGTTTATCTTTGGAACAGCAAAAATTTCACTAAAAACACAAGCTACTGAAGCAATTCCCTCAGAAAGCTCTATTTCCCAAAAAGAACCCAAAAAAGAATCAATAAGAAGCAAATGCTAATAAGGGCAGAAATCTGTCAAAACAAACCAGTAGGTAGAAACATATTTTTTCGAAGACCTTCTGTTGCTCAAATAAAAAAGTGTTGAACTAACTAAAGTTAGCTAACATACTGGGGTATATATTCGTAAATTTGCATCTCAATCCGACTTACAGAGAATCCTCACTAATTTTTATGGTAGAGAACATAAATCTGTTTCGGGACAGCAACTCCCCAAATCTTACTCCCCTCCCATTAGAGGTCATTCTTGGCACAAAAGGCAAACAAAACGGATAAGGAGAGGTCATTACTGAAGTAATAACTTACAATACTCAAGAAAACTCTTGGGTTATATTCCAACAAGTACTTTTCTTAAGTTAGGCACAATAAGCAACAAATCAAGTATTTTCAAATGAAGAAGCATTAACATCAAACCTTGCTTTCAAAGGAGGAGAAAAAATCAACTTATCTCTCCTCATAGGGAAGTGTTCAATACCTTTCTTGAATGTAAATTGATATTTAATGGTGCCTTCTTTCATATCAATGATGGCACCAACAGTTCTAAGAAAAGGTCTTCCCAAAGTAATAGGACAAGAAGCATTGTATTCGACATCCAAAACAAAGAAATCAACAGGGACATAAGCATTGTTAACCATAAGGAGAACATCATTAACACTCCCCATGAGTTTCTTATTAGCATTATCATTAAGTGGGACATCCAAATAACAATTTTCCAAAGGTGGCAAATCAAGCATTTCATAAATCTTCCTAGGCATAATAGAGACACTAGAACCAAGGTCACATGAAGCTTTGAGATCAAAGTCATTCACTTGCATATTAATAATGGGATCCCAACTATCTTCTACTTTGCTAGGAATAGAAGCTTTGTGTTTTAACTTCTCTTCCAAAATCTTAACAAGAGCATCTGTAATGTGTTTGGTGAAAGCAACATGCATATCACTAGCATCAGGACTTCTAGCAAGCTTTTGCAGGAACATAATCACTTCAGAAATATTGCAACCATCAAGATGAAAATCAAACTTAGCATCACTAGTAGTAGACTCATTAGGCTTAGGCATTGTAGGAGGAGGAATAGGGATTCTTGTGGTTTAGTGGTGATGGTGCACACTCTATTGTTTCTATCAATTTCAGCTTCCCTTTCCCACTTAGCATAAAGTTGGGTAAGAGTCTATCATTTTCATCAATAGTAACTTGTATGGCATGAGTAGAATAAAAGGTACTTTCCATGGTTTCAGGTTTAGCAGCCATTTTATTAATCAAAGAGGACTATGCTTTAGACAAAGAGGAAATATTTTTCTCTACATTTAAAAGATTTTCCGCCACAATTTTGTTGAAAGTGGTTTGTTTACTAGTAAAGTCTTTGAGCAATACTTCAAGTTCAGAGGGGGCACTTCTAGCATTGTTGTAGGGGTTTCCATAAGTATTGCCATTATTAGGAGGATAAGGCCTATAATTATTACTATAAGCATTGTTGCAAAAATTATTGTTCCTAATAAAGTTCACATCAACTTGCTCTTCTCGAGCAACCAAAGAGGCTAAGGGAACATTATTTGGATCTAAAGAAGATTACCCATTAACAAGAATAGCCATAATAACATCTATCTTATCACTCAAAGAGGAGGTTTCTTCAACAGAATTTACCTTCTTACCATGTGGAGCTCTCTCAGTGTGCCATTCAGAATAATTAACCATCTTATTATCAAGGAGTTTTGTTGCAGCACGCAACGTGATGGTCATAAAGGTACATCCAGCAGCTGAATCCAACAGGTTTCTCGAAGAGAAGTTCAAACCTGCATAAAAAGTCTGGATAATCATCCAAGCAGTAAGTCCATGAGTGGGACAAATAACCAAAGATTTCATTCTTTCCTAAGCTTGAGCAACATGTCCATTATCAAGTTGTTTAAATTTCATAATATCACTTCTCATAGATATAATCTTAGTAGGAGGATATTATTTTCCAATAAAAGCATCTTTGCACTTAATCCAAGAATCAATACTATTTCCAGGCAAAGATAGCAACCATTCCTTAGCTTTTCCTCTAAAGTATAAAGGAAAGAACTTGAGCATAATAATATCTCCATCTACATCCTTATACTTTTGCATCTCACAAAGTGCAACAAAGTTATTGAGATGGGTAGCAGCATCATCATAACTAGCACCGGAAAATTGCTCTTTCATCACATGATTCAACAAAGCAGGCTAAATTTCATAAAAGGTAGCATCAGGAGCAACTGGAGCAATAGGAGTTCTTAGGAAATCATTGTTGTTTGTGCTAGTAAAGTCACACAACTTTGTGTTCTCAGCAGATTTCATTTTGGCAAAAGTGGAGCAATCCAACAGCAGCAGCAACTAGAGCAGGAACTAATTTTTTTGTGTTTTTGATAAGAGAAAGCAAACCAAACTAAACTATTTTTTTTGGAGTTTTTGATAAAAAGAGGCAAACAAAACCAAGCAAAAGAAACTAAGCAAACTAAAAACAAAGTAAAGAGAAAGGTTGAGGAGGACTCCCCTTGTGAAGACGTCCTTAGCCTCCCTGACAACGGCGCCAGAAAATCTTGATGGCATTGCGTCAACGTGGAGCACTTCGTCGAGAAACCCCAAGAGCAAGGTGTGATGCAGCACAACAACAAGTCTTCCCTTAGTAAGAAACCAAGGTTATAGAACCAGTAGGAGGAAGGAAACATCCCAAAGGTGTTGCAAGCAACATGGAAACCTGCACAACACAAACTCAAGACTTTGCCCCAACTAACAGTGAGGTTGTCAATCTCACCAGTTGTTGTAACAAAGGATTAACTGTATGGTGTGGAATGTGATGATGGTTTGGAAAAAGTAAACAGTAATAGTGGAAGATGTATCAATGGTAAAGATTGGACAGGGGTCCATAGTTCAATAGACGTGTTCTCCTTAGATAAACAAACATGGCATGCAGTGTAAAAAAATTAAAGCAGGGAAATTGACAGGACTGAGCAAGGCATGACAATGCAATACTAGACATAAAGATCCTATGAGATTCGATTGGGAAATACAACAAGATACATAGACCGCCATCCAACTACTTCTATGATTAGAAGTCCACCTTTGGCTTATCATCTGAACCCCCTCTAGTATTAAGTTGCAAGCAATAGACAACTGCTTTAAGCAAAGTGTGTAAGGTAAATAATCCACTTTTTCCATGAACAAGAGACCGTTGTTTTCTCCCTAGTGGCAACAACACATCTACAACCTTAGAGACTTCTTTCACTTCCATTAGATTAAATAGAGGCATGAACCCACTATAGAGCATAAATACCCCCTCTTGGAGTCATTAGAAACTACTTGGCCAAGATAGCTACTAACAACGGAGAGAATGCAAGATCACAAACAACATAGACATGATAGAATCAATAAGACAAAACTATCAATCAAACTGACATAGTAATCTCAATATCCATCGGATCGACGCAAACACAACATGCATGATTACAAATAGATGAGATCTTGATCATGAACGGAGCTCACAAGATCTAGACATGAAAGCACAAAGGAGGAGATACAACCATCTAGCTACTACATGGACCCGTAGTCCAAGGTGCAACTACTCACGCTTCATATTGGAGGCTGGCATGATGAATAAGAAGGCCTCCGGGGTGATATCCCCACCGGCAGGGTGTCGAGAAGAGCTTCAGATCCCCCCGACCTAGGGACGATGGTGGCGGCGGCTATAGACGGTTTCCTGGAATATTGATCGGGTCCTTAGGGTTTAGGCATTGGGGATTATTATAGGCGAAGATGCGAGGCTGGGAGGCGGCCAGGGGCCCACACCTTTCCAGGCGCAACCCAGGTTGGGCCCACACCTGGGGGTGCGGCCGCCCAGTGGCGCCCCTCTGTCTCTCCTCTGGACTCTGTGTTCTCCTTTGTGAAATACTGAGTTTGGCTTTTGTCCCGTACAATTCCGAGAATATTTCCTTACTAGCTTTTCTGGAACCAAAAACAGTACAAAACATGCAACTGACACTGTGGCAACTTGTTAATGAGGGGATACTCAGTGGAAAAGGCACGCTGGGAAAGAAAGCAATGATATGTAGGGACGAGGAATCTTTCACTAAAGCACACTACACAGTTCTACATAATTCCACCTTGGCAGCTCCGTATATCAAGGAACACAAGAATATTATACGCTCCAACAACCCGGGGAAGCCTGACTCATGGATTAGAGATGAACACATGAAGTCTTTTGGTCTTTCGATGCGGACACATTTCTTGAATGACACCACTATTGGAGATCAGCTATACTTGTTGGCCACGTCACCATCTTATACTATATTGAATTTCCAAGGGTACGAAATAAATAGGAATACATTCTACACGATCGCCCAAGATAAAAAGAGAACCAACCAAAACAGTGGTGTATGCTTTGATGCAACAGATGAGAATGGGTAAAAGGACACATATTATGATTACATAGAGGATATATGGGAACTTGACTATGGAGTCTCTTTTAAGGTCCCTTTGTTTCGCTGCAAATGGGTTAACCTCAATGGGGAGGGGGTAAAGATAGACCAGCTGTATGGAATGACAATAGTGGATCTCAACAATCTTGGTTACAAAGATGAACCATTCATCCTAGTCAATGATGCGGATTAGGTTTTCTATGTGAAGGACATGTCCTCCAGACCGAAAAAAGGAAAAATAAGAAAACGAATACATCATATGATGAGCCAAAATGTCACATAGTTCTTTTAGGGAAAAGAAACATCGTGGGAATCAAGGACAAGACAGACATGCCAGAAGATTATAATAAGTTTGATGAAATTCCGCCCATCATGGTGAAAACTGACCCAAGTATTTCGTCAACTAAAGAAGATGCTACATGGTTACGTCCGAAACGATCATAAGGAAGGGACATACGCCAAGAAGTTCATGGCCTCATATTGTGTACCTCTAGTTCATGTCTGGCCGGTCGGCCGAATATTGTGAACCTAAATGCCATGAGACATGATAGCTCATTTTGTCAAGGATATTTTATGATGTTTGCAATTTTCCAGGTTTAATATTTTTCCTTGTAACTATAACACATAACATGATAGCAAGCGAAGGGTTTTGTATTTTTGATAAATGTGAAACTTTTATTTGGTTGTTGCTTCACAAACTATATATTTCCCGCCATTTCCCACCACTTACCGCTAAGGTTTCCCGCCCTTTCCCTCTGAATTGAGCTTTTAGTACTGGTTATAGGCACTAACTGGGACTAAAGATATTTCCCGCCATTTCCCACCGCTTCCCACCAAGTTTTCCCGCCATTTCCCTCTGACCGGAGCTTTTAGTCCCGGTTTTTGGCACCAACCGAGACTAAAGATATTTCCCGCCATTTCCCACCGCTTCCCGCAAAGTTTTCCCGCCCTTTCCCTCTGACCAGAGCTTTAGTCCCGGTTGTAGGCACTAACTGGGACTAAAGATATTTCCCGCCATTTCCCATCGCTTCCCACCAAGTTTTCCCGCCTTTTCCCTCTATATCTAGGCCGACCACACCATGGCTATCCACACATCCACAACTTCGTCTCTCACAACAATGGATAGTGCATACTGGGCAATTCTGACCCCCGAGGAGACTGAGGCACTATGCGCCTCCAGCTACCCTTGCTCGCCGGGCTACCGGTTGCCTGCCGGCTAGATGCTGAGCGGTGGAGGGGTTCGTGTCCTGCCTGTCCCTCAAGGTTCCGTATGCCAGGCAGCCATCACGAACCACTTCTACCACGATCTCACACCGGAGCAACGGATGGATCCCCAGTGGGATCCCGGCAACTATGATACCTAGAATGCCTTCTTTAGCTAACTAACAAGTACAAGGGTGACGGCCTGATGACACACAAGTATAGGGGGTGTATCGTTGTACTTTCGATAAATAGGAGTGTCGATCCCAACAAGGAGAAGAAGGTGCTGAACAACGGTATGGAGCAGGAAATCCCTGTGAATACTTAGCAAACAGATATTTAGTGGTTTTCACACAAAGCAATAAAACAAGGAGCAAGTGTCCCAATCCTTTCTTAGCAAAGGACAAGACGGTGGAAATATTTATAAGGACCAAACGTTCTCGAGGACACATGGGAATTCTGTCAAGTGCTTTCGCTTCAAATAGGCGAGTAATCTTCTCTGGTGTTGTAAGTGTTGTGTGGGTGAACCTGTGCTAATGTACCGACCTTACTTGGACTAATACATACTTGTGATTAAACCCCCTGCAAACATCCGTAACTATAGGAAAGTAATAAATCTAACCACAGCCTTAAACTCTGAGATCCTACACTCCCTTGTGCAAAGGTGTCCTAATGGGGGTTCAGGGTTCTGTCACTCCGACAACCCCATAATTAGTAGCCAAATACACAATGCATTCCCCTAGGCCCATAAATGGTGAAGTATCATGTAGTCGACATTCACATGACACCACTAGAAGAATAGCACCACAACTTAAATACTAAACCATTGAATAATAACTCAACACAGATTCACTACTAACATCATTACTTCTCCCATGTCCTCAAGAACTAAACGAACTACTCACAAGACATCATATGGATCAAGAGCAAAGATGATATGGTAATGGATAACAATCTGAACATAAACAATAATCCAATGGTTCCACTCACAAGCATCAACTACAATAGTAATCAAAACTGGGAAAGTTTCCCCTAATGAACTAAGCAATATCCAACACAATTGTTACAGCGGGAAGGAGTGGTGATGATGGTGCTGGTGGAGATGGTGTGGATGATGATGATGATCCCGATGAAGCCTAGCTTGATGATGGTGTTGATGTGTGACACCCCCGGGATCAGGGCTAAAAAAATCCTAGACCTTCGTCTGACATAAGCTTAACCTTGAGCACGAGGATATCCAGTGAAGAATCGGTAACACATCAGTGACCCTATGACACAAAAATTATTACAGCAAGCTCATAACTAAGCAGAGAACCAAATTATTACAAGCAGAGGTCACTAACCATAAACATCAAACAACAGAAGGAAAATTATGCTATTATGTATAGCAAACTTAACAAATGGCCTAAGAGGCCTGAAGCATAACGATGACATCCTAGCCCATAGATTCTAGGCTGCCGGCCAGGAACCCCAAGCTACTCTTTGGTGTCGATGTAGTATGGAACTCGTCTTCAAGGGAGAACTTACTCTGCCAAAATTATCAACAAGGTAAGGGTGAGTACAGGGTGTACTCCGCAAGACTTATGGCTGGTGGAGTTGTTTTGCATAAAGCCATCTTTGTTTATAAAACAGGAGAGAGAAGGAGCTCGTCTAGTCAGAGTATTTTTAAAGTGGATAGGAGAGGGGCATCTCCAAAGTATTGATCATCATCTTGATATCCACCAAGTCATCATCATCTCCTGAACTAGGATCACCCCCTCGTACCCATGAGGGAGCATCCTTAAGCACACGTTGATCTGACAAGTTTTACGATTAGGTTATAGTTATCTATGATCTTAGAATCTGGAAACCAAGCGTTCATAACCGTGAACACGGCTTTTCGAAAAGATTATTGCCCTGCAGGGGTGTAAAACTTTACCCACACATACTAACCTTCTCTTAATGCCACAATGACTATCCCTCTTCCTTGGAAGGCCAACAGAGGGTGGTTAGACACGACCTTTACCTTGCTTTCGTCGAGACCATGAATCACGCAATAAGTATGGTTCCGTCGTAACGGGTTAAATACCGAAGCAGATACTGAAAGATGTGAGGCAAGGTTGGTTCACCAGGGGCTCTATCGACCCCAAGCAATCCGGTCCAAGCTTCCCTACCTGTTATGAATGCACCTCCTTCACCTCCTTCCTTCGAAAACGTTTTCAATGCATATGTAGAATGGAACGCCCGAACTATGTGAATCATGGAATTTACTAGGAAAGTTAGTTAGTCATGAGGTTGTCCAAGCCCCGTGTGGTTGTACGCTCGTCTTGGTTCCAAAGGCAAGAACTCAGGTCCTAGTGGTGGCGAGCATGGGACTAGAAAAACCACATCCCACCGTGGCCTCCCATACAAGCCTTAGCATGTTTAATCTCATATCACTGATCTCATCTCATCACGTTCTCCTGTCATACTAGATTATCTGCATCTGATATATCATCTGGATGAACCAGCACTGCGAGCTATGGATGGCTAAGCAAGACACAGATATAAGATCTAGCAGTGAACACAAGCCAGACCTAGTTATGCTAGGAGCAGTGGATCAGGTAATATAAGCTCAGGGGAGTAATGCGATAGATATGATATACTATCTATCGATAAAAGAACACAGTAGAATTGTATGCATCATGGCAAGAATTGAAATTCTTTCGAAAACATAGGATTATCTCATGGTGGAGCTATGCTTGCCTTTGCCTGTTGATAATCAGAAAGCAGAGCTTTGAGAGCCTTGTACTTGACTTGATTACAGTTGGTCAAGTATTGGTCTTTGGGCTTTGACGGTGTTGATCTCGGTCTTCGATCTCGATCTCGATATCGTATTCTACCGGGAAGAACCAAACACCGGAAAGAGAGGGAAACAATCAACAATGGCATCGATGCAATGCTCAAGCAAGGATGATGATATGACAAGTTAATTTGCGTCGAAATGTAACCCTAGGGCATGCTCGACAACTTAATCGGGGTTCCGAGGGGTGCAAAACCCTAACTCGGGGAAAACTCTGGAATCACCTATGAGGGGTTACTATGTTCTTCTAATTAAACTTGTCATTTAAGTTGCTTAACAATGCATGATCGTAGCTTAAAGAGGTAGCTCTCATTTTTCTTAACAATTTGATATATTATTCATATTTTTCTGAATTACAAATAATTAGATATGATTTTTACAAGTTTTATGAAATTTCTAGAATTAATTAAATCATTTTAAATTGAATTACTACGTCATCATGACAGAGGCTGACGTCGCCAGAGGGGTGGGGCATTCTCATAGGGGCTGTGCCTACCCACCATGGCTGACAGAGGGGCCTGAGGCCACCTCAGCTGCCATGCGGGCAGTCAACGGTTAGCAGGCCCCACGGGCCACGTAACCCTAACACGGGCATGCCATCAGCACGACGTCCACCCTCAGGTGGTGGTCGCCGGCGATGATAGAGTCCACGCCTACACGCGCGGCTGGGCGGGTTTGACGCAGGGGATCACGACGAGCCTAAAAGTGGCGGCGCCACTGAATTTTGGTCACCGGAGCCGCATCTACGGCGAGCGTCGGTGGCGAGGCTCACGGGTCTACGTCGCAGGGAGCACAGGGCAGAAGGGAAACATTGGAGGGGTCCAGGAGTGCGGTGACCCATCATACCACTTCAAGATGTATTACACTATTGTCGTTGACATAACACCAATGAAATACCGTTCACTAGTATTACATCCCTCAGAATGGCACAACTGAAACACAACGGGTCCAAAACATGGATAAAGGTTACAACTCACTCTTTACATAAGATCCAGAGAACATTCTAGGTTCAAGATAGAGAAAGACTTCTTTCGGATAAGAAATTAAATAAACAACGCAAGAATGATTATACTATTAAGTCTGATATTGAGACTAAGAGGTTGGAAATGCTGCTGTTGCAACGCACTACAGAAATAGGTTCTTTGGCTAGGGATAATATTCCTATCTAATTCATAACTTTTGTCTTCACTTGAGTTGCGATATATGTTGACCTCCTTGTCTTCATTGAAGAGCTTTAGCTGGTCTAGATAAGTCCTGGAGCATATCTTGATGTAGTCATCGTTTTAAGAGCTTCAGAATCTAGCAAGGGTTAAGAAGATACTTTGAGTATGAGCATACTCAGCAAATTCACTAGAAAATAAGTGTTTGATGCACTATATCTATAGCCACATACCATAGGTCGTAGGCAATGCAAGTTTTCATAAACATTTCTTTAAAGGTTGCTTTTATTCTAAAAAGCTATGTCCGTCAGCCTTCATGGGTTTACCAGAACCTTCATGGGGTTCCTTTCCCGCCGCATTTCGCAGCTCCTTCCCGGAACAGGGAGTAACAAGTTACAGTTCTTACACTCTACAGAGGTGCGTTACATTACCCATGAGAGATCGACTCTTTGTTGCACAACCGGGCATCTTATTCCCGTCCACAATTCCATGATGTGGGGCCCAAAAGATGATCCAAGCCAATCACTGCCCCCTTCGCGACCTCGCATGCCTCCTTGGTGTACACCATGCCCACATAAAGAATTACGGCAATGGTCTGTACAAACCGTTAGATGCCAGATTAATCGTGGGACGATGAGGGTTCACACCCATATGCTGCATATCCTCTACGAATTACCAATTAATATGCATGCTACGAGGATAAAATCCACGACCTGCACATCCGACTTCATGCGAGAGGAAGAAGATATAGCTGACTTCTCCGTCCCATTCCAAATCTCATGGTCAACGCGTAATATACGACGCAAGAATCACTGGAGACATTGGTTGTTAAGTCCTAGGTGATATAGTTATGAACAGTGGTATTCCAACTGTCAGACTTATTAGATTAACTGATCACCCTGGATCAGTAATCAATAGTGCTCATTATTATTGAAAATAGTGTTTTCTGACCTTTTTCAAATGCAGGTGAAGACAACACTGGATTTGTAAAATACTTTATAGAAAATAAACAAAGGACGTGAGCAAGTGTGAACTTGCCTTTTGTGATTGCAAGATTATGCACTCATGGTCTTCGAGTCAATATAAGATCCAAAATCTAAAATCAGCATCATTGGTCCGGTAAGGACTAATGTTTAAAGAAGAAATATGCTTTTATGCATAAGTAATGTGATGCACGTTCTAAGCTCAAATTTCGGGAATAACGTTGTCCTAGGGTTTGGATTCCGAAAATGTTTACTTTGAAATGTGTGGCCCTTTTAGATAAGCTTCATAATTGTAGTTTTATTAGAGTTTATAAATGGTTGTAGACAACACATATGTAGGAGTAAACTATACATACTTATGAAATACTAGTTAGGACTACTTATGCAAGAGTTCTTATTCAAAGTGGTAAAAAGGATAACATTCGAAGAAAAGGTTTCTCTTCTAAGGTCTAAACAAAATTTGTGGTTAGTTAGTGGTGGTTGGTGTTATTTGTTTTGATCAAATGGTTTGGCTTGAGTTGCTTTATAATTTAACTACTTCAGACCAAAGTTAACTATAAAACATATAGTAATGCTTATAGTGTTGTATTAAGATTCTGTAGACTAAAGTTAACTTTAAAATAAATATGATTTTGAGAGTATAATACTTATACATTGGTATCTTGTATATCTGAAATGTGTGTTTTAAGTTACTTAAGAATGTTTATTCTGTTACTTGAGTACTGGTTTCTTGATTTGAGTATGGGGTAATATCATTTATCTTTTATAGATAAGTGAATATAGTTTATAAACCCAATATAATGTTACTTAATGTATTTATATAGTGTTGTAGTAGTTTTTGTAATTTGGTGGTTAATATGGTTTAGAGAAGATTTGATTGTTCACAAGTTCTTTAAGGACTTTATTATTAGTGAAATTCTTTTTAGAGATAATCTTCATTTAAGGTTGTAGATCTTTATAAAATAAAAACATTTATAATGTTTTAAATCATTATGACATTAGATTATTAATATTTGAGACTATTACTATTTATTAGACTTATTTAACTCATTATAGGAATATTAATAAATTTTATTTATCCTTATATGAATTACTAATAAAGTAAATAAGTTTAAATTTGAGTCATTAAAATATTTGAATTTGTATTTAATTCAAAAGTATAATATTAGATTTTTATCATGTAGATAATATTTTTGTGATTATCTTGGTATATCACATTTATTTTTGTGATTAATAAATAATAGGATATGATTTTTTATTATTTCTTATTACTTTATAATTACTTAATAAATAATAAATATTTCATTAAGTGAACTAATTATAAATGATTATAGTTTTAAATTAGAATTCTTATTTTTTCTAAGATTTTTTGTATTTTATTTATATTATTAACGTTTATCATTTTAAAAATATGAATTATCAAAGTTTTATTACTTATAAAACCTTTATTAAATAACATTTATTTAAATTATCATCATAATAATATTTGATAATAGTTTTAAGTTGTAGATTTTATTTTTCTGAAAATTTTCATATATTATAAATATTTTTTTGAATTATAAATCAAAAGTTATTAATTAAACAAAGTTTAATCATTTATTTGATTTCTGGAATATTATTAATTGGATTATAACATTTTATTTATTTCTAAACAGAAAATTACTTTTTACACCACGTCTAGAGCTAGCCCCAGTCACTGACCTGTGGGCCATTGTCCACCTCAGCTCTCGGTTAAAAGAATTACATTTGTTACCAATTGGTTATCTAACCCAGTCAATGACATATGGGCCCTGGGCCACGTCACTTGCCACGTTAGCAAAGACCAGCCAAACTAGCTGACGTGGTGCGATCATGACGCAATGATGGTCCACCACCGCCGTCGGTGAGTGGTCACCGGCGACGATCTATGGCACCCCCGCAAGCGAAATAGGTCTAGTTCGAATCAGCGCAACCTACTGAGCCGAATAGTGGCAGCGCCGCTCGGAAATGGTCATCGAAGCTTTAGCTCCGAAGAGCTCCGACGGTGGACGACGGTGGCATGAGATGAAACGACGATTAACAACGAGATCTAACGATTAAACGTTACTGGGAAGTTTAGGAACTCAGCCTGATGATGATTGAGTGGTCGGCGAGGACAGGCGCGGTCGGAATTGAGCTTCCCGACGAGGATTCCGAAGAACTGCTGCGAAGGGGAATGGCCAAATTCACCCGCTCCAGTGCTCCCCTTGATGCAAGCTTATACCTAGAGGATCTACGGAGGACGGCGCTTCTCCATGATGGCTGAGAATGGTATGGGGAGACGTGGTTCGACGGCAAGGAGTGGCTCCGGTGAGCTAGGGTTCGGTATCGTTCATATCTGAGAGGATAAGGAGGGATTGGGGATAGGGATGGAAACAATGCGTCACGGTGACCTTCTTATCCCCTCCTGGTAACGACAGCGAGTATCTTGGCGCAATGACGGTGATGACGGCATCGGGCGGCGGCGAGCTCCGCCAGCGAGCTGCCTGTGTGCGTGACGGTGACGACGATGGTCGTTCTGCGGATAACCCCCTAACGATTTCTTTAGCTCAACCGCGGTCCTCACCTGACCCCACTTGTCAGTCATAGATGGAAAAGGACCTAGGATGGTTACTGGGCTGTTGTGGGCTGAACAGGGCGTTAGATAGGTGTCGGGTGTTGGGCTGCGGCTAGGTTTGGTTTTTATTTGTTTTATCCGTTTTCTATTTTCTGTTTTCTTATTCAGATTTGAATTTGATTTATATTTTGAATCTTTCTTTGTATAATTTGTTTGTTGGATATTTACAACAATACAAAAAATATACCTAGTCTCATATGTGAATTCTTATTATATCCTCTTTTTGTATTACTTGTATTTACTTAATGTGAACCCCCTTGGTAATATTTTATATAAACTTTTCTTATTATTTTTCTCTACTTATTTTAGTTAGAGATTTATTGAATGATATATTCTTATTTGCTTATCAACTTAATTTTAGTAAGCTCATAGTTTGAATAGAAACTTTATGTATAAGTACAATGATTTTATACCATTATTTGATGCATGAAATATAAAGACATTGATATGGTGGTAATTACTCCCATTAATTTGGAAAATAGCAATGTATGTGATAAACAAAGAATTTTAGGGTTTTGAATTATGAGTACTACCCTTGACCTTAGGTTTTTGTATAAGCTTAGGTTCCTTTTAAGAGTTAAGATTTAATGGCTGAGCATATTGCCTTATGTATACAGTATTTGATGAAATCTTCCTATTTAATAGTAAGTTGTAATTAGAGTGTTTTATAGAAGTGAGTATACTTAAGAACATATAGTTAGGATGTTTGGAATTAACAGAGATGTGCTTATGTAATTTGCTATAGGAAAAATATTTCTATAAAGTGTTATAGACATTAGATGATGGATCAATGTTATAAGATGGATATTATGTTTGAGTTGAGATTTAGAGTTGATTGCTTACCAAGATAAAATAGGAAAATGATTTATAACATATAACTAGATTTCACAATCTTGGATCTCTAATTAAGGAATTCCTTTCCTAGATAGAATACTTCTTCCTATCCATCATCATGATTAACATGATGAGCTTTACCTCACCAAACATTCTTATTCACTTTTTATTCTTCTAAACTCATGGATGAATCCAATGAGTTTGATACAAGGTACTTAATAGCTTTCTCATATCCTTGCTTGGTTGTATTAACTATTCTACTGTTGATAATCTTCCATCCAAGCAGTAGTTCCTTCAACTTCACTCACAATCTTCCTTAATATTCCATCACTGATCTTTCTCTAAGGTTGATTATCTTTTAAGATGAATAAAACTACTAAGATTTAATCATCTTTTATCCACCAATACCACTTATTCATGACATAAGTACTCAATCTTGGTGAATAAGGCTTGATCATTATAATCTGTTGATCCATTATGGTTTAGACTTCTAGTTGGCTAATCAAGGCCATTATCAATACAACCTTGTAGTTGTATTGAAATTATCTTCTGTTTAGCTCTATTGGATTAAGAGATATAATTCATTATCTATACCTACTTGTTCCAATAGGACTACTCCTCATAACTATCTCCAGACTTCCTTGCAATCTTCTTTTCTATCAAGGAAGGATTTAGCTCCATCAACTATCTTATTGATTGGATTCTTTTCAATCATTTTTATAAAATAAATGACATCTAAAACTAGCATCACTATTTACCTCTTCTTAGTTGTTTCTTTGTAGATACTTATTTGTAAATTGTGTTATGATCAAATACTTGATAGTTTGAGAATGAATGAATCAATAGTTGATTTCTCAACATTGATTAACAACAAATATTGAAATATAACTCAATAGGGATGATAAGGATTGATATGGAATTTAAGATATATGGTGAATTATCTAAGCTTAGTTCCTTTCCTACTCCATAAGAAGTAGGGTTGGGTATCACCATGATACTCATGGTATATGCAGATGAGATTAAGATATAGTTGCTACATGCTTATTATTTGTGTTATATCCTTAAATTGGTACTTATGAGTGATTATAATGAATACTATAATATGATCACCTAATGATCAAATATATTTCACATGGTATTAAGGTTTAACTTATAGTACATTTGAATCTTCTTTTCTATGCATGAATGCAATGCACACATCTGGGTTTAGCTTATTTCTAGGCTCTAATGCTGGGATGTTACAAGGAGGACCAGAACCTCACCACGAAGCGAACAGAGGCGACGGCAAGGCCGGAGGAGGTATGGAACGACGGCGGAGCTCGTCGGGCTCGGATAAGAAAACGACCTTGGCAACGATTGGAGGCACATGGGGTCGATTCCATCGACGGGGTGGCTACCAAAGGCGAGGGGAGCTGATGGTGGCCTTAGAACGGCGAGGGGTGGCTGGAAACGGCGGCGGTCGCTGTCATCTGGCGAGGCTAGGGTTAGGGTTCGGCTTGCAGCAGAGAGCGAGGAGGAGGGCGCTAGGGGGAGAGTGAGACACGGGGGAAGAGGAACACGACGACGGGGTCTTATCCATGCTCCAGAGCGGCGAGCGGTAAGGATTACAACGGCGGTGGCGGACGGCATCGCGGCGGACACCGAGTTGCTTCCCGTCGTCAACGAAGATGATGAGGGCGAAGGGGTACTGGGCCTTGGGCCAGGATTGCGCCTCGGGTGGCTACGGGTTGCTACGCTGGGCGGCAGGAAGGAAGAGAGGAAGGGTTGGGCCGGCCTGGTAGGGTTGCATGCTTCTGTTTTTTATTTCCTGAAACTTTTCTTTTTCTATTTCATTTCTCTCTTTGCAATTGGATTTCTAATATGTTTTTGATCATTTTGAAAATACCAGAACTTTGCAAATATTCAAAACATTGCAGGTACCCTTATAACAATTTGGGCTCCACACATTTTGATAATTTTGGAAATTCAAACCATTTTAATGTGTTTCAAAGAGAGGGGAGAAATCTAGGGTTTAGGGTTTGATTTATTTTCTTCAATGCACAATTTAAATGATGGTGCTTATGCAATGCACAATCAAACCCTAATTAATAATTAGCTAGAACTGGGGTGTTACATGATGGCGACGGTCACCACTCTCCGGGAAGGAATTCCCCCAGCAGAAATATGTCTGCCAGAGAGATCTTTCTCTCTCGGTGTTTTCCGCCCCCAGAGGCGGCGGAAATCTATCTGTGGTCGCTCCCCGTGGCTTAGGGTTCCATAGGGAAGATATAGGCGAAGGGGCGGAGTCGGAGGCCGGGCAGGTGGGCCACACCTGCCCTAGGCGTGGCCCAGGGTGGGCCCGCGCCTAGGGGGTGTGGGCCCCCTGTGGCCCCTCTTCGCTCCTCCTTCTGGCTTCCTTCGTCTTCTAGTAAAATAATATGTTTCCATATTTTTCTGGTATTTTTTAATCTATGCGAAATTGCACCGAAACTCCTTCTTTTCCATTAGAATCCAGACTCTGGCAGTCCATCCTCCAAGAATCATCCAACATGCATAAACAGACGAAAAGCCATAAATAATACCTCATAATAAGACAAATATCAATGAATAGAGGTAAATTATGATATACAAAGGTGATGCAAATTGGGCATATCAACTCCCCAAGCTTATACTTCGCTTGTCCCCAAGCGAAAACTGAGCTCAGTAAACATGTCCACAGGTTTATGGAGTGAAGTGTCGATAAAAGAATACGAACAAGAAGCATCACACTTACCATTGCACAACTCATAGAAGAAAGCAACTCACCATTATATAACTTAGCTTGCAACCAAGCATAATAGTCACAATAGAGATGCATAAAGATAAATCGTAATTGGAATTGGCAAACTTGTTTTTGGTCAGAGAACACCTGGCAAAAAGTTCCACAAAAAGCTTTTTGTAGAAGTTTTATAACAAGAGCACTCTTTGCTCAAAAAGTTTTTTCACAAGTGAAGGCTTTCAAAGTAATACTCAATAGATAAGAGTTTTGTGCAAACAAGGAAGATAAAGAACATGATTGAATAAATCACCATATGAATGCTTGAAACACAACAACTCAAATGCTTGCTGGAGATAGAGAGGAAGTAGGTTTATGGATTCAACTTGGAAGTGGGAGAAAGGTCCCTTTATAGAGGGAAGCAGGGATTACAAGTCATAAAGAGCTTCCAAAATATTATGGTACTTACTAGCTTTGAGCCCTCATTGCCCCTATCATAGGCATCTTGAGATGATTAAGGTTAAAGTGCACAAAGATGGAGTATATGCTTGACAAAATATAAGTTGTCAATCTCATGTCCCTTGAATATGAGGGTCACTCCTCATGCTACTCAACTTTGGTCACAGGTAAGTTCTTGTCATTGTAAGTATTTGCATATCATTGAGAACTGCCAACGGAGTACCCCTTGTAGATGGTACAGGAGCTTTCCCATAACCAAAATGACAAGGCAAGCAGACAATGAGCATCTCAGCGATCTTTTTATTTACTATGTGCATAGATTTTTATTGAGGATGCTTCATAGATAGCTCACTATGGTGATGCTGCAAGTTTCCACCATGATTAGGAATGGCTTAGGCTAGAGGCCCAGGCGTTTCTCTAACACAAAATACAGACTCCATGGACTTACAAGTTCCCTCTTTATTTCACACCGTTGACATCCATAGTCAAAAGAGCACAATATCAACTGTGTATAGAGTATAAGTGCAATGTTGAAAACGTTCCCCGTGACAGCACGATTTTGCTAATTCCAACGTATAGATGCAAGCATATACAACTTCGATGGAACAATGGTTCAAGTCTATTAGGGCCAAGAAATAAGGTGTGCCATCAAGTTCGTGAGAGCTTTACTAATTAGTTTTCACATGACAAAATACTTTTTAATATGAAAGGTAGATGAAGCTTGAGAATTTGCTTGGAATAGCAAAAGCTACTAGGTAGATATGGTGGACACAAATGGCAAAGGTTTGGTTCAAAGGGATTTGGAAACATGAGAAGTATGCCTTCTCAAAACAGGTTTTTGGCTAGCAAGGATGGGTAGCAAGCAAGAGAGTTGAAAGAAATAAGAAAACATACAAGTAATAAAGCCAAACATGCAATATTCCTTGAAGACACAAAAGATCTTAAATAAAGAATACTAAGCTTATGAGCCAACAAGAAAGAAAACAAATGATACAAAATACCTGTAAGCTTTCTCTCTTTTTCTCTTTCAAAGTAATGCTACTGACCAGAACTGGATTTGCCAAAACCAATTTAGATCCACTTGATGATCCCAAAGTGATACCAATACTGATCAATAAGATCCATCATAATAGAGATTGCAAACTAAAATAAGAAATGCAAAAAGTAAAAGATGAGACTTCTCATTAATATTCAATAAAGGCACTCACACCAAGGGATACAAAGATAATCAACTAAAGGAGAGATACTTCCACATGCAAACCAAACTATAAGATAACCTCTCTATCATAGAAATGAATCCACTAAAAAGGTAAAAGATAAAAGATAATGGTGGTGATACCGCGGTACTCCCCCAAGCTTGGAACAAGCCAAGGGGATGCCAAACCTGATGACGAATTACTCCTTCGGTGGTGGTGGTGTTCTCTTGTCATCATAAAACATCCAAGGCAAAGGTTCCCCATACAAAAAGGATGTCCTTGTCTCTGCAATCCTGAAACTAGCAGCAGAGCTTATGCAATCAAATCTAGCCTCATACTCACAATTTTGATTTTGTATGTCGTAGAGCCGTGCTTGTAATTCGTTGGTGGTCTGACAGAGTGAGAAGATCTCTTCTCGGAGCTCAGAAACTTCTCCCTCGTGCTTGGTGATGAGTTCTGAACTTATCTTATGAATAACATCCACTTCGCGTTCTGCCATATTCTTGTACCTGAAAACCTCCTACTCCAATGTTTCCATCATGTCTTCCAGACTGCCTTCTCCTTTAGGGCCTTGAACTTCTTTCATTTGTACCTTCCCCTCTTTTAGAATCAAATCCTTGGGATGAATCCTCAACTCATACATGTACGGGTTAAGGACGTCCGCAGAGGAATCCTCCGTGGGTGATCCAGAGGAAGACATTGAGGCTCCAAATCTGATAATCTTCCTGATAGAAACAGATCGAAACAAAAACACGACGAGAACTTGATACAAGAACCTCGGGGAACCCGGGGGTTATATATTACGAAGTTTCTAGGTATAAGGAAGTTTCTGATACAAAAATGAGGCGGAGCCGAAGCTCGGGGGAGTCAAACCCCCTCGAGGCGCGGCCAGCTGGGGCCGGTGCCTGGGGTGGGTTTGGCCACCCCGGGCTCCGTTTCCTCCTCTGTTCCGTCTCGTAACTTGCCTTATGTGCTAAAAACATAAAAAATATAAAAAGATTAGGGTTTCAAGAACCTTATGTTTTCACCACTTTTACCTATTCAAAGTCGAACTCTATAGAATCTGGTGTTTGGCTTCTAATAAATTCTTCCGGAGTCACAAGTTGAATTGTGTCAACATCTTCATTATATGAATCTCCAGAAATATAGTGCTTTAGTCTTTGACCATTCACCACCTGTGTTGTGTCATCCTTCTAAGAAGATATTTTGATGGCACCTGAACGGTATACTTCCTTGATAACAAAAGGTCCTTCCCATTTCGAGAGTAGTTTCCCTGCAAAAAATCTGAGACGAGACTTATACAGAAGAACTTTCTCACCAACATGGAACTCCCTTTTGAGAATTCTCCTATCATGCCATCTTTTTACTTTTTCATTAAAGAGCCTAGCATTTTCATAAGCTTCACCTCTCCACTCATCTAGATTACTTAAGTCGAGCAGTCTTTTCTCACCAGCAAGTCTAAAATCTCTATTCAACTCTTTCACTGCCCAATAAGATTTGTGTTCTAATTCTAAAGGCAAGTGACAAGCTTTCCCATATACCATTTTGTAAGGAGACATCCCCACAGGATTTACATAACCATTTCTATAAGCCCACAAAGAGTCATTCAACTTTTTAGCCCAATTTTTTCTAGATCTATTGACAGTCTTCTGCAAGATAGATTTAATTTCCCTATTGGAAAGTTCTACTTGCCCACTAGTTTGGGGTGATAAGCTAAAGAAATTATGTGGTTTACATCATACTTAGCGAGATTTTTTCTAAAACCCCCATGAATAAAATGAGAGCCTCCATCAGTCATGAGATATGTAGGTACACCGAACCTGGGAAAAATGACATCTTTAAGAATTTTCAAAGAGGACTTACCATCAACACTATTTTGTAGGTATGGCTTCTACCCACTTTGTAACATAGTCAACATCAACAAGAATATGAGTATACCCTTTTGAAGGAGGAAAAGGCCCCATAAAGTCAAATCCCCAACAATCAAAAGGTTCAATAACAAGAGAATAATTCATAGGCATTTCACTGCGTCTAGAGATGCTACCTACTCGTTGGCATTCATCACATGATAAGACAAACTTTCTTGCATATTTAAAAAGGGTAGGCCAATAAAATCTAGATTGTAAAACCTTTTGTGCAGTCCTATCCCCAGCATGATGTCCTCCATAAGCACCGCCATGACATTTTCTAAATATCTCTTGTTGTTCAAATTCTGGAACACATCTTCGCATAATGCCATCTACTCCTTTATATAAGTGTGGGTCATCCCAAAAGTAATGCCTTAGATCATAAAAGAATTTCCTTCTTTGATGAGTTGTAAAGGTTGGAGGCAAATACTTGAAAACAATAAAGTTAGCATAATTAGCATACCAAGGACTCTCATGCGGACTTACCCTTATTGCAGCTAGCTGCTCATTTGGAAAACTATCATTAATAGGCAATGGGTCGAAAGAAATGTTTTCCAAACGAGATAAATTATCAGCAACAGGATTATTAGCACCTTTCCTATCCATAATATGCAGATCAAACGCTTGCAAAAGCAACACCCATCTTATAAGCCTAGGCTTAGCGTCCTTCTTTGTCATAAGGTACTTAATAGCAGCATGATCAGTATGAATAGTAACCTTAGAATCAACAATATAAGGTCTAAACTTATCACAAGCAAAGATTACAACTAAGAACTCTTTTTTAGTAGTAGCATAATTCTTTTGAGCAGCATCCAGAGTCTTCCTAGCATAATGAATAACCTTCAGCTTCTTGTCAACATGTTGTCCAAGGAAAGCACCCACAGCAAAGTCACTAGCATCACACATGATTTCAAAAGGTAAACTCCAATAAGGTGGTTGGACAATAGGAGCAGTTGTCAAAGATTTCTTCAAAGTTTCAAAAGCTTCCTTACATTCATCATAAAAAACAAAAGGTACATCTTTTTAAAGAAGAGTAGTAAGGGGCTTTGCAATTTTGGAGAAATCTTTAATAAACCTCCTATAGAAACCAGCATGACCAAGTATACTACGAATACCTTTGATATCTCTAGGACAAGGCATCTTCTAAATTGCTTCAATTTTGGCTCTGTCAACTTCAATGCCTCTTTCAGAGATCTTGTGTCCAAGAACAATCCCTTCATTAACCATGAAATGGCATTTCTCCCAATTAAGAACAAGGTTGGTTTCTTCACATCTCTGCAAAACTTTATCAACATTGTGCAAACAGTTATCAAAAGAAGTTCCATAGACGGAAAAATCGTCCATGAAAACCTCCACAATCTCTTCACAAAAACCATGAAAGATAGCAGACATACATGTCTGAAAGGTAGAAGGAGCATTACACAAACCAAAAGGCATACGCCTATAAGAATAAGTACCAGAAGGACAAGTGAAAGTAGTTTTCTCTTGGTCCTGTGCTTTCACATAAATTTGAGAAAACCCAGAATAACCATCAAGAAAGCAAAAGTGAGTCTTTTTGGACAACCTCTCAAGCATTTGATCTATAAAGGGCAAAGGATAATATTCTTTCTTAGTAACTTTATTAATCTTTCTAAAATCAATGCACATTCTGTACCCAACCACTACTCTTTGGGGTATAAGCTCATTATCCTCATTAGGCTCAACAGTTATTCCCCCTTTCTTGGGAACACAATGAACAGGGCTAACCCATTTACTATCAGCAATAGGATAAATGATACCAGCATCAAGGAGTTTTAATAACTCATTTCTTACCACATCCTTCATCTTAGGATTTAGATGGCGTTGGTGCTCAACAACTGGCTTTGCATCATGTTCTATATTAATAGCATGCTGACATATAGTAGGAGAAATCCCCTTTAAATCGTCAAGAGTATAGCCCATAGCTCCTCGGTGTTTCTTCAATATCTCCAATAACCTTTCTTCTTCCTTTCCTGAAAGTTTAGAACTAATAATAACAGGATATACTTTATTATCATCAAGATAAGCATATTTAAGATCATCAGGTAAAGGTTTTAATTCAAAAACAGGATCCCCTTTAGGTGGTAGTGTGGTACCCAAATCTTCCACAGGTAAATTATGCTTAAGCTGTTCCGGCTGACGAAGTAAAACCTCGTCAATCTCATTTATTTCCTTCATGAAGACATCACTTTCATGATCTTCCATAAACTACTGCAAAGAATTGTCAGTAGCAAGAGAAATAGTAGAAAGTTGTTCAACCCTGAAATCCTCATCAGGCAGTTCATTTTCATAAGGAGTTTTGGCAAATTTGGAAAAATTAAACTCATAAGACTCTCCAGCAAACTTAGTCAAAACTTTTTCCTTCCTACAGTCTATGATAGCCCCAGAAGTATTCAGGAAGGGTCTACCAAAGATAATTGGATAGGTTTTACTAGCTTCCTTACCAAGTACTAGAAAATCAGTAGGATATTTAATCTTACCACAAAGGACCTCCACATCTCTTACAATTCCAATGGGGCAAACTTTCTCTCTATTGGCAAGATGAATAACCACATCAATGTCCTCAAGCTCACAAGGACCAATCTCATGCATAATTTCCCTGTAAAGCTCATAAGGAATAGCACTAGAACTAGCACCAATATCACATAAACCATAATATCTATGATTACCAATTCTAATAGAAAGCATAGGGACACTAGCTTTTAGTAGCGACTTCATAGAAAACAATATGCTCATCCTCTATATTTCTAGTGACAAGATCTTTCACAATAGCTACCACATGCTCAATATCAATAAGCTCATCGGACCCTACAATTTTCTTTGCGCTTTTGCTAACCACATTATCTATAATAGAATGTTCCCTTACCTTGGAGGGAAAAGGGATGTTCTCAACATAAGGTTCAAGCAAAATAGGATCAACAGTACAAACCTCTACACTGGCAGGAACATGGGTAACAATGTCTTTATAAGGAGCATGGTACTTGTACCACTCTTTCTTGGGAATCTCAATATAAGAGGCAAAAGCATCAAAACATTTCGCAAGAACTTGAGGATCAAGACCAAACTCATTGCTAATATCACGAAAGTCATAAGTTCCTATAAAAGATTTAATGCATTCATAATCATAGTTTATACCTGACTTTCTTCCTTTCTCATTCTCCCAAGCCTCAGTGCTATCTTGAATACGGTCTAGGAGATCCCATTTAGCTTCTTCCTTCATACATGTGAATGATCCAGCACAAGAAGCATCTAGTAAATCTTTATCATGAAGAGAAAGCCTAGCATAAAAGTTATTGAGAATAATATTGTTAGGGAGTTCATGAACAGGACATTTAAGCATTAGTAACTTCAATCTCCCCCAAGCTTGGGCTGTACTTTCTCCATCAAGAGGCCAAAAGTTATATATAAGATTTCTATCCTTATGAATATCACTGGGAGGATAAAATTTAGAGTAAAAGAGAGATGCCATCTCCTCCCATTCCATGGATTGTCCATTCTTCAACATCTTATACCATTCTTCAGCTCTCCCTTTCAAGGATATGGAGACTAACTTCTTCTTCACCTCTTTAGTTATGATACCTGCACACTTAAAAAACCCGCATAATTCATGGATAAAAGCAAGTGATCACCGGGATGGACCGTTCCATCCCCAAAATAATAATTATCCATAACACGATTAACAATACTTGTAGGTATCTTAAAAGGATCTATATCAATAGGTGGTGGTTCATCTACTACCCTAGCAGTGGTAGTAGTTTTCCCAAACAGAAAACCAAGTGGGTTATCCATATTGAAACAAAGTAACAAGCAGTAACAAAAGCAATACTCATAGTAAAAGTTTCCCTTACCAATTCCACTCATCAATAGCGGTTCACTCCCCAGCAACGGCGCCAGAAATTGTCTTGATGACCCACAAGTGTAGGGGGTGTATCATAGTACTTTCGATAAATAGGAGTGTCGATCCCTACGGGGAGTAGAAGGTGCTGAACAGTGGTATGGAGCAGGAAATCCCTGTGAATACTTAGAAAACGGATATTTAGTGGTTTTCTGAAAAAGCAACAAAACAAGGAGCAAGTGTCCCAATCCTTTCTTAGCAAAAGACAAGACGATGGAAATACTTATAAGGACCAAACGTTCTCGAGGACACATGGGAATTGTGTCAAGTGCTTTCGCTTCAAATAGCTGAGTACTCTTCTCTGGTGTTGTAAGTGTTGTGTGGGTGAAACTGTGCTAATGTACCGACCTTACTTGGAGTAATACATACTTGTGATTAAACCCCCTACAAACATCCGTAACTACAGGAAAGTAATTAAGATATAAATCTAACCACAGCCTTAAAATCTGAGATCCTACACTCCCTTGTGCAAAGGTGTCCTAACGCGGGTTCAGGTTTCTGTCACTCCGGCAACCCCACAATTAGTAGCCAAATACACAATGCATTCCCCTAGGCCCATAAATGGTGAAGTATCATGTAGTCGACATTCACATGACAACACTAGAAGAATAGCACCACAACTTAAATACTAAACCATTGAATAATAACCCAACACATATTCATTACTAACATCATGACTTCTCCCATGTCCTCAAGAACTAAACGAACTACTCACAAGACATCATATGGATCAAGATCAAACATGATATGGTAATGGATAACAATCTGAACATAAACAATAATCCAATGGTTGCACTCACAAGCATCAACTACAATAGTAATCAACACGGGGAAAGTTTCCCCTAATGAACTAAGCAATATCCAACACAATTGTTACAGCAGGACGGAGTGGTGATGATGGTGCTGGTGGGGATGTTCTGGATGATGATGATCCCGATGAAGCCTAGCTTGACGATGGTGTTGATGGCGACGGTCTCCCCTCTCCGGGAAGGAATTCCCCTGGCAGAAATCTGTCTACCGGAGAGATCTTTCTCTCTCGGTGTTTTCCACCCCCAGAGGCGGCGAAAATCTACCTATGGTCGCTCCCCGAGGCTTAGGGTTCCATAGGGAAGATATAGGCAAAGGGGCAGAGTCGGATGTCGGGCAGGTGGGTCACACCTTCCCTAGGCGCCTGTGGGACCCCTGTGGCCCCTCTTCGCTCCTCCTTATGGCTTCCTTCATCTTCTAGTAAAATAATATGTTTCCATATTTTTCTGGTATTTTTCTGATCTTTGTGAAATTGCAACGAAATGCCTTCTTTTCCATCAGAATCCATACTCCGACAGTCCATCCTCCAAGAATCATCCAACGTGCATAAACAGACGAAAATCCATAAGTAATACCTCATAATAAGACAAATATCAATGAATAGAGGTAAATTATGATATAGAATGGTGATGCAAATTGGGCGTATCATGGCCCTCCCCCAGTGAACCACAACGAAGCTGGTCGCCGCCTGTGGTGGGAGAATCGGACTATTATCGGCGGGGGAGACCATTCTCGCCTGTGGTACCTGCAGCCACCACAGAGCCATAAGAAGGGTGGCGGTGGTGAAGGCCGCAGGTGTAGCGACGCCGTCATCTAGGAGCCCCCTCCCCCACGCGTCGTGAATCCGAGGCCAGAGTGGCAGGTGCCCCCACTATATGCCATGGCTGGGCTGAGGATTCAGCCGCGTGCGCCTATCAACGACCACGACGATGACAACGACGAAGACGAAGACAACCCTAAAGCTGTGTACTATAGGGATAGATATGAGCATGACTATAGGGGGGACTTTAGTCCCGATTCCGTAGTATCAGTTTTTTAATATTAATAAATGTATTGAATGTTAGTCCTGGTTTGTGGTTGGACCGGGACTAAAGGGGGGCCTTTAGTTCCGATTCTGTTCTCAGTTTTTAATGTTAATAAATGTCTTGAGTGTTAGTCCCGGTTTGTGGCTGGATCGGGACTAAAGGGGGCCTTTAGTCCCGATTCCGTAGTCTCGGTTTTTTAATATTAATAAATGTCTTGAGTTTTAGTCACGTTTTATGGCTGGACCGAGACTAAAGGGGGCCCGTTGGTCCTGATTCGTAGAACAACTTTCCCGAACTATGAAGATATTGTCCCGATTCATAATTACCATTAAGACCTAATCTCCAAACACGCGTGATCACATATTAGGGAGTGCATGTATGACCAGTTTCTTGGAGATGCCGGAGGACTGGGCTCCAGCGGCATTTCCTTGAAACTGGCCGTAGTGGTGTCCCTGCTCTCGCACACCATCTTGCACCTTGTAACTACTCTAACTAGATCAATACGTCTAGGAGCTAGCTAATTTCACATATTATGGAGTGCCTCTATGACAAGCTTATTGGAGATGCCGGAGGACTGGGCTCTGTGGCATCTCCCTCAAGCTGGCCATAGTGGTATGCCTGCATCTTTCAAACCATCTTGGAGATGCTTGAGGACTCACAAAGATGCCTATTTATAGTACAAGCAGCACGACATAGTTTCGACACTCACGACATAATGTCGACACTCACCCCTATCATTAGTGCTAACTCATGTTTTGTCCCGCTTGGTGTCTCCAACCGGGACTAAAGGTTCATCTTTATTCCCGGTTGGCGACACTATCCGGGACAATGTACAAGCAGCACGACATAATGTCAACACTCACCCCTATCATTAGTGCTACATGCCCCAGCCTGCCGCAATCCCTTCTGTCCCGGTTGGGTTCTCCAACCGGGACTAAAGATGGACCTTTCCCGCCAACTGGGACAAATGTCTGCCAAAACGGGCAAAAGAAATTCAAAAAAGGTCCGAACAATGTAAGTCCTTCGCGTGGTGTCATATTATCTGACATATTTGCAAGGAAAAATACCAAACTTTGTATATTGATTATATCTTGAAAAAACCTTCACAAAATGACCTATCATGTTCGAGGTTTCATGCTTTTGGTCCAAATGACTGATTTTATGTGCTGAATCGCGGCATAGTTTGTGATACTGTGCCCATATTATGCATGCATGTGGGCATTGGGATGGAGAAGAATGTTGCAGGAGGAAGTTTTCCTTTTCTTCGCACGGAAAAGCCATTTTCCATTTTCGGAGCACAGAAAATGGGTCATTTTGTGAAGCAAACACCAAAATGCTGTTTCCGAATGCTACCATCCCATTTTTATAAAACACTAGACCACCTTACATGGACGATCTCCCAACCGGGAAATCTCAAACCTTTATGTCCTTCCCTGGTGAAAAAGACAAATGTCTGCCGAATGGGTAGGAAGTGGGTTCGGTTTGTACTACAGGTACATGATCTAACACCCGTGATTTTTTGAAAAAATCATTTTTAGACTCACAATATGTTGTTTATTCAAAGAATCAATGCAAGTTCTAACGAGACTCGTCCCCTATCTTCATGCACGCCGGTTTGACCTTAGTTCAAAATGGGAAAATTTGAAACAGGCATAAGAAATTCAAAAAAGGTCCGAACAATGTAAATCCTTCGCGTGGTGTCATATTATCTGACATAGTTGCAACGAAAAATACCAAACTTGGTATATTGATTATGTCTCGAAAAGCCTTCATATAATGACCTATCATGTTCGAGGTTTCATGGCTTTCGATCCAAATGACCGATGTTATGTGCTGAATCGCGACATATTTTTTGATACTGTGCCCATATTATGCATGCATGTGGAAATTGGGATGAAGAACAATGTTGCAGGAGGAAGTTTTCCTTTTCATCGCAGGAAACACCATTTTCCATTTTCCGAGCACAAAAAAGGGTCGTTTTGTGAAGCAACCACCAAAATGCTGTTTTCCGAATGCTACCATCCCATTTTTCTAAAATACTAGACCAACTTACATGGACGATCTCCCAACCGGGAGATCTCAAATCTCTCTGTCCTTCCCGGGTAAAAAAGACAAATGTCTGCCGAATCGGTAGGAAGTGGGTCCAGTTTGTACTACAGGTACATGATCTAACGCCCATGATTTTTGAAAAAAAATCATTTTTAGACTCACAATATGTTGTTTCTTTAGATATCCAATGAAAATTCTAACGATCCTCGTCCCCTATCTTCATGCACGGCAGTTCGACCTTAGTTCAAAACGGGAAACATTCGAAATGGGTATAAGAAATTCAAAAAAGGTCCGAACAATGTAAATCCTTCGCGTGGTGTCATATTATCTGACGTTGTTGCAAGGAAAAATACCAAACTTGGTACATTAATTATTTCTTGAAAAAACTTTCATAAAATGACCTATCATGTTCGACGTTTCATGGCTTTCGATCCAAATGACCGATGTTATATGCTGAATGGCGACATAGGTTGTGATACTATTCCCATATTATGCATGCATGTGGACATTGGGCTGGAGAACAATGTTGCACGAGGAAGTTTTGCTTTTCGTTGCACACAAAATCCATTTTCTATTTTACGAGCGCAAAAACGGGTCATTTTGTGAACCAACCAACAAATGCTGTTTCCCAATGCTACCATCCCATTTTTAAAAATACTACACCACCTTATATGGAAGATATCCCAACCGGGAGATCTCAAACCTTTTCGTCCTTCCCGGGTAAAAAAGACAAATGTCTGCCGAATCAGTAGGAAGTGGGTCCGGTTTGTACTACAGGTACAAGATCTAACACCCGTGATTTTTTTGAAAAAATCATTTTTAGACTCACAATATGTTGTTTCTTAAGAGATCCAAGGCAAGTTCTAATGAGTCTCGTCCCCTATCTTCATGCACGTCGGTTCGACCTTAGTTTGAAACAAGAAAATTTTGAAACGTGCATAAGAAATTCAAAAAAAAGGTCCGAACAATGTAAATCCTTCGCGTGGTGTCATATTAACATAGTTGCCACGAAAACTACCAAACTTGGTATATTGATTATGTCTCGAAAAAAACTTCACAAAATGACCTATCATGTTCGAGATTTCATGGCTTTCGGTCCAAATGACCGATGTTATGTGTTGAATCGCGACATAGTTTGTGATACTGTGCCCATATTATGCATGCATGTGGACATTAGGATGGAGAACAATGTTCTAGGAGAAGGTTTTCCTTTTTGTCACACGAAAAAGCCATTTTACATTTTCCATGCGCAAAACACGGGTCGTTTTGTGAAGCAACCACAAAATACTGTTTCCGAATGCTACCATCCCATTTTTCTAAAATACTAGACCATCTTACATGGACGATCTCCCAACCGGGAGATCTCAAACGATTCCGTCCTTCCCGGGTGAAAAAGACAAATGGTTAATAGTTTAAATAGTTACATTAATTATTTTTTTAAACAGAAAATGGTTTTGAATTTGTTATTCAAATTCAAACACTCTTTATGTTTAAAGTTTTTCAATATTCAAATTAATATGCAAAAAATATAAGTTAAGTCATTTTTAATTCAAAATGGTTAATGGTTTAAATAGTTACATTAATTATTTTTAAAAAGGGGAAACAGTTTTGAATTAGTTATTAAAATTCAAACACTTTTTATCTTTAAAGTTTTTCAATATTCCAAATTAATATGCAAAAAATATTAGGTAAGTCATTATTAATTTAAAATGGTTAATATTTTAATAGTTACATCAATTATTTTTAAAAACAGAAAATGGTTTTGAATTAATTATTCAAATTCAAACACTTTTTATTTTTAAAGTTTTTTAATATTCCAAATTAATATGCAAAAAATATTAGTTAAGTCATTTTTAATTTAAAATGGTTAATATTTTAAATAGTTACATTAATTATTTTTAAAAACAGAAAATAGTTTTGAATTAATTATTCAAATTCAAACACTTTTTATGTTTAAAGTTTTTCAATATTCCAAATTAATATGCAAAAAATATTAGTTTAGTCATTTTTAATTTAAAATGGTTAATATTTTAAAGAGTTACATCAATTATTTTTAAAAACAGAAAATGGTTTTGAATTAGTTATTCAAATTCAAACACTTTTTATGTTTAAAGTTTTATCATATTCCAAATTAATATGCAAAATTTATTTGTTAAGTCATTTTTAATTTAGTATGGTTAATAGTTTAAATAGTTACATCAATTATTTTAAAAAACAGAACATGGTTTTGAATTAGTTATTCAAATTCAAACACTTTTTATGTTTAAAGTTTTTCAATATTCCGAATTAATATGCAAAAAACATAAGTTAATTCATTTATAATTTAAAATGGTTAATAGTTTAAATAGTTAAATCAATTATTTTTAAAAACAAAAAATGGTTTTGAATTAGTTATTCAAATTCAAACACTTTTTATGTTTAATTTTTTTAATATTCCAAATTAGTTATCATTTAAAAAACATTACAAATTTAAACCCCTAAATAAAAAATAAGGTGGGAACCGATAGATAATTTGTGAAAACTTTGAAAACAAGACCTTAGCCTCCAACCGGGACCCCTCTGATATGCATCTGAGGTTTCTCCGAACTAGGGTTTACACCCCTCGAAATTCCGGAATATTGATTTTAGTTGATTATTATTATTGTATATATTGTAAATTCATTTTTATTATTGTGTATGTATATATTAGGGTTTCTCCGCATTATGGTTTATATCTCTCGGCACCCGGCCCTAGCCCCTCAAATCTCCCCTACCTAACCTCCTCCCTTAGCTGCTTTGACTTATTCGCTTTTCCACCTATGCAGAAAATATGGAACCACACAGAAAAGATGAAGAAAAGGAAGAGTTGATCCAAGGTACGATCCACGGGGAAGAAAATGTAGATGTATCGACGTTCCTAAACAACTCCGGTGAGGGTGATCCTCTTTTTGCCGGAAGAGACGACTTCATTGAGGGAGAAGGCGCCGACTTTGTTGAGGGAGAAGGCGACGCCTTCTGTGAGAGAGAAGACGACCGCTCCATAGGAACATTGAATATTACAAACTCCGGCGAGGTGCATGTAATATTAATTAATTAATCCTCTGCTGTATATATACATATATTAACGATCTTTCTTCTTTTATCCCTCTCGATCGAGCAAATATACTACAAAGAGCAAACGAGGCCCAACCAAAAAGTTGGAAGACTATGAGAGGTACAGGATCGAAGAAGTCGCTGACAATGACAAACCGACGACTCCCCTTCTTGCCGCAAACAAATTTGTGGCACAATGCGGAGTAACCGTTAGGGACTTTGTCCCGATCACCATGCGCACTTGCAATAAGCCTATTGATCCGGAAGAAGATAAGCCTTTATATGTCTCGGACAAAGCCAAATATTTACTTTGGAGGAGGCTCATGCTTATTTTTACCCTACTGACGGTAGAGGTGGATCCAAATGCTGAGAATCTAGATGAGGAGGCCAAGAACCATGCCGCTGCCACCCAGAAAAAGGTCAAGGAGTGGGCTCTTAAGAAGATGGACCAGTGATACGTAGGAAACGTATCTATAATTTTTGATGTTCCATGCTTGTTTAGTATCTACTTTTCTTTGCTTTGTCCACACTTTGAGGTGTTTTTTATATCTTTTCGGGAACAAACTTATTAACAAGTTGCCACAGTGCCAGTTGCCTGTTTTCTTCTGTTTTTGGTTCCATAAAGGCCGAAAATCAATATTCTCGGAATTGGACGGGATAAAAGCCAAAGTCAATATCTTTCCGTGGGGAACACGAAGTCTGGAGGAGAGACGGAGGAGGGCCTTGAGGGGGCCACACCCCTGTTCGCGCAGGTGGGCCCGCCCCGCACCTGGGGGGTCCAACCGCCTCGGGCACGCCATCGGCCTCCCTCTTCGCCTATAAGAAGCCCCCGATGCAGAAACCCTAAGTACCCGATAAGTATTCCACGAAACCTTCTATAGAGGCCTTCTCTCCGGTATGGTGCGTGAGTAGTTCCACCTTGGGATATGGGTCCATGTAGTAGCTAGATGGTTGTATCTCCTACTTGTGCTTTCATGCATAGATCTTGTGAGCTCAGTTCATGATCAAGATCTAATCTATTTGTAATCATGCATGTTGTGTTTGCGGGGATCCGATGGATATTGAGATTACTATGTCATATTGATTAATGGTTTTGTCTTTACGATTGTATCATGTTTGTGTTGTTTGTGATATTGCATGCGCTCCGTTGTTAGTATCTATCTTGGCCAAGTAGTTGCTAGTCACTCCAAGAGGGAGTATTTATGCTCGATAGTGGGTTCATGCCTATAGTTTCCAAGGGAAGTGACAGAAATATCTTCGGTTGTAGATGTGCTATTGCTACTAGGGAGAAAATAACGGTATCTTGTTCATGGAACGAGTGGATTGTTTACCTTATACACTTTGCTTAAAGCAGTTGTTTATTGCTTGCAACTTAATACTGGAGGGGGTTCGGATGATAACCTGAAAATGGACTTCTAGTCATAGATGCAGTTGGATGGCGGTCTATGTATATTGTTGTATTGCCCAATCGAATCTCATAGGATCGTTTTGTCTGGTATTGCATTGTTATGCCTTGCTCAGTTCGTGTCAATTGCCCTGCTGTAATTTGTGTACCCTTCATGCCATGTTGTTTATATAAGGAGAGCACCTCTAGTGAACTATGGACCCCGGTCCAATCTTTACCATTGATACATCTTCCACTGTTACCGGTTTACTTGCTGCAAACCATTACCTTCCACACCATACAGTTAATCCTTGTTTGAGTGGTTTTTAAAAGAGTGGGATCTTCCCATATGAGAAAGATTCAATTTTGAACTATCCTTTAAATCATGCATTTGAATGTTTCTGGATGATCACAAAGTGGGCCTTGATACTTTGTTAGGAGTACTATCAAGGGGTGCAAAGATCCAAACAAGTTTCTGTTAAGTTCTGAAAGTTTGGGACAGCCAAAGATGGCATGGGAGTTAAATTGGTCAAAATGACCATTCACTCATTTTGGTTTGTTTTGATTTATTTGTCTTTGGGAAAAGTTTGGGAAATGTTTAGATGATGTTTAATTCACCTAAGCAACATTTTACAAGCAAAGACACACACAAACAAGGTGGTTCAAAAGAATTCAAATTGGAATGCATACACACATGAATGCTTTCCCATTTTATTTTAGAATTTTTTTGTTAACCCTAATTTTGATGATTAGAGTTTGATGATCCATGTTTAGTATTTTTGGGATGTTACATAAAGGGAGGCGGTGGCCTCCTGAGTGGAGATGGAGGAGTGAGTGGAGGTGAGAGGGAGAGCTTGGGAGAGGAGTGGGCAGTGCAGGTTGCTGGGGGAGACGGAAGAGGGGCTAGG
The DNA here is from genome assembly GCA_910589765.1 of Avena atlantica. Lineage (NCBI taxonomy): Eukaryota > Viridiplantae > Streptophyta > Magnoliopsida > Poales > Poaceae > Avena > Avena atlantica. The sequence continues at coordinate 439,008,182 of OU342739.1, forward strand.
ATGGGCGGGAACTCAGGTGGAGGGGAATGGGGTCGAGATAGGGGTGGGGGTGCGGGCGGGGATGGGGACGGAAGAGACCAGCTCGTAAGACTTCGATCAACACCTGAAACTTCACGGTTGAGATGACTCGGCCTGAAACGCGCATGGGAAAATGGTTTTAGATGGCTCGCTTTTGCTCATGTTTAAGCTATATTATAATGTTCTTACAAACCTAAGAGCACATATAAAAGCATCTCTAGCAGATCCCTAATAATACTAACCCCAATATGTCACATGAGGGGAGCTCGAGGAAAGTTTTCCATTACGAACTACCAAATGGTCGAGCATATCCCAAAATTCATACGGGATATGTTTTTAAAAATAAGTCGCAAGGAGATTTTGCACTAGGATCATCAGTGTGTTCATAATCAACATTATATACACTCTATTCTAGAAACCGGGCACCATCACATGTCAAATGCACTAGGATCATCATGGTGGCGTGGCCTACGGCGGCATGTGTTTTCCTCACCAATCGGTCAGGCGGCAACGAAAGACAAGTCTAGTGGCAAAGAAAGACAATTCCAGCGGCAATGAAAGATATGTCTGACGACACGAAATACGGGTCCTGCAGCAACGAAAGACATGCCCGCCCAGCTCTTGCCACATAGCGTCAGGTGCACAACGAAAACCCATTGATGACAATAACCGGGCTTTAGGCGATCACCTTTGTCGGCGGTGGTAAGGAGAAGTGATGAGGAGCAGTCGGTCTTGACGCGAGGATCACCTGGCCGACACGGACAACTCACGGCAATAGGGAGTTGATCATGCTGGCAACGCCAATCATCACGAGAAGGACATGATCAACCGACGAGAAAGGACCAGCTCTATGCGCTATACGGTATACCCATGTACCTTGTTTGTATAAGGGCTTAGGAGGGCAAACTCTAATTTTTTTAATTAATTAATTAACTAGTACAATAACCCGTGAGTTGTAATGGGAGAAAAAATATCACCATACCCCGTATTGCATGGGTTCCGGTGCGATAGGTATAAAATAAAGAGTTAATTCCACCTTTTACTCTCTAGTTGTGCATTTATAACACTAATTACCCCATCTCGTGGAAATAAAACCCAAACTCATTTGAGAGCCTTTGAACATATTTTTATCTCAATTTAGCACTTTGCTTGTTTTTATTACATAGAGCTGCCATGTTTCGCTGGGGTGACTTGGTAAAATGTGTAAAGATCGGAGGACACACTAGTAGAAAACAGGCTATCCGTTCGTGCCTCCTAACAGTATTAGTCCCAGTTGCGCCACGAACCGGGACTAATGCTGGCACACGTCCCGGTTCGAGCGGGCACGGTGGCCGGAGGCATGCGTCACGGTTGGTAAGGGGTCATAAAGGTTGGGCGTCAGCCACGTGGCGTGGCACACACCTTTAGTCCCGATTTGTGTTACAAACCGGGACGTATGATCCCGCCCTCTATAAATGCGACGCCCCAGCCCTCTGCCTCCCCTCTGTTTTTTCTTGGTGGAAGGTGTGAGAGGTGTGCTAGTTTTTTCCTATGCATGCATTTAAGGTGTTTGATGAAATGTTTGAGTGAATGATCCCTTTCAATTTCTCATAGAACAAAAATATAGAAGGTGTCCGAGACGCACTTGAGCTTTCTCCTTTTTTTTCCCTCGATCGAGGTTAGCAATCTTATCTTTTCTCTGTCATTGATACAATGCATGTGTCGATGTGAATTGGTCATTTCACTATTTATGATGTCCTGTTTTTGATAAACTTACTTATATGATGCAGATGAACGGTCGGGAATGGATGTACGGTGACCGGCGTGTACCCGGGTACATTAAAGGTGTGGATAAATTTATCGATGTGGCTACGGAAAACAAAGAGAATGGTTTTATACGTTGTCCATGTGTTCAATGTCGGAACAACAAGGAGTACTCTTCCTCGAAAATCATTCGCGGCCACCTGATTATGAAAGGTTTCATGCCCAACTATAATTGCTGGACCAAGCACGGGGAAAGAGGGGTTATGATGGAAGACGGTGAAGAAGAATATGGTGATAATAACTATCATCATATGTTTCCTGAATACAGTGATACTGCAATGGAAGACAATGAAGAGGAAGGAGGTGAAGAACGGGCATCAGATGAGCCGGCTGATGAACTGGTAGGGTTGTTTCTGATGCAAAGCGAGACAGTGAAACAGAAAATGAGAAGTTGAAGTTAGAGGGCATGTTAGAAGATCACAAAAAATTGTTGTACCCAAATTGTGAAGATGGCAGCACAAAGCTTGGTACCACACTGGAATTGCTGCGATGGAAGGCAGAGTGTGGTCTAACTGACTCCTCATTTGAAAAGATGCTGAAAATAATGAAGCCGAAGTTTCCAAAACATAACGAACTTCCCGAGAGTACCTACGAAGCAAAGAAGACTCTCTCTCCTCTAGGTTTAGATGTGCAAAAGATACATGCATGCATTAATGACTGCATCCTCTACCGAGGTAAGGAGTATGAGAATTTAGATAAATGCCCGGTATGCAATGCATTGCGATATAAGATCAGACGAGATGACCCTGGTGATGTGGAGAGAGAGCCCCTCCGGAAGAGGGTTCCTGCTAAGGTTATGTGGTATGCTCCTATAATAACAAGGTTGAAACGCATGTTCAGAATCAAAGAGCATGCCAGTTTGTTGTGATGGCACAAAGAAGACCGTAAGAAAGACGGGAAGTTGAGACACCCTGCTGATGGGTCACAGTGGAGAAAAATCGAAAGAGACTTCCCAAACTTTGCAGGTGACGCAAGGAACTTATGGTTTGGTCTAAGTACGGATGGCATGAATCCTTTTGGGGAGCAGAGCTGCAGTCACAGCACCTGGCCCGTGACTCTATGTATCTACAACCTTCCTCCTTGGTTGTGCATGAAGTGTAAGTTCATTATGATGCCAGTGCTCATCCAAGGGCCGAAGCAACTGGGCAACGACATTGATGTGTACCTTAGGCCATTAGTTGAAGAACTCTTACAGCTATGGGGCAAACCAGGTCTACATGCGTGGGATGAGAACAAACAGGAGCCATTTGATCTACGAGGGTTGCTTTTCGTAACCATCAATGATTGGCCTGCTCTTAGTAACCTTTCAGGACAAACAAACAAGGGATATAAGGCATGCACGCACTGTTTAGATAAGACTGAAGGTACATATTTGCATAAATGCAAGAAGGTTGTGTACCTGGTGAATCGATGATTTCTTACGACCAATCATCTCGTAAGAAAGAAAGGCAAGCATTTCAAAGGTGAGGCAAATCACCGGAAGAAGCCTAAACCCCCTGCTGGTGATGATGTATTTGGTATGGTCATTGACATAGAAGTAATCTTTGGAAAGGGTCCCGGCGGTCAATCAGTTCCGAACGACGTCGCTACAGGACACGCACCCATGTGGAAGAAGAAATCTATATTTTGGGAGCTGTAATATTGGAAAGTCCTACATGTCCGCTCTTCAATCGACGTGATGCACGTGACAAAGAATATTTGCGTGAACCTGCTAGGATTCCTAGGCGTGTATGGGAAGACAAAAGATACACCAAAAGCACGGGAGGACCAACAAATTATGAAAGACCCAAAGAACATGCATACACAGAACAAGACGGATAAAGGGAGTCACTTAAGTTGTGCCAGCTATGCTCTTACCAAAGAAGAGAAGGAAATCTTTTTTGAAGTCCTTTACAGTATCAAGGTGTCGTCTGGCTTCTCATCGAATATAAAGGGGATAATAAATATGGCAGAGAAAAAGTTCCAAAACCTGAAGTCTCATGACTGTCACGTGATTATGACGCAGTTGCTTCCGATTGCATTGAGGGGGATTCTATCGGAAAATGTTTGAGTACCCATTGTGAAGCTGTGTGCATTCCTCAATGCAATATCTAAGAAGGTAATCAATCCAGATATTCTGCCAAGGTTACAGAAGGATGTGGTATAATGTCTTGTTAGTTTTGAGTTGGTGTTCCCACCATCCTTCTTCAATATTATGACGCATCTCCTGGTTCACCTAGTGGAAGAGATTGCCATTCTCGGTCCTGTATTTCTGCACAATATGTTTCCCTTTGAGAGGTTCATGGGAGTCTTAAAGAAATATGTTCACAACTGTGCTAGACCCGAAGGAAGCATCTCCAAGGGATATGGAATAGAGGAGGTCATTGAGTTTTGTGTTGACTTTATTCCTGACCTTAAGCCGATTGGTGTTTCTGACTCGCGGCATGAGGGAAGATTAAGTGGAAAAGGCACGCTGGGAAAGAAAGCAATGATATGTAGGGACGGGTATTCTTTCACTAAAGCACACTACACAGTTCTACATAATTCCACCTTGGCAGCTCCGTATATCGAGGAACACAAGAATATTGTACGCTCCAAAAACCTGGGGAAGCCTAAATCATGGATTACAGATGAACACATGAAGTCTTTCGGTGGTTGGATGCGGACACATCTCTTGAATGAAACCACTGTTGGAGATCAACTATACTTGTTGGCCGCGTCACCATCTTCTACTGTATTGAATTTCCAAGGGTATGAAATAAATGGGAATACATTCTACACGATCGCCCAAGATAAAAAGAGCACCAACCAAAATAGTGGTGTCCGCTTTGATGCAACAGACGAGAATGGACAAAAGGACACATACTATAGTTACATAGAGGAGATATGGAAACTATACTATGGATTCTCTTTTAAGGTCCCTTTGTTTCACTACAAATGGGTCAACCTAAATGGGGAAGGGGTAAAGATAGACCAGTTGTACGGAATAACAACAGTGGATCTCAACAATCTTGGTTATAGAGATGAACCATTCATCCTAGCCAATGATGTGTCTCAGGTTTTCTATGTGAAGGACATGTCCTCCAGAAGGAAAAAAGAAAAAATATGAAAACGAATACATCATATGATGAGCCAAATCATCACATAGTTCTTTCATGGAAAAGAAACATCATGGGAATCGAGGACAAGACAGACATGTCAGAAGATTATAATAAGTTTGATGAAATTCCGCCCTTCACAGTGAAAACTGACCCAAGTATTATGTTAAGTAAAGAAGATGCTCCATGGTTACGTCTGAAGAGATCATAAGGAAGGACATATGCCAAGAGGTTCATGCTCATATTGTGTAACTCTAGTTCATGTCTGGCCGGGATATCTTATGATGTTTGCAATTTTCCAAGTTTAATAAATGTATTGAGTGTTAGTCCCGGTTTGTGGCTTCACCAGGACTATATATAGGGGGGCCTTTAGTCCCGGTTTTGTAGTCTCGGTTTTTAATATTAATAAATGTCTTGAGTGTTAGTCCTGTTTTGTGGCTGCACTGGGACTAAAGGGGGCCTTTAGTCCCGATTCGTAGAACAACTTTCCTGAACTATGAAGAAGTTGTCCCGATTCGTACTTACCATTAAGATCTGATCTCCAAACGCGCATGGTCACATATTAGGGAGTGCCTCTATGACCAGTTTCTTGGAGATGCCGTAGGACTAGGATCTGGCGTTATCTCCTTGAAACTGGTCGTAGTGGTGTCCCTGCTCTCAAAAACAATATTGGAGATGCCTCAATCTGGCTGGAGGACTGGACTCACAAGGATGCCTATTTATAGTACAAGCAGCTCGGCATAGTGTCGGCACTTACGACATAATGTCGACACTCACCCCTATTATTAGTGCTGACTCGTGTTTTGTCCCGGTTGGTGTCTCCAACCAGGACTAAAGGTTCATCTTTAGTCCCGGTTGGTGACACCATCCGGGACAAGGTACACGCCGCATGACATAATGTCGACACTCACCCCTATCATTAGTGCTGCCTCGCCCAGCCTGCCGAAATCCCTCCAACCGGGACTAAAGATGAACCTGTCAATGTTGTTGTGCCCATATTATGCATGCATGTGGACATTGTATGGAGAACAATGTTGTAGGAGGAAGTTTTCCTTTTCGTCGCACGGAAAAGCCATTTTCCATTTTTCGAGCACAAAAAACGGGTCGTTTTGTGAAGTAACCACCAAAATGCTGTTTGAGAATGCTACCATCTCATTTTTATAAAATACTAGACCACCTTACATGGACTATCTCCCAACTAGGACATCTCAAACCTTTTCATCCATCCCGGGTAAAAAGGACAAATGGCTACCGAATCGGTAGGAAGTGGGTCCGGTTTATACTACGGGTACATGATCTAATGCCCGTAATTTTTTGAAAAAATCATTTTTTAGACTCGCAATATGTGGTTTCTTCAGGGATCCAATGCAAGTTCTAACGATGCTCGTTCCCTATCTTCATGCACGTCGGTTCGACCATAGTTAGAAATTCAAAAAATTCAAAACGGGCATAAGAAATTCAAAAAAAATACGAACAATGAAAATCCTTCGCGTGGTGTCATATTATGTGACATAGTTGAAAGGAAAAATACCAGACTTGGTATATTAATCATGTCTCAAAAAACCTTCACAAAATGACCTTGTTCGAGGTTTCATGGCTTTTGGTCCAAATGACCGATGTTATGTGCTGAATCACGGCATAGTTTATGATGATGTGCCCATATTATGCATGCATGTGGACATTGGTATGGAGAACAATGTTGCAGGAGGAAGTTTTCCTTTTCGTCGCACGGAAAAACCATTTTCCATTTTCCGAGGGCAAAAAATGGGTCGTTTTGTGAAGTAACCACCAAAATGCTGTTTCAGAATGCTACCGTCCCATTTTTCTAAAATACTAGACCACCTTCCTGCCATTTCTTCCCGCCATTTTTCTTCCCGCCATTTTTTCCCGCCATTTCATCCCGCCATTTTTCTTCCCGCCATTTTTTCCCGCCAGTTCTTCCCACCATTTCTTCCCGCCAGTTTTTCCCACCAGTTCTTCCCGCCAGTTCTTCCCTCCAGTTATGTTCCTGCCATTTCTCACTATATATATGTAGGGTTGGCTTCCATTGTCATTGCACATCTCTAGACTCATATTTGCAACCTCATCACTCTTTCCCATGGCTTCCACCATAGCACTAACCCCCAGGGAGGCGGAGGCGCTTTGCGCGTCGAACTACCCCTGCCCGCCGGGCTACTATGTCCCCATCAGCTGGATGCTGAGCGCCGGAGGCGTGCCGGTTCCTCCTGTCCCTCTAGGTGTGGCACGCCGGATGGTCATCACGAACCACTACTACTTCGAGCTCACGCCGGAGCAACGGAGGAATCCCAGATGGCATCCCGACTATTTCCCGACTTGGGGCCTTCTTTGTGGATCGACATGAGAGGGCGCTCGCCAGGCCCGAGGAGGATGAACCACCTCCTCTGAACTTCAACGAGGCCGGCCGTCGGCTGTGGTGGCGCGATCGGACTCTCCAGAGCGTCATGGCCTACGACACGTCCTCCGACTATAACCCCCGCCTGCGCTACCCTCAAGTCCAGCCCACTCGTACTCAGGCTTCAAGGTTCAACTACGACAACCCCGACGACAACAGCGACGACGGCCGCGGCGAGTACGACGACTACAGTGGCGAGTATTACAGGTGTAGGCAGGAGCATGACTGAATCACTCCAACATTGCAAAACAAGTTTGGCCGAGTGTGACTTAATATGGCCATGTATATTAATTTTCAGTCCTTCTATGTAACTTATGTTGGAGATATGCCCTAGAGGCAATAATAAAAGTGGTTATTATTATATCTTCGTGTTTATGATAAATGTTTACATTCATGTTATAACAGTATTAAACTGGAAACATTAATACTTGTGTGATTTGTAAACTAAATTATAGTCCATAGTAAAGCCTCTTTGTAATACTAGCTTGTTGGTTAATAGATGATCGTGGTTTCCCGATCATGAGCATTGAGATGTTGTTAACAACAGGATCATATCATTAGGAGAATGATATGATGGACATACTCCTATAGATAAGTGTAGCATTAAGATCAAGTCATTTCAATAGTTCGTTTGCTATAAGCTTTCTGATACATAGTAACCTAATTCCTTCGACCATGAGATCATGCTAATCACCATCACCAGAAGGATACTTTGATGACTTCAAACGCCACACCGTAACTGGGTGGCTATAAAGGTGTCATTGAGTGTTCAGAAAGTATGGGTTGAGGCACATGGATCAAGAGTGGGATTTGTCCATCCATATGACGGATAGATATACTCTAGGCCCTCTCGGTGGAATGTCATCCAATTAGCTTGCAAGCATGTGACTGGTTCACAAAGGATCACATATCACAGGAACGAGAAAAGAGTACTTATCAGTAACGAGGTTGAACTAGGTATGCAGAGATACCGACGATCAAAACCTCGGATAAGTAAACTATCGTGAGACAAAGGGAAATTGGTATCGTATGTAAGTGGTTCATTTGATCGCAAAGTAATCGTAGAAATATGTGGGAGCCATATGAATTTCCAGATTCCTCTATTGGTTATTGATCGAAGAAGTGTCTCGATCATGTCCGCATAATTCACGAACCATAGGGAGACACACTTAAGGATTCGATGTTGTTTAGTAGATATGGAAAGTTAGTAGGGTTATCGAATGTTGTTCGGAGTCTCGGATCGGATCTGGGATATCACGAGGAGATCCGGAATGGTCCGGAAAATAAGATTCATATAAGGAAAGTCTGATTTCGGAGTTCGGGAAAGATTCCGATGATTTCATTGGAGAGGTTCTAGAAGGTTCTAGAAGGTTCATCGATCCAGAAGGAGAATGGTCCATGAATGTGTCATGGGTATGTGGAATGATTGGATCATATCGTAGGTCACTTGGTGTTGGCATTTGCAAGAGAGAAATAAAGCTCTAAATTAAAAGTCAAATGGGAAGTTTGAAAAGTCAAACTGGAACAATGGTTTCCTAGTGGGAGAAGAAACAAGTACTTCTCTCAATCCAACTTGGGTTTGGGTTTGGATTCAAACCCACCCCTCCCAAGGCTGCCCCTCCCTCTCATAAATAGAGGGGGAGGGCTGCCGCAACACCATAAGCCCTAGCCCCTCTCCACCCGACCCGCCACCGCCGCTGACCCGCCGCCAGCGCCGCCGCCACCGCCGGTCCGTCGCCGCCGCCCTAGACGCCGTCGACACCTCCTCCTCCCGGAGTTCTAAACCCTCGATCTCCGGGAAACCCTAATCCACCATAACTCGCACCGGCTTAGGCAAAGCCCTGCGGGATCTTCCCTCTACTTCCGACACCACGCCGTCGTGCTGCCGGAATCACGAGGGGAGAACTACAACCTCCGCTGCCTGCTGGAATAAGGGAGAGGAAGGTTTTCATCGAGTACCGAACGTGTGACCGACTAAGGAAGCGCTGCCGAAACGTAGAGCCAAAACGATCGTCTACGCGATCTTGAGATCGGCAAGTGTAGGACTACATCACCCACGAGAATCTGCTCTCGTTAACCGCTTTGGAATCTTCGAGGTCAAGTGCTTCTATCGACTCGTTGCTACAATCTAGTAGATAGATCTTGGCTTGCTTGTGTGCATGCGGTAGAAATTTTTTGTTTTCCATGCTACGAACCCCTAAAGTGGTATCAGAGCCGTGTCTATATGTAGATCGGTTGCACGAGTAGAACACAATGGTCATTGTGGGAGGTGGTGCTTTTATTATCAGTTGCTTTTTGTGTACTTTGCATCTTGCGGTATGATGGGATGAAGCAGCCCGGGCTAACCTTACATGACATCGTTCATGAGACTTGATCCACGCTTAACATGCAACTTGTATTGCATAAGTGGCTTTGTGGGTGTCTGTCTCTCCCATCATAGTATAGATTCAATTTACAATAGGCACTTGATAGTTCAAGCATCAACGTTGTGGTTCTTGTTTGTAAGTTAGAACGACACTTATTGAAAGCCCCAAACCACGTAAAATATGCAAAGAAAATTAGAGGCATCTAACTTTGTTTTGCAGGGGTGTGCTTGAAGGGAATATGCCCTGAGAGGCAATAATAAAGTGTTTATTATGTGTATTCCAAGTATATGATAGATGTTTATTTTGCATGATATAATTGTATTAATACGGAAACGTTAATACATGTGTGTTTAATAAACAAACACAAAGTTCCTAGTTATGCCTCTCTCATAAACTAGCTCGTTGATTAACAAGATGATCAAGGTTTCCTGATCATGGACATTGGATGTTGTTAATAACGGGATCACAACATTAGTGTAATGGTGTGATGAACATTCATCCGAAGTATAGCATTACGATCAAAGTCATTGAGTTTATATTGCTATAACAACTTACGAAGTGATCCTAATCCTTAGACCATGAGATCATGTCAATCACTAACACCGGAAGAGTTTCTTGATAACATCAAACGTCACACCGTAATAGGATGATTATAAAGATGGATTCAGAACTAATAAAGTGTTATGTTGAGGCTCATGGATCGAGAGTGGAATTTGTTCATCCCGATGACGGATAGATATACTCTGGGCCCTCTCGGTGATATCACATTGATTAGCTTGCAAGCAAGTGATTTGATCACTAGAATGTTATATCACAGGAACGAGAAAAGAGTGCATGTCGGTAACGAGATCAAACTAGGTATGGAGATACCGATGATCGAATCTCGGACATGTAATATATCGTGAAACAAAGGGATTAAGATACTAGCGTAAAAGGTTCCGACGATCACAAGAAAGTCATCGTTGAATGTGTGGGAGTCAGTATGGGTCTCCAGATCCCGCTTCTGATTATTGATCCGAGAGGGGTCTCGATCATGTCCGCATTATTCACGAACCGTAGGGTGACACACTTAAGAGACACCGACATCCAATTGGAGCAAATGTTTCATGCCGAAAGAATGAACAAGCGCAGGAATTTATTTCACTAGATACCGAAACAGGTTTTTGGGTGAAATTGCATAAAGTGGTTATGCATGTGAAATAGAATTCTAGCAAGGGGTTATTTGTGAATGTTTGTCATTAAAGTAATTGAAAAAATTCTGAATAAAATAAAAGAGTTTTATTTAATGAGAGTTTGCATTAAATTTGGTGGAAATTTAATGGGAATTTGAGTGGACTTTTGAGTGGAGGGATTTTAAGGGCATTTGTGAGTGGAGTGTCCACCCACATGAATGAAGGAGGGGAGGGGCAGCCCCATGGCCGGCGGCGACCCCCTTGGGTGCCCCCCCCTCCTCCTAAAAGGAGCCCCCTCCTCACTTGTCTCTAACACCTCCTCGTGAAGGATCTCTCTCCCCCTCTAGAATTTATCCCCCATGGTCTCGGACTAGCGTGATACATGTTCCCGGTGGCTATTCGGAAAGAAAGAGTCGTGCTTCTGCTGCATCGCTGGAGCGAGGAGGCAGAGGTTGCTCGGTGCCTCGAACGTGTGTGCGAGCACGGATGCGCTGCTGATTTGCGGCGCTAGGACTTCCTCTCGATCTTGAGATCGGCAAGAGATCGTCTACATCAACCACGAGTTGAACTCGTTAAGCTTTGTCGGTCTTCAAGGGTATGTTCTCTACGGATATACATCCGCCCGTTGTTTGTATCTAGTAGATAGATCTTGGTATATAGTTCACATCGTAGGAAAAATTTTCTTTTCTATGCTGCGAACCCTTCAATGGTATCAAAGCCGGATCTATGCGTAGATACTTTACACGGGTAGTACACATATGAGTATATGGGCGATGATGATCATATTGTTGCTCCTTTGTTGTAATTTTGGATATTGGTGGCATAGTAGGATGAAGCGGCCCGGACAAACTTTACATGTCCTCGCACATGAGACCTGTTCCACGCTTGACATGCAACTAGTTTGCATAAGTGGCTAGCGGGTGTCTGTCTCTCCTACTATAGTCAATATCTATTTTGCAAGCGAGTTGTCAACAATTTGATTATCCTCGTTGTGGTTCATGTTCGTAGGTAAGAACGGTTCTATCTCGAAAGCCCTAAGCCACGTAAAACTTGCAATGGATAAATTAGAGGCATCTAGTTTAGATGTTTGCTGGGCTAGTGTTATGATATGGTAGTGTTGTAAGTAGAAGTATGAGATGATACTCTTACAACACACATAGCGTGTTAAAATCCATAGACCTTGGATTTACACATATAGGTATGATAGTGATCATACCACAATGCACATGATAGAGATCATCTGTGGGAACCATATAATTTCACTAATAAAACATATGATGTTTGATAGCATCTTATATTGCTTGTTTAGCGCTTTGTAGCATAATAAGATGATCCCTCATTTAAATATCAAGATAAGAATGTGTTCTTCCTTTAGTATGCACCGATTATGTTTTCGTCGCTCCAAGACATCACGTGATGATCGGGTGTTCTTGGATCCACGACCATATTTCGGGTGTAAAACAGTTACACACGCGAATATACTACGGTTCTAACTTGGCGAGCCTAGCATGTAAAGACATGGCCTCGGAACACGGACCGAAAGTTAAGCATGAGTCATATAGTTAATATGATTCCCATTGATGCTCGCCTTTGAAGCTATACCGACTCACATGATGATCGGACTTGGTGTAGTGGATTTGTTCATGTAATCACCAAAAAGGCACGAGGGATGTCATTTTTGAGTGGGAGTTCATTCGTAATATAGATTAGTTGAACTCAATCTATCATACACTTAGTCTAAAATTTACAAATCTGTTGTAGATGGCACCACCTGCTTTAATTTCAATTTGTTCACGGAGAAAGAGAAAACTAGCAACGAACGGTAGCAACTTTACCGAATGGGCCATGAATTTGAGGATTCTCCCTCTCTGCTGCCACAAAAGAAATATGTGCTAGAAGCGCCGTTAGGCCCCCCACCTTTTGATGATGCCCCTGACGAGGAGAAGAATGTCTATCAGACTCGTCAGGAGGACCACAACTTAGTTCATTGCGGCATATTGTTGGGCTAGAGCCGGAACTTCGAAAGCGTTTCGAAAACGGCAATGCATTTGATACAATGGGTGAGTTGAACATGATTTTCGACACACCTGCTCTGTAGAGAGCTACAACGCTTCAGAAAAGTTCTTAGCTGCATGATGGAAGAGCACAGCTCCGTTAGTGAGCATGTACTCAGATGTCGGGGTTACGCCGATAAGCTTGTGTCCTTGGGAATACGATTCCCATTGACTTAGGCATCCATCGTGTTCTGCAGTCTCTGCCAACTAGCTATAAGAGCTTCGTGCTGAACTATAATATGCAAGGCATGAAGAAGTCTCTCCCCGAGCTTCTGTCAATGCTTAAAACTGAAGAAGTGGAGATCAAAAAGGAACATAAAGTGTTGATGATCAATAGGAACACTGGTTTCAAGAAAGACAAGAAGGGAAAAACGGAAGGGAAGTAAGGGCGGCAAGCATGTTGCCGCGCCTGAAAAGAAACCCCGAGTTGGACCTAAGTCTGATTCCAAGTGCTACTATTGTAAGGGGACTGGCCACTGGAAAGCGCAACTGCCCCAAGTATCTGGCAGACAAGAAGGCCGGCAAGCCAAACAAAGGTATATGAATACATGTTATTGATGTGTACTTGACTAGTGCTCGCAGTAGTAGCACTGGTATTTGATACCGGTTCAGTTGCATATTTGTAACTCGAATCAGGGGTTGCGGAACAAGCGACCGCTAGCAAGGGTGAGGTCAAGATGCGTGTCGGCAAGGATCAAGCGTTGATGTGATCACGTCGGAACGCTGCCTCTCCACTTGCCGTAGGGATTAGTTATAAACTTGAATAAATGTATCTGGTGCCTGCACTGAGCATGAACATTGTATCTGGATCGTGTTTGATGCGAAGTGGTTATTCATTTAATCCGAGAACAATGGTTGTTCCATTTATATGAATGAAATCTTTTATGGTCATGCACCGATGACGAATGGTTTATTTATATTAGATCTCGATGATAATGTTACACATATTCGTAATGTTGATGCTAAAGGAATTAAACTTAATGATGATATATCCGCATATATGTGGCACTGCCGTCTAGGTCATATTGGCGTTAAATGCATGAAGAAGCTCCGTTCGGATGGACTTTTTGGAATCACTTGATTATGAATCATTTGATACATGTGAGCATGCCTTATGGGCAAGATGACTAGAACGCCGTTTCCGGTTCAATGGAACGGGCGGCAGATTTATTGGAAATCATACATTCTGATGTATGTGGTCCAATGAGTGTGTCGGCGCGAGGTGGATATCGTTATTTTGTTTACTTTCACGGATGATTTGAGTAGATACGGTTATATCTACTTGATGAAAACACAAAGCTGAAACCTTTGAAAAGTTCAAGGAATTTCAGAATGAAGTGGAAAATCATCGTAATAGAAAGATCAAATTTCTACGGTCCGACCGTGGAGGTGAGTATCTAAGTTACGAGTTTAGCACTCACATGAAAAGAGTGTGGAATTGTTTCACAACTCACACCTGCCGAAACACCACAGCGAAATTGTGTGTGTCGGAACGTCGTAATCGTACTTTATTAGATATGGTTCGGTCTATGATGTCTCTGACGGACTGCGTTGTCATTTTTGGGGTTATGCACTAGAAACTGCTGCATTCACTTTAAATCGGGCACCATCTAAATCCGTTGAAAAGACACCGTATGAATTGTGGTTTGGAAACAAACCTAAGCTGTCATTTCTTAAAGTTTGGGGATGCGATGTTTATGTGAAGAAACTTCAACCGGATAAACTCGAACCCAAAGCGGAAAAATGCGTCTTCATAGGATACCCTAAAGAAACTATTGGGTATTCCTTCTATCACAGATCCGAGGGCAAGGTTTTTGTTGCCAAGAATGGATCTTTCTAGAGAAAGAGTTTCTCGCGAAAGGTGTGAGTAGTCGGAAGGTAGAACTCGAAGAGGTTGTGGAACCTTCTCTTCAAGTATGGCGAGTAGCGCAGCGCCGGAAGTTGTTCCGGAGTTGGCTCCAACTGTTGAAGGGGGAACTAATGATAATGATCATGAATCTCCAAAAGAGAGTACTACCGAACCTCGCAGGTCAAACAGGACGCGTGCAGCTCTCGAGTTTACGGAAATCCTGTCATGAATTTCATGGTTGATGAAAATGATGACCCTGCGACGTATGAAGAAGCGATTGATGATCCCGGATTCCAACAAATGGTTAGAAGCCATGAAATCCGAGATGGAATCCATGTATGAAAATCAAGTTTGGAACTTGGTGTGGAATTACCTCACGACCGAAAGGCCGTGGAGAACAAATGGATTTTCAAAAGGAAAACTGATGCTGATGGTAATGTGACCGTTCTAAAAGCTCGACTTGTCGCAAAGGGGACAAATTCAAGGAGTTGACTACGATGACTTTCTCTCCCGTAGCGATCTAAAGTCAGTTAGATTATGTTAGCAATTGCTGCATATTTCTATTATGAGATAGGCAGATGGATGTCAAAACCGCGTTTCTCAATGGTAATATTGAAGAAGAGTTGTATATGATACAACCAAAGGGTTTTGTCGATCCTAAGGATGCTAACAAGGTGTGCAAGTTCAGCGATCCATCTATGGATTGAAGCAAGCATCACGAAGTTGGAATCTCCGCTTTGATGAGGTGATCAAAGAGTTTGGATTTGTCCAAACTTATGGAGAAGCTTGTATTTACAAGAAAGTGAGTGGGAGCAATGTGGAATTTCTGATATTATATGTGGATGACATATTATTGATCGGAAATGAATAGATCTTTTAAACAGTGTTAAAAGTTATCTAAACAGCAAATTTTCAATGAAGGACCTAGGTGAAGCGTCATACAATATTAGGCATAAAGATCTATAGGATAGATCTAGGCGCCTAATAGGGCTATCGCAAAGTACATACCTTTGATAAGATTTTAAAGAAGTTTAAAATGGACGGAAGTAAGAAGGGGTCTTACCTATGTTGCAAGGCAAGACATTGATAAGACTCAAAGTCCGGCTTCGCGGAGAAGAAAGAGAGATAATGGACAAAGTCCCCTATGCTTCAGCCATAGGCTCTATAATGTACGCCATGCTATGTACAAGACCGATGTGGCACATGCTATTAGTTTGACTAGTAGGTACCAATCGGATCCAGGTTCGGAACACTGGATAGCGGTCAAAATATCCTTAAGTACTTCGAAGAACTAAGGATATGTTTCTGTATACGGAGGTGAAGAAGAGTCGTCGCTAAGTGTTATGTCGACGCTAGCTTTGACACCGATCCGGATGACTCTAAGTCTCATCCGGATACGTATTTCTCATGAATGGCGGAGCGGTTAGTTGGAGGAGCTCCAAACAACCTGTGGTAGGCGGGATCAACAACGGAGGCCGAATTGTTGCTGCTTCAGAAGCGGCTCAGGAAGCAGTTTGGATGAAGGAGCTCATATCCGAAACTAGGAGTGGTGGCAAACGCTTGGACCCAATGGTGATCTATTGTGACAACAATGGTGCCATTGCCAATGCCAAAGAGCCAAGGTCTCACAAGCATTCCAAGCATATTAAGCGCCGGTTTCACTCCATCCGCGAGCATGTCAAGGATGGGATATTAAAGATTTGTAAAGTACATACGGATCTCAATGTAGCACATCCGTTGACTAAAACTCTCCCTAGAGCAAAAACATGATCAACACTAGAAACTCATGGGTGTTAGATTATCACTATGTAACTAGATTATTGTCTCTAGTGCAAGTGGGAGACTGAAGGGAATATGCCCTGAGAGGCACAATAAAGTGTTTATTATGTGTATTCCAAGTATATCGATAGATGTTTATTTTGCATGCTA